>CM051235.1:442512949-443712949 GCA_027917425.1 Gastrophryne carolinensis
TATGTATATGTATATGTATATATATATGTATATGTATATATATATATATATATATATGTATGTATATGTATATATATATATATATATATATATGTATGTATATGTATATATATATATATATATATATATGTATATGTATATATATATATATATATATATATATATATATGTATATGTATATATATATGTATATGTATATGTATATATATATGTATGTATATATATATATGTATATATATGTATGTATATATATATATATATATATATATATGTATGTATATGTATATATGTGTATGTGTATATGTATATGCCTTGATATAGATCTATACCATGAGGTGAGGGTACCCACCTCACACTAAGTTGGATTCAGGCGTTATTTCATTCTTTCTGCCTTGGACGGATCCTTGGTCTCGGGACTGTGATCTAATTTACTATGAGATAAAAGGGATCTGTGCCCCTCTACTGGGGTTAGAGATCTGCCGGAACTGTCTTGTCCCTCATGGGATCTTATCTTGGGGTCTACCGGTGCCCCCTTCTTGAAGTACCCGATTGTTTTCCATGGATTTAGGGCCCTCTGGCCTAGTCCTATTTGGTTGGTCGTCCTTCCGGACCTGTAGGACTCTTTCGGCTCTGCTGAATACTGTTGTTAGCACTTCTGTTGGTCCCGTCTGCGACCTGGACATGTATTCCCCGTTGGGAAAAGTTTTTTGAGTTACCATGGCTACCCCCTCTTGTAGTGGCATGGTTAGGCAGTTATTTTGGCCTATTCTTCTAGAGGAAGATTCTTCCTCCCTATTGTTTTTTGTTCTTTTACTATTAGTGCTTGGCTTGCCCTGTAGCACTATGTTCTGACGATCAAGCTGGCTAGTCCGCTGCTTGCGCTCAGTTCTCCCTTTACAAGGTTCAAAGGTTGAGGTTAGAGCATTGCTCTCGTTGTTGATAGCATGGTTAAGGGTGACAGCGCTTTACTGTTGGCTGTGCCTTTTCAAGGGGATCCCACCCTATTGTGGACACTGCTATTGGATGTCCCATACGTTATGAATATGTTCTGGAGCAGGACGTGCTGTATCCTTAGAATAATACAATTCTGTGAGAATCTCACCTGTAGAATTGGTATCATATGCATACAGCACGTCCTGCTCCACCCCACCCTGGTTTCACTTTGTTCTGGATCCCCTGTAAGGTGATTGTACTCACTTGGTGTTATTGCCAGACACTCTGGGTGGTTGGTTTCTCCTGGCTTCTCTTCTCACTGCTTTTCAATGCTGGGGATTGTGGGAGGTCCTCCGGTATATGTAGGGCCGGGAGGAGCTTGTTTTCTTCATGATCTGCAGTGCACGGCGCTGAAGGCGGAGGTATACCCATACGTTATGAATATGTTTTGGAGCAGGACGTGCTGTATGCATATAATACCAATTCTACAGGTGAGATTCTCACAGAATTGTAT
The DNA here is from genome assembly GCA_027917425.1 of Gastrophryne carolinensis. Classification (NCBI taxonomy): domain Eukaryota; kingdom Metazoa; phylum Chordata; class Amphibia; order Anura; family Microhylidae; genus Gastrophryne; species Gastrophryne carolinensis. Next base: position 442,514,397 of record CM051235.1, read on the forward strand.
TTTTCAAATATAGCCTTTGGATTTGTCCCTTCAGACACATTAGTGGTGTCAAATGGAAATTGGCCCTGTGCTGTGTTTGATCAGTTATTGGTTCAGACAGGATAAGAAATGTGAAAGGAGGCTAAGCCTGATCTGTAGCTCCCCAACATGTTTGTTATGTTGGCTGATGAGGAAGAGCTCGGCTCAGGGGTGATACAGTTACTACAAGACACCACCTCTCTCTGCTACAGTAAGGAGAGGAAGGGAAATGGGAGCACAGGGCAGGACCGACAGGTGCTGGTAGAGGGTGACACAATTATTAGGGGAACGGAAGACAATCTGTCACAAAGGATGCTGCCTTCATGGGGGACTTGAGTTCAGTATGTCATAGATTGGGCTGATAGATTATTGGGAAGAGTAGTGCATATTTGCACCCATCATAGAAAGCAGTTGGTGGAAGGTCTTTACAGAATGGCAGTAGGAAATTAGTGTGGTAAAGCAGAGGCTAAATAGTCAGTAGTCAAAATTAAGGGTTAAAGAACTGGGGTAACTTATCAGTGATTACAGGTTATTTGGAAGGGATGGACTGCATCTGAATAGTTTGTAAGCTAAAGATAGGGGGTGGGTACACCGGTAAAAAGTTGGTAAGGTAACATCAAACATAACATGAAGTGTTGGAAATATGAACCACTGAAAATATGATATATATAATGCGTAAAACAAAGGTTTAAGCATGGATCAGCGTCAAAAATCATGTGTCCTTGGTTGCTTTACCGAGGGCATGATTATACTCTGCTCAGTTGTAGTTACCTCACTGAGGATGGGTTGGGGGTTTACTTAGTTGTAGCAAAGTAGCTGTTATTAGCAGCCTCGCTACCCTGATGTGTTTTGCCAGAGGGTGGGAAGATTCATCCTGTTAGGCTGAAAGTGGTTCCTTCTGTAATATGTCTGGAAACAATGGCTGGAGGAGCTCTGGGAAGGGAATGGTGAAGTACATTGCACGTCAGATGGGAATAGTGGTCCAAGGCGTTATGCCGGGTGAGTATAAGGGGCTTGTGCTCAGATGGGTAAATACTTGGTAACGATAGGTTGCAAGGCTTTGGGCAGGTTCCTAGGGAGCAGGAAGGAACAGACAGGATCGAGCGTTGGTGTGCTCTGGTGATGTGCCAGTATGACTTGTTGGAGCGCTTTTTCTAGATGACATGCGAGACATTTCACCAAGCAATTTAGGAGACATTGTTTTTGTCGCTGATCCATGCTTAAAGTGATTAGCAAGTCAAAAGTTTAAAAAATAAAATCAGTAGCTTTCCATCTATTGAGTGGCTAGAGCGCTGTGCTTCCTCCTCTGTCGGTGTCCTTAGTGAGTAAATCACTTCCGCATTCAGCTTTCAATCCAAGAACAACACCTCCCACTCCTTCCCCAGGCGTCCTGATTGGCTGCCTCTCTCTGCGAATATAAAATCTTGCGCTGGCAGAATGGAGATGCTCTTAGCCTGCAGCACCTCGCACCCCCTTTTTCTGGTCACATTATGTGTTGGCAGGAATAACTAGAGGCACAACTATGATATAAGTAAAGCACACAGTGTGCTTACATCATTTTTCTCTGCATCTCCAATGCTCTAATACTTTTAACTTAGGAACTACAGGGTCATTTTAAATATGGATTGAAGGGACAACAACCAGGCTTCAGTAAAAGTAAAAAGGAATATATACTATGAACACCCAGGCACAAGACTATGCAAAAATAACGCTGGTAATAAGATACCATACATAAAGCGAAATAGTATACATCAGCAAACATGGGCATGACATGCGCAAAGATGATCAATGTTGACTGCTAGATGGCACTAGGGTACAGGTACAGACACTGTGATGGATTAAGAGCAATAAGCTAAACAGCACTCTGACTGCACACTGATGGCAGGTAAGAAGTATGTAATACAGAATAACACAGTACATTGTGACAAGTATAAAACGCATAGATATTAGCAATGCAGAAACAATTTATAGGATGGCAAACAAGCTGTAAAGCATTGTGAAAACACACAAAAACAAACACTGGTTAATTGCAAGGCTGGCACAAACATGCAAAAGCTGAATATTGCCAAAAACACTATATTGTGACAGAATGTGGCACAAACACTTATCCTAACTACTGATTTTAAATACATGCAATTGCTTTTTATAGTTCATACAGACTTTACATGTAGTTAGGATAAGTGTTTTTGCCACATTCTGTCACAATAAATATAGTGTTTTTGGCAATATTCAGCCTTTGCATGTTTGTGCCAGCCTTGCAATTAACCAGTGTTTGTTTTTGTGTGTTTTCAATGTGATCCTATACTGGTCAGTAAGGTGCCCTGATTTTGGGCAGTGCACCAAACTCAGTGCAGTGAGTACTCCCAGGCTTTTAATTTTTGTGTTCATTAACTGTAAAGCATTGTACCTAGTGGAAATAACACCAGAAACCCACAATGTTTCAGTGTATGAACCTTCAACAGGAAGAAGAGCGATATTCATGCCACCCACAAGCAGCCTTAAATAGGGAAAAAGAAGTGCAGTGCACCAATCAGCAACGTTGTGGCACCGGATGATGACGTCATCGGCCTTCACACTTTTGGATTTCGGCCGACCCAGATTCCCAAGGCAATATTGCCATCAGGCTCAGGGATGGTGCATGGGGTCCGGCAGGTGGCGCTCAATGGGTACTCCAAGTCTGTGAAAGTAAAAATGCAGAGGGAAGCAGGTGCCATAGTGGCGTCAGGAGATGTAGTTAATATAACCGAAAAAATGGTCGCCGCAAGATGAGCGATGTGTGTGGAATGCCACAGGAAGTTGTGTAACCCTAGAAGAGGAGCCAAAAAGATGGCAACCAACTGATGGGCGATAGAAGTGTCGTACACACAGTCCTTCATTGGCAGGAAATAACGACGTGCGAGGCAGGAAGTAGTCCTTGTTATAACCAGAAAGATGGCGCCCACCATGGTAGGAGAAAAAAACGAGCAGGGGGACATTTAAAGATCAGTGTGGTGGTGAAGGCAGCCACAAAAATGACAATCCTTCCGCTGTATTGCTGATTAGCACTCAGTGTTGCAGTTGAAGTTGCTGGAGCAATACTGCACATAAAGAATATGCGCTTCTGATGTGTGAAAAAATATATAAAACATATCCACAAGAGTGGATATGGCAGTCTGTCAATAAGACAGGCTGACCACTAGAGTCGCACAATACTCAAAATAGGGCTCAGGTAAAAGTAAGTCTATAGAAACTAAAGGTGGCTACTGACCTATTCTAATGATGGAGATGTCATTCTTAAATAAAAAAAAACAGAAATGGATGTTCCCGAACATGCGCACTGCAGGAAAGATTCAAATAGATAATCACGTATTGCGTAATTTAAAGGGACAGGCACATTATAATTAATAGTACACTGAATCACTGAAGTACAATATCTTCATTCAGACCAGAGGGACTCTTGGTCTGTAACTCAGGGGAATATGCCAGTTGGTTTCTGAAGGTTGGAAAGCCAACTGGTGGGAACTGGTGTGGCTGGTCTTGTGGAGTCAGTTCTAACAATGGAGTCACGTATGTTCATTGCTCTTTTATATGCAGAAATCAGGGGGTCATTAAACTCATCACTATCACTGCTGATGATTGGCCAGTGTCTACGTATTATTTTTTATATCTGTTTGGATAGACTAGAATACATAAGAACCAATGGTCTCCTGTTACCTGTTTTTTTACCTTTAAATCGTACTAGGGATTGTCTGTTGATGGCATGTGCTTTAGCTTGTGCAGCTTGTAGGTCAGTCAGCTTGTATCCCCTTTATGAGATCAGTAGATTTGTTGCTGTATTGATTGTCTGCGGAGATAATCCATCGAATACGAACGAAATGGCTGTAGGGGAGTGCCTTGAATAAAGAAGGAAGATGAAAACTATTAACATGTAGGAAGGTCACACAGTCAGTGGGTTTCTTAATACACATCAGTATTAATGCACCTTAATGTACAATGCAATAGAGAAATAAGAACATCCAAGAAATGTACAGAGTACAGTATTCTAATGAGATAAGATAAGAGTGAAAAGCAAGCAGGAAGTCCACAGGACCCTTCCAAATCATGAAGACATCATCTATATATCTTAACCATGTAAGTATCTGGGTACTATAAGATGCCGTTGTGTACACGTATTTTGATTCAAAGTTGGCCATAAAAAGATTGGCATAACTAGGTGCCATGTTACAGCTCATAGCAGTGCCTTGGACTTGAAAATTGTTGGTTGTATGAGAAATAGTTTTAATGTTGAATAATGTGTAGTAGCCATAGTAGGAATTTCTGCATGCTGCAGGTATGTCTGTACTTCTTGGGGCTTGTCTAACGACAGAGATACCGTCAGTACGTGATAGATTTGAGACATCCATGGTAACAAGGAGACAGTCATCTGTCAGTGTGCCAAAAGCAGCCAAGCAATTAGGAAAGTCAGTTGTATTGTGAAGGTATGAGTTAGTGGAGATGACCAGAGGTTTTAGTACTTGATCTAGAAGAATTGCCAAAGGTTGAAAGATAGATTGAGACCCTGCCACAATGGGACGTCCAGGTAGGTTGGGTAATCTTTTGTGTATTTTTGGTGAAAACGGGTATTATCGGAAAGTCAGTAGTGAGAAACTTGTTAGTCTTCTTGTCAATAATAGCTGTATCAAAAGCTAGACTTATAACAGAATCAATAATTGCCTTAATGTGTGGAGTTGAGTCATGTTTAATGGGAGTATACACATTATTATCATTGAGCTGTGACATGATTTCATTGTGGTAGTCCACAGAGTTCATGACCACTATGGCCCCTCCTTTATTAGCCAACTTTATCTTGATATCAGGATTTGTACTTAGTGAATCCTGAGCTTTTCTCTCTTTGGAGGCAAACAAGATCGTGGGGCCCTTTAGGATGGGCATAGGTGCCCATGACCAGAGCATCATTTTACCCTCTATAAGTCATTGGTTGGAATATTGTGTACAGTTTTGGGCACTAGTGCATAAGAAGGACATATAAGAAATAGAGCATGTTCAAAGGCGAGAAACTAAATTATCCTTAAACTAAGGGCTATGTGCTATGAACACCCAAACACAAGGCTATGCATAAAATAACACACTTAATGATTGCAACAAAGTGACATACAAAAGGTGAAGGAATGGCTCACAGAAGAACACAAAGACATAATATACAGTGAAAATGCCGCTAGGTGGCGCTATGGTACATATGCTGGGGAACACAATGCTTGATTATAGTAACTAGGGTTGGCAAACAGATATCACTCTGACTACTCAGTAGTAACAAACCAGATATATTATTCACAACAAATAGCAAGTATAAACTACATAGACATCAGTGATACATATTAAGCAAACCAAAGCTAAATGTAATGAAGTAGCAGATAATAAGCAATTAACCAGAATCCCTCAACGTTCGGTGTGTAAACTTTCGTCAGGAGGGAGAGTGGTATACTTTCTGCTCACAGGCAGCCTTACATAGTAAAATTGGTATGCAGAACTCCAGAAAAATGGCACCAACAGCGGTGCACATTATGGCGCTAGATGATATCATTGGTGGGTGCACTGTCAGATCCCGGCCAGCCCAGGGTGATGTGGAAGCATTGCCATCATACCCTGGAATGGTGCACGGGATCAGGCAGGTAGAGGACAGGCTCAGTGGCCACTGCACAATAAGCAATGGAAATCCTGCACAGAGGTAGAGTAAGTTCCATATTGCTTTGAAGGAAAACAAAAAGATGGCTGCCCTGTAGTAGGTGATGGAAGTACTGCAGACAGAGCATTGCATTGGCAGGAAGTGACCTAATCTTGCAAAGGAACAGACTAAGATGCAGTCCTTGTCAGTATTCCCACCAACAAGATGGTGCCCGCCATGGCGGGAAACAAATGATCATAGAGAGCGATCTGTATGTTGAAATTACTGCGAGAAACCGGAGGTATAAAGAAGGATGCATTGGCATATAAGTATTGCTCATCATGCTGTATTGCTGATTAAGCTTCATTAACTGTGCGTCTGGAGAAGTAATGGGGCACTTGGGCTGTTGCTGGAGTATACTTCATAAGGTGGGTAATTGTTGCTGTAAACAATGAAAGATACGTGAGCAAATTGAAAAAATGTGGAAAAAAATGAAAATTAGGTGGATACTTAAAAAGGTGGCAGTCTATTAAAAGGACATGCTAACCACTGTTATACATTGCGCAATGCTCATGTTCAGGCTAGGATAAGGGTAAGCCTATGGAATAAAGGCAAAAATTGACAGGATCTGGGCCATCTAAATTAATGTGGAAGTGGAATTAAGAACTAGAGCGCTATGAAAGATTGTCAGTTTGGTTAGATCGCCTGAGGAGTGATACTTTGGATATATGGATATATATATATATATATATATATATATATATATATATATATATATATATATATATTTAATACAAATATCTATTTATACCTGGGACTGTAACTATAACTCTGGTTCACCTCATTTTTATGTGGGCAGTGTCACGCTCTGGTAACTCCAGCCCTCTAGGTAAGCCCTCAACCCCCAATCTCCGCAGCCAGCTTCACCTGTAGGAGCCCCCGCTTGCCGGGACGCAGAATACGCCTGCCCGGGATCGGTTGCCCCCAGGACTTCAATGGCTCAAAGGATGAGAGCTTACAGGTATAGAGGTCTGAAGAACCAATCTAAGGGCTAAGAGCGAGAGTAGCGGAAGTCCAGAGACAGGCCAGAGGTTGACATGGGGAGTCAGAGTTCGCAGCGGTACAGAGGGGAGAGACAGCTCGAGGTCAAGGTACAAGGCAGAGGTCAGCAACGGAGATCAGATCGAGAATGGTCGGTTCAGGCAGGGGTCGGCAATGGAGATCAGGATAGTCGGTTCAGGCAGAGGTCGGCAACGGAGATCAGAATAGTCGGTTCAGGCAGGGGTCGGCAACGGAGATCAGATCAAGGTATATCACGAGTCAAAGCAAGGTACAAGGCACTGGGCAACTGAGGGGGGAAACCTTATATAGGGACAGACATGAAAGGGAAGGCGTATGTGATTGGTGCACACAGGACACAAGGTCCTGTGTGCCCAATCCCATCTATGGGGCTCATAGGCCCAGACAAGGAAGGGGGCGTAAGCCCCACTGAACCTAGGGCTCATTGGCCCTTTAATCCGAACCAGGGGGCGTGCCAGTGCCCTCTGGCTAATCTAGAGCCTCCGGCGGGCGCGCTGAGCATAGCGCCGCCGGAGGGAAAAAGGATTACGGGCTCGCGCACGAGAACTGATGACGCGCGCGCGAGGAGGGAGAGCGGCCGTGCTCGGCGCCGCCTGAGCAGACGCCGCGCAGCCGCCGGGCAGGAGCTGCTGGGGCCGGCCGACCGCGAACAACGCTGGACCGGGGCGCAGGTAAGTGCTGATTTGTGACAGGCAGATTCTGGAACCCTTTTAGCTGTCCATATTCCAGGGGTGGGCAAATGTGTCTCCAATGTTGATGGATTCTTCTTGGGTGTCAATACTGCCTCCAGTTCAACACTCCTGTCTCCTTTGCCCTGCAACTTTTTTGACCTTTGTGGACTTTTTGTATTACTTTAATCCAGAAGGCCCGGCATATACATAATTCAGCCAGATTGCATCGAATTTGGAAGTAAGGACAGGAACTTGCCAATTGGGATGAGCACAGTCATTACATATAGTACATCCATTATTAACTACTGTTAGTTTTACAGTTAGCCTTAAAAGGGCTTTTCGTTGTAGAAATCGGGTTGAAAGTTTCCTTGTTCTGCTGCCTTGTGCCTGTCCTACTTGATATGATGGTTTGGGCTATTGCACAAGTAACTAAATTGAAGTCTTTAGTTCTCTTGTGGGATAATAAAGAAAATATTTCAGTACTAATTGTAAGATCTGTTTTTTAATCTCTCACAGGGGAGCTACCCCTATGTCCACAGAACCTGTTCCTTCGAATGCTAGAATCCCTTTGGAACTGAATATGGTTGGAGCACGCTTAATGCAATCTTTGTGGAGCTTTCTGGCAAGATGGAAAAGGTTAAAAGAGCAGTTCCAATAGTGGACCCAGACATTTGCTGGAAGAAAGAACTTGTCCTCTCTGCTTCCTCGGGGATAGACTGGGCCATCTTTTCCAGTCAGTCAGTCTTCTTTTTGCGGTGAATAATTGTATTTTTGTTCTTGTTTATTTTTTTATTATATATATTGGCCAAGGTACACAACTTTCACCCTAGACTGAGAATCCCCCTTGTGCTTTTTTTAATGATGCTTTCTACGTGTTGGTTATATTCTTAGTATACAGTACATCCTGCTCCAAATCGAATACTTACACTTGGGATATACTCCGCCAGATGGCGCTGGACTGCAGAGACATCGAAAATAGGCTCCTCCTGGCCCCTCAAATACCCGGGGACCTCCCACAAATCCCCAGAATTTCTCTGCAGTCTGGCTGCGAAGGACGAGAAATGGCTCTCTACTCGCAGGTGAGCTGGGCTATTAGCCCGCGGCCCTGTAGGACTATTCCCACCCGTTCCACTAGTAATATGCCTCCCAGCCTTGGCTGTGCTGGTCGGGTGAAGGTAGGCAGCACCGCTGTTAGGTGCTTAGGAGCGCTGCTCCACCGCAATGCCCCACCAAAGGGTAGGCGGTTCAGGCTTATGGTGAGCCTCTATGGATGCCCCTCCCGCACTAGTGCCCCCTTGCCCCTGCCCATCGGTGGGCCCTGTTTAAGTGGCCGCTGTCCTCCCTCATCCTCCTTGTAGTCTTCGGGGGAAAAGAGGGGGGGTGTAAATATGTATGCTATGCATTCTGTGTTTTACACCTTTTTTACATTCTGTTTAGTCTTGTGTCAGCCGCTGCGCTGGCTTGTCTTAACTGTTTTTTTTTTAAATTGCCGCCGCGCGCTGACTTGGTTCTGCGCTTGGCGGCGGCATTACCTCAGGTGCTGGTGCGCCATCATTGGCTGCTTGCACGTTCGTGGCTTCGCGCTCTTCGGGGGGGGGGCGGGGGCCGTCTTTGGCGCGCTCCGCATCAGCGCTGATACCGGCCCACCCCTCGAGGTATACTGATGCCATCTTTATCTTTATATCTTTTTAGCTTTATATCTTTCACTTTTGTTATTGTGTGCTTACAGGCCTTGTCTGCTTATGTCTTTCAGGTGGGGCGAACCCTTTTGGCTTCTCCCGGCCCTGTATTAGTATATACTTGTAGGCCTTGTAAAAATACTCCCACTTCCCTAGCGGGTTATTGGGGCATCCGGGGTTGCTATTTAGCGTTATTCCCTATCGGCGTATAGCGCCGCTATAATCACCATATGATGGCATCCCAGGATAATGTGACCGGGGTCCCTTCGGGACAAGACCGGCTGTGTGTAGCTTGTGGGCAGCCTCATGCTGACGCTGACAAGGCGCGGGTCTGTGTACCCTGTGCTGAGCAGGTGCTTGCATTGCAATCTGGCCTGCCAGTGGCTGCACCTCGTTTCACTTCGCCTACTCCCCCAAGCTTAAACCTCACTCCTGCTGAGTTGCATACTAGTGGGGATTCTCAGCCTGATGTGTCTTCTAGACTGGCTACTGTTGAACAGATTATTGCGAAGTCTCTAGCGCGTAAGGCCCCTGCTAAGAAGCGGCACTTGACGCCTAATGTCACTGTTTTCCCTATGGGAACTGAGGAGTTTTGGAATCTTTGTGGCTATACCCCGTCTGATGAAGGGGAGCTCTTTTCTGATTCAAGCTCATCTGACGAGAGACCAAGGGGTCATGACGATTCTGGCTCTGACCCCTGGACCCCGGATGACACTGACAGATTATTGACCCAGATTTTTGAGGTTCTGTCCATCTCTCTCCCTGTTGCGGCTCCCAGGCAAAGAGGGGAGCTTTTCCATACAGCAAAATCACGTTTGGAATTTCCAGAGCAGGCACATTTCCATAACCTTGTGCTCAAGGAATGGGAACGCCCCAGTAAACTTCCCGGGGTTCCAAAGAGTTGGGATAGGAAGTATCCCTTTCCTGCTGAGGTGGTTAAATGTTGGTCATCCCCCCCTGAGGTGGATGCCCCGATCCTAGGGCTATCTAACACCTCTGTCATGCATTGCCCTGACTCTACTACCCTGCGGGATGCTGAGGACCGGCGCATTGACCAGCTGGCATCCCACGCCTTTGCATGTGCAGGGACGGCGCTACGCCCAGTCTGTGCCTCTGCCATTACTGCTGTGGCCACTAGAACCCTTATCGGAAATATGCTTGATAGTGCCCCTGATGATTTGCCTTGTGAGGTGTTTAATGCACTTTCCAGTTGTGATGTTTTTGTAAATTTTGTCCTCTCAGCATTGGATGACACCATCAGAATGTGTGCCAGAACTTCTGTCCTTGTGGTGGCTATACGCCGCTCGGTTTGGCTGCGCCAGTGGGCTGCTGACAACGCTGCCAAGAAGGCCCTCACCGGGTTTCCCTTTAAAGGTCTGCGCCTGTTTGGGGACCGCCTGGACCTTTTTGCTAAGGGAGGCAGGTTACCCCAGCGCAGGCCTTGGTGCAAGACAGGGAAGGGGGGTTTCCTTTCCTGGGGCCTGGGGAGATTTCTGGGGTAGAGGCAGAGGACGTGGACGTCCTGGCTCCTCCTGGGTCCCAAAGCAAAATCCTCTCCCAAGCCCCCTCAGGCATGATGGGGCGCCCTCACCTATCCGGGTGGGGGGACAGCTGCAGCACTTTGCTCACGTCTGGAGGCTTCATGTCTCAGACCGGTGAATTCAGGAGGTAGTGTCCTCCGGTTACAAGATAGTTTGCTGCCTGTCCCCCTCCAAGATTCATCAGATCCCGGATTCCTCAGGACCCTGTGTCAGCTCAGGAGCTAGTGCAAGCGGTGCAAGGCCTCCTGGAGCTGGGGGTCATCTGCCAGGTCCCCTTAAGAGAAAAAGGCAAGGGCTTTTATTCCAACCTATTCACAGTACAGAAAAAAGATGGTTCAGTCAGGCCCATCCTGGACTTGAAGATCCTCAACAAGTTTGTCAGAGGCAGGTGCTTTCGCATGGAAACTCTGCGCTCTGCCATCAGTTCCCTGCTCCAAGGGGATTTCATGACTTCTGTGGACATCAAAGATGCTTATCTTCATATTCCTGTGTTCCCAGGTCATCAAAGGTTCCTCAAGTTCACTCTGATGGATCAACACTACCAATTTGTGGCCTTGCCCTTCGGCCTCACTTCAGCTCCCAGGGTGTTCACCAAGGTGCTGGCTGGAGTGATGTCTCTGCTCAGATGTCAGGGCTTCCCTATCTGGACAACATTCTCATCACTTCCCAGTCTCTACATCAGGCAGAGTTGGATACTCAGCTGGTGGTGTCCACTCTGGAGCCATTTGGGTGGGTGATCAACCACCCCAAGTCCTCACTGTCCCCTTCCTTGGTAATTCCATTCCTAGGAATGAATCTGGATACAGTTCAGGCAAGGATCTTCCTTCCTCAACAGAAGGTGGACAGTCTGATTGCACAGGCTCAGTCCCTCCTAGCTTGTCCCCATCCCTCCATCAGGCAGGGGATGCAGCTGGTGGGCCTGATGGTGGCATGCTTCGAAGCGGTCCCTTATGCTCAGTTCCACCTGAGGCCCCTGCAACTTCACCTATTGTCAGTATGGGACAAGGACCCAGCGTCCCTGGACAGGGTCTGTGTGCTCTCCCCCCTGGTTAGGAGGTCCCTCTCGTGGTGGATGGACTCAAGGAACCTGTTGGGGGGCAGATCCTTTCTTGCCCCTTCCTGGGAGACGGTCACCACGGATGCCAGTCTGTCAGGTTGGGGGAGTTTCTGGATGTCCCTGCGGTTCCAGGGGAGGTGGGGCCCTCAGGAGGCCCACACACCTATCAATGTCTTGGAACTGCGGGTGATCAGGCTAGTTCTGGCTCACTTGACTACTCACCTTCGGGGGCCTGCCTGTTCAAGTGCGCTCGGATAACCAGACGGCAGTCGCCTACATGAATCATCGGGGAGGGACTCAGAGCAAGGGGGCCCTCCAGGAAGTGTCTCTGATCCTGACTTGGGCGGAGGCCAATGTCCCCTGCGTATCAGCTGTGTACATCCCGGGGGTGGAAAATCACCTGGCGGACTCTCTGAGCAGGGGGACCTCTCGCCAGGGAGAATGGTCCCTATGCAGCAGGGTGTTTCAATCTCTGTCTCCCCATTGGGGCCAGCCAGATGTGGATCTGTTTGCGTCCCGCCACAATCACAAGCTCCCAGCTTTTGTCTCTCTGTCCCAGGATCCTCTGGCCTTGACCTCGGATGCGCTAGCAATGTCATGGCAGGACTTTCGGTTCCTGTATGTCTTCCCTCCAATCCCCCTGCTGGGCAGATTGCTCTGGAAAGGGTGCCAGCAATTTTGGTGGCCCCCAGGTGGCCAAGAAGAGTGTGGTTCGCAGACGTGGTACAGCTGGCGATAGATTAGTACGCTCTGCCCTTGGTGCCAGATCTGCTCACTCAGGGCTCACTACTCCATCCCAATTTACAAACTCTGGCTTTGACGGCTTGGCTGCTGAAACCTCCATCTTGATGGAGAAGGGGCTGTCTTCATCGGTTGTGGATACTTTGATTAAAGCTAGGAAGAAGTCTTCCTCTTCCATTTATTAGTGTTTGCCGTGCCTACATTGACTGGTGTGAGTCTAAGTCTCTTCCCTGTCGTGTGTTCTCTATTCCCAGGATTCTGGAGTTCCTGCAGCATGGGTTGGAGATGGGGCTCCAACTCAGTACTCTGAAGGGTCAGGTTTCTGCCCTGGCTATTTTCTTCCAGAAGTCCTTTGCTCAGCACCCTCTGATCAGGACTTTTTTCCAGGGGGTCACTCATGTGCGCCCCCCATGTAAGCCTATGGTGCCTGTTTGGGATCTGAACTTGGTTCTGTCAGCCTTGCAGGGTGCTCCCTTTGAACCTGTGCAGGATGCTGCCTTGGCCATTCTTACGCTCAAGGTTGTATTTTTGGTGGCTATCACTTCTGTCAGGCGTGTGTCTGAGTTGGCGGTGCTTTCCATTCAGCCCCCCTACTATGAGAGACACCAGGACAAGGTGGTGTTTCGTTTCAAACCTGACTTTCTGCCTAAGGTAGTGTCTGCTTTTCATTTGAATCAGGATATTGTTCTTCCTTCTTTGTGCCCTAATCCTAGCAATGCTAAGGAGAGGGTTTTGCACTCTTTGGATGTGGTTAGGTGTCTGAAGTACAATCTGGTGGCTACTGCACCTTTCAGGAAAACTGATGCTCTTTTTGTGGTCCCTTCTGGTCCTAGGAAGGGTTTGGCTCCTGCCAAGTCTACTATCAGCAAGTGGATTCGTCAGGCTGTGATTCAGGCCTACTCTGCTAAGGGGAAGAATCTTCCCTTCCGCCTTACTGCTCATTCCACTCGGGCTATTGGTGCCTCTTGGGCTTTTCAGCACCAGGCTTCTGTTGAACAAATTTGCAAGGCCGCTACTTGGTCTTCTGTTCATACCTTAAGTTTTACAAGGTTGATGTTAGGGCCTCCGCTGATGCTGCTTTTGGCCAAAAGGTTCTGCAGGCAGCAGTGGTTTAAACTGTCTGCTGCTGATTTTTCTTGGGGATCCCACCTTACTTATGGACACTGCTATTGGATGTCCCAACTGTAAGTATTAGATTTGGAGCAGGACGTACTGTATACTAAGAATAATACAATTCTGTGATTACTCACCTGTAGAATTGGTATTTTGAGTATACAGTGCGTCCTGCTCCACCCCACCCTTGGTTTGCATTATCTTGGATCCCCTGTATGGTGATTGTTATCATTGTTATAGTTGATAGTTTGGATTGTTTTATTCTCCCGGCTTCTCATTAACTGCTTTTCAATGCTGGGGATTTGTGGGAGGTCCCCGGGTATTTGAGGGGCCGGGAGGAGCCTATTTTCGATGTCTCTGCAGTCCAGCGCCATCTGGCGGAGTATATCCCAACTGTAAGTATTAGATTTGGAGCAGGACGTACTGTATACTCATAATACCAATTCTACAGGTGAGTAATCACAGAATTGTATTTTTGAGGTGTTACCCTACAGGTCATTTACTTTTTACTATGTTATTGTCCTGTCCTTTTGACAGGCTAATCGTAGCAAATAGTAAAAGTTTAGTCCCTAGGTGTTTCCCCTCCTTCATTGCTTTATGAATGTTTGAGCAAATATCTATGTCCCCTAGCAAGTGCAGCATTATTCCCATATGTACTTAAAAAGTGTATATTACCAGCAAGCAATTTGACTGTGAATATACTAAAATCCTCATAACTAGCACAAGGTTTGGTACCGTTATAGAGTTGAATGGCAGATTGTACCTTTTCTAATTTCTAATATAAGCCTGGAGCAGCAGTGAAGCTTACTGCCCCCTTCATTGCTTCTAAAGGTGTAGCTACAGGGACCTGCACCCTTGCCATGTGGTTCTCTGCATTGGTTAAAAAAACACGCTTGATATGAAAGTCTAGACATATACTGGGACCAGAAATCAACCCAAAAGTTTACTGACCCTGGAGGGTACAATGGCGTCAGGTATAGAGGGAGGCAGGTAGCTCAGGGATATTAGAGGAGGACTGAGTGAATTCTGGTAGAAGGTCTAGGCGAGGTGCCAGCCCAGCTGGCCCCAAAGCAGTGGAGCACACTGGTAATTCTCCTTGTGCTCCCTGTGGCCAGTCATCTAAATATAGGCAAACTATTTTAAAGTTTCCCAGTGTTTTCCCTAGGGGAAATTCCATTCTGGGCTTCTACACGGCTTAAGGGCTTAAATACGAAGTTTCTGGGTTCCACCCCAGTGTCCCCTCAGGCGGATACATTGGGTGTCCTACAAGGCTTTGATGGTCCAGCCTTTTAATGTGGTGACTGTTCACAGTCATTTATTACTCGCTGGGGACAAGAAGCAACATTGCTGCAACATTTTGCTACTCATATTACTATAGGATTAATGTTATTGTTCATGACTTCATGTGCAAGTGTACTGCAACACAAACATTCGTGCTCTACTCTTGTCATTACATATTTAATGGAAATATCCAGTCGGAATTTAAAGAAATTGGAGGGCGGGTACAATGGCCAGTGCTACTGATTTTAGGGCAAAGGATTAGAATGGTCTGTGAAGTGTAGCTTTAGCTGTTTACCAATTTCCATCAGTTACTGATTAACCCAACTCCTCTTCTGCCCTGTTGACACAATCAGTGTCCGATGGGACGTGATAATTCCAGCAAGACAAACTTTGGAACCAAGTCACCAGCAGCAACATGATAGCTACATATAGTAAGTGGCCCGTTATCCTAGATCATCTTGCATAGGTCATGGTAGACTAACAAATCTGGTCGGTTACTGAGACAAATGTAATTGTCCTTCCGAAGATCTTGTACTAATCATCCAAATAGCCTTGTAGTGCTCTTTCATTTAGATTTCATTGAAAAAGACATTCACATGAGGGGTACAAGTGCAAGAGAATGACAGCAAGTCGAATACCTTTACTGCTGCACCTAGAGCCTGATCAAACTGCCTCCCTTCCCACCATGTTCAGAGTTTATCTTTGCTTGTTGTCTTTGCGTGTTGAGCCAAGCTACTGTCTTCTAATCTGTATTCCAACTTGAGGTCCATGCCATGCCATAATATTCAGAGCCCCATATAGCAAAAATGCCCCCGTGCACCACTTTCCAGATACGATGACTTATCAGAAGGGCCCACGACATCTTACATATCACTTCTGTTACATACATTCATGTGTCCAGCATAGCAGCCAAGGGCCCTTATGCAATCCTTCATCTTGCCTGAAGCTCCTTTACCTTGCAACCCACTTGTATTGCACCAAACTCTGCGAATTGCTCATGCCACCTGGGCCAGTCCTAGCACTAAAATACCTCCACACCATGCCGCATGCCACCCATACCCACTATCCCCTTATCTTCCAGGGGCTTTTATAACCTCCTATAGCCCCCTCCCCCCATAATCAGATTGAATGAATAACGTAACAAGCACTGTCAGGGTCAGAAAACGGGATCTTGCTCCTATCCTGGAAAAATCATCATTACTATTACATAATGCTTCATTGTTTGGCTCTACATGGAGCCTACACTAAGTAATGGCTTACCATGTTATTATGATGCACTCCGACAGAAAGCTAGTGTTAGGACTGAGTAAAACGGGGTAGGTGCCCCTCCAAAATGCCCCAGATTCCAAAGGCCTCTGTTCCCCTATGGGTCAGTCCGAGCCTGTGCATGGCCTGGGTTTCAGGCCACTTCCGCGGGGCACCTCCCAGAACGCCCGATAAAACTCACCTCACCCCGCTCCCACGGCGTATACGCAGCCGCTCGTCCAATCAGCGCGCTCGGAGCCGCTGTGGTATGTGCGTCCAACCACAGCGGCTCTGAGCACACTGGCGGCCGCATCTCACGCTTCTCTCTAACAGGCCGGCGCCCTGCTAGAGAGAAGCGCGAGATGCGACACGCGCATGCGCCATTGGACTGGGAGTAAGGTTAGAGGGCATCCTGGGGGGTTTCACACAGCGGGGCATCCCTATTTTGGATGCCCCGCAGGGAGGGATCGGATCAGCCTGGGAATCTTATAGATTCCCGGGCCAACCAAGGAGGGTGTTGGTCCAATTCAATGGAAGTGTTGCTGGGTTAATTTTGTTTATATGCCCACCATATATTTGAAGTATCCCATTGTAGTCATCTTAAAGTGGACCAACCATGTCCTATGGAAGGTGAAATTAAAAAAAAACAAAAAAAACAAAAACATGTATCAACTCCCCTTAGTGTCCTGGTAATGAATTGGATAAATATACTCACAAGCAATTTTGGAAAATTGGGGGGGGAAATTAAGGGAAATCTTCTTTTGGCTTTCATATTCCTTTTAGGCTTTTATCTTCCTTTCTTCAATAGGTACTCATTGCTCTCAACATGAGATTGCAAGGAGGGGACCTAAAAAGCTAGTTTAGGACAACGACATCCTGTCAGAAACAATGGCATAAAATGGCATAGCTGAGGAAAGTTAAAATCAACAGGAATACTAAGCAGCACTGAGGGCAGAAAACATCCAAATGGTAATGTACCTGGTGTGGGGGAGCAAAATAGATTGAGCTGTTTTGGGGCGTTTTGGTCCGCTTTAAGAAAAAACAGTGTAATCTTGCAGGGATGATCAATGACTAGTGCAGACAAATGAGTAAATCTATTCTTGGTTAAATAAAGGTAAAATGGTATAATGATATCAGTTCAAAGTGTTGGCTTTTCCTTTTATCATGCATTACATGCACAATTGCAGCAAGCATGCTGGGGGTTATCTGTTTATACAAGCAACAAATCTCTTTAGTGTGATTTGGGAAATTCTTTTGTATGTGTGTGGTTGTGTTCTCCTCCAGCAATGCCAGAGTTAATAGTAAGGACCACCCAGAGCAAAGAGAGCAGCCCTTTGATTTCAGTTGGCTGGTCATCCACCTTTCACCCCTTGTCCTTGTTCTTTGTGACCCAAGTGTGGGAGGGAGGGGGGGTATTCAGTGCAAGATCTGCTGGGAAGTCGCTGGCTTCTCTGTTCCCTGCTGCGTGAAAAGAATTGCCACAGGACAGAACTGCATTCAGGTAAATCATGAAATATTTAGAAAAGGACATATTAATAAAAAAATAGGGACCATTCAATCTAGACACTTATTCTATGCTGCTTATTTGGCCATATAATCATACAATTTGTATTGGACTAAATTCTTTTTTTCAGCACTTTTATTATTTTACTCAGCTCACCACCCAGTGATCCCTCACTTAGAGGAACTGTGTCCTTCCCAACTTTCCCAAACAAAAAGAGGATCACAATTAGGGCAAATAGTATTGAATTTTATTTATAATTACATATTAGATGCAAGGTTAAGTGCAACTAGGTATTTAATTTATTGTACATATTGTGCATTTATTATACATCAGAGTTAAAAGAGGCATTTGAAACTAAAAGCAGGACTGTCCCTCCAAATCTTGGACATTTAGGAATTATGGGGCTTGCACCTCTTGGGATGCAATTTCACTTTGTCCCCATTACTCCTCAATTGCAGCTGACTACGCAGACCCACTATTAAGCTTAATAAAATTCACAAACCTTGACCAGGGGGCATGCTGGTAGATTTGCAATTAACTACATGTGAGATGTAGGTCAAACTGTTGCTGTGGTTGAAAAAAAACATGAATAGCAGTGATCACATCTACTGCTATTAATGTAATTCCCTGTTGCTACTGATGGAGGCTGTATTCAGAAGCTGGACACATAGGGAAGATCATAGAGACTTCTTTCTCTAGGAGAAGCTCAGTTAGAAACAGCAATTAAATTGTCTAGGAAACTGTGACCCCATTTTTTTCTTATGCTTGTTTGAATAAAACATTTAAAGTCTAATGAAGCCCAATGATCTTCAGAAACATGAAACTCCTCTAATTATGTCTTTGGTCAGAATAATATTGCCATTTATGTTTTAACCTTTTAATTAGTAGCAATTTCTTTAATCTTGGGGAAATCATGAAAGGGTCTGTGATCTAATTTAGCCCTACCTTTTGTGAATATGATCAAAGGAAGCCATCAGGAACCTCATCATTTTGTGTTAGTCACCACCTTTAATTGTACATTTTCTCCTGGCTCTGAATCAGCCCCAAGTTAGACAATGAAAGTGGTAAATTTCTTTCCTAAAAAAAAAGTGAGTTCTATGGACGTTTATTTTCTTTCTTTCTGTCTCTGTAGGCCTAATAGAAAGTAAACAAACTTCTTAAGGGGGTTACATAGATAATAAAAGTATTATAGGTGTCCAAATATATTGCCCTCACCATATACTATAAAACTAGCTGAACTGAGTTACAATTAAATACTGCATAGGCTTCATATAAGCACCTTGGGTTAAATACTTAGTGTCCAGTAAATTGATATAAATGAAATTTAACAGACCACCAAATCCAACGTTATATTGCAAACTTTTTATTTCGTTCAGCCTATAAAAACCAGAAAAATGTTTGATGTGTCATTGAACCAAGTCTATGACGCTGACCATCTTTTTGCCATAGATATGCACTTCCTGCCGGTCTTGCTCTGCTCCCTGGTGGGCTTGGTTGTCTCCCATACTCAATATCCAGACATCTGTGTGGCTAAACCCAAAGACATTCCTCTGAATCCTATGTGCATTTACCGAAAAGAAGTGGTAGAAGGAGAGGAGAAGCAGGAGACGGTCTCACCACCAGAAAAGATCCCTGAAGGTGCCAATCCCAGAGTTTGGGAACTGTCCAAGGCAAACGCCAGGTTTGCCATAGACTTTTACAAAGTTCTTGCTGATTCCAAGACCAATGATGAAAACATGTTTATGTCACCTCTTAGCATCTCTCAGGCTTTCACCTTGGCAAAACTAGGCTCATGTGATAACACGTTAAAGGAACTCATGGAGGTGAGTAGTATTGTAATGTATTACCTTGTGACAATGGTCATAGTCAAGCCTGGAGGATTCCTTTAAAGTGATAAGTGATGTTACAAAGAAAATGTGTGGAACATTCTTTTTATTGCATTTGCATTGTATCATTTAGAACAGATTAGTTACGTTCATTGAGAGGCTGGAGCAATATTGAAGGGCATCCCAAGCTTGTATAAACATAACCTGCTTTTTACTATAGAGAATATTTAAAAATAAACACCCATGGGGCCAAGACAGCCCAATCCGACACTAATTTTAAGGTGTTTTAACATGATTAGTAAATAAAGAATATGTTTACACAATTTCCCACAATATAGGCATGTGGTAGCCATGAGAATGGTGCCCTATTTCCTATGGAAGATGTCCATTCTATATGACCCATTCATGACCACCTTTATATTTGTTTGGGTTACAACCTATACCTTATATCTTACCCTATTTCCAGTCATACAAATGTTTCCGGTTCAATGTCCTTCATCATTGGTGCATTTTCTAAAGTCTAGCACAGGTAAGGAAGGTTGGAATGGATGGTTTGGAACAGAAGGTTTTGGCACCAAAAAGATTATAATATTTCTTGCCACAATGGAGCTCTAGGTCATTGACAACCGTATTTTCTTTTTTTTTTTTTACTCCTCTGTATAGCTCCACCCAGTTCCTGCATTCAGAATATGTGTTACTGATCTGGACCTAAATTAGAACGTTTAGGGCTGAATTCCATATAAACCTGATCAAATTTTTAGTGGTCAACTTTCCCTGAGGTTATATAAAGTTATGTGATCTAAACTCCAGCGGCGATTCTGGATGTTGTATTCTCTCGAGTCCGCTACACAGAGGTAAATCAAGGTTGTCCAAAATGGAGATCATAAGATTGAGATTACCGTATTTTTCGCCCTATAAGACACACTTGCCTATAAGACACACATTTGGAGGAGAAAAATTAGGGCAAAAAATATTCTGAACCAAATAGTGTGCTAAAATACCCTCTCCCAATCACCCCATTACAGACAGTGTGCAGAATCCCCCCCCCCCCCGATCACACCATTACAGACCCCACATTACAAGCAGTAAGCAGTATTCCACATTAAAGGCAGTGTGCAGGCATCCCAAATTGCATGCAGTGTGCGGGCATCCCTAATACAGGCAGTGTGCAGCATACCCTGAAGGCTCAGAGTGGGACAATTCCCGCTGGGGGTGTGTGGCCTGTGACTCCTGCCAGCGTCCAATGACACTAGCAGGAGTCACAGGTCACGCCCCCCCCTCGCTTTCAGGCCAGAATCGGCCTGCTCTGAACTCACTGACTGCCACTCTGAACTCACTGACTGCCGCTCCCCACAGCCTCTGTAGCAGGCGGCAGGCAGCCGCAAGTTCAGAGAGAGCTGGTTTCAGCTTCTGGGTGGGCGTGGCCTGTGACTTATGCCGGTGTCATTGGACGCTGGCAGGAGTCACAGGCCTCTACCTACCCAATGGCCAAAACTGGATAGCTCTGAACTTGCGACGGAGACTAAGGAGTCAGGGGATCCATGGAATGTATTTTTTTTTTAAAACATTTGCTCGATAAGACACACTGATATCCCCCCCCCCCCCCCACACTTTTGGGGAAAAATAATTGTGTCTTATAGTGCAAAAAATACGGTTAGTGAAACTGTTGTCCTTGGCTAGTCTCCGAAATATTGCTGTTATATTGCATGCTATTGGATTGGTTCTGTCTTTGGTGGCCTTGATGATGTGTTTCATATTCCATAAATAAATGTGTGTAAGAAGTGCCTGGCCTAACTCCACCATTACCCAAATATTGCTTAATTGTTATCACCATTTTAGTCTTCTGGCAATTGCTTTGGCTGGTTATTAATAGTAGGAGTTAGTTGCCCCCCAAACCAACCAAGCAATTCAGCATTGTGTTTTTGATTATTGTTTTTTTGAAATTTCATTAAAATCTGGAAACTGCTGAGTTTAAATTGTTGAAGGAAATGTTTGGAGTTTTAATTGGGATATTTTGGACCAGGAATACGAATTTTGGAAGAATAGCCATGTTTGTTGAGATTGTGATTTTATGTACAGCTTTAATCTAATAAATTTCGATTCCATGCGTTTCCACTTGGCCCCTTCCAGGGATGGCGGTTATGTTTGTGTATGAGATATTTTGGTTTGAGGGAATCTTCACCCCCAAATACAATATAATCTTGTCATCCCAAATAAAGGAAAAGGAGTGCCGTAGTTTGTGTTTAGTGTTATAGGATAGGCCAAAGGGGCATAATGCAGAATTTAGCTGGATTGCTTTTAAAGTTGGAGAGTAGCCCAAATTGGTGAATAAGATTAAAACAAGGGGTTATAGAAGTATAGGGATCTGTGAGGCACAGAAGGATGTTGTCTGTGTAAGCTAAAGGTTTTATTCTAAAATTGAGGTTTATAGCTTTAATTTCTGGGGAGTCAATAATTTGATGGAGAACTTCAAGATGGAGATTGAAGAGCAGAGGAAAAAGCAGACACCTTTGCCTGGTACCGTTTTGTATGTGGATCCTGTTGATGAACTGTTGATGACTATATGTGTGGATTAGTTACAATATAATGGCATTATTTTTTTAATGAAATTATTCCTGAATCCAATGTTTAGTAGGTAGGTAGGTAGCCTTCCAGATATCCCCAAGACACTCTGTCAAAGCCCTTTTCAGCATCCAGTGTGACCAGAATCTCTTCCTTGTTTCTTTTGTTTAGATAACTAACCATGCTGGTTGCGATGGCAATGTTTTGTATTGTGCCCCTGCCTTTAAAAATGGAAAACCGTTTAGGACCGTGCCAAAAGTAGCCTGACGCAATGGTGTGACAACCTACTGTGGCACTTTAAGGGTAAATTGGCCCAAACCTTTATTCTCCAAAACTGCTTTGCTTTCCAGCCTCACCTGGATGCCCCACATGGAGCACTTAATCCTTACCCATGTTTGTTATGAATAACCTCCAGTTCTAAACTTTGAAACATGGATTCCCAACCCTCTCCTACAAGGGCCGCCAACAGCGCATGATTTGAGGATCTTCAAATATATATATATATACTGCACTATTTACTTCACCAGATGCGCCTTGTAGGATAGGGTTGTGGACCACTGCTCTACATGATTGGTTTTCAGATATTGGGACATAACATTTTTAAGCCCACATGAGGAATGTACTGTTGGCTATATTTGAATGGACTTTTGGTTCTATGTCTGAATTGGCTGAATTGGATTGGCTAGAAATCACCGTCTGGAAGGCATACATAAGAGAGTTGTGGATTCCTATACACCATTACCTACCCACCCAATTATTTCTTGACATGACATTGTCATTCATGTAGTCAACCGGTGCCACTCAACTGTCATTTTGTACCAGACTTTTCTTCATAACCAATAGCTCTATTGATATTCTTTCATGAAGGTCTTTCACTTTGATGATGTTTCTACCAAAGCTTCAGATCAGATCCACTTTTTCTTTGCCAAACTCAACTGCCGATTATACAGGAAAGCCAACAAATCATCAGAGCTGGTTTCAACAAATCGCCTCTTTGGGGAAAAGTCTCTGACCTTTAATGAGACGTATCAAGAGATCAGTGAGGTGGTCTATGGAGCAAAACTATGGCCTCTGAACTTCAAGGTGAGTTTGTCTCAGATAATAAAAAATTTTTTATTGCCATATAAAAAAAATCCAACCAAGAACTGAAAATCACTTTTTCCACTTTTTTAAAATACATTTTTATTGAGAGAATTCCTAAAATGCATTTTTCAAGAACAAATATTACTATATTTAAACATTGTAGAAATAAGGGTATATTTTAATATAACAATAGCATGCAATATTTATTTTTTCCCACAGTCAAACTATGTTTTGTGGACTAACTTGGGTGTAATTTTGGACCATTCTTAATAAATACCAGGTGTTATTTTTAAAGAGGAACAACACATGAATTTCACGTCGTTTCACTCGCCTTCCTTCCCCTCCCATGGCGAGACACCTCGCTGTCCTGCCGCCACTGGTAACTGGGAATGGTGCAACTGCTGGAAGCCCAAGGATGCCACCACCAAGAGCCGACATGACATCCTGGCGGCAACACAGCAGCAGCATGAGTGTTCTGGTAGAGCCAGGACTCTCATGCTGATGCTGTGCGCTGTCCGGACATCATAGGAAGGCCGCCAGCTTCTAGCCATGGGTAGGGTGAATGGGAGCTGCCGCGGGCTGCCAGATACTGGCAGAAAGCCAGAGCCTTGGCAGCCAGCCAGTGCATGGGATGTGGTGGTCTACTGGGCATTGTCCTGGTATGCCCTATGGCCAGTTTGACCCAGTTTGGAAGACACTATATGTAAATGGGCTTGATGACATTGTGCATAGCTAAATGGATCAGAGGTTACCCTGAGATTTGCTTTCAGGTGCGCCTTTCCCTGGGATCTTTTGAGCATATATGGTGGGAATGGCCAAAGTGAAGGTATATTAACTGATCTTCATTGTTCCTGGGTGTGTTGTAAATTATTCTACACAATTATTCTATGTCCCAATTTACAAAAATTTGGGAGCCATTAATTATGAATGGGGAGGCATAAATGGCCATGATATGCTTGCATACACATAGGTTAAATGCAGACAAAGAATTCCTATCTGTGCAGTGAGTGTAAACATACCCAGTGTGATAGACTGCCTTAATTACGGTGCCTATAGAGCAACCCTCTGGTCACAAGGCTGGGAGTCCCCCTTTGTTATGTTCCTGTCGACCTTGCTAGGATGATGATTAGAAATCTAGGCCCACATCTGGGTCATGGCTTTTACTCTTCTCTCCTCTCCTCCTATCTATTTTTCCCTCTCAAACTCTGTTTTTCACTTATTTTTGTCCCTTCTAACCTCTAACTCTTTTTCTGGTTAAAGTGGACCAAAACCCATCCTGGAGTCTGAGACTCCAGGGCAGGCTTACTCCCTCCCCCCTGGTTATCCCAAACTGGGGAGCCCCACTGTGTGAATCCCCCAGTGCGCCCAATAAACTTACATTGCTCCGAGCCCAAGGTGCATGTGCTGCCAGCGCCGGCATTACTCGCCTCGCTTCTCGGCTGTGCGCGCCCCCGCCCACCACAAATGTATGGCTATACATGTCCCCTTGTAGGTGCGGCTAAGGATTCCATTCAGCTTCTCTAGCCACGCATTATTATGCGTGGCGGTATAAGCTGATTGGACGAGAGGCTGTGAGAAAATCCTGGGTTTTAGTCCATTTTAGGAAGAAGTAACGTAAATGTGGCTTATTGTAACTCTGTTGCACTGCTACTTTAAAACCAATAAAATTGTTGAGAAGAATGTAAACCTGAGCTCCAGCATTAATACTAATAGGACATCAAGCATCACCCTGATCAGCTTATCAGCTTCTGAAATTGTGAAGATCTGTTAGAAACATAGAAACATAGAAGGTTGACGGCTGTTGGTCTGGTTTGGTCATGGTGGTACCTAGCAGTTGTTAAAAGCTCCACTCACTGACCATTTGGGCTCATTTGGCCTAAATCCCTCCATGCCAAGGTGGGGCAAAAGACCAACCTAAGCCTGGAGTTGGACCCAAGGCATGATCCAGTAGAGGGAATGGCTGGCGTGATCTGTTTGACAGCTTAAATTTCAACATGGGTTAAACTGTCAAACTAAATGGATGTAAGATATGCAGCTTTGCTTGTCTTATGACCAGAGGAGGTTAGGCCAGTTAATCTGATTGTAGATAGTTTGAAAAGTCTAATAAGAGCACAAGTATCTGTGCATCTATATGACAGAACTAAATAGGTTTAGTTTATTTAAACAATATGGAAGGAGAAAAGTCAGGTGTAGGTGGTTGGAACGGGATGTTGTAGAAGATGATGACTTACTAGTATAGAAGGAAAGTCAGGCAAGGCACAGAAGGTGGGATCACAACAAGTATAGCAGGAAAGGTCTGTGTAGTTCTAGAACTTTGAAACAATGCACGTGTGGAAGGAAAAGTCAAAAGTTTGGTGAAGAATATTGGAGCTGTTTTAATGTAGTATTAAGGGCAGGGTCTTAAGACACATGTTCAACCTATGGGCCCAGTTGAATGTATTGGTAGCATGTGGGTATATATACAGAAATGTGGTAATAATGGGGTGATGTGGTGGAATAGCATACAAGTATAAAAAACAATCTAATGGAGTTTGTGTGTATCCTGCTGTCGAAAATATTCGTTATGCTATTCAAAATGATACATTCGAAATTCTGAACCTATTTGACCCGCGACCAGTTTTCAAATTGCTGTGGTCCCGTGCTCTTCAAAAGTATGGGCACATTTGTTGTTAGACATTTGAGCAAGATGATGGGGTTGCAATTTAGGAAAGAAGTAGGGGGAGGTTCCTTAATTGGTGTTGGGGTGGGGAAATGGTCAGGGAAGGATGTGTAAACAGGAAGGATATAGAACTCAGGGTCATGGTATCTCAGAAGGTGTATGCAAGCATCTTCTAACCTAGGCCCTAGGTGGAAAAATGTTCAGTGTGTAAAGACTCGATACAGGAAGTGGGGCAAATAAAGAAGGAAGTGCCACTGTAGGTGTAGAGCAGAGTGGGTGTAGAAGGAAGCAGCAGAAAATTGAAAGGTCATTGTCACGGTTAGCGGTGGCAGTAGAAGGTGGTAATGGAAGATCAGTAATAGGTGTGTGAAGGATGAGGGATGGAAACATAAATAAAAACAAGTTCCTCGTTTGCTTATCAAGGAAATTGCCTGAACTATCAGATGTAGTCTGATTTATATACCCAGTACCTGGCTCTGTGACACTATGTCTGAGTATGTGTGCAGGAAAATGCTGCGGAATCCCGTGAAGTCATCAACAACTGGATTTCCAATAAAACGGAGAAGAGAATCACTGATGTCATCCCAGATGGAGCTATCACAGAGGACACAATCTTGGTGCTAGTGAACGCCATCTACTTCAAAGTGAGTAGACTGTCTGATGGATAGTTAGACTGATATCCTACAATAATAAACTAAATATGTTTGATTTAATAATAAATTAAACTTTGCCCACAATAGGACTTTAATGAGGACCAAAACCAGCCCTAGAATCTAAACCTGTGGTTCTCAAACGTTTTACACCAAGTACCCCTTAGAGACCAGAAGTTCCAAAAGAGAACTCACAAGGAAGGGATCAAAATTACATTACATTTTATCAAAATAAGTAGGCCATAGACCTCAAAGCACTTTAAAAGCCAGAAGGAATAATGTTTTACTGTTAAAACAATATACCTGACCCATTAAACCCCTACTGTCAGTGCACCCCCAAACATCCCTGTGTACCCCCTGGGGTACACATTCTGAAGTTGAGAAACAGTGGTGTCTAAGGCTCCAGGGCCGGTCTATTCCATGCCCGAAGGGGAATCAAGGCTTTCAGATTCACTGCTGTGTTAAACCCCCCTCCCTTCAGTTTGCCAGTAATCTTCAGCGATCCCACAGAGCAAACACGGGCCCCTTATAGCATCCTTCTAGCTGCTGCGCTCACCTGCAATGCGCAACCAAGGGGCAGCCTACTGCATCTGTTCATTCTGCATTTTTTGCAGCTTAATAATGTGCATAGCAAAGATCACTAATTGGAGCGGAAGGGATATTTTATCACCATCGGGGGTAAGAATACAGGTGAATTAGTGATTCCAGGCACTCCTTACGCTTGGGATTACCTCCTTGCTGATCACGTGACTGCAAGAAAGAAAACAGGTGTGGCCCCTCCCGGCCCATAAGTAGCAGCTGCCTCCTCACCAAGATCAGTTTTTCTTTCTTGCAGTGGCAAGTGACTATGAAGGTTGTTCAGGAAATCAGCTCTCTAGGATTGGCAGCAAGCGGGGGACTGAACCCTGTCGGCTCTCTGCGTAGCCTTATTCCCACGGATCCCTCAAGACCCAAGTTTATGTCTCCACAGCGTTGGCTGTTTTGGGGGTCCGTGAAGGTAAGGTGGAAGTGCTGGGGTCTTGGGGCGCTTACAGAGTGTATATGCTCTGGGCTGCAGGCTTTTTTGAAAAGTAAGTCAGCCGCAGGTTTTTCTCTGGTGTACCTGCTGAGGAATGTTTTTTATTTTTTATCCAACCCTTCCTTCTTCCAGTTAGGTAGGTTTTTTATCATAAAAAAGAAAAAGAAAATCGTGGCTGACGTCACGCAGGGGGCAGAGTTTAACCTGGAACCACAAGGCCGTGTATTCAGTTGTCTCTCTCCCCGGGCGAGGAAATCGCATATTGCTAGGTGTGTGTGTATGTATGTATATATATATATATATAGCAGATAGCAGTGCGATTGCGGCGGCGGCCGGTTGGGCCAGGGTGCTGGCCTAGAAATGCCTTATGATTAGGATGGCTTTCGGGGGTTCCGCTGGTTTATTCATATTGCTGCCTCAGGGCAAGCTGATTTTGCCGTTTGCACTAAGCTATGGTATATATATATATATATATATATATATATATATATATATATATATTATGTGTTTGATCATTTCTTTTGTATAGCGGTAAAGAGAAGAGCGGTGGTGGTGAGTGGACATCGCCATTATCAATTTTATATACATTTTTTTGATTAATTGCATTATCAATTTCATATTTCAGTTAGTTTATATTATTTATATTATTAATATTGTTATTACATATTTTTATGTTATATTATATATTTTGATATTTTACTCTGTATGAATATATTTTATTATTATGATTGTCAGTTTTATCTTTTTATCAGTTAAAAAAAAAAAAAAAGAGGGAGATTATTAATGCTCTTTTTTTCTCCTGTTTTATTTTTTAGAATTTGGAAGAAGTATAGAAAAGGGTTGTGGTTCCTCCCGGTCACTTTTAGGATTGGTTCTAGGCTTAGGGCCTTTTAGGTCTGATTGCCAAATTAAAAAAAAAAAAAAACACCATGAGGGAGGCATCAGGGGAAAGTGATTCGGGCATCCCACTTGAGCGGGGCAGGCGCTGCCCCTTATGTAAGCAGGATCCCATGGGTAGTTTCAGCACGGTTTGTTCCGCTTGCGCCATGAGAATTGGTTAGACCATAATAGAGCGGCAGCTCAGGTCTTTAGTCCAGTTATTGCTGGTGTGAGCGCAACGGCTCACCCATCCCTTACATCCCCCGGTGAGGGGGAAGGCAGCGAGGCGCAGTCAGATGTGGTGAACAGGTTGGATACCCTGGAGAGACAGTTATCCTTGGTTATTCCAAAGAAGGCCACCTATAAGAGGAGGCATTGGAACCTGTTGCGGAGGAAAGAGATTTATTTGCCTCTTTTGGAGAGTGGGAGGAAGAAGAGTATATAGATGAGCAGCTCTCAGAAGGCGAGTTACGCTCTGGTGAGGAAGATAGTAACTCTATTTTTTTCTATTCTGATGAGGACCCCCTCCTGGCAGGCGAAACACAATGTCTGCTCTCTTTGGTTTTTGAAACTTTGAATATCACTCTCTCCCCTATTGTATCTTGTACTCAGAATATCCACTGTCAAATCTGTAAAACTGCGTTTGAAATAGTGTATGTACTGTATGTTCTACCCTGTCTGTAATTACTACTTTGTAAAGCGCTACGGAAGATGATGGCGCTTTATAAATGAACAATAATAATAATAATAACATCACCCCTCCAGAGGTGGCAAAAAGAGGGAAGGATGATCTGTTTAAGCCAGTAAGGCAAAGGCAGGTGTTTCCGGACCAGCCGCACTTTTCTAAAATGGTGTTAAAGGAATGGGAAAATCCTAACAAATTACCGGCTGTTCCTAGGATACTAGACTCTAGGTATCCCTTTCCGGTGGACATGATTAAGCTTTGGTCTTACCCACCTGAGGTGGATTCTCCAGTAGCAGGCTTGTCTAATACTTCCATCATGCCGTCTGCTACTATGGTATCTTTAAGAGATCCCACGGAGAGACGAATAGATCAATTGGCCCGCCATGCTTTTGCTATGAAAGGATCCTTTCTACGTCCTGTTTGTGCCATGGCCATTGTGTCCCTGGCTTCAAGGAAGAAGATGAAGAAAAAGTTTAGCCAGGGCTAAGTCTCGCAGGCTTATTCAAGAGTCCAAAAATTTTAAGGATTGTTTGGATTTTAACTTGTTCGCTATCACTGCGATGGATGATGCAGTCAGGCTAGCTGCTAGAACTTCTGCTCTGCTTGTGGCCTTGCGCCGTTCCTTATGGTTAAGACAATGGTTGGCGGTTGCTGCCACTAAGAAAGCTCTTATAGGTCTACCTTTTTTAGGGAGCAGATTTTTGGGAGACAAACTGGACAGTATGGTGAAGGATGGCAAACTGTCTCAGAGGAAGAGGACGACTCAGCCTTTTCACAGGACTTCATCATATCGACTCTTTTGGACGGGCAGAGGGGCCTTTCGTCCTTGCTCCCGTAGAGATTTTTGAGGTAGAGGCAGAGCTTGGAATAGGGCAGGAGGGGCCTGGAGAAGTGGGCCTAATCCTCCAGCCAAGCCCACTCCAGCATGAGGGGGCGCCCTCACCCGTGCAGGTGGGGGGACGGTTTTGCATTTTGCTCATATCTGGAGGCACCACGTGGCGGATCTTTGGATCCTAGAGGTGGTGTCATCAGGCTACAAGATGGAGTTTGCAGCCAGACCACCCGCAAGGTTCCTTCGGTCAGGGGCATCCCGGAACCAGTCAAAAATAGATGCCCTGAGATCCGCAGTTCAGCATCTCCTTCAAAAGGGGTAATTTGTTGGGTACCCTTTCAGGAGGAAGGTCAGGGGTTTTAATCCAACCTGTTCACAATCCCCAAAAAGTACTGGTCGATGCATCCCATTTTAGACTTAAAGGGTCTCAACAGGTATATCCGCGTGAAACCTTTCAGCATGGAGACGCTAAGGTCAGCGGTAAGAGTAGTTCGGCCCGGGAACCTTATGACTACTATAGACTTAAGGGACGCGTATCTGCATGTTCCAATTTTTTCCAGGGCATCAGAAGTTTCTGAGGTTTGCCCTGGAAGACCAGCACTTCCAGTTTGTGGCACTCCCATTTGGGATATCCTCGGCTCCAAGAGTGGTCACCAAAGTTTTGGCGGGTCTCATGGCCATTTTCAGGAGCCAGGGGATATGCATCATCCCATATTTGGACGATCTTTTAATTTCAGCGGGTCTCTTCAGCGGATCATGAAAGATTCGCAGATGGTCCTATTAACTAACTCTGGAAGAGTTCGGCTGGGTGATCAATTACCCGAAGTCCCATATCACTCCGGCTCCAGTAAGGAACTTCTTAGGAATGATTCTGGAAACGGTTCAAGTCAAAGTGTTTCTACCAGAGCAGAAGGCTCTGCTAATTCGAAATCAAATAGAGTACTTACTGGCTTGCCAGCAGCCGACCATTCTGCTAGGGATGAAGCTAGTAGGCCTTATGATAGCCTACTTCGAGGCCTTACCTTTTGTCCAGTTTCACATGAGGCTTCTTCAGTGGAATCTGTTGGCAAACTGGGATCGAGCCCCACAGTCGCTGGATCAAGTTTTTTGTTCTGACGCCCTCGGCGAGGCAATCTCTTCTGTGGTGGATGGACCCTCTTCATCTGTCTGTAGGCAGGTCCTTTCTGACACCGCAGTGGCAGATCGTTGCCACAGATGCCAGTCTCACAGGTTGGGGGGGGGGGCATCTGGCAGACACAGAAGATCCAGGGACAATGCAATGGGGGCCGAAGGAGTATCAGCTTCTCATAAAGATATTGGAATTAAGAGCAATCCGACTAGTGCTTCAGTATCTGACCCCCAGTTTAAAGGGGCAGGCAGTCCAGATCCTGTCAGACAATCGGACGGCAGTAGCCTATATCAATCATCAGGGGGGTACCCAGAGCAAGAGTGCTCTAGAGGAAGTAAGCCGGATTCTGACTTGGCAAAGGAGAATGTTCCCTGCATCTCGGCAGTTTACATCCCGGGGGTAGATAACCAGGAGGCCGACGCTCTGAGCAGGAAGGTTCTGCGTTGGAGACAATGGTCCCTCAGTCGGAAGGTCTTTCAAGCCCTTTGTCTTCGCTGGGGGTGTCCGGAAGTGGATCTTTTGTATCCAGACACAATCACAAACGGACAAAATTCATGTCCCTATCAAGGGACCCTCTGGGCATAGTAACGGATGCCCTGTCAGTCTCTTGGGCAAGGTTCAAGCTTCTGTACATTTTTTCCCCCGCTTCCGCTCCTGAGCCGTGTATTAGGAAAGATAGCTCAGGAGGGGGTACCTACCATTCTAGTAGCTCAATGGCCAAGAAGAAGTTGGTTTTCAGACATAACAAGGATGTCGGTAGACCATTGGCACCTACCGGTCGAGCCAGATCTTCTCACTCAGGGGGCGCTTCAGCTCCCGAATTCACAGATGCTGGCTTTATCGGCTTGGCTATTGAAACCTCGATCTTAGCAGAGAGAGGTTTTTCGGCCAAGGTTATTCATACCATGATTCAGGCCCGGAAGAAGTCTTCTTCCATGATTTACTACAGGGTCTGGTGGTCATTCATATCCTGGTGCTAGGAATTTTTCGTGCAGAAAGTATTCCAATTCTAGAATTCCTACAAGATGGCTTAGAAATGGGCCTACAGTTAAGCACCCTAAAAGGACATGTATCGGCCTTGTCTATTTTTTTCCAGAAGTCTATCGCTAGTAAGAGGCTCATTAAGACTTTTTTTCAGGGGGTCACTCATGTCCGACCACCGCGCAAGTCTATTTTTCCAGTGTAGGACTTCATTTTTAATTTGTCAATTTTTAATGCATAGATTGCCATTGTATGCTTGCGCACACATAGGAATTCGTCCTCCGCATCTGACCCATCCGTGCAGTGAGTGTGCAAATGCTTGGAGCGGCGGGCTGCCCTAGTTGTGGCGCCCGGGGAGCAGTTGCGGGGTTGGGTGCCTTGCTCTTGCAAGGTCTTGTCCCAGGACCGGGATTCGAACCTGCAGCCCTCTGGTCGCAAGTGCGCTCCCCTTGCCTCTAGGCCACAACTGCCCCCTAATCTGGTGTTGAATCTGGTGTTGACGGCTCTGCAGGGTGCTCCCCTTGATCCTATGATTGACGCTCCATTGAGTATTTTGACGCATAAGGTGATATTTTTGGTGTCAATCACCTCTGTGCGGCGTGTTTCTGATTTAGCCGCCTTATGTATGAAGTCTCCTTATTTTGAGTTACACAGAGACAAAGTAGTTTGTCGGTTTAAGCCTCTCCCTTTCACCTTAATCAAGAGGTAACTTACCTTCTTTATGCCCAGTTCCGGCTAATGCTAAGGAAAGGGCGCTTCATTCTTTAGATGTAGTCAGAGCCGTAAGATATTACTTGGCAGCTACAGATTCCTTCCGCAAAACGGATTTCCTTTTTTGTTATATCGGAAGGGCCGAGAAAGGGGCTTTCGCCAGCTAAAGCCACTGTCAGTAAGTGGATTAGGCAGGCAGTAGGAAGAGCCTATGCGGCCAAGGGGAAGGAACCCCATTCCACTAGGGCCATTGATGCTTCTTGGGCTTTTCAGCATCAGGCTTTGGTGGGACAGGTTTGCAAAACTGCCACCTGGTTTCGGTTCATACATTTACCAAATTTTAAAAGGTGGATGTTAGAGCCTCCGCTGACGCTGTGGTTGGTCGAAAGATTCTTCAGGCAGTAGTGAAATGAACTACCTGCTGTTCTGCGTTAGGGGATCCCGCCCATAGATGGCACTGCTTTTGGAGATCCCAAGCGTAAGGAGTGCCTGGAATGGATTGGAAGAAAAAACACAATTCTGTGAGGTACTCACCTGTAGAATTGGTTTTTCTGGGAATCCATTCCAGGCACTCCGGCCCACCCGTTTTGGGTCATGATCTATCTTTTGATGCTTTTTTTGATGGTGTTTAGTCCATTTATTTCATTAGCATTTTAAAAAATAAAAGAGAAAATAGAAAAAGTGTAAGAGAAAGTGAAAAGAACAAAACTTAATTTCTGAGAGTATTTTCGCTGAGTTCGGTGTAAAATAACATGGACTCCTATATAGGCCCTCCCGGCCTGCCTCTGTTTTTCTGTTTTTTACTGCTTTTTAAGTAAACTGATCTTGGTGAGGAGGCAGCTGCTACTTATGGGCCGGGAGGGGCCACACCTGTTTTCTTTCTTGATGTCACATGATCAGCAAGGAGGTAATCCCAAGCGTAAGGAGTGCCTGGAATGGATTCCCAGAAAAAACTACAGGTGAGTACCTCACAGAATTGTGTTTTTACACAGCTGGACATCCCAAAACAAGATGCATTAGAGGCACAGGCCAAAATCCAGCATTTGTTCCTTTTTTATAAGAGGTATTACTTTAATCCCTTTACAAGAAATGGGTTTTGATCTGTTCCGGTGGGGGAGGGATCCCGGGTTGTCTCCCTCCTTAACCCTTTAAATGCCAGCCACGTAAAATTTACGTGGTTGCCTCTCCGCCACTTAAGTGCCAGCCACGTAAATTTTGCATAGCATAGTTGTATTTTTTCTGAAAATCCCCTAAAGCGCTGTTTCAGTTTGGGGGAGTCTCCTGGGCAGGAAAGGGTGTCTACATATACATATGTGGTACCGCTGTAACCGGGAGAAATTGGGATTTCACACGCAATAAGATTTCATTGACATTTTTTTTTTTGCACATATTTCACCCAAAAATATTAAGAATACACCTAACAAATGACAAACAAGACATTTCATGTTAAAGCCCAGACTCTGCTGAAAAAAACAATATATCATTTTCCTGGGAAATCCCTGGAAATCCCTTCAAAAATCACATTTGAACATGGGGAGCGCAAAATAGTGCAAAATGGTCTGGCAACAGAGTGTGACAAAAACTCCAGGTAGGCTGGCACTTAAAGGGTTAAACCGCCTGAAAGCCCTCTAAATATTGCCTGTCACAGGTGGCCGTGATTTGTCTCATCATCATCTGGTCGCTGGCAAATCGCTGTGGCCATTTAGGGGGTTTTCTGGGGGTTGATCGAGGGGGGGGGACCCTGACAATTGAAATTTCCCCCTCCAGAGCAGACCAACACCCATTTTTAGTAAAGTGGGTGTTGGTCTGGTTTAAGAGAGCACTGGCTCAATTGGCATTATATATTTATTATTGTGGTGCTCTAAAGCTGGTGCTCTAAAGTTTGCCTATCATTTCAATTCCAGTCCTCCGTGACCTTGCCCAAATGTGGTCACACGGCTGCCCCTGTCCCTTGGCATTCCTAGCAGGAGCAAGCACAGAAATTCACAGTGGTTGCCAGGTTCACTCATGCTGTGAGCGCTGAGGGACAAGAGCAGCTATGTGACCATGTTTGGAGCTTGGTAGTGTCAAAATGGAAAGGAAAGGAGAGGCCAACATTGTACCCCTGCTGCAGCATCTACAGTGAGCTACAGGAAATGGAGGAGAGGCACATGGTACAGGCTTCAGCTGCCTTATTATTACTTTTGCCTGGACTGTCCCTTTAACTGTAAAGTTGTGAAATATTCTGATCCCATCAGGGGCTGTGGAAGTTAATGTTCGATTCCTACAATACAAGACTGGATGAGTTCCACGTGCCAGGGAGAAGCGAGATCTGCCAGGTCCCCACCATGTACCAGGAGAACACATTCCGCTATGGTTTATACAAAGAAGATTCTGTCCAGGTCCTTGAATTGCCCTATAAGGGTGATGATATCTCAATGGTGATGGTGCTGCCTTCAGAAGGAACTCCGCTTGAAAATGTGGAGCGAGACCTTTCCTTAGAGAAGCTCTTGGGATGGCTAAACAATGCACAGGAGGTGGAGCTGCACGCGCATATTCCCAGGTTCAGAATTTCTGATTCATTCAGTCTTAAAGAAAAGCTTTCAAAAATGGGCCTGAGGGACTTGTTTGACCCGCATGCTGCACGCCTTACAGGTGAGTGTTTCTGCTTTAGTTGTCACACTGGTATGGCTAGTACAGTATTAGAGTCAGTATTTGTGTAGTTATTAGATTGATTGGGCAAGATAGTAGAGTCATACCTCCCAACCTTCACGGATTGGTCGGGATCGCATTGCTATCCCGCTGTCCTGCAAGGATACCACTTGTCCTGTGGTAGGTAACCACGGGACGGTTGGGAGGTATGTAGTATGTAGTGTGTGTGGGTTACCCATCATATGGCAAGCCGGGAAGACAGCGCAGAGCTGCGACTGAGGAGCTCTCACTGAAGAATTGGCGGTGGGGAATGATTGGAGTCATTTGCTGAGCAGCAGTACATTGAGGCTTTCAATGAGAAGGGTGGGGCTTGCACTTGAGGGGTGGGAGAGGAGAGCACAGCAGCACAATGGGGATTAAGCATTCTTCATGCCCAGGCATGTGACCAGCCTAACATCCATTCTCTGCCCTGTCGAGCATCACTTACCTCTCAGTAAGGAAAGCTGTCCTTGTTACATAAATCCTCAGCTACCTATTTGGTGTAAATTGACCCAGTTTTAAAATATTTAACCCCCATCCCAAGAAACAGAAATTTTGGTACAGAAGGTAATCAGCATTTGTTTGAGTACATCAGCTGTATTCAATTAAACTGGGTACTGAGCCCTTTTTCATGCCCACTCCAGGGCCCTGTCACATTATTCATGCCTCTTTTGTCAAGGCTTGAATTTATTTGGGTCTCTGCCCCCCATCTGCAATCTTGCTAGGAGCAGGGACAAAATCTGCTGGCATTCTGCATATTTGGGCCAGGGAACAGCATTGGGGCTCTGTCAATGGGTGGGAAATTTGGTGTGATTAAAGTGGACCAAAACCCTGGGTGTCTGGCCATGGAGTCTTCCCCCTTGCTGGTTCTTCTCTGGGATATCCGGAATTGTAATGTCCCAATGTTTAAAACCCCTGGGCTCGCCAGTAAACTTACTTTTTATGGCAGCTTTCACAACATTGTAAAATATTGCGGCCACATCTTTGGGTGTGCTTCCATGTCCAGCCATTCAGCTTCGCATACCACCGGGAGGCTGGGGATGCGGCCGCTTGCGTTCCCTTATGTCGAGCTCTGTGTCTAAACAGAGCCATATGGGCATTAATATGCACAGCATACAGCGCTGATTAGATGAGAGCATGTGCTGTGGGATCAGGAAAAGGGACGTTTTGGGGGTGAATTAGGGGGGCTTCATACAGCAGGGCACCCCAAAACAGAATGTCCTGGGGCAAGGATTTAAACCCAGGATAGTAAAATCCTGGGTTTTGGTCCACTTTCAAAGTGTGGCTTTGAATGTGGCATGGGTGTGGCTAGGGGGCGTGGCTTAATTATAAAACGTGTGCCTCTTTCCCATCTCAAAATGTTGGGAGGTATGAGTAGAGTGACAACTAAAGTCTAAAAGTCTCATGCAATGTGGTTTAATACACAACTATTGGTAAACTATTATATGACAGACGTCATAGAAAAAAGACTGATATACAAGTTGTAACCTGAAATCTTTTAGACTACAGTGCTGGGTTACAGGTGTTTGTCCCTGGAGCTATCACCTCTGATTCCCCCACCAGAAAGATACGTGTCCCTATTTTGTTTGATGTATATGGCAATTAAACAGACTACTAAACCTTGCTGAAGTTTTTTTTTTATAAAAGTTGGAATAGTATTTTGTGACATTTCTTTTTGAAAATGTGAAAGTATTACAGAATAAGTTTGATTTTATTTCTGCAGGAATTGTCGCAGGCGGAAGAACGGATTTGTTTTTGTCAGAGGCCTACCATAAAGCCTTCCTAGAGGTAGGACATGTTATATATATATATATATATATATATATATATATATATATATGTGTATTTATTGGCCGCCGTGGGCAGTTATATAGGGTCAGTTCCCGGCCACTGAAAGGAAGAGGCCATGGAGATGATAAGTATTAACCACCACTAATAATTACTGGTGGGGCTTTACACAGGGTCCTCTTCAAGCTGTATGCTTATTGGATCGCTTTATGGTATCTAAGGTAAAATGTGGTATCTTACTAGAATGGTGCAGAACAATTCGCCAATAATCACATGGGCCATGCACTTAAAACATTAATTAGCCACACAACAAGATGAATATCATAGTATTTTATATTCTAAGTATGTCACACACCCCGCTTCAAGATATTCATAACCTGTGGGTAATACTGACCTGTAGAGGGCGAACTGCAGAGATGATTGGAAGAAAGAAAGCCCCTCCCGGTCCATAAATACCTGGGACCTCCCACTCATTACCCAGTCTTCATCTCTGCAGTCGGCGAGCAAGTCAGAAGATGATGTCTCCTCCTTGCACAGGGGGATTTCAGGTAGCCGGGATAACTACCGGCCCGTTTTTTATCTATTTCTGCCCGGATTCCTTTATATTTCCCACATACACATGCCTCCCAGCCTTAGGCTGCGTTCCGGGTGAAGGTAGAAAAGCACCTTAGGTGCTTAGGAGCAAAGCTCCACCGCGAGACCCTATACAAGAGGGTAGGCGGCTATCCGGGTTGGTGACCCCGGTTTGGGATGCCCTGTCCCTCGGCCATTTCACCCTAGCTGGTGTTAAAAACCCCTCTCCGGATGCCCTTCTCCTTAGGGGGGGGGGGGGACCTGGGGTTCTTTCCTCTGTGTACAGGCTTTTCTTTCCTCTTTATTATAACCGTGTGTATAACTTGTGTTTGTCACGTTAAATTGTGCAGCCGCTAGAGATCATTCAGCAGTTTTTCTCCCTTTTTTACCTCATGACAGGCTGAGGGGAGCTTCTCTCCTCAGTCACTGGCAGCGGGGGGCCTGGGGTCCTTTCCTCTGTGTACAGGCTTTTCTTTCCTCTTTATTATAACCGTGTGTATAACTTGTGTTTGTCACGTTAAATTGTGCAGCCGCTAGAGATCATTCAGCAGTTTTTCTGCCTTTTTTACCTCATGACAGGCTGAGGGGAGCTTCTCTCCTCAGTCACTGGCAGCGGGGGGGGGGGGGGGCCTGGGGTCCTTTCCTCTGTGTACAGGCTTTTCTTTCTTCTTTATTATAACCGTGTGTATAACTTGTGTTTGTCACGTTAAATTGTGCAGCCGCTAGAGATCATTCAGCAGTTTTTCTGCCTTTTTTACCTCATGACAGGCTGAGGGGAGCTTCTCTCCTCAGTCACTGGCAGCGGGGGGCGGGGCCTGGCGCTGGCTTTATTTTATATTTACTGGACGCTGGCGCTGGCCTTTTTGTTGTCAGCTGTGTATGGCGGAGGGGAGCTTCTCCCCTCACGCGCTGTAGCGGGGGGCGGGGCCGGGCTTTCGGCGAGGATGCCACGGCCCGCCCCCGTTCGGCAGGGTCTGCTGCGGAGCCTGGGCTTCTTTTCAATCATTTGGCTGGGCTGTGAAGGGGGGGCGGAGCAGGGACATCGCGCTCCGCTCTGGCCATGCCCCCCTCTTCTCCTCTCTTTCCTCCTGCTGCTGCCTCGCTCGTGGCGTGAGGACGCCATTAACCTCCTCCTGACTGGAAGGCCCAGTGAGTGGCCCTCTGGGCCCCCTTCATAACTCTACTATTCTATTGCTTTTTCATATGCTTATTTAGTGTCTTTATTATGTCTTCCAGGTAGACCTACATAGGGGTTTAGGGGGTCTCTCCCGGTCCTAGGGTCCCTGGGTTTTCAATATACTTATACAAATCCTCCCACTTGGGACTTTAAAAGGGCATCCCGGGTTGCTTATAAGCGTAATTCCCTCGGTCATTGCGACTACCCAAAAGTTCACCTTATGGAGGCATCCCCGGATATCGGGCTCCCCTTGGGGCAATCCCGGAAGTGTATGGGTTGTGGGGTATCCCTAACAGGGGATGATGTATTTCTATGTATTCCTTGTGCGCAGCAGACTATTACACGGCAGTCCGGACCCCAGGCATCTGGGTCAGCACCGCCGTCTTCATCCCCTCCCCCCTCCCTTCTTGACCCGTGCTCCGTGTGACGTTGTCATGAGTGGGGAGTCGCAGTCTGATGTGTGTACCAGATTGGCCAATCTTGAAAAATTTGTCACCGGTCACTCCGGCATTTGAATATGATGAAGTAGATTATCTGGATTGGTCAGATTACTCTCCTCAAGAGGAAGGAGAGTTGTTTGAGGAATCTGATACTTCAGATGATCAGCAATTTGTTGGTGCTGATTCTGAGAAGGGGTCAGGGAGTTCCATGGATACTCCTAGCGTCCTGGCTCAGATGTTTGAGGTTCTGGCTATCTCCCCTCCTGAGGAGGCTCCTCAACAACAAGGGGAGTTTGTCGAGGAATCCAAGCCGCGCTTGGAATTTCCTAATCAAAAGCATTTTGATAAAATTATTTCTAAGGAATGGGAGAGGCCTGTTAGGCTCCCAGGCATTCCTCAGAGTTGGGATAAAAGGTATCCTTCCCTTTGGATACAGTTAAGCGTTGGGCGTCCCCTCCCATAGTGGACGCACCAATTCTGGGACTGTCCAACTCAGCTCTTTTGAATAACCCTGATTGTTCCACACTTCAAGATGGTGAGGATAAGCGTATTGACCAGATGGCTTGCCACGGTTTTGCTAGCGTTGGGTCAGCCATGTGGTCTGTTTGTGCCTCAGCGATGCTGGTGGTGGCTACCAGGTCGGTGGTCAGGGATCTGTTATCCTCCTCCGGTTTGGATCCGGTCAGTGGAGAATTTCTTGGACTTAAACGATGTTAGATGTTTTTGTCTTTCGTACTAGCCGCTTTGGATGATTCTT
Organism: Gastrophryne carolinensis; assembly: GCA_027917425.1. Taxonomy (NCBI): domain Eukaryota; kingdom Metazoa; phylum Chordata; class Amphibia; order Anura; family Microhylidae; genus Gastrophryne; species Gastrophryne carolinensis. The sequence continues at coordinate 442,554,388 of CM051235.1, forward strand.
TGATGATGTGTAGCAGAACTTCTGTTCTGCTGGTGACTATTAGACGTTCTATTTGGTTGCGCCAGTGGGCAACGAAAGAGGCGACGACGTCCTTTTCGGGGAGCGGCTTCCTTCACTCCCCCCCGCGTTTCTTCAGGTCTCTGGTGCCCCCGGACGCACTGGCCGCGCTGGCCGCGCAGGGGCTCCGGGCGGCGGTATCAAGTCTTCAGGATATAGCGGTCATTTGTCCAGTGCCTCCTTCAGGCCGGGGTCGAGGCTTTTATTCAAATCTGTTCACGGTTCCCAAAAAGGATGGTTCTATTCGGCCCATACTGGATCTGAAGATTCTCAACAGATTTGTCAGATTGCGAAAATTCCGCATGGAAACACTGCGTTCAGCTATCTGCTCTCTTCATCAGGGGGACTTTATGACGTCCAGAGACATCAAGGACGCGTACCTCCATGTTCCGATTTTTCCCGCGCACCAGAGATTTCTCAGGTTCGTGGTGGAGGATCGGCATTTTCAGTTTGTGGCTCTCGCTTTTGGTCTCACTTCAGCTCCAAGGGTGTTCACAAGGGTGCTTGCATAGTGCCATATCTGGACGATCCTCTCATCATGGCATCGTCTTTCAGCCAAGCGGAATTGGACACAAGGACGGTGATATCCACTCTGGAGAGGTTCGGTTGGGTGATCAACTACCCCAAGTCCTCCCTTTCCCCATCCAGGATCGTGTCTTTTCTGGGAATGTCTTTGGATACGACTCAGGCCAGGGTGTTCCTTCCTCTGTTCAAGGTTCTTTTGATTCAGGAGTTGATTCAGTTGTTCATATCCACTCCTCGTCCGACCATCCGGCTAGGGATGAGACTGGTGGGGCTGATGGTAGCCTCCTTCGAAGCAGTCCCTTTTGCTCAGTTTCACACAAGGACGTTACAGCTCCATCTATTGATGGCCTGGGACAGGTCTCCTCTGTCGTTGGATCAATCCTTTCTGATGACTCCTCGGATTCGCCAGTCACTACGGTGGTGGCTGAATTCTGTGAATCTGTTGAAGGGCAGATCCTTTCTGATGCCTCTGTGGGAGATGGTCACCACGGATGCCAGCCTATCAGGATGGGGAGACTTCTGGAAGGATCTTCAGTTTCAGGGCTTGTGGGGACCTCTGGAAGCCCACGAGCCCATCAATGTTCTGGAATTGAGAGCCATCAGGATGGTTCTTGTACGTTTGACTCATCACCTACAGGGACTGCCGGTTCAGGTCCGGTCGGACAATCGGACGGCGGTTGCCTACATCAATCACCAGGGAGGGACCCGCAGCAGGAGTGCCCTCAAGGAAGTATCTCTGATTCGGGACTGGGCGGAGAGCCATGTCCCGTGCATCTCGGCAGTTTACATTCCGGGAGTGGAGAACACAGAGGCGGACTCTCTGAGCAGGTTGTCTGTCCGCAAGGGGGAATGGTCTCTCTGTCCCAGGGGTTTTTCACTCGATTTGTCTCAGGTGGGGGTCACCGGTGGTGGACCTCTTTGCCTCCCGTCACAATCACAATCTTCTGGTATTTGTGTCTCTTTCGAAGGATCCACTGGCTCTAGCAGTGGATGCCATGTCCCTGAACTGGAAGGATCTGGGGTTTCTGTACCTGTTCCCTCCATTTCCAATGGTAGCCAGTGTGGTGCGCAAGCTGTTCCTGGAGGGAGCTTCAGCAATTCTGGTGGCTCCAAGGTGGCCAAGACGGGTTTGTTTCGCAGACGTGGTAAGGTTAGTAGAAGATCAGTTCGTTCTACCCCTGCTGCCGGATCTGCTCACACAGGGTCAACTACGTTACCCCAGTTTACCAACGCTGGCTTTGACGGCGTGGCTGCTGAAACCTCCATCTTGAAGGAGGAAGGCCTTTCGGATGCTGTTATTCAGACTCTTATTAGCGCAAGGAAGAGGTCTTCTTCTTCCGTCTACTATAGGACTTGGAGATCGTATATTGATTGGTGTGAAACTAGGGCCTTCCCTTGTAGGGAATTCTCTATTTCTAGAGTTCTGGAGTTCCTTCAACACGGCTTGGATCTGGGGCTCCATCTCAGTACGTTGAGGGGGCAGGTTTCTGCCCTGGCGGTGTTTTTCCAAAGATTTTTTGCTCTTCATCCGTTGGTTAAGACTTTTTTTCCAAGGGGTTACGCATGTGCGGCCTCCTAGGAAGCCTATAATTCCGGTTTGGGATTTGAATTTGGTTCTTTCCGCTCTTCAGGGCTCCCTTTGAGCCCTTGCATGATATTGCTTTGTCTTCCCTTACACAGAAGGTGGCCTTTTTTTTTTGGTAGCCATCACTTCAGTTCGGTGCGTCTCTGAGTTGGCGGCCCTGTCTATTCAAGCTCCGTATTTTGAAAGACATCAGGACAAGGTGGTCTTCCGTTTCAAGCCGGATTTCCTTCCTAGGGTGGTTTCTGCTTTTCACCTAAATCAGGATATTGTTCTGCCCTCTCTGTGTCCTAATCCCAACAACGATTAGGAGAGGGCCCTGCATTCCTCGGATGTGGTTCGTGCTGTGAAGTACTATTTGGTAGTAACTTCTTCTTTTCGCAAGACTGATGCCTTCTTTGTGGTTCCCTCCGGGCCCAAGAAAGGTTTGGCATCCGCCAAGTCTTCCATCAGTAAATGGATTCGTCAGGCCATTGTTGGGGCCTATTCTGCTAAGGGGAGGAATCCCCCTTTTCGTGTTCCTGCTCATTCTACTCGTGCGGTTGGGGCTTCCTGGGCTTTCCAGCACCAGGCCTCTGTTGAGCAAGTTTGTAAGACTGCTACTTGGTCTTCTGTTCACACTTTTTCAAAGTTTTACAAGGTTGATGTTAGGGCCTCAGCGGATGCTGTTTTTGGCCGCAAAGTTCTGCAGACTGCAGTGGTTTAAGTTGTGAGTTATGCCTTGTTTTGGATCCCCGCCCTTTATGGACACTGCTATTTGATGTCCCACAGGTTATGAATATCTTGAAGCGGGGTGTGTGACATACTTAGAATAATACCATTTTGTGAATACTCACCTTGTAAAATGGGTATTATAAGTATGTCACACACCCCGCTTCACCCCGCCCTTTTTGTATTCTGGATCCTTCATATTGTGAACTTTGCGTTGTTATGACTTATATTTGGCTCTTCCTGGTCCCTTTCCTTACTGCTTTCTTGATACTGGGTAATGAGTGGGAGGTCCCAGGTATTTATGGACCGGGAGGGGCTTTCTTTCTTCCAATCATCTCTGCAGTTCGCCCTCTACAGGTCAGTATTACCCACAGGTTATGAATATCTTGAAGCGGGGTGTGTGACATACTTATTATACCCATTTTACAAGGTGAGTATTCACAAAATGGTATTTTCTGTTTCTCATTTTTCTCTGGTTGATCTCTTCACCTCCCAGGGCTCTGCATTGGTAATATTCAGCAATTTCGGCACATTTCCATTGCTGCCCCCACTCTTGAGTCAGGTCTGCTGAACCCACGACGTGCTCAGCGAGGAGATGCCGCACCAATGCAGAGCACTTGTTGGAGAGTTTCACATGAAAGGAAATCCTCATTTGGGATCCCCCTGGGGGAAAGGGTTTTTCCTAGACCTAAAAATGGTAAAGCCTTGGTAACATTTAAGGGTCGATTCAGCAGCACCGTGCACAATTTTCTCATTGGCACATGATTCAGGGAAACATGCGCCACAATTCTGCATGTGCGTGAACCATGTGCCAAAGCCATGAGTAAATTTTCTTTGTGCATCATTTTACAACTCGTTTGACAGTTGGCAGAATCACAATCAAGATGCAGCTTTCTTTAACACTCAACTTGGTGCACTGGTGCATCAAGTTATCTTCAATGCTTTTCAATGGCTTATGTGCTGAGATAATCTAATTTGTCTAGCTGTGATGTGTCGGCAAGCATTTGCTGCATCTGTAATTTATTTAATTAAAAAATCCCAAAATGTGTTTCCCCATAGCCAACTCTTCTGGGCACCAGGCATAAGTGCCAGTGACCCAAAAAGATGGCGTGATAGAGAATGACCAAACACACCAGCGATAATGGAAGAGCTGTCTAGGACACACGCTAAGCTAAGCCCAGCCGTGTAGTTGTTGGATGTACTGAGATGACTTGTTTTATATTTCAGGTCAATGAAGAAGGCAGTGAAGCAGCAGCCTCCACGGCAGTGTTGATAGCAGGTCGCTCCTTCATGCCAAAACGTACCACCTTTAAAGCAAACAGGCCCTTCCTGGCTATAATTCGAGAAGTACCAATCAATGCGATTATATTTATGGGCCGAATATCCAATCCTGGCTGCCAGTAATGCCGAATTCCCCTCATTATAAAAATATGATTCATGTTTTGGACATGAAGGCGGTAAATGTATTATTTGTTTTCTTTGGGGGGGGTGAAGTGGTTCTAGGCTGTTGTAACAAGTGGATTGCAATGGGAGGTGCAAGCAGAAACACAAATAATTCAACACTTTTTTCACATTTACAAAATTCATTGACTGATAGTTATGCCACCAATGTGTAGTGTTTTGAGGGTGTGTGCTGACTCTGTACTTATACGGTATGTCTGAGTAAAGAAAAAAAGCTCAACTTTTGTTCCCCTTAGTTGTTCCGTCCCAACCATGCCCATCCCATTATTCACCGGTTATATAGGGGATGTGGGGCCACCACCTATAGATTTTTTTTTCTATTTAATGAGCATCCTGTTTATGGTGGACCAATAATAGCATGGTACTAGACATCAAAAGGAACATTTAATTTTAGCACCGCTCTAACCAAAATGACTAAGTTTAAGTTTAAATGGCAATAAAAGAGTTTGAGAGTTAAAGGGACTCTGTAGGCAAAGTGCATAAATTATCATTCAGCAGCTCACCTCATCATGGCTGCCCTCTCCCTTCCTGCCGGCACAGCTGCTTCTGGAAATAGAAACTAGGCAAAGAGTAGTGGCACACTCCCTAAATTCCTTTAGACCACCAAACATATCACTAGGCTGGTGGTCTATAGCTCCGCATCATCATACTGTGGACACTGGGAGAGAGGGAGCACAGCCAGCGTGATGAGAATGTCTTTATCTTACGTACCCCCGCCCATTATGCTGATTATTATATGGCATCACAGAGCCAAGGGCCACATCCACATATTTAAAAAGAGAAATCATACGGTAAAATTGTAAACCTCAATATCTCGGAAATTTCTTCTTCAATTTAAAAACAAAAAACAGTTTAAGACTGTGCCAAACGAAGCCCGACGTGTTAGTCTAACAATTCCCTTTGCCTTCTGTACCATTTTAAGTTTGCTTGTTACAATCCTCTAAGATGCAACTCATAAATAAAAAACAAATAAATCTAGTGAACTATAGTGATTTTTCCTTTATGGAATGCAGCTTTCACATTAGGTGCAAATGCTAAGTTTGTTTTTGAAATTTCCTTCCGTAAGTCTTCAAAAATGATATGCAAATGAGCAGGAATACAGTTTCTGTGCCCATGTGAATTTGTAATAATAGCTGAAGAATAAAAACACTTATCCATGAAGTTCAGCCTGTGTAAACTACTTAGGACGTCCCAAATTGGACAGCCTACAGCATTTTTAAAGCACATTTGCAGTATGTTGGACTTTGGCCCAGGTAAAGCCTTTTCAGCTTGTCCTTAAAAGAACCAGTGAGCTGTTTTGGTCTTCCTTTATCTATAGAAATAAGTCAAAGAACCTAGACTTAAAGATGCTTTCCCTTAGGGAAGTTATATATGATTAGGAAAGCCATTTGGACAGAGAAGCTGAAACCTGCCCTTTAGTGCTCACATGCAGGCTCATATAAAGGCTGCTGTGTCATCACAGATCCTGGTTTAATCAGCCAAGTTGTAAAGCCACCATCCTTAAAGCGGTCCAACACCCTTCTTCAGCAATGGGGGCTGGGGGGCATCCATGTTGCTGGAGTGCCCCCCTCCCGCAAACCCTGAGATCACCTGGTGAAATGCAGCCGATTGGCTGATGGTGGTCACGTGGCACGGCTGCATTTCACTTGGGGCCGTGTTTCAGGTGAGTAAAACTCAGGGTTGTAGGGGATTATGCACGGGGAGCTCCAGTAATTTGGATACCCTGAAAGCCTGTCCCAGTGCGGTCAAGCACCCATTTGCTGTAAAAAGCTTGTTGGAATGCTTTGAGTTGAGATGCAATATTCATATTGCAATTATGATGAAAATAGATTTGACAGGGAATTTTCTGAGTGGCCTGAGGTCCTTCTCAGGTCATGAGATTCTCATCTACAACATAACAAATGATCACATTTTCAAGCTCCTAGTTCCAATCTATGGCGTGTGGAAGATGCAGCAAAGGGTTTTAGGCACTATTCACACCTCTCTGCTTGAGCTATGTTGGGCAAAGCAGTCACAGTGCAAGGAAAAATGCTGCTCATTGTTTCTAATGGGCCAGTTCACATATATACGCTGCGTGTATATATATGAACACGGGCAAAAAAATAATGGGCAGCATTTTCTTTTGCAATGTGACTACGTTGCCGAATGCAGCACAAGCGGAGAGGTGTGAATAGAGCCTAAGTGGCCTAAAACCTTATAATTGGATCAAGTGGTGTGAGATGATTGTTGAACAGGGAGAACTGGATGTGCCAGTTATCAGTTGTCACAAACTTAAGAGGGACAGAATCCTTCAACATGGAGACCTTGGTTTATCGCTTCATGCCTAGGCCAAGATGTCAGTGCTGTTCAATGCTGCGAGCCTCAGTGTTTAGAAGAATATTGTCAAACTGGAATGACAGCAAAGGGTGGGCAGGGGTGAACCTTTGTACAGACAGATCATCTGATCCTACTGCCCAGGACCGAAAACACTCCCACAGCTTAGAATTTAAGGATCTTCCCCATCTTTAGAGCCCTCCTCAAGGAAGGATAGATTTTACTGGTGAGATGCCCCATGTCATCCCTGGGGAGTAATCAAGGGCATGGGCAGATGGGCAAGAGACACCTGATCTAGACAGTAAACAGTGATCATGGGTAGCCGAGGTTGGGGGTTTTAGGCAAAGGTGTGGAGTCCCTACAGCGGAGCCAAAGTCGGTTGTCACAAGCAAGAATGCAGGGATGAGTCTCATGCACAGAATCAAAGTCCAGAGAACATAAGCCAAGTCAGATGGGAGAATTTAATAATCCAATGGTCTTCACAAAATGGTTCAGGCACAGGAGGCTCAAATGATAGCATAGGAATCTTCTGGCATCATATTGCTGCCAGAAACCTCATATAAGGACCTTAGAGTACTCTGATTGGTGTGCACAGCTGACAATTAGCATAAGGACAATTAACCCAGCACATGCGCATCTATTCCACATCTATTTCTGTATCCCATGCATTTGCTGTACTCTGCGCACGCGCAACAGAACAGGGACTTGGTGCCCACAAACTGTGAGTGCAAGCATTACACATATCTGTGCGCATCAGATGGGTACAGATTGTAGAAGTACAGCACGTAGATATTCACTTTATACTGCAAGTGAATTTGTATGCACATTCCACATCCCAATACAAACTACCAGAAGGTGTTTGCGCAACATTTAGCTACGCACCAGACATCCAGCCGCAGGTGGTCTATAAACCTCACTTTAAAGGCTATCATTGTGCACAGCAAAACTACAATGTAGGCTGAAATGGAGGAGTGTCCTCCTCAGCTATATGTCCCGCTTTTGTTTCGGACACAGTGATAGCTGGATATGCATTCTGGTTGGCAATTACAAAGGGAGCTGCCAGCAGCAAATCTTGATGATTTGTGGGCCCATGTGCATTTAAAGTGGCAGAACATTTTTAAGATAACCATTAAGAACTGATTGCATTCTGAGGTGTGTGTGTGTGTGTGTGTATTACAAGAAATGTTGTTTCCCCGATTTTTTTCATTTGCATATCAATAATATGTCTATCAATCCTGTGGTTGTTTCATCTGGTGGTTTCCATGTTGAGGTGTCTATAATACATACAGTAGCTCAACAAACTTCAGTACACACCTCACATTTTTGTAAATATGCTATTTTATCTCTTCATGGGACAGCACTGAGAATATGACCCTTTCATACAATAAAGTAGTCAGTGTACAGCTTTTATAACAGTGTAAATTTGGTGTGCCCTCTAATAAACTCAAAACACAGCCTGATACAGTTGGAAAAGAAAGGTAGTGGCCATTTTGGAGCTTCCTCTCCCAGCATCTCAGCCATGATGCTGGATTCAACTGACAATGCACAGTGACAGGAAGCCCAGCAGGCCTGCAAATGTATGAGCTTCCAATTTGTTTTTTAAATTTTACCACAGAAGATGTTAGAAAATGGGAAATAAATTTTTGTGTGCAACAATCTAAATTGCCCTGGGGAGGTATGCATATGAGCACTGTTTGCTGTGTTGATCTGGATTAAGTAATTTTTGACTGTTGGTAAGCTTTAATGTCTAAATCCCTGGCAACAAAAGTGAGTACACCACTAAGTAAAAATAGCCAAATTGTGCCTAATTAGCCATTTTCCCTCCCTGATGTCACGTGACTTGCTAGTGTTAAAAGGTCACAAGTGTAAATGGGGAGCAGGTGTGCTAAATTTGTGTTTTTGCTCTCTCACGCTCTCATACCGGTCACTGGAAGTTCAACATGGCACCTCATAGCCAAGAACTTTAAAGGGTTTTAAAAATACAATTCTGTGATTACTCACCTGTAGAATTGGTATTATGAGTACACAGTACGTTCTGCTCCAAATATAATACTTACAAGTGGGATATACTCCGCCAGATGGCGCAGGACTGCAGAGACATCGAAAATAGGCTCCTCCCGGCCCCTCAAATACCCAGGGACCTCCCTCAAATCCCCAGCATTGAAAGGCAGTTAATGAGAAGCCAGGATAATTAAACAATCCAAACTATCAACTATAACAATGATAACAATCACCATACAGGGGATCCAAGATAATGCAAACCAAGGGTGGGTTGGAGCAGGACGTACTGTATACTCATAATACCAATTCTACAGGTGAGTAATCACAGAATTGTATTATTCTTAGTATACAGTACGTCCTGCTCCAAATATAATACTTACAAGTGGGACATCCAATAGCACTGTCCATAAAGTAGGGTGGGATCCCCAATAAAAGGCAGCAGCAGACAGTTTAAACCACTGCCGCCTGCAGAACCTTTCGGCCAAAAGCAGCATCAGCTGAGGCCCTAACATCAACCTTGTAAAACTTTGAAAAGGTATGAACAGAAGACCAGGTAGCAAACTTGTTCAACATAAGCCTGGTGCTGAAAAGCCCAAGAGGCACCAATAGCACGAGTGGAATGAGCAGTAAGGCGGAAGGGAGGATTCTTCCCCTTAGCAGAGTAGGCCTGAATCACAGCCTGACGAATCCACTTGCTGATAGTAGACTTGGCAGGAGCCAAACCCTTCCTAGGACCAGAAGGGACCACAAAAAGCGCATCAGTTTTCCTGAAAGGTGCAGTAGCCACCAGATAGTACTTCAGACACCTAACCACATCCAAAGAGTGCAAAACCCTCTCCTTAGCATTGCTAGGATTAGGGCACAAAGAAGGAAGAACAATATCCTGATTCAAATGAAAGGCAGACACTACCTTAGGCAGAAAGTCAGTCTTGAAACGAAACACCACCTTGTCCTGGTGTCTCTCATAGTAGGGGGGCTGAATGGAAAGCGCCGCCAACTCAGACACACGCCTGACAGAAGTGATAGCCACCAGGAATACAACCTTGAGCGTAAGAATGGCCAAGGCAGCATCCTGCACAGGCTCAAAGGGAGCACCCTGCAAGGCTGACAGAACCAAGTTCAAATCCCAAACAGGGACCATAGGCTTACGTGGGGGGCGCACATGAGTGACCCCATGGAAAGAAGTCCTGATCAGAGGGTGCTGAGCAAAGGACTTCTGGAAGAAAATAGCCAGGGCAGAAACCTGACCCTTCAGAGTACTGAGCTGGAGTCCCAACTCCAACCCATGCTGCAGGAGCTCCAGAATCCTGGGAATAGAGAACACACGACAGGGAAGAGACTTAGATCCACACTAGTCAATGTAGGCACGCCAAACCCTGTAATAAATGGAAGAGGAAGACTTCTTCCTAGCTTTAATCAAAGTATCCACAACCGAGGAAGACAGCCCCTTCTCCATCAAGATGGAGGTTTCAGAAGCCAAGCCGTCAAAGCCACAGTTTGTAAATTGGGATGGCGTAGTGAGCCCCGAGTGAGCAGATCTGGCACCAAGGGCAGAGCGTACTGATCTACTGCCAGGTGCACGTCTGCGAACCACACTCTTCTTGGCCACCTGGGGGCCACCAGAATCAGGAACTGAAAGTCCTGCCATGACATTGCTAGAGCATCCGAGGTCAAGGCCAGAGGATCCTGGGACAGAGAGACAAAAGCTGGGAGCTTGTGATTGTGGCGGGACGCAAACAGATTCACATCTGGTTGGCCCCAACGGTGACACAGGGATTAAAACACCCTGTTGCATAGGGACCATTCTCCCTGGCGAGAGGTCCCCCTGCTCAGAGAGTCCGCCAGGTGATTTTCCAAACCCGGGATGTACACAGCTGATATGCAGGAGACATTGGCCTCCGCCCAAGTCGGGATCAGAGACGCTTCCTGGAGGGCCCCCTTGCTCCGGGTCCCTCCCTGATGATTGATGTAGGCAACTGCCGTCTGGTTGTCCGAGCGCACCTGAACCTGAACAGGCAGGCCCTGAAGGTGAGTAGTCAAGTGAGCCAGAACTAACCTGATCGCCCGTAGTTCCAAGACATTGATAGGAGTTTGGGCCTCCTGAGGACCCCACCTCCCCTGGAACCGCAGGGACATCCAGAAACCCCCCAACCTGACAGACTGGCATCCGTGGTGACCGTCTCCCAGGGAGGGGCAAGAAAGGATCTGCCCCCCAACAGGTTCCTCAATTCCATCCACCACAAGAGGGACCTCCTGACCAGGGGGGGAGAGCACACAGACCCCGTCGAGGGACGCTGGGTCCTTGTCCCATACTGACAATAGGTGAAGTTGCAGAGGCCTCAAGTGGAACTGAGCATAAGGGACCGCTTCGAAGCATGCCGCCATCAGGCCCACCAGCTGCATCCCCTGCCTGATGGAGGGATGAGGACAAGCTAGGAGGGACTGAGCCTGTGCAATCAGATTGTCCACCTTCTGTTGAGGAAGGAAGATCCTTGCCTGAACTGTATCCAGATTCATTCCTAGGAATGGAGTTACCAAGGAAGGGGACAGTGAAGACTTGGGTGGTTGATCACCCATCCAAATGACTCCAGAGTGGACACCACCAGCTGAGTATCCAACTCTGCCTTATGTAGAGACTGGGAAGTGATGAGAATGTCGTCCAGATAGGGAGGCACGTGGACGCCCTGACATCTGAGCAGAGACATCACGCCAGCCAGCACCTTGGTGAACACCCTGGGATCTGAAGTGAGGCCAAAGGGCAAGGCCACAAACTGGTAGTGTTGATCCATCAGAGCGAACCTGAGGAACCTTTGATGACCTAGGAACACAGGAATATGAAGGTAAGCATCTTTGATGTCCACAGAAGTCATGAAATCCCCTTGGCGCAGGGAACTGAGGGCAGAGCTCAGAGTTTCCATGCGAAAGCGTCTGCCCCTGACAAACTTGTTGAGGATCTTCAAGTCCAGGATGGGCCTGACTGACCCATTTTTTTTGGGTACTGTGAATAGGTTGGAATAAAAGCCCTTGCCTTTTTCTCTTAAGGGGACCTGGCAGATGACCCCCAGCTCCAGGAGGCCTTGCACTGCTTGCACTAGCTCCTGAGCTGACACAGGGTCCTGAGGAATCCGGGATCTGATGAGTCTCGGAGGGGGGCAGGCAGCAAACTCCAACTTGTAACCGGAGGACAATACCTCCTGAATCCACCGGTCTGAGACCTGAAGCCTCCAGACGTGAGCGAAGTGCTGCAGCCGTCCCCCCACCCGGATGGGTGAGGGCGCCCCATCATGCCTGAGGGGGCTTGGGAGAGGATTTTGCTTTGGGACCCCAGGAGGAGCCAGGACGTCCATGTCCTCTGCCCCTACCCCAGAAATCTCCCCGGGCCCCAGGAAAGGAAACCCCCCTTTCCTGTCTGGCACCACGGTAAGGGGAGGAGAAAGAACCCTGACCCCGAAAGGGCCGAGATTGCCGCCTGCACTGGGGCAACCTGCCTCCCTTAGCAAAAAGGTCCAGGAGGTCCCCAAACAGTTGCAGTCCTTTAAAGGGAAAACCAGTGAGGGCCTTCTTGGCAGCGTTGTCAGCAGCCCACTGGCGCAGCCAAACCGAGCGGCGTATAGCCACCATGAGGGCAGAAGTTCTGGCACACATTCTGATGGTGTCATCCAAAGCGGAGAAGACAAAATTTACAAAAACATCACAACTGGAGAGTGCATTGTACACCTCACAAGGCAAATCATCAGGGGCACTATCAAGCATATTTCTGATAAGGGTTCTAGTGGCCACAGCAATAATGGCAGAGGCACAGACCGGGCGCAGCGCCGTCTGCCATACATGCAAAGGCGTGGGATGCCAGCTGGTCAATGCGCCGGTCCTCAGCATCCCGCAGGGTAGTAGAGTCAGGGGAATGCATGACAGAGGTGTTAGATAGCCCTAAGATCAGGGCATCCACCTCGGGGGGGGGGGGGGAGTGACCAACATTTAACCACCTCAGCAGGAAAGGGATACTTCCTATCCCAACTTTTTGGAACCCCGGGAAGTTTACTGGGTCGCTCCCATTCCTTGAGCACAAGGTTATGGAAATGCGCCTGCTCGGGAAATTCCAAACGTGATTTTGCTGTATGGAAAAGCTCCCCACTTTGCCTGGGAGCCGCAACAGGGAGAGAGATGGACAGAACCTCAAAAATCTGGGCCAATAATCTGTCAGTGTCATCCGGGGCCCAGGGGTCAGAGCCAGAATCGTCATGACCCCTTGGTCTCTCATCAGATGAGCCTGAATCAGAAAAGAGCTCCCCTTCATCAGACGGGGTATAGCCACAAAGATTCCAAAACTCCTCAGTTCCCATAGGAAAAACAGTGACATTAGGCGTCAAGTGCCGATTTTTAGCAGGGGCCTTACGCGCTAAGGACTTAGCAATCTGCTCAACAGTAGCCAGTCTAGAAGACACATCAGGCTGAGAAACCCCACTTGTATGCAACTCAGTAGGAGTGAGATTTAAGCTTGGGGGAGTAGGCGAAGTGAAACGAGGTGCAGCCACTGGCAGGCCAGATTGCAATGCAAGCACCTGCTCAGCACAGGGTACACAGACCCGCACCTTGTCAGTGTCCGCATGAGGCTGCCCACACGCTACACACAGCCGGTCTTGTCCCGAAGGGACCCCGGTCACATTATCCTGGGATGCCTCCATATGGTGATTATAGTGGCGCTATACGCCGATAGGGAATAACGCTATATAGCAACCCCGGATGCCCCAATAACCCACTAGGGAAGTGGGAGTATTCACAAGGCCTACAAGTTATATACTAATACAGGGCCGGGAGAAGCCAAAAGGGTTTGCCCCGCCTGAAAGACATAAGCATACAGCACCGTAAGCACATAGTAACAAGTGAAAAAAATATAAAGCCGCCCGCGAGGGTACTTATGGACCGCGGTAAGTAGGGGTCCGTCGCGCATGGGCCAACCAAGCAGGTTAAAGATGGCGTCGGTACACCTCGAGGGGTGGGCCGGTATCAGCGATGACGTGGAGCGCGCCATAGACGGGCCCCGCCCCCCGAAGAGTGCAAAGCCAGGACGTGCAAGCAGCCAATGATGGCGCACCAGCGCCTGAGGTAATGCCGCCGCCAAGCGCGGAACAGAATTAGCGCGTGGCGGCGGCAACTTTAAAAAACAGTAAGGGCAAGTCAGCGCGGCGGCTGACACAAGACTAAACAGAATAAAAATAAAGTGTAAAACACAGAATGCATAGCATACACATTTACACCCCCCCCCTCTTTTCCCCCGAAGGCTACAAGGAGAATGAGGGAGGACAGCGGCCACTTAAACAGGGCCCACCGATGGGCAGGGGCCCTAATGCGGGAGGGGCATCACATAGAGGCTCACCATGAGCCTGAAACGCCTACCCTTTGGTGGGGGATTGCGGTGGAGCAGCGCTCCTAAGCACCTAACGGCAGTACTGCCTACCTTCACCCGGCCAGCGAAGCCAAGGCTGGGAGGCATATTACTAGTGGAATGGGTGGGAATAGTCCTACATGGCCGCAGGCTAATAGCCCCGCTCACCTGCGAGTAGAGAGCCATTTCTCGTCCTTTGCAGCCAGACTGCAGAGAAATTCTGGGGATTTGTGGGAGGTACCCGGGTATTTGAAGGGCCGGGAGGAGCCTATTTTCAATGTCTCTGCAGTCCAGCACCATCTGGCAGAGTATATCCCACTTGTAAGTATTATATTTGGAGCAGGACGTACTGTAGACTAAGAATAAAAGAGCACGGTGGCCAATACCATACAATGGTGGTACAGATAGGTTCCATTCAGAACAGGCCTCACTGTGGTCAACCAAAGAAGTTGCGTGCACATGCTTAGAGTCCTATCCAGAAGCTGCATTTTCAAAGGACTCATGAGTGCTGCCAGCATTGCTGCAGAGGTTAAAGGGGTGGAGGTGGGGTCAGCGTGTCAGGGCACAGACCATACATCCCACACTGCATTACTTGTCTGCATGGCTGTCATCCCAGAAGGAAGCTTCTTCTAAACATGATGCACAAGAAAGCCTGCAGTTTGCTGAAGACAAGCAGACTAAGGATGTGGGTCACTGGAATCATGTCATGTGGTCTGATGAGTTCGATTTGCATGGTTCAGATGGTATCAAGCATCTGTGGCTGTGACCAGGTGAGGAGTACAAAGACAAGTGTATCTTGCCTACAGTCAAGCATGGTGGTAGGAGTGTCATGGTTTGGGGCTGCAGCTGTGGGGATCAACAGTTCATTGAGGAAACCATGTATGCCAACATGTACTGTGACATACAGAAGCAGAGCATGATCCGCTCCCTTCTGAAACTGGGCGACAGGGCAGTATTCCAACATAACGACCCTAAACACCTCCATGAAGACCACTGCATCCTCAAACAGAAGGTGGAGGAGCACAAGGTCTCTAACATCCACCATCTCTATGATGGAGGAGTGGAAGAAGCTTCCAGTGGCAACCTGTGAAGCTCTAGTGAATGCCATGCCCAAGAGAGTTAAGGCAGTGCTGGAAACTAATGGTGGCCACACAAAATATTGACACTTTGGGCACAATTTGGCAATTAGGGGTGTACTCACGTTACTAGGGGTTAGACATTAATGGCTTTGGCATATTTTGGGGGCCACTGTTTTACAAGCTGTACACAGACTACTCTATGTTGTATATGTGTGTCATATCTTCTGTGGTGTCCCATGAAAAGATATACTTTTGTGAGATGCTGTAACACAGAAACCTTCCCATGTGTAAAAATGTGATGAAAAACCCAACACGACCAAGAACGGTGCACTCACATATATTTTTATTAATCTCCTTGTGCCAATGTTGCCTCTTGTGAGACATCTGGATACAAAGCTCCAAAATAAATGATAAGTATATTAAAGATACAGTCATCTCCCCATCTACAAGGATACCAAACTTAGTAAGAAAAAAAAAACAAAACAGAAAATCTCCCCTAATAAAGCAGCCCGGTATCCTGAAGTGTGGAGTTCTAGGTTCTTTCAAACAAGATTACATGAAAGCGTACATTTCACATTTGTATAGGAATTTAGGAGTCCAATAAAAACCGCGCTCATTATAAATAAGTGAGAACATGAAGGAAGTTTCTTATAAAACATTCTCTTTTACTCAAACACAAAAGCATCAGTCAGGCAAATAAAATAGGATTTCTATAAAGTAGTCTTATGCAGCGAGATATAGGACGTCCTGAATAAATTATTTGCGTTTCCCAGACTGTTCCTTAGCATGCAATGTCAATATAAACAAACAATAAGGTTATTCACTAAATCCTGGTGCAGGACGACCCTCTGGACCTGTGAGGGGCACAAAGGCTTCCTTTGAGACTTGGCATTTGTGGAAAGCTTTGTAGAACCACACTCTTGTGTTTGTAAAAAGCTGCAGAGTAGTGTCCTTCCTAGTCAACAAAATGACATTTTTCTTAAGAAACCAAAAATCATTCACAAGCAGAATGGTGGCTACCAGAGGATGCATGGCTTCCAGGTCAAGGTCAAGATGGTGGCAACACAAACCAGAGGCTTCCAATTGATCAAAAGGTGTTTTGGATTTCTGTTACATAGGCTGGCTCCCATTATCTGCAAATAAAGGTCTAGCTGCAAGGAAGTCAAAAGAAGCCAAAAACACTTGTGGGTAACTGGAGTTCCTAACCTTGGCAGCTTAACACACGAGGACCCACCAAAAGTTAAAGAAACAGTTCAGGCAATGGCAATAGCAGGGCAGCAAGCTCACATGAAGCCTGTTCCTTGTGCCTCTCCTTGATTTCCTGCAGTACCCTGTAGATATTCTCCAAAGTTTGCCCCCTCCTATTCATTCCTCCACACCCGCCCCTGTCCTACAAGGCTTCTAGCATGAGTGAGCCCGGCCCATGCAATCACTGTGGCTTACTCGCATTAGGGTGGCTGTGTGATCACATTTGGAGTGTAATGGAAAGAGGGGGCAAACTTTGGAGATCTGCTACGACATCTACAGCACACTGCAGGTTTCAGGTGCATTCTTTACTGCCTTATTTTCCATTGTCTTTCATTTTAATCATTTTTTTGGCTTTGGTAATTGAGTAAAACAAGTTAGATTACCAAGGAAAGGCCTTGTTATCTTGCTCTTGAGCTGGAGAATCGAGAATCTTCAAACACAATATAGTTTTGGCCTTCAGAAATAAAAGAAATTGTGGCGCAACAATGAAGATAAGATAGATTATGGTATCATTCTAGAAAGCTAGCAAGGAGGTTCCTTCCTGGGTCTGTGAGGAGCACCAGAACGTTTGACAAGGCTTGAGGTTTTCCAGGGGTTATTCGTTGCTCTCAAAACATACACGCAAAACAAGACAAAACCAATTAAAGGGATCCAATGCTCAACTTGGAAGCTTTAGAGTAAACCTTCTCCCAATCATGTCATGTTCTGACCAGAAAAGTGTACAGTTATCATGTGCACCACACCTGTGGTAGTAAGAGAGTTAGACTACATTTTGGCATATTGACAGAGCTGGGCAATAGAAGGTGGCCTCTTGTACCTGCTGATTAATTTAAAGATGGTCCAGGCACATGTTCACTACACATCACCTACTACGTGACAGTGTACTCACATGGAACTATGCCAGCTTGTAAAGGGAGATTTTACGGACCATGCCTGGGCTCTTGCTGCTATGCACTCACATAGAGACACATGCTGCTATGCACTCACATAGAGACTCACAGAAGGAACACAAAGTAATAAATCCCCTACCACTTCTTCCCTTTACTTCTGACCTCCAAGGGAAAAGCAAAAAGAATAGGCTCATTATATTTGTGTTAGCCAAACACACATCCAGCACATTGTTTATAATTGGTTACATGACAGCAAGCAGACTTGATCCCATGATGTCCTGTGGGCTGAAGCTATCCCATTAAAGTGCTGTTGGATCCTATGCGAATAGTACACATTGCATCTGCCCAGGGAGTGTCGTGTCAAATTGGGACGACTTCAGTTTCCAGGATTCATTGAGATCAAGTCTGTTGGTGGTCGGGTAAGTTTTTTGTGTGTTGGTGCCCAGTCAGTCGAGGCAAACATGAAAAACAATACATACTGATATTTCTCCCTGCAGAGGTGTGGAAGTTTAATACTATTCTTACACTGGTCATGCACTTGTCTGCCATTTGCAAGCCCATTGGTGGATGAGGCCCAGCCCCACCTTTGTCACAGGGAGTGGAGTGCTCCTTGATGCACTTTCTCTGCAAGAGACCAGTTAGGAAACTAATGGATGCTGAAGGACCTGATCTCAGGTTCAGGTGAGCATCAGACCTCTGGTCCTTGGCAAATCAGTCATGGAGAAGAGAGAAGTGTGTTGCTTTTTATGTATGCCAAAACAGACTCTGGGATTTTGAATGCAGATTCCTTGGGGAACGTGGCAACGCAAAGGAGGAGTTCCTTGGAAATGCCTATAAAACAGCCCTTGTTTACCCCACCAATACAGTAATAATCAGCATTCTAATGTGAAAATTTCACCAACATTATGTTCAATCTGGTCTGCAATCACTTGTCCATGTTCATTACCAAGACCAATCACCCAAGATTCAGGTTGAACTTTCATTGAACAATGCTAGGCTACATAAGCCAGTTACATGATAAGCTATGCCCCCTTGGTGCTACCACCGAGGGGCGCCCTTTTACCCTGTCACCAGGAAAAGAAGAGATATAATGTAAATAAAACTTCTGTGATTATAGTAAAACACACTACTAACAGCCGGAGGATCTGCCACAGTCGCTTGCCTGGAAGAGACACGAGACCGCTTTAAGATTTGCATACATTATCTCTAAAGAAAGAAAATCTGAATATTCAAAAGTAATACAAAGCATCATAGAGGTGTTGCCGCCTCTATACATAGCACATCCTGGATCCACAAGCATATACCCCCCCCCCCCCCCCCCTAATATTTTACATTCTGGACGTAGCAGGGATCTGGGGTGTCGTCTCTGTACTCAGTGTTTGTCAAACCTGAACGATATGGTGAGCGGAAGCAAGAGGTAAGAAGTGATCCAGTGTATTCTGGCAGCAGGAGCGGAGCTCCCTTCCACTCCACAATGAAATGTATCGAGAGTATCACAGTGGCTAAATTCACAGACTTCAAATGCTACATGTAATGATGAATGAAAAGTGAGACACCCCTAGAATCCCTACCATGCCCCCCATCATGCCAAAGCCCATGCGTTATTGCCCTTCTTTAAGCAGAAAACCGGACCACGCCATATACAGGTTTCTCTAATGACTTCATATTACACTGTCCTGAGCCTAGGGGACATTTAGAATCAGTCCTAAATTGTTTTCCCAGCATTGATTCTCTTACCTAGAGCTGGCGATCCACAAAGGATCTAATTGCCTACCCCTAAATGATCAGGCCCCTGGCTGCGCGTGTAATCTCTTTTCAGTAACAATAAATGTAAAAGATAAAAAAAAATATCCAAAACATTACTGTCCTAAAGAGCTAAGTGTTTTTTAAAGAGGAACACCACTTGGGTATTGTTCCCTTGGTAAGCCCCGCTGTGTGTAAAATCCCGAGGATCGACCATAAAAAAACCCCACTTTCTAGCAATCCCATGACTCATGTGTGGGTTGCCGGCCAATCAGAAATACCCGGCCATTTCTCAGTGCATGTCTCAGTTAGGAATATAGCCGGGATGCACCTGTGGTTTGCACACCCAATGTGGGATTGTCGCCTATGTGAGAATATCGGGCGATTACGGGAGGTTCCACACAGCAAGGCATCCCAAATTGGAATGCCTCAGAGATACGGAATTCATTGCTCTTCTTTAAAGAAGATGAAACCTTGGACTAGGCTGTGGGAACCCCACCTTTCTGACAATCCCACAGCTCATTAATTGGCTACCTCCCATCCCTAGCTTCTGCGAACACCTGTACCAGCCTAATTTGAATGGCCGACACCAGTGTGCACAGCCGGAAGAGAGAGTTCTCAAGGGATGGTGCAAAGAATATAATAGGAGATAATATTTTCTAACCACCCCGCCAAACAAGCTTACTCACCTCTCGGTGCTGTAGTCAAAGGCAGCCCAGGAGTGTGTGAAGCTGTATTCTCGATCCCTCCACTGTGCATGCAGAATGCTTTGCACACGTCGGGATACAAGAGAAGGGCAGCACAGGCAGGGGGTTTAAGAAGGGTTTTGTTGCTGCGGGCAACCCATATTAAAATGCCTCCTAGAAAACGACTGAGCGGAGATAAAAAGTTTGATCTTGGCTCTTGTTTACGTTTCAGCACAGCAGCCATTAAAAAGCATTGACAATGTGTCATTGTTTATTTAATGTAATAAACACTAGTGCTCATCCTATTTTAGGCAAAGTTTTATTATTATAATAACCTAACTCCCAATAAATAATAACTAAACATCATAATCAAACACCCAGGATGATGTGTGATGTGGAGCCGAGCGAAATAGAGCACGCTGATTGGCTGAGCGGCCCGCTCAGCCAATCAGTGTGCTCAGCATCCGCTGCTCCCTGCACCATGGGAACTAAAGGAAGGTGAGATTTTACAGTAACCTGGGGGGATACACACAGTGGGACATGCCAAATCGGGATGCCTTGTCTGAGAGGAACAATACTCAGGAGAATGAAATTCCCGGGTGTTGTTCCTCTTTAGCACACTCAGGGGAGACCTAGTTTTACTACCTGGAACCCAAAAACTTGATCCCCCTAAAACTTTCTGACTTTTAGCCATAACTGATACCGAAGTGCTCTATTGCCCTGATAGGGCTACTGTGTAATTAAAGTGCTCACTTACAAATTATTCTAGAATACGCATCCACTTTAATTTAATAAAGCAGACTAAAACCATCTGAACCATCTAAAACATGAATGTGGCTGGGAGAAGCGTTCCAGCACCTCATTCACAACACAACATACTGTCAAATATAGCAAAGATATTATCTCATAGCTAGAATCCAGCCAGGAATGGGGACATCCTTCTATGCTGTAATTAAAGCAGCATCCCAAAGTGTACCCTTATTTGAACTGGAACATCGCCTTATAGAAGTCTGTGGGGCATTGTGTCCGGCAAGTAATTTAGACTCCAGGGCCAGAAGAAGAAATCTTAGCTTTCACAACTATCCTCCAGAGAACTCGAGCCCCGTGATTGCTCAAATGGTTGCTGGCACCAGGATACACAGTGAAGGCTGCCACCTGACCACAGCGGCCAAACATGGGGCTTGAGTTCTCTGGGGGATCGATGTGAATAGGTAAGATTTCTTCATTTTACATGCTGCCAAATGCAGACTGGCAGAGGGGCGGGGTGGTCGGCCCTGGAGTCTAAATTACATGCCGGACAGAATGCCCATAGACTTCTATAGGGGGGTGTTCCAGTTTAACTGCTCAGCCAATAACAAACAATCTTACTGGCTGCCAACAGAAGAATGACCCACCCACCAGGTGCTTTAAAGCAAAACTAAATCTTATCCTAGAGAGGGTCTTGGTCTCCAGGGACATTTATATAATCTACCCCCTCCCCCCTTGTTATCTGTGAGCCCTGCATTAGAAAGACTGATTTATCTTTCCTAGCCAACCAACCAACAGCGACAGTAAACAAATGCACACACTCCCTTCAATAGTGTGAGGTACAGCACTGCTTCCTGGTATCCCATCTTTCTGAGGTCCCTGAGGAAAAGAGGAGTATTTCCTTAATTTCCAGGTTTATAGGCAGTGGAGCAGGAGGGTTAAGGGCCTTACCTGGCACAGAGCCACAATCACAAGCCATAGATAGTGGGGTATAAGTCTAATTCAAAAATACCTTAAAGCACACCTACTGTGAAAAAACCCTGACCACCAATGCCTCTTAAAGGGTCTGTCCAGGTCTGAGACCTGTCACACCCCCTCCATTGCAGTGAATGGATAGGGTGTGGGGAAGTCATTTGTCCCCGAAGTCACCGGTAAACAAGGACAAGCCTGCACGCCACAGGACTCAAAAAACATTTTAACTCTACTAAAGTAGAATGGAACAGCAGTAGGGGGGCAAAATGTCAGTGCCTGACCAGACCCTTAAACATCAAAAGACAACCTACACAGGAATTAGGAAATATTAAGACAAAATGGAGAAAGAGAGTAGCCATCGCCTCCTATGAGGTTAGGTTACACTAAGTCCAATACAGGGAAGTGCGTTGAGTTGAATACGAAGTGATTGAGTGATGATAAAAGCCACTTAGGTCCTGGCAGGGCAATGCTGTAGCCACCATATTTCAGTCCCATGAAAGGGGAGGGATTTGGAATTGAGTGTAGCTCTGACTGTGGTTATCATCTTATCTTCTCATCTTAACTTCCACGCCTGACACCCTTACTATCAGATTTTTGTTCTGAACAGCAAAATACCTATTAAAATAAGCCCCTCTTCCATTTTTATTCCTCTGAAATACATAAAACAGTAATAAAATATAAAAATAACACAAGACAACAAGTTGCCGGTAACAAAAAAATAAATAAATATATGAAATACTGTAAAATGGCTCTCTCATGTCAGGGAAGCTCTGGTGTGCCTCCCCTACATAGAAGAAGCTCACGGAAAATAATGTACATGGAAATCCCCCCCCGTATTATTCGCATTGCAAGGGGGTAAGTGCAGCAAATCACCTTTTTGTTGAAGAAACAAAAGGTGCAAAAAAAGCTTACGTGAAGAATGTTCACCGTCTTCTCCCATAGTTGGGAACCAGGCTGTTAAAGCAGAATAGGAAGGGGATCCACGTGTGTAACTGGAAAATTGCATCAATATTAGCAGGAGAACTTGCTTGGGAGTGGCAGCAACCCTCTCTTCAGAAGTCTGCAATGCTGGGAGCTAGCAAAGCAAATACCTTAAAGAGGACATCAAGTCAAAACGGTCTGGATAACTGCTTACCCTTGCACCATGAGGGCATCCCTAAGTTCTAATGATCAATTTTCTAAGTACCACCCAATATAGACTTCCCATGGAGGATAGAAGCCCGCTTTAAAGTGGCCATCCAGTCAAAAATGACTTAAACCGGACCTTCAGCGTGATTTAACGAAAAGCCCAAACTCTTAAAAAACGGTTCCCCGGCATCTAAAATTAATATATTTTACGTTTTTAGTCACCACCATCTTGACTCAGAAGCATCACACTTACTGAGGAGAGGAGAGTGGGATAAGGTACAGGGGGGCGGGTTATAGCTGTGCTTTGTTCAGACAGAGCAGAGCTGGGGTCAGGTAACGGTCAGCAGTCCCAGAATGCAGAGCAGCACAGTCAGGGGGCACTTCCTGTTTGCAGGCTGCCTGATAAGATGGCGGCTTCCATAAGCCGCCATCTTGGATGTTTAAAGGCTCATAACATGCAGTAGATGCAGGTAGGATGATTTTTAATGTGGGCAATCTGTATATACAGGGTGTGGGAAACATATAAGATAGACTCTAATTCAGAGTGAAGGTCCGCTTTAAGGTCATTTAAAACCCCTGCCCCCGGAGCTTCCCAATGGTAGCCCAAAAACAGGATTTATTACCCCTGTTTCAATGTTCTTGGGCTATAGCAGCTTCAGTACAAGTGTCCCCTTCACGAACAACTGGGTTTGCTGAAAAGGTGTAATCACATGGGGTGCTATTGTTAACTATTCCAAAATCGGGATGCCCTGGGGTGGAGGGTGTTAAAGAATCCTCAATAATTGACTGGAGATCTGCTTTAAATAGTATCCCATACTGTGTGTTCTTTACCTGGCCAAACAGTGCAAGCTCTTCTATTAGCACTCCCAGGCTGAGGCATGCTGATGACTTGGCCACATAGTGCATTGTACTTGAGGGGTAGCTACTGGTGGATAGACAGTACTGGTCTCCCCTCCAATGAGCTGCAAGAATTAGAGCTGATGGACTGCATACTGATGACCTCCAGCCATAACCTCTATTGGAGGATCATGCAGCAACTGCCCCCAAATGCTTCTTGCACTGGCTGCAGAAAGTACCATCGACCAGAGGTACCTGTACTACCGTACTAAAATATATAGCACAATTTTACCTTAAATTTTTAGGTGTACACTTAAGCATTCATTAAAATGTATTGGGCAAGCAAAGTGGCCTATCAAGATGCAGTTTGTGAGAGGACCTAAGGGCCCATTAAGCTGATAAAAAGTCCCAAAAAGCTCCCCAAAAAGTAACTGCTAACACTACTGAAAAAAATGTGCATTCTGTTAGCTTGCTAAAGTTCTCCAAATCCCTTTATTTATGACCTTTTTGTGCTTACCCCAACTCCAGACAGACTCCAAACCTCCCTATCCCCTCACTTATCTCCGGCCAACCAAAGCACTAACTACAGCGGATGCATGGGTAATGACCATATCTGATTTGACCTCACATGGCATTGTGTATAGAAATAAAGCACCATTTGTATTTGCTTTTTTGCTGTTTGATAGTCTAATTGAATCTTATCGACTAAAAATGTGGACAGACAAATTACTGTATAAGCAGCTCTGGAGCCGCTATATAGTGTCTGCACCAGGGCCTGGTCACATTTAGTTACACCTCGGAGCTTACTTATTGGATACATATAGACATTGGTTAAATAGATTGTCTGGGCAAAAATAACAAACAGCCAATACTCACCTTTTGCACGCACATGCTCGGAGCTTTCTTTGGAGCTCATCCACCAAATAGGCATATAGGACTCCGCACCCCTGGGCTGCATCACAGTGCCTAGAAAGTGTGTAGCAGGAAATACCTAGGGACGCTCCCTTTGTAGGAGGCATGCCAAAGTGTCACGGGACCCAGTAGGGTTCTCCAAGCCGGAGGAGGAATCCTGTCAAGACAGATATTTAACACCATAACAGTGCCCATTTTGAAAGATAACCAATCATATATTTCATGTGCAGCTATGAGATGTGTACTGTGCACAGCAGGGAGGAATTCAGTCAATATGGATTTCTCCCTGTGAAGTGTTCTAAAGGGAGGCTGGCTGCTTCCCAGGTGAGCAGCTCTCAGATATTTGTCTGCATTGCATGTCCCAACTTTGGGGACTCAGAATTAAGAGTAGGGACCACACTAAACACAGAGTGCCTTGCCGGGGTAGTGTGGCTTCCACATGTATCTGCAGATATATGCAACCAAATCTCTGTCTTTCCACATAGCTAGACATGTTTGTTGCTTGATATTTAGTTGATGAGAGGGTTAAACTGGGCGGTAAATTAGTTCCCAGGCCCTGAATAATAATGTTGATAATTTTGTATAAATAGTGATTGAGCTGCTCCCACCCCCTTTGTTCATTTGAATTGCCATGAGCACAAGCAGGGAGGAATTCAGCTAATATGGATTTCTCCCTGTGAAGTGTTCTAAAGGGAGGCTGGCTGCTTCCCAGGTGAGTAGCTCTCAGATATTTGTCTGCATTGCATGTCCCAACTTTGGGGACTCAGAATTAAGAGTAGGGACCACACTAAACACAGAGTGCCTTGCCGGGGCAGTGTGGCTTCCACATGTATCTGCAGATATATGCAACCAAATCTCTGTCTTTCCACATAGCTAGACATGTTTGTTGCTTGATATTTAGTTGATGAGAGGGTTAAACTGGGCGGTAAATTAGTTCCCAGGCCCTGAATAATAATAATAATTTTGTATAAATAATAGTGATTGAGCTGCTCCCACCCCCCTTTATTCTTATATATACATAAAGTAGGACTGTATTATACAAATAATGGGAATACTAATGGGAATATTGCACATTGCACTGGTCTGTCTTACACGTGCACTATAGTCCACATTGGGGTATTACTGATTATTTGCATATGGCAACTGTGTACATTTTATTTACCTTAACTTCCTCCTTATCAGGAGGTCTATGAATCCCAGGATGTGGGATTACTCTATGGGTAGAGCAAGGACCTTACTCACTTACTGTAAGAGCCTATTATGAGGTCTGCATGGTCCCAGTTAACTGGTTTACTTAGGGGAAGTTTGGAACAGCAACAAGGTCTCTGTCACCTTCAAGCAATGAGGTGCTTAAAAAGGGAATATGACAAGGATGCCCTGCAGTGTAAGGACTCCCTCTGCTCGCACCCTCCAGTGGATATTAATGTTGTTTCCTATTGCTGGTGGTTCCAATTGCCAAAATGTTGATGCTGGGATTAGGTTAGTTTTACACTACGGGGCATCCAGATTTGGAGAAGTCTTTTAGAATATAGGTCCCGTTTTGGTCCTCTTTAAAGTTGAAAGAAGGATTGTCATCTTTGGGTACACAACTTATGTCTGCACATGAGAAGTTGACATCATGAAACACCTTACTGCTCACTTCCCCCAAAACATTGTCTTGCGTCTGTGCAAATCCCCGCTGCCTGGAGCAGTTAGAGGCTTGGGGTCAGCATGGTGGGAGAGCAGTTCCGAAGGTGCAGAACAGCGTGATTAGTCACCCTGACCAAAGACACAAGACTACAATTTTATCATTTCACGGTCAACGAATATGTCGACAAGACTGTGCGTTCTGGGACTAAGCGGGGGTAGAAAGTAAATTGCCTGCAGCTTGAAAAAGCAAATGAATGTTCCAAAAATGTAGGCTTATACAGTGTTCTACTGTAGCTTTTTACTTGTTTTCCCCACAGTTTGCTGTTTATTTGAATGTATATGAATTATTATTACTATTATTACTATGCTAATAATAATAATGATGATAAATGCAACATCTGTATGTCTGGGCAGAACACCTAAGCCAGTAAGTGAGTAAGCCAGTCTTAAAAAGAATTTAGAGGTGCGTTCAATTTGCTGCCATGGCTGCGATGACATCTAAAAAATGGTTACTTATTGCAGTGCCACCCTAAAAAAAACAAATAAAAATGCAAAACAACACACCTTTCATACTGGTATGGAAGAGCCCCTGGCTCTGCTACAGAAGTATCTTTGAGTACCCCACCAGTGCACCTAAAGACAGCACCATTCAACTATTATGCAGGCCAGGAGCAAATACCGGGCAAATGAAAGCTTCACTGATAAATATGCTGCGACGCCCATGGAAGCTCCCCGAGAGCCCCTTTGCATTGTGTCTGAATGCACAGGTCTCCTTTTCACTGTGTGGACTCAGAGGTCCATTCGGTTGTAAATGTACATTAAAAAAAGATTAAAAGGATATATGCACGTAAAAATAAAACACAGTAGCTTTTCTCTCTTTTGTCGAAGCTGCTCTCAGTTGTCAAAGCTGCTCTTGGCAAGAAAATGGTGAGCAATGGAAGCAAATATAATACATGATTCTTTTTCTGGGTTTTGGCAATGACATTCTTGAACACGTCATCTTTCTATGGTAGCTTAGATTCTGGATTCCTCAAATGCCCCAGGGCCCAATCTCATATGCCATGTTTTGGAGAAGAGATGAAGGTAAGGATGGCATGGTGGAAAAACTTCTGAGGTAAAGGCCGAGGATACCAGTCTTGTTGTGTCCTCCTGCAATATATATTCGTATATATTTCTTAATCTGGTCCGGTGGTGGACACAGAACCGTGAATTGACTCACCACCATATGTCCCATCACCTGCTGCAGAGGATCCCTCATCGTGGGGAGGTGATTCTTCCCCTGCTGGGCCTCGCGAGGTGACAACAGTGGTGGTTTCGGGGGAAATGCTGTGAGGCCCCTCGAGAGGAATACAACCAGGGTGGTTCTTCCGAAAGTGCTGATTAAGGATGGCCTGGAAGGGGAAGCTTTTCCCACATACGTGGCAGTGAAAGGGCTTGTTGCCTGTATGTTTCCGGATATGGTACTCAAGTTGATCTTTACGTGTGTACTTCTTCCCGCACATTCGGCACACAAATGGAGTGATGCCCATGTGGAGGCGCATGTGCCGGTCCAGGCTGCCCTTTTGGTTGAACGATTTGGCGCAGTAAATACAGGTTAGTCGCGGGTTATATCGGAACCATCGCTCTGATACCTCCTGCTCACGGAGATATTCTACGTAACCGCTCACACCAACACCTCCTGCCTCTTCTCCCTGAACAAAAAAAGCAGAATGTTTCATCACAACTAATTAGCAGGAGTTAGAAAAGTATTTTCGAGGGACTTTGTGATGGAACTACTCTTTGTCTAAGATATCTAATAATAGTGTGGGACTGGTCCACCAGAGGATTTTTCCATGGGCTCCAATCAGGCCAGTGTATGAGGTCCAAGGCTAACACAATGTTTTTGGTTTGTTTGGGGAATTTGTTATTTGTTCGGTAAGTTACATATGTTATTTGGTTAGTAAACACCACACATCAATCTGTGCTTAAGCTGAAGTGTGGGCCCCTAAATGATTTCCTCTAGTGGGCCCAAGGTGCTTTGTCTACTACTGATATGCTCATCAATGGAGGCCAAACAAAAGCCATGAAGCGTAACAGAGGTAAGTAATGATGTAAGGCTATGAGCAGAGGTTGCAGTAATGGATATTTATACGTAATGTTTGTGGTAAGTGTGCTCTAATACTCATCCTCAAGTCTACTCTTTGGCAATAGTCTAGTGCGACCTATGGCTGCGAGGGATCCATGCAAGGAGTGGTCAGATGCGTTTTTATTTTTGTCTTTACAAACTCTTTAATCTAAAAATGTTATTTCTTGCACTGGTGTTGCTGAAAATGAGGGCAGCAGGTGTGTGCAGCCAGAGGGAGACACCTGACAAACAATTCAGTGATCATTAATTGCACAGCAATGACTGCTCATTGGAGGTGGCCCACGCATGTGCTGTGGGATCGCCGGATCAAGGAGAGCATGCGACAAACTACTGCAAGTGCATTTCAGCATAACTGACCTGGGAGCTGTGCTGCTTTGGTTCCTCCAGGCGCCGAGGAGACTCGCTTTTTGCTCTGTGCCTTTCTGGCATAGCACCAACACTGCCAGATGGGCTAAACCTTGAATAGGAAGGATGATGAAAAGTGTCAGACAGGATGATACTGGATCAAACAATAAACATCCGGTCTTCAAAAGTTTCAAATGCTTCAAAACTAAACCACATTTTGCAGATTTTATTTAGATAACCACTGTGACTCAGATGGGGCGAGGTAGAGTTATGTGTTTAATAGCCATCCAACATCTGCAGGACCTAAACGATTCCAGGGAGGCCAAGTCAACCATCCCTGGGTCATCCTGATTTGGGATACCCCGCTGTATGAAACCCCTGTGATCGCCCCAGCAATCCCATGGTGCATGCCCAGGTATTGGCTGCCGTAGGTATGCGGGTGAGTGGCCATCGGCTCGTGCTCCATTCAGTTTAACTAGTAAAAGCTGAATGAAATGTGAGATGCTGATTGACTGACGGCCCGTGCATGGGCCGTGAAATTGCTAGAAAGTTGAACTTTTGTGCAATAAAACACCTTTTCCAAACGTTCAAAAAATGATCCATTAACCCTACCTAATCCTAAAGTGGAACAAAACCCAGAGCAGCCGGCCTTGAAGGCTAAAAGAATCGGGATGCCTCGAAGTGTGACCCCCACCCAGATCATTGCAAAATTCTGATCATCGGAGAGCCGTAGGTCCAAGGAAGGGTACATTTTAATGGAAGACCTGGAGGGTTTTACACAGCAAGATGCCAGGCCGCTATTCCCACAAGACAAGCAACAAAACCAGAGATAGTGAAAATCCGGTTTTGTTCCGCTTTAAAAATGACGTATCCCACCTGAAATATTGTGTTAAGCAGATGCAAGTGATTTTTGGGGAATATTTTGGCAGCTGGAACCTGTTCCAGGAGGAAAACATTACTGATCCTGCACCCACTGGATCGAAGGAATCACCTACTTGAATATATGTGCAGCACTATGATAGCCAGGAAGAGAGAAATTTAGGGATACTGATTACTAAAAGATGCAAGATGAGTGGACAGTGTAGCCAGGCAGTAGGGAAAGCATTCAGGATGCCCGCCTGCATAGCTCGAGGCATCAATAAGAGGAGGGAGGTTGTGATTCAGCTGCATAGCTACTCTGATGAGGCCACATCTGGAATACTGTGTAAAGTTCTGGAGACCTCATTTACAAAAATATATTATTCAAATAGAACTTGTCCAAAGGCAAGCTACAAAATGTTGAGAGGTTCAGGGGGGAAGTGTTTTTAGAATAAACCTCATGAGTACAAGGGGACACAAACTAAAGCAGGAGCAACATCAGAAAATCTAGTTTTACTGATACATAGGCTCAGATGACCGGACTTAAAGCTCAGGCAGGAAAAATGTCCTGGCAATCCCCCGATTCTCCCATTGCTTTATACAGACTTAATAAAGAAGTATCACCTTCAATGGCCCTCTAGAATCAATTGAACTAAGTGTATGGAATATCTAACTAAATTTGTGATGAGTCTTTTGGCTGTATTTTTGGGTGGCCTTTGCTAACCTTTTTAGATAACAAGAAAGCACTAAGACTCATGGCTACAAGTCTGGAGCAGGACCATTCCTTTATTGCAGAGGGGTGGTTAGGGAATGAGCCTCATAGGGCGGATAATAAGGTGTTGCATTTCTCTGTACAATCTCCCATGAAGTCAATCTGTAAACTTCTCTGGTACAGGGGGTGCTTATGGATCAAGCATTGATGCAGGTCTGGATGTCACAGTATAAAGGGGATGTCGTTTGTGAGCCTCTGCCATACAGTCACTTGGGATGTTAATTTGTGTGAACCTGGAGGTCCAGTAAGGCAGTGGTCCTCAACCCTGTCCTCAAGGCCCACCAACATGTCATGTTTTTTGGATCTCCAAATAGCCAGCTCTATTGCTCTGCAGCTGCACTAATTACTCCACCTGTGCATCTTTGTGGAGATCTGCAAAACCTGGCCTGTTGGTGGGCCTTGAGGACAGGGTTGGGGATCACTGCAGTAAGGTAGCAATCTGAAATGCTGTCCCTTGGGTAGCAAGTGATATGAGGCAGCTGTGAAGGGTAGAAACGGAATGTTGACTGCAGAAGGAGACCATGGGGGTCCATCAGACTAGATGGACCATGTGGTCTCCTTTTGCCATTAACCATATGTGTTTATGTTCCCTTTATCTCAGGATAGATGCAGGGCCACATTAAAGAGCTACTGTAGGCAAAGGTAATTGTTACACAATTGCGTCAGGCTACATTTGGCACTGTCCTAAACTGTTTTCCGTTGGTCGAGGTATCAAGGCTCTGTGGATGCTCCTTCCCAGCAAAGTCCATTAAATATCCAAGAGCAGCATCACCTGGCGCCATTGTGTTAATGCTGATGTTGCAAGAATTTTGTACCACCTCTGCGGGAAGTTTGCTCCAATCATCTACTACTATGTCAGAAATCTACTTTTCTGATACAGTGTTACATCACTTGCCTTTAAATCGACTATGTATTTATGTTCAAATTGTATTGTTTATTAATTTGTATGATGTATTGTAACAACAAAAACTGGCAAACTATAACTAAAAAAGCAGTACATTTCTTGAGATTTACTTAACATGAGATTTAAAATATATTCTTGAGGTAGAGGTGGTTCGAGTGGGAAGATTCCCCATAATACTTAAACGGATTATAAATATACCCATAAGTCTATTTTTCAAGGCACCCCCCCCCCTCACAAAAAAATTGAAGCAACTAGCAGTTGGTAATTTACTGAGGACTGGGATTGGTTGTTTCACTTTTAGTTCTATCTCTGGCAGCATAAATTCTCTGTTCCTGCTTCTCCTATCATCCCAACACATTTGCTAGGACCCCACCCCCAGATGGTCATCCTTATAAACCTTGCACCAGAATGGTATATTTCAAGCTGTATAACAACAAACCAAACTGGGAAGCTGCCCCTGCACCTACATTATCATTCTCTTTATACAGATCATTTAACACTTACCGGTCCATTTCACTGCTGGTTGGCCTAGAGACTTTGGAACCAGAGGAGGCCATGTTGTAGTTCTCCTGCCCGGCAGTGCTGTGACCTGTTGTATCAATTACCATTGCAGTTACTTCCTCTGCACTGCTCCCATCTTCGCCAGATGGCTGGTTCTCAGCAGCCAACCACTCATCCAAGTTCTCTGCCTTGATCCGAAGAGGCCCCACCACTCTGATATCATCATCGCTCCGTTCTCCTCGGTCGGCCAGCCCTGTTTCCACATACCATTGTCCTGCTCGGTTAATACGAAGAATTGGCTCCCTGCTCTCCACATCTGATCCTTGCTCCACCATCTGAGGACTTGTGGACTCCTCAGCTGGGCTCAGCTCTCTAATGTCTAGTACCGTGCTTACCTGGCTCCTCCGGTTCCCTGAGGATCTCGGAGTACTGTGCCGTGGACTCATGGAATGAGTTAAACTCTGACTGACGCGGTGTGACTCCTGCACCCTCTCCTGGTGTTTGGGCCTAGTCTGGCTAAGTTCTTCCTCTGATTCGGGGGAACTGATCTTTAAATGGATGCCTTCTAGGATTTGTGTGCATTTATCAATAATGTGTTGCATCTGCAAGAAACTGGCGGCTGTCAGGTAGCTTATGATGTCGGCAAGCTGCAGGCATATGCGGCCTGTGTAGCAGAAGGTAAGTAGTTGCTCGAAGACCCCAGGATTTTTGATGACTGAAAGGGATACTGCGCTCATATCGTTTAAAGACATGTGGTCTCGAAAATAGGGTGAGCTGGCAGCCAGCACCACTTTGTGTGCCCGAAAGGTCTGACCCTGCACATTGACCACAATGTCACAAAGGCGGCCTTGCATCCGAAGCTGGTTAAGGTGGCTCAGGACAGAGTTGCTGAACTCTGGAATCTCCAGCTGAATATTGCCGCCTTTCTCCATGGCTGCCCCTCACGTGAACATACAACCCTGCAAAGAGCAGCAACATAATGATTAACAAAAAAATGTACACAAAAATCCAGACTGTGATACTACATGTAAAACTGCACAGAATTTGAAAAAAAATGTTCTTAAAAAGGACCTATATACCCAATGTGAAAAACATGCCCTGCAGGCACCTGACACCAGCTGCAAGCCTGACAGTTAGCTATAATCACCGAGGCTAAGTCTCCCATGGGAAGAGGTGCCAGACACTCTGTGGCTTCCAATGCTCCATCTCACAGATACTTGATCTGAGCTAGGTTAGTATAGCGAACTGCAGGCTTAATAAGGGCCAAGGACAGCTCATGCACTATTCCCTCAGGAACCCTTTGTCTTGATATGCAACAATGAAAATAATATCAACCTAGTAAAAATAGTTTTTTAGATATTTTTTCTCAAAGGGACATTCAGTTTGTGGGCGAGGCTGTAACTTTCAGTGACAAATTTGCCATAATTCCCAACACAACTGGTGTCAGATTAAATTGGAACTAACACCCATTTTTCAAAAAATGGGTGTTGTTCCTATTGCCGAAACCCTGCCCCCCAATGAAATTGAGTGATGTGATTGGCTCTTGTAGTCATGTGGTTTACAGGCTTCTTCCAGGTTTCCAGGCACCGACAACCACAGCAGCCAATCACAGTGCTTTATTTCGTAACGGTAGCCTTCTGAATCCTAATGCCTACAGTTGATAGGTAAAAAGTCCCAGATCTGCATACTACACGTGTGAAAACAGCAAATAATGCAGCACAAACAATGCAAAATGATCATCTAAAAGGTAATAGTGCAAACAGATGAGATCTGGGGCTGACAGGACTGCCTGATATGATTCAGAATGGATCTTGCTGGAAGAGATTTCTAGCCATCAATTTAAAGTGGAACAAAACCCAGAAATTTGACTTTCCCAGGTTTTGTTCCGTTCCCGAATGGGGATGCCCCGCTGTGTGACCCCCCCCCCCCCCCAGGACGCTGCTATTCACTTACCTCTTCTCCAGTCCAATGGGTTCTTCTCCAATGACAGCTGTCTGCCGTGACTATGTAATGCCGCAAACAGCTCTCATTGAATTCTGCGTGTGCATGCTCTGAATGGCTGCGGCGTGATCACACGCACGCTGCCAGGGATGCGGCAGTAGGTATTCCACATTTACACCAATGAGAGCTGTTGTTTACGCACCCTGTCCCGGGTGTGTGTGAGATGTACGAAAGCAGCGCCGCCTGTCCTGGGTATGTGATGTAAGCAGTGACGCCTGTCCCAGGTGTGTAATGAAAGCAGGGACACCTGTCCCGGGTGTGATGAAAAGTAGAGACGCCTGTCCCGGGTGTGTGATAAAAGTAGAGACGCCTGTCCCGGGTGTGTGATGAAAGTAGAGACGCCTGTCCCGGGTATGTGATGAAAGTAGAGACGCCTGTCCCGGGTGTGTGATGAAAGTAGAGACGCCTGTCCCGGGTATGTGATGAAAGTAGAGACGCCTGTCCCGGGTGTGTGATAAAAGTAGAGACGCCTGTCCCGGGTATGTGATGAAAGTAGAGACGCCTGTCCCGGGTATGTGATGAAAGTAAAGACGCCTGTCCCGGGTGTGTGATGAAAGTAGAGACGCCTGTCCCGGGTGTGTGATAAAAGTAGAGACGCCTGTCCCGGGTGTGTGATGAAAGTAGAGACGCCTGTCCCGGGTGTGTGATGAAAGTAGAGACGCCTGTCCCAGGTGTGTAATGAAAGCAGGGACACCTGTCCCGGGTGTGATGAAAAGTAGAGACGCCTGTCCCGGGTGTGTGATAAAAGTAGAGACGCCTGTCCCGGGTGTGTGATGAAAGTAGAGACGCCTGTCCCGGGTATGTGATGAAAGTAGAGACGCCTGTCCCGGGTGTGTGATGAAAGTAGAGACGCCTGTCCCGGGTGTGTGATGAAAGTAGAGACGCCTGTCCCGGGTGTGTGATGAAAGTAGAGACGCCTGTCCCGGGTATGTGATGAAAGTAGAGACGCCTGTCCCGGCTGTGTGATGAAAGTAGAGACGCCTGTCCCGGCTGTGTGATGAAAGTAGAGACGCCTGTCCCGGGTGTGTGATGAAAGTAGAGACGCCTGTCCCGGGTGTGTGATGAAAGTAGAGACGCCTGTCCCGGCTGTGTGATGAAAGTAGAGACGCCTGTCCCGGGTGTGTGATGAAAGTAGAGACGCCTGTCCCGGGGGGTGTGATGTAAGCAGTGACGCCTGTCCCGGGGGGTGTGATGTAAGCAGTGACGCCTGTCCCGGGGGGTGTGATGTAAGCAGTGACGCCTGTCCCGGGGGGTGTGATGTAAGCAGTGACGCCTGTCCCGGGGGGGGGTGATGTAAGCAGTGACGCCTGTCCCGGGGGGTGTGATGTAAGCAGTGACGCCTGTCCCGGGGGGTGTGATGTAAGCAGTGACGCCTGTCCCGGGGGGTGTGATGTAAGCAGCGCCGCCTGTCCTGGGTGTGTGATGAAAGCAGCGCCGCCTGTCCTGGGTGTGTGACGAAAGCAGCGCCGCCTGTCCTGGGTATGTGATGTAAGCAGGGACGCCTGTCCTGGGTATGTGATGTAAGCAGGGACGCCTGTCCCAGGTGTGTAATGAAAGCAGGGACACCTGTCCCAGGTGTGTGATGAAAGTAGAGACGCCTGTCCTGGGTGTGATGAAAAGTAGAGACGCCTGTCCTGGGTTTGATGAGAAGTAGAGACGCCTGTCCCGGGTGTGTGATGAAAGTAGAGACGCCTGTCCCGGGTGTGTGATGAAAGTAGAGACGCCTGTCCCGGGTGTGTGATGAAAGTAGAGACGCCTGTCCCGGGTGTGTGATGAAAGTAGAGACGCCTGTCCCGGGTGTGTGATGAAAGTAGAGACGCCTGTCCCGGGTGTGTGATGAAAGTAGAGACGCCTGTCCCGGGTGTGTGATGAAAGTAGAGACGCCTGTCTTGGGTGTGTGATGAAAGTAGAGACGCCTGCCCCGGGTGTGTGATGAAAGTAGAGACGCCTGTCCCGGGTGTGTGATGAAAGTAGAGACGCCTGTCCCGGGTGTGTGATGAAAGTAGAGACGCCTGTCCCGGCTGTGTGATGAAAGTAGAGACGCCTGTCCCGGCTGTGTGATGAAAGTAGAGACGCCTGTCCCGGGTGTGTGATGAAAGTAGAGACGCCTGTCCCGGGTGTGTGATGAAAGTAGAGACGCCTGTCCCGGTTGTGTGATGAAAGTAGAGACGCCTGTCCTGGGTATGTGATGTAAGCAGTGACACCTGTCCCGGGTGTGTGATGTAAGCAGTGACGCCTGTCCCGGGTGTGTGATGTAAGCAGTGACGCCTGTCCCGGGTGTGTGATGAAAGTAGAGACGCCTGTCTTGGGTGTGTGATGAAAGTAGAGACGCCTTCCCCAGGTGTGTGATGAAAGTAGAGACGCCTGTCCCGGGTGTGTGATGAAAGTAGAGACGCCTGTCCCGGGTGTGTGATGAAAGTAGAGACGCCTGTCCCGGGTGTGTGATGAAAGTAGAGACGCCTGTCCCGGATGTGTGATGAAAGTAGAGACGCCTGTCCCGGGTGTGTGATGAAAGTAGAGACGCCTGTCCCGGGTGTGTGATGAAAGTAGAGACGCCTGTCCCGGGTGTGTGATGAAAGTAGAGACGCCTGTCCCGGGTGTGTGATGAAAGTAGAAACGCCTGTCCCGGGTGTGTGATGAAAGTAGAGACGCCTGTCCCGGGTGTGTGATGAAAGTAGAGACGCCTGTCCCGGGTGTGTGACGAAAGTATAGACGCCTGTCCCGGGTGTGTGATGAAAGTAGAGACGCCTGTCCCGGGTGTGTGATGAAAGTAGAGACGCCTGTCCCGGGTGTGTGATGAAAGTAGAGACGCCTGTCCCGGGTGTGTGATGAAAGTAGAGACGCCTGTCCCGGGTGTGTGACGAAAGTATAGACGCCTGTCCCGGGTGTGTGATGAAAGTAGAGACGCCTGTCCCGGGTGTGTGACGAAAGTATAGACGCCTGTCCCGGGTGTGTGATGAAAGTAGAGACGCCTGTCCCGGCTGTGTGATGAAAGTATAGACGCCTGTCCCGGGTGTGTGATGAAAGTAGAGACGCCTGTCCCGGGTGTGTGACGAAAGTATAGACGCCTGTCCCGGGTGTGTGATGAAAGTAGAGACGCCTGTCCCGGGTGTGTGATGAAAGTAGAGACGCCTGTCCCGGGTGTGTGATGAAAGTAGAGACGCCTGTCCCGGATGTGTGATGAAAGTAGAGACGCCTGTCCCGGATGTGTGATGAAAGTAGAGACGCCTATCCCGGGTGTGTGATGAAAGTAGAGACGCCTGTCCCGGGTGTGTGATGAAAGTAGAGACGCCTGTCCCGGGTGTGTGATGAAAGTAGAGACGCCTGTCCCGGGTGTGTGATGAAAGTAGAAACGCCTGTCCCGGGTGTGTGATGAAAGTAGAGACGCCTGTCCCGGGTGTGTGACGAAAGTATAGACGCCTGTCCCGGGTGTGTGATGAAAGTAGAGACGCCTGTCCCGGGTGTGTGACGAAAGTATAGACGCCTGTCCCGGGTGTGTGATGAAAGTAGAGACGCCTGTCCCGGCTGTGTGATGAAAGTAGAGACGCCTGTCCCGGCTGTGTGATGAAAGTAGAGACGCCTGTCCCGGCTGTGTGATGAAAGTAGAGACGCCTGTCCCGGGTGTGTGATGAAAGTAGAGACGCCTGTCCCGGGTGTGTGATGAAAGTATAGACGCCTGTCCCGAGTGTGTGACGAAAGTAGAGACGCCTGTCCCGGGTGTGTGACGAAAGTAGAGACGCCTGTCCCGGGTGTGTGACGAAAGTAGAGACGCCTGTCCCGGGTGTGTGACGAAAGTATAGACGCCTGTCCCGAGTGTGTGACGAAAGTAGAGACGCCTGTCCCGAGTGTGTGACGAAAGTAGAGACGCCTGTCCCGGGTGTGTGATGAAAGTAGAGACGCCTGTCCCGGGTGTGTGATGAAAGTAGAGACGCCTGTCCCGGGTGTGTGACGAAAGTATAGACGCCTGTCCCGGGTGTGTGACGAAAGTAGAGACGCCTGTCCCGGGTGTGTGACGAAAGTAGAGACGCCTGTCCCGGGTGTGTGACGAAAGTAGAGACGCCTGTCCCGGGTGTGTGATGAAAGTAGAGACGCCTGTCCCGGGTGTGTGATGAAAGTAGAGACGCCTGTCCCGAGTGTGTGACGAAAGTAGAGACGCCTGTCCCGGGTGTGTGACGAAAGTAGAGACGCCTGTCCCGGGTGTGTGACGAAAGTAGAGACGCCTGTCCCGGGTGTGTGACGAAAGTATAGACGCCTGTCCCGAGTGTGTGACGAAAGTAGAGACGCCTGTCCCGGGTGTGTGACGAAAGTAGAGACGCCTGTCCCGGGTGTGTGACGAAAGTAGAGACGCCTGTCCCGGGTGTGTGACGAAAGTATAGACGCCTGTCCCGGGTGTGTGACGAAAGTAGAGACGCCTGTCCCGGGTGTGTGATGAAAGTAGAGACGCCTGTCCCGGGTGTGTGATGAAAGTAGAGACGCCTGTCCCGGGTGTGTGATGAAAGTAGAGACGCCTGTCCCGGGTGTGTGATGAAAGTGTGCAATGTAAACAGTGATGCTTGTGATGTCAGCAGTAATGCAGATGTGGGTGGCACAGTTACCAGCAGTTAGGGTGGTAGACTGGTCACTGATCCTTGCCTTGGCACTCTTGTGTACAGTGACTGGAGAACACCTCTCCATTGCTGACTTTTGCTCATAAATGGGCAGCAACTTTGTACCCTCAGCAGCCATCTTAACATTATATAAATAACGATCCCGGCATTTCCCTCACACAGCTGACCTCTATAGAACAGGCACAGTGGTAGAGACAGGAGCCCGCCACGTTAGTAAATCAGCCCCGGAGCTCTGCAGTCTCCACTCTGAGGTGACCCCCCGGGCAGTTTGCGGCCAGTAAAGGTGGCAGTAGGCGGGCTCAAAGCCAGCTGGCCCCACCCACTCCCGGGAGAATGGCGCGTGAGGCTCCAGGCCGCGCCCCAACCCCCACCCTTCCGTCCCTCCTCCCCCAGGGAGAATGCCACCTACCTCCGGGGGCGCGGACGGGCCGGGACGGGGCCGCCGCCGCCGGAACACAGCGCTCCGGAAGTGCTATGTCAAAATACCTTCACACTCCTGGCTTCCTCACCCGGAAGTGATCCTCCCCTTCAGGGACGCGTCAGAAAAGAGGGCGGGGTTAGGGAGCCGTGTTGGATGTGGAAAATCCAACTAGTGTACTACTTATCAAACCTATGCCATCTCCGAAGTGCAGCCACTGTAGCCATTTCTAGATACAATGTATATTTGGAGGAACAGGGAAGGGTTGGGTCACTTAAAGCAGAGCTTCAGGGCAACACTGTGCCAGGTGTGGTCCACGTGCCCATGAAGCCTTTTATTAGCAGACGCTCTTATGAAGTGCTGAGGGAAGGAGGATAGGAAACTGCTGAACACTCAAGGCTGTAATATGTGATATGAAGGAGAGTCACATTCTAATGCACAGTTGACTGATGTTATGTTAGGTGGAACTGGAGCATGGCGGCAATGGAAGAATCTGGCCCACTTGTTCTTTTTTTGCCATGATGCTATTGAGATTTTTGATATCTCTAGGAATAAATCAATAAAATAACACAGCAAGTCCAGTTGCCTTGATATATTCCTACAGAAGTACTATGACCTGGATGAATGTGGACCCGCACAGTGAGATTTCCCCTAATTCCAGCATGGTCTCTGTAAACGGGATGTTAAAGTGTACCACAAATGAGGCCCTGGAGTCTTAGCATCCTGATTTGGGATGCCCCTCTGTGAAGCCCCCCCAAATCCCCAGTAAAACGTACCTGATCCCCAATCCAACAGCCCATGCACCAGCTGTGGCTATACCTTTAGCCAGGCATTTGTGTATGGCCGGTATGGGCACCTCCCCAGCTATGGCGAGCAGGGATGCAGGCGGTGGCACGCTCAGCTCCATTTAGCCTCTACCAAGGAGGCTTCTAGTCGACTAAGAGAGGCCAAAGTGAGCCGAGCACACTGATCCGCAGTGCGCATGCGTATATGCGCTGTTGGATGCGATCAGGTAGCCTTTACCGGGTTTCACATAGCAGGATAGTCACAATCCTGGGTTTTAGTCCATTTAAAAGTGGATCAAAACCTCCCTGGCAATTTTATGCAAGGGAGGGCTCTGGTCCATGGAACACTAACCCACCGCCCTCCCTTGGGCAGCCTCCCTTAGGTCTCTTCAGGGCTCCTGCAGGCTAGGATGGTCTGGTACATAGTTGCAATAGGTCTGCATTAAAGCCCATCAAGCTGTGTACCTGTGTGAGCAGTATGTGAGTATACACATATAAGAAGCAGCAACATCTGTGGGGCCTGACCACTGTGGTCTAAGTAAGTGTAGGTCTCCTTTAAAGTGGTTCTGACCCTGTTCTAACCCCCCTGATGCCTGTCCCATGTGCATCTCCTCCATTTCCTGCAGTGCAGGGTAGAAGCCTAAGCAGGGCTTCTACCCTACCTGTAGCCTGGCAAGGCCCAGTGTTCCCACAGATGTCTCTGACCACAGCAGAGCATGCTCAAGGCTCACGCTTCCCAGATCAGTGACTACCCAGAAAGGACAACTAAGAAAGCAACTTCGCTTGGAATACATAAGGTATACACAAATAATGTAGAGACTATGAGATACTTTGAAATGGCTTATTTTACACTGGCTTGGTGAGATTTAGTGTTATTCTGGAAAAGGTCTTTAAAATAAAGCAGTTTTGTTTTTGCCCTAGGTGCATCCCAATCTGCGAGACCCCCCAAATTGCCCTAAAAATGCACCTTTCCCTAGTCACACAGCACATGCGCTGGCTCTCATCCAATCAGCACTGTATGCCGTACATATTAATGGCCACCATACAGCTCTGTTAGACACCGAGCTCGGCTAAAGGGAGCTGGAGCTACCACATCCCCAGTTTCCAGACTGGGGGAACCATGTCGTCCCCAGCCTATCTGACTGGCTAGGCACAGGAGCCTGCCTCAGCCCAGAGATGCTGGGGATGCATCCAGCATTGTTTACCATGCTTGCGCTGGACTAATATGAAGTGGCGTACAGGCAGGCGGGGTAACCAATATGCTTTACCTGCTGCTGCTAGTCCCACTGGCTGCCCACCACCGCTCTGGTTGCTAAGGAGGTAGTTTCGGTCGCCGGAACTACTGCATCGGCATCCAGGGAGCGAGGTAAGCTTGTGTGTGTGGGGGCGGCAGGAACAGCAGCAGCAGTGGTGGGCAGGCATGATTTGATTACCCTGCACGCCCGCTCTGTCCAGCTTTCAGGGGGGGGGGGTGCACACTGCCTGTAATTGGGGTTGCCCCTCATTGCCTGTAATGTGAGATGCCGCACACTGCTTGCAATAGAGGAATGCCCCTCACTACCTGTAATTAGAGATGCTGCATAATGCCTGTAATGAGGGATGGCCCTCGCTGCCTGTAATGAGATATGCCACACACTGCCTCTAATGAGGGATGCTGCACACTGGTTTTAATGGGGAATGATGCTCACTGCCTGTCATGGGGGATGCTGCATGCTGGCTGTAATGAGGTATGCCGGACACTGGCTGGAATGGGGTGATTGGGAGGGGGATTTTAGCACGCTATTTGGTTCCAAATATTTTTTTCTTATTTTTGTACTCTAATCCGTGGGTGCACCTTATGGTCAGGTTAAACCGGACCTTCAGCGTGATTTAATGAAAAGCCCAAACTCTTAAAAAAACGATTCCCCAGCATCTAAAATTAATATATTTTACATTTTTAGTCACTAACTTATTATTCTTTCCCCCACTGGGTTGCAACTCTGTTCAGGAATTTAGGATACGGGCGCCGCCATCTTGACTCAGAAGCATCACACTTACTGAGGAGAGGAGAGTGGGATAAGGTAAAGGGGGGCGGGTTATAGCTGTGCTTTGCTCAGACAGAGCAGAGCTGGGGTCAGGTAACGGTCAGCAGTCCCAGAATGCAGAGCAGCACAGTCAGGAAGCACTTCCTGTTTGCAGGCTGCCTGATAAGATGGCGGCTTCCATAAGCCACCATCTTGGATGTTTAAAGTCTCATAACATGCAGTAGATGCAGGTAGGATGATTTTTAATGTGGACAATCTGTATGTACAAGGTGTGGGAAACATATAAGATAGACTCTTATTCAGAGTGAAGGTCCGCTTTAATTGATGCTGCACTGTCCCTCTTTCCTGTTTTCAAAACTTGCATTCATCTTACCTAGCCAGTAGGCCGGGTATGGAAGGTATGGAGTATGAGGGCCGATTAACCAGCAACCCCTAGGGATACACCAAGCAGGATGCCCGATTGAAGAGAAACAGGACTCTGAATAGTCCCAGTTGTTCCTCTTAAAAACACAAGCGCTCAAGATGAAAATCAAAGTGAAAAATAGAGACGCTCAAAGAGTAGGGTTGCAAGCCAACAACATGGCGACTCCGTATACAGGCGACAGTTTTAGTTAATGCTCTCGCTGTACTTGCGCGCTGCCGGAGTTCGGCTGTGACGTCACATCCGGTTCCTCGGCATATATATAGATCGGCAGCCGTGGTAGTTAGTTCTTTTTGGGCGCTTGCTTGTTCCGGTGCAGAGGTGAGTGCATGGCTTATGCTTAATTGTTAGTTAGGGACACTTATCTGTAATATATATGTCAAGGTATCTGATAGATGTTGCCTGAGCTCCCCGCGTGCTCGCTCGTGTGGGGCGGCCTTTATAGGAGCTGGATGGCGGTGGATTGTCTCTTGGCCTTCTCTAGCTATGGCGCTTCTTAGGTTGTGCCATGCTGATCCTCCATGGGCGGATAGGGTGCTGATTGCTTGATGGCGCTAGTGATGCCATATTTCTTTGTATGGAGTCTATGTAGCAGCTTTGTTTTAGTTACCTGTGAATGTTCAGGCTTCTGTCTGCACACCTCACCCCCCTCAGACCTCTGCATGGACGTGCTTGTATGAGGCCTGTGCTCTGTAGAGCTGCTCCCTGTAAAGCAATGAGCGCAAAACGCATGCAGATGCACTGATTTCTTTTAGTATGTCCTGCTGCACATTCCCTGCAAGCATAGCTCTGCTCATCTGCTCACTTGCCTCTATCTGCTTTGCCCTATATGGATGGC
Source organism: Gastrophryne carolinensis (assembly GCA_027917425.1). NCBI lineage: Eukaryota > Metazoa > Chordata > Amphibia > Anura > Microhylidae > Gastrophryne > Gastrophryne carolinensis. The sequence goes on from CM051235.1 coordinate 442,596,891, forward strand.
TGCCATGCCTCTGATCCATGTTCTTCCCCCACTTTTGGCCATCCCTAAATCAAAATGGCATCGACTATTGGGCCCTACAGGAGTTGTTTGCTCACCCCTTATATTTGTGGCCTCCTGCTTAGCGATCTAGTGCATGGGCCTAAACTGTGCAGTGCTGCAGACACCCTTATTTTGGTGCTGGGCTGATGTCAGGTGAAGGTACAGCAGTGCTGTTAGTTTAAAAAACTTTCCCAGTCTTCAGAGCTTTCTCATAATGACCCTTGCAGCAGCAATTGCCCCTGCACACTGTGCTTGCAACTGCCTGCTGCTGCTAAGCCATGTAATTACCTTTCTTGCAGTGCTGTGTCCAGTGGGGCACTGGTTCTCATCCTGTGCTATATGTCCCCTATTGGATAAACAGGGATGTTTGGTGTGCGCCCACGGTGGTCTGATGGGTCAAGTTTATTTTAACGTTAAAACTTTCCTTTTTGAAGTGCTATAAGCCCTGACCTATATAAGAGAACGCACATGTGGCTTGCCTTCCTCTGCATATATGCTGTTAGCCCAGAATGAACTGATGGTTTGACACGGTGGGGCATCACAATTCCATGGGCACGGATCAAAACTCAGGAAAGTAAAATTCCTGGGTTTTGTTTAAATTTACTGAATTCACCCTCTTTGGGTGAACTTGGTGTAAAGTTTGCAAACCACTGCAGTGGGGGATTTTTCTAAGGTCACAGCCCCTGTGCCTTCACAAATGGAGGGACAGCATGCATGGCTGCATTGTGTAGCTTTTTGAGTCGCCACATGTCCAAAGCAAGCAAAGACCTTTAAAGCAGACCTTCCCTATAAACTGGGGGTAGGGGTCAGTTTTAGTAAAGGGCTTAAGTCTTAGTGGACCAGAACCCAGGATTTTGACTATCCTGGGGTGTCCCTGCCCTGGGGCACCCCTATTGGGTATGCCCTGTTGTGTGAAACCCATAGGTCGCCTGATCGCATGCACCCTTCTTTGGTCCTACAGCCCTCTCATCCAATCGGCACGCACAGTTGCTGGTGGCTGCATCCCGCACTACCACAGGGAGCGTGCCTGCGCCGGCACAAAGTCACAAATTCCTGACCTGAGCACGTGCCCTACTAAAGGGATAGTGGGGATGTGGCCGCAGCTTGCACATGCCCTATTGGACCAAGAAAGGTCAGTTTCCAGATGACCTGAAGGTTTCACACAACAGGGCATTCCAATTCTGGATGCCCCAGGAGGGAATCCAGTGGCCCTTGGAACTTGGATTTCCGGGAGGTGGGTTTTGGTCCACTTCAATAGCTGAGGATGAAAATGATGTTGGTAGGGACATCTGAAAGATGATTATCAACATCTCTGATCAGGCCTCTTGTCAGGCAGGGAGTAGCCGATTGTGTTCTAAAGCATCTTCTAGGGTGCTTTAAAACAGAAGCTTAACCTAAACTTTTGTACTGTTCTATATTTCATACATTAAAGGTCATGGTGCCTGGAGCTGCATCTATGATGCAAGTTTGAATTTTAGCTCCTAAATAAAATGGGATTGCCTGAGCAGTGTAGACTGCTTCTGGTTTGGGGTAGCTGATCAGGGTAACCCATAGCAATAGTACCCTACCAACGCAGATAACTTCAGATACAACGTTTTAGTAGAAGCAACTGAAATACAAATTTCCTCAATGCCACTGATGACTCTTATTTGCTACTCTTGACTGTCAGGATGACGAGAGAGCCTACCACCTATATGATCTGAGGCATTAGCATTGTAAGCACTATGGTGAAGATTGCTTCTGTTTTTGTTACAACTTGTTTACCTTTTTATAGGTGCGACGGTCATGGCATGGTGCTGCAGTTCCTCAGGTAACTTTTTGTTACTCTTTGTGCTTTAATTCAGTTATGTGCATGATGACTTGAAAAAATCAATGGGAATCTCTCCGAGTAAGGATGGGGAAAGACTTCTATTCTGACACTGGTCATAGGACCACTTAATTGTAAGCACTATGGTGAAGATTGCTTTGTTTTTGTTACAACTTGTTGTTTACCTTTTTTATAGGTGCGAAGGTCATGGCATGGTGCTGCAGTTCCTCAGGTAACTTTTTGTTACTCTTTGTGCTCTAATTCGGTTATGTGCATGATGACTTGAAAAAATCAATGGGAATCTCTCCGAGTAAGGATGGGGAAAGACTTCTATTCTGACACTGGTCATAGAACAACTTAATTGTTTAGGTATCACTCCTTGCCTAATGTGCCTTCATCTTTATTCTAGGCTGGGTATACCTCCCTAGAAAATGGCAGTCTTTTTCCAAAGGAACAGGGTAAGTGTGGCCTTAAGTATCTTTAATGCTTAGTCCCCATAGTAGTTGTGGTGGGAACAAGCTGTTCAGCATTTTCAGGAATCTAATAAAAGGTTTTGAGAACAGGTCTTGAAATTTGTTGTAATGCAGTTATGAAAAATATGTCAAGGCAAATTTTCAACTCGCATGTATCTAAAGTCATACATTCTAGTAGGGGCCAGCACAGTAGCCACAGAATGTTCTGTTGACTTTGAAACTGAAGCAAAGCTTTTCATAGTGGCAGTGGGTTATGTAAGTCTTGCCCTGCCTCATCTGTTGTAGAGTATCAACATTTTGTAAATGTTTTAGTATGTATTGTCCTTAGCGACATATGGACATTGAGGCTGTACATAGAATTGTAGAGAAATGTTTAGTGCAACTATGATTTGCCTGTGTTCCTGAAAAGACCAGGCTTCCAGACACAAGGATGAACACATAGTTCAGCAGATGGACAGTGATGAACACAGCTTGTCTTTCGCTCCTATCTGAGGTGTCATGTCTTCTGGGTGGGTAGATGCAAACATGTTGTAAACATCTCTAATCGGTGTTCTTCCTGCAGGTTTCAGACTTCAAGAGCCACTATTAAGACTTTACCACCTTAATAGGTAAGTTCCTAGTGTAAGAGGCCTCAGTTGTAAATATGCATTCCTGTCTTACTGCAGCAAGCCAAAGAGCTAGTTGCAGTAGCATTTTGTTTACAATATGAATATAATTGGACCTCCGTTCTTGCCTAAATGTGCACTGAGACACAAGGATGAACACATAGTTCAGCAGATGGACAGTGATGAACACAGCTTGTCTTTCGCTCCTATCTGATGTGTCTCGTCTTCTGAGTGTTAAACAATAAAAGCTGTAAACTCCTCTAATCTAGTGTTCCTCTTGTAGGTCTGCTTTTGTGACATCGCCTTTGCTTAATTTGTAAGTGCTTTTCATTATCTCAATTGCTAAAAGCATATGCTACTTTGTAAAATGTAAACTATGCTTTGGCTCTGTACTTCATTTTCATCTTCTATGAATGTAAATGGGTGCTTGGATCTTTGGACACAAGGATGAACACATAGTTCAGCAGATGAACAGTGATGAACACAGCTTGTCTTTCGCTCCTATCTGATGTGTCTTGTCTTCTGGTTGATGTTGAAGACAAAGCCTGAAACTGCTTCTAATTTGGCATGTTTTTACAGGTATTGAAATGAAACCTTCAAGCATCGCCAGGACTTAACCAGCAGGTATTTAATGTACACTTAAGACTTAGGAGGCCTAGTGCCTCACCTGAGGCAAGTTGCCCAAAAGAGCTGTATTCCACTTTAGACATGACTGGTTGCCCAAAAGTTTTGCCTGAGCTGAATAAGGGCTAGTTCTAGAGCATTCAACTGCCTCATTGTGCCAGAACTGCTAATGGAAAAACGTGAGCTTTTTTAAGTTTGCTGGCTTCTTGTTCTAAACATGGTTGGTTTAATACAGGCTCCTGGGCTAAATATCTGTTGTGATTAACCTCCCTGGCGTTGTGAAATAGACAAATGCAATGGCAACGAAAGCGTTACCATTGCATTTGTCTCTGACACACGGCTCCGCCCCATGAGCCTCTGCGGCTCAGACGGAACCCGGAAGCGGAGACGGGACGCCGCGGCTCTCACCTGCGATCGCGGCGGAGAAATCGCTGGATCGCAGGGAGAAGGTAAGGAGCGTGACTCGGGGTTACCGCCACTTACAGCGCAAATTAACCCCGAGTCACGCTCGATCGCCGCCAAGGGGGTTAACTGGTGTTGGATCAATCGCTGCTGACTTGCCTTTGCTTGGCCAGAAGTCCGAGTAACATCGGAGGCCCTGGAGTCTTGGGGCCTCCTGCATTCCAGTCCTTGGGCATCCTGAATTGTGATGCCCTGCTGTGTGAAACCCCAAAACATTCACGGCATCTGTGCAATCCAGCCACATCCCCTCCCCCCCCACTCGCCTGGCCTTCCTAAATGGTCAGAGCTGGGGATGTGGCACTGCTTAGCGATTGGTGCTCTCATCTGAGTGCACTGTGGGGGAAGGAAGGTAAGTGAAACATGGCAACCAGGGGCAGTACACACAGTGGGGCATAACTTGTGATGTTGCTGCAGAGTAACACGGAAAAGTGATTCCTGTGTTAAGCATTTTCTTTAGCAGTGCTGACACGCTGACGTTTTAAAACCTCAGGCAACATTGGTTTATGCTCAGTGGGATGATTTGAGAAGCTGTGGATAGTTAACTTTGCAAAAACCAGGAATTCCTGGATGCTGCTAAGATGGTAACCTTTTCTGGTTATTAGATTGTAACACATCTAAATCCTAGTTGCATGTTCTGGGTTTAATGTACATGGGGCATTATGCTGTGAATGATGACTGCTTGACAGACCTGACAACACCATGGAGGTTTGTTATTAGCTCTATCTGACCTGACCTCTGCCTTTCTATATGACTGAAATGTTGCTTCCTCTTCCTGATCACACTTTATCTTGGCAGATGACATGACCAGATGTTTTGGATGCCTGAACATGGGTAAGCGTCTTGCCTGTTTACTTGCTGTAGGGTTAATGGGGCTTTGCTGTAGGGTTAATGGGGCTTTGCTGTAGGGTTAATGGGGCTTTGCTGTAGGGTTAATGGGGCTTTGCTGTAGGGTTAATGGGGCTTTGCTGTAGGGTTAATGGGGCTTTGCTGTAGGGTTAATGGGGCTTTGCTGTAGGGTTAATGGGGCTTTGCTGTAGGGTTAATGGGGCTTTGCTGTAGGGTTAATGGGGCTTTGCTGTAGGGTTAATGGGGCTTTGCTGTAGGGTTAATGGGGCTTTGCTGTAGGGTTAATGGGGCTTTGCTGTAGGGTTAATGGGGCTTTGCTGTAGGGTTAATGGGGCTTTGCTGTAGGGTTAATGGGGCTTTGCTGTAGGGTTAATGGGGCTTTGCTGTAGGGTTAATGGGGCTTTGCTGTAGGGTTAATGGGGCTTTGCTGTAGGTTAGGAAGTGTAAGGAAACTTTGTCTTGTAAACATTTGTACATGTTGGTGGTTAACCACATGGCTTAACCAAACAAATAGCCCCTTAAAGTGGACCAACACCCTCCCCTGATCGGCCCGGGAATCTATGATTCCCGGACCGATCAGCTCCCTGACTGCGGGGCCCCCGATCGGGGGTGCCCTGCTGTGTGAAACCCCCAGATCCCCACACATCCCCAGATGCCGCCACGTCCCTCTAGCAGGGCGCGCACTCTGCCAGCCGTTTGAATGCTTGTCCGTCACTGCCTCTCCTTGTCCGGCACAGCGGGGCACCCACGATCAGGGAGCCCTGCAGAAGTGGACCAATACCCAGGATAGTCAAAATCCTGGGTGGTGGTCCACTTCAGTGTGTTAATACTAGCATTGCATGCACTATTTGGTAGTTGCAAAGCAAGTTAATGTACCGTGTTAGCCATCGATGTAAGCAGGAAATCCAAGGTTAAGGTAATACCTTTTATTGGCTAACTCAATAAGATTGAAAATGCAAGCTTTCGAAGCTGTTCAAGCTTCTTATGCCTGAAGAAGCTTGAACAGCTTCGAAAGCTTGCATTTTCAATCTTATTGAGTTAGCCAATAAAAGGATTAACTTAACCTTGGATTTCCTGCGTAGTTGTAAAGCAAAATTACTATAAACGTTAATCTGAGAACCTTACTCTTTTGAAGTGATCAGTACACTTTTTGGGGCATGTTTCTGGACAGTCTACTCATAACTTGGTCCCAGCTGGCATAGGCTGTCATGTTGGGTCCCTGTGACAGATCCTTAAACTGGACTGTTAATGAACTTTGAGGTTAAACCTCAAATGCAAATGCTGTTATGTATGTTCTCTGCTGTGGGTTTTGAATGATGTTGCAAATGTCTGACCTGAAACTTGCATGTAGACTAGCTGTTACTGACCTAACCCTCAGCAGTAGTAGTATAAACACAATTGACTTAATCAGGCGATACTAACCTTGTTTTTCATTTCAGCTACTTGGCCAACGTCTTTCACACCAGGTAAGTCTTTGCTTGAAACTTGTCTATCTGAAGCACTTAGATTTGCTAATAACCAGTGATGAAACTGATTCTGCCATATGACAAAGGCTGATTATACTCCTAACCGTTCCACTTTACTCTGAGGTCACCAGCTAAAATTAAAATCTTAAACATTTTTTTTTTTTTCCCTTGATTAACCTGCCCACTTTTTTTTGCAGGCTTTAATGATTAAGATGTGTAAACTCGGCAGCAGACACTACTGGCTTGAGTTGCAAGTTTTATACAAGGTAGGCTTATTGCTCACACATAGCATTGGCAGATGCTTAGTGTCTCAATGTGCAGTACAACTAGCCAGACCTTTAGGTAGGACAACTGATATAAAGTTTAAGCCAGAGCACCCTTAAAGTAAAGCTGCATCTGGATAGCACACTCATGCAATCCAGATTGCTGCCAAAAATTCCAACTTATTTTGTAAATTTCTGATGGAGGCCCCTGGTTGGCAACCACACATGCAGCATCCTCTATGCTCAGAGGCAGTGTCGCTCATTTGGGAACAAACAGTTCTGTTTTACTGGGCACTAACCCCGATGCTTAAGATTTACTCTTGGGGGTTTTCAAATTTTAGCATCAGGAAAGTTGGGTGTAAAGATGTAACATGTAGATCTGTGTGATGGCATTTGTATAGGATTTGTATGGGCTTTTGGGAGTCTATACTTTAACAGGTCATTTTCTGTGATGAAAACTATGTTGGTAGGGACATCTGAAATTATGTGATGTTTACCAACGTCTCTGAGTTGACCGTTAAGCTTTGAGTAGCTTTCAGAAGTGGTGGAAGCATACTGACATTTTATAATTTGTTTACCCCACCAGGCTGATTAAGTCATGAAACATGGTGTTTAGAGGTAAGTGTCCTTAACCTTGGTTATATTAACCTAGCATGCTATGTGGGGTTTTGTTGCAATCACAAGGCAAGCCAATGATGCTCAAAGAGTAGTGGACAGAAGTGATTTCTGACATTATTTACACTGAGGCTTAAACATAATTATGGCTGCAGTGCTTATCAGAAATTTGCCTACAGATTTCCTTAAACAACAATTCCATTCTTCTATCAATTCTGCCTTAGTGGACAATATTGGGCTTAGAGTCCTACAGCAGGGGGGTGGTTTTGTCTTCTGCAGGCTGGCACTCCAGACCTCACCCGATTGGTTTAGCATGCTTCCACACCATCCATAGACAGGATTTATGGTGGGACAGAATCGCAATCTGGTTGCATTCTCTATTGCAGTAGAGGGGGTGTAGCCACCTCATGTCTGATGGGGGTCTGTTTCTGGCACAGAAGTGCCAGAGAATAGTGTTAGGCCCGATTAAGGGTGATCGGGTGAGGTCTAGAGCACCAGACCTGCAGCAGACACCGAGGGTTTTTTTTGAACACTTAACAAGGAATCACTAGTTCAATGGCACAAAATAGTAAAATTGAGCTATAATGGAGACACTTAAAATGTAGGGTGTATGCCTACAATTGTTCTTGGTGGCTTCGGACTATGTTAATAATGCCTTAATGGCATTGGCCATGTAGCATATGAAAACGGTTTGTTTTCTAGATGTTACAAGTCAAATGGCCCTCTTGAATGTAAGTGATGCTAAATGGTTGGTTTGCTCTGATCAAAACACAATGATGACTTGGTAAATCAATGGGAATCTCCCTGAAGCAGATGAAAAGACATAAATTTACTGATGTGTCAAATATGCATGCAGTAACACTACACTGTGGGATGCATGCAGTAACACTACACTGTGGGAAACCTGGTTTTAAAAGTATCTTATTTTTTAGGTTTCACTGGCTGCTTCTGGAAGATGCAAAGTGAACAAGGTAAGGTTTGAGCAGTGCATTGAGTCCTTGCTTGCAAAACAGGATGACATGATGACTTCATAGTTCATCAGAATGACAGTGATGAACAGTCTTTCGCTCCTATCTGATCTATCCTGTCTGGTCTTTTGTATGCCTCCCTGCCTAAACGGCTACACATTTGACCACTAGTGGCACCCAGGATGTCTGTCTTCCAACACATAATTAAGCATTAAAATTAAGGGTTAATATTTACACATTTGCTTAGTATGCACAAGAGAAGTTGCCCATTCTACACTATTAACTGCAGTGATGTAGAAAATGGTGCTATACAAATGTTTATGGGATGGGTTTAAACCTTATTAAACCAAATTAAACTAATACTTTAATATGCAGTGACACTTTCTGTTCCCCTTAGCCTAAATTAAGTTGCCTTTCACAAATTGTAGCAGAGCCCAAGCTACTAGAAGGAGCAAACTAGCACTTGGCTACATCCTGATCTCCCTTTATTGGCTTGTGACTTCTGTGAGGCTTGATTGTGCCCTTATAAATCTCAAATCCATGGTGTCTACAGCTCTTAACATGTTCTTGTAGTAAGTACAGTACCCAGTAGGTTATGGGAATGGTGTACCTATGATGGATGTTTTGTGGGCATGATGAAAATTCAACAAGCCTAAATTTATCACTGTCCTCAGGTTTGGCTTCTGCAATCAAATTCCCTTCAGATGGCTTCTTTAAGCAGTGGTAAGATTTACGTTTTATACCAAGGTCTAGTGTCTGTAGTTTGTAATGATGACTCTATGAATCAGGTCTCTGATAATTTTGAGGAGAATTTGACCCACTGATGCAGACTACTGCTTGCTAGGGTCTTGAGTTGGCTTGACACCACACACCTAACGGCTTTTTGTATTGCAGGGTTTACTTGGACAGAAGGCATGGCTGAGAAGCTCTCTAGGTGAGTGGCAAATCCTTAGGGTTGGAATATCCAGCAAAATCATAACCAGTGATGAAAAGTGATTCCGCTATATGAAGCCTACTGATTTCACCTTTTACCGTTCCACTTTTTTCTGAGGTTGTGATTTTGACATGGCATTAATGTGTGATAACGGCTGCAATAACTGCAGAAGCATTGAAGCTTTCACAGTAAAATGTGGCTTAAGGTGTGGGTGGGGAGTGAGGTAACTGCAGCCTGACATGGCTTTGTTTCAACTACATGCCAAACTCCATTTGCTGTATGAGGAACTGATAACTAGAGATTGGCTTCCCTTCTTAAAGGGGACCCACTTCATTAGCCTGTGTTTTGGCCCTTGACTTGATTGGGGATACCACTGTATGAACCCCTAGGTCACCAAATCTTGTTCTCCAGTCAGCCACTCTGATCTTGCTCCTTCATCCAAGAGCTTGTGGACCCAAGCATGCTGGAGGGAGTTCACCCCCCCACTACCCTTATAATGGGGAGCATGCCCATGCTAGCCTGGGCATGTACCCTGCTAAGAGGCTAGCGGCCGCTGATCACACATGCAACATTGGGCTGGTAAAGTTTTTGGGCGACCTGGGGGTTTGACACAGCAGGGGCATACTGAATTTGGATGCCCCAGGGGAGTATGCCTGCCCTGGTCTCATGGACTCCAGGGTGGGTTTTGGTCCACTTTAATGAAATGCTGACTGACAATTGTTTGTTACAGATCTCGAACAGAAGACTTGGCTCTAGCATGATGTAAGTATGCTAAGCACTCTATTTCTGACAAATGGGGATATGTGATGACAAACTTTGAACTCTCTCACTGAAATAAGATGAAAGTTGAAGTTCTGATTGTTTTCCCCATAGCAGAGAATGCACTTGCATGTACAATTGTTAATTACCTTTGTCTCAACAGATTTCTTCAAAGAACCTCCTGTGTGCAGTTGTGCTACATAATCAACAGTTATGTACTGATTTAAAGTCAAGCAAATTGTCTTGCTACACAAATGTACAATAAAGCTTTCTTAAATTTCCAAGGTGTGGTTAATTTGGCTGTGTAACCTTAGATACCCCAACAGCTTTACTAAACAATAAGGCCTGACTCCTAACCTTTAATGACATGATAAATGCTCAGTTTAGTAAACCTGTCTGTGGGCCGAGTAGGACAGCTTGGGGAAACAAAGGGAGAGTATGCTTTTGCATGTAGTTGATCTAGTCACCTAACTTAACATGAAATAACATGAAGTACAAACTTCTCAACTTGGTTTAAAACAAGCAAAGGTTAGGGGAGATCTACCATTAGGTGGTGGTCTGTCTTAATTGTAAAATGACCCACCCCAAAGTAATTATAAATTAGAGGGCGTTTGGAGACTACTGGTCCATCTAATTTGATTACAAAAGTTTTTCAGGATTAGGCCCAATGCCCAACCAGGACCCAGTACTCCCACCACACCTCTGTTTAAATCATTCTAAGTCTTTAGTGAAAACCATCACATAAATACCCTTGTAGATCAATAAGTGGTTTTCATGTTACAAACATAAACAGTACATCTAATTGACATCTAGTAAAATAACAATTTGGTTGCATTGTAAATATCCTTAAGAGCAGCATTCTTAAACTGCTTATTCATCTTACTGGTATGGTGATCAATATCAGGGCAAACATGTTTCACCAGAAAGGCTTCTTCAGTGCCCTAATGTGAGTATATTTTCAGTATGATATTGCATCACTATAGTTGTTACATGCATCACTATAGTTATTACATTCAAGTATAGAGGAATCGGTGTAGAAGTTTGTCCATTAGTGACCATGCATAATCTCAATGAGATTTTCAAGATATTATATTCCCTATTGGTATCATTCAATGACCCACCTGATCTGTCAGTGCGGGTCCAGGTTTGTAACTCTGGGAGGGATGGAGCGTTTCCCCTGCTGCAGTTATAGTGGTGGATTCAAAGTCCTTAAATGATTATGCTGACTGGCCCTTTAAAAATGTTGTATTGGTGATGTCATTTATTTTAGATATTTTGTATTGGTGATGTCATTTATTTTAGATATTTTGTATTGGTGATGTCATTTATTTTAGATATTAAGTTAAATTGAGGAAAAATTACATATCTAATCTAGGATTCTTTACTTTATCATTCAGTGTGTGTCTGTTGCCGCCATTTATAAGTGTGTGTGTGTGTATATGTAATATGGCAGTCACTGCATCCTTAAGGTTGGATTTACAGGTTGTGATTGTCAGGCCAGTTTGCTGTATGGGGCAATGCTGGCTTCTAAAAATTCCGGGTTAGATGTTAGTATAGATCCATCCTTCTATGTGATAAAGTAGATTGCAGGCCACCCAATAGGTGTCTAGTACCTTAGGCTGGATTGTTGCTAAAGCTCCGCAATGATGCCAGTGCACTGTCCCGAATGTCCCAATATGTGTTGGTCCAAGTTTTCCACTTGTGAAGGGGCTGCCTCGTTTGGGCAGAGTATGTCTCCGTAGCTGTAGTCGGTGTCCGCTCCCAAGCAGTAGAGCGCTGATATCGGCCGGAAGGGACGTTACAAGCGCCGTCCTCACTGTCTGCATTATGCCGCTATTTTGATGTAGACCGGCGGCACTGACTGCAGTGTTTACGATTGAGAATAAGTACATTCAATATAGGCTGTTTTGTTATGGGTGTACTACTCATTGGATATTTGAGAATGCTCATTTCAAAAGATGTCACTAAAGTTTTTAATAGCTATAAATCAATTGTTTTCAATGTGAGATGCAATTGCAGAGTTCACTTCCCAGCAACTTATTACAGCCCACAGGGGAAATGAATTTAGTAGGTGAGAACCAGGTTGGATAAGCCTGTACATTAAGGGGGTCCCCTCTCCCAGAGTTATAACAATAATAAAGTAAATACTATTCAGAAATCTATACAAAACATAGACAGCATAAAAACTATTAATTAACAATTCATAGAATCAACTACACTAATCAGGTGTGCACCACCTACAAAATCCCATCAATCGCAGGTGCCAATTTAAAGGGACCTACTAATCGCAACTCTCTTGGTCTGGTGTGACCCCAGGGCTGGCCCACCAATTGGTCCACAAACGCTAATCGCACACTGCTAAATCTAATGTCCAATTTATTAGAGCATAAGAAATTTATACATAGTACCAAATACACATAACAACATATATACACACATTTAAAAAACACTTAGTAAAACCCAAATGAAGTGGGGAGGAGCTCCAGGGCTAAATTGCTATCAAAAATGAATGATCAATTAATCATATGCCCAAACATTGGTAATGGCAGACAACTCACAGTGCAATGGCGCTTATAAAAAGTGCTGAGTGCATAAAGTGCCTAATGTCTACTTATAAGTGCTCTGTCTATTTGTGAATAGTTGCACTGCTAAGAACCCGCAGTGCTTATAACATTCAACCTGTGCAAACACGCAGTACATAAACGTACATATAATACCAAGAAAGTGCCATGTGCAAAAAATCAGTGCATCTACTCTAAAACTAAGCCTAAATAGTGCTACTACAATATTTAATAAGCGCCATTCACATATGGTGTAAGCAAATAAATGTGCATCTAAATATATATGTATATACATGCAGTAAAATAACACTGCAGAGTACCACAAGGAGCCCCCTGTCCTCCCCACTTACCTCACCGGCGCGCTGCGTGGTCCTCCACCACTTCGCTCGGGTGTGGAGTTGGATACATATATATTTAGATGCACATTTATTTGCTTACACCATATGTGAATGGCGCTTATTAAATATTGTAGTAGCACTATTTAGGCTTAGTTTTAGAGTAGATGCACTGATTTTTTGCACATGGCACTTTCTTGGTATTATATGTACGTTTATGTACTGCGTGTTTGCACAGGTTGAATGTTATAAGCACTGCGGGTTCTTAGCAGTGCAACTATTCACAAATAGACAGAGCACTTATAAGTAGACATTAGGCACTTTATGCACTCAGCACTTTTTATAAGCGCCATTGCACTGTGAGTTGTCTGCCATTACCAATGTTTGGGCATATGATTAATTGATCATTCATTTTTGATAGCAATTTAGCCCTGGAGCTCCTCCCCACTTCATTTGGGTTTTACTAAGTGTTTTTTAAATGTGTGTGTATATATGTTATGTGTATTTGGTACTATGTATAAATTTCTTATGCTCTAATAAATTGGACATTAGATTTAGCAGTGTGCGATTAGCGTTTGTGGACCAATTGGTGGGCCAGCCCTGGGGTCACACCAGACCAAGAGAATTCATAGAATCACTTGTGATTAAATGTGGCATATAATGGACAGAAATTGGTGTTCTGTACATGCCAGCAAAGATAGTTACGCTAAGTGCATGTGTCACAGGATGTCCTTACAACATTAGTGAGACACTTCACCTGGAAGTGTGCTAATGGTACATATTCGAGTTTTAGTAGTAACCTAGTGATCCCAATTTTTGATGTTTCATGGGTGTTATTGGCCCAAGTATACAGCACGTCCTGTTTCACAAAATTCTTTTACGCTTTGGATATCTGCCACAAGGTGGCACAGGGGACTGCAGATAAGACTTGTGGCATCTCCTGGCCCTATAAAAGGACAGGAACCTTCCACAAATTCCCAGTTTCCTTCTGCAGTCAGTACTGCGAAGATAGCTCTCTGTATTGCGCAGGCGAGCGGGGCTTACAATCCTGTGGCCCTGCAGGACTATTCCCACCCGTTCTGGACCCACTGCCTCCCAGCCTCGACTGCCTGGTTCGGGTGAAGGTAGGACAGCACCAGGGTCGGGTGCTTGAGGAGCGCTGCTCCAACTGCGATCCCTGTACTGAACTAGGGTAGTCGGTTCAGGCTTATGGGGAGCCTTTGTGGGATGCACCTTCCTGCTACCTGCAATTGTGGGTCCTTACTTCCCTTCATATGTCTGCCTTGGGTGCCCGTATCCCTGCTCTCTCCCTGGGGAGCAGGCGATGGTGTCCTGAGTTTCTTTTTTTTTACTGTCTTTTTGTGTCGCTTTGTACGGCGCTCCGACATACTACAGTGTATCTGCGCTGGGGGGTCACCTGGCTCGCGATGTTGCACTCTTTGGGGGGGCGGATCCCACAGATGACATTTTTGCATCGCCCGCCCCTCAAGGTCCATTCTGGCGCCATTTCGGCTCTGCGGTTTACTGGGGCCCTCATGTGCTGCTGCGCGCTGTCTTTTTCTGTCCTGGTCTCGGTGAATCGGTCTCTTGGTCCGTGAGTCCCCTTTGGGGTTGTCTTCTTGTTTCACCACATTATGGGATTGTTGTGTTTATGGGATTGTTGTGTTTATGTCTTTCAGGTGGGATAAACTGACTGGTTTCTCCTGGCCCTTTTGTCTTCTCCCACCTTCCCTAGCGGGTTTTTGGTGGCTCATGCTAGCCTTAAACCTATACTGGCCGTTGTGCCCATTTTAATCACCATATGGATGCTTCCGTGGATAATGTGCTTGGGGTTCCTTTGGGACCAGCCCAGCTGTGCGCCATGCATGGGTTATCCCCTGTGAGTGACAGTGTCAGGGTATGTGCCCTGCACCTAGAAGGTACTTGTGCTGCAGTCTGGGTTGCCTGCTATGCTGCCCAGCTCTGCGCCCCTTCTACATCACCTACCTCCCGTGCCTGCATTTGACCCCTAGTGAGGGACATGCTAGTGGGGAATCGCATTATGTCTTGGCCTTGTGGGTGGCCAGCCTGCAAAGGCATATTGCTGGGCTGGTCCCCCGTAAGGCTTCTGGCAAGAAGCAGCATTTATCTCCTGCTTTTTCCTAGAAGGATGAGGGACAGTTTTCTTTCCCTGGTCTGTACCCCCTAGAAGAGAGGGAACTTTTCTGATTTGGATTCCTCTGAGGAGCAGCAGGAGATTTATGGTGGTATTGGGTCTCCTTTTGGGGGAAGACCCACGGTCTCCTGAGGATACTGATAAGCTGTTGGCTCACATTTTTGAAGTATTGTGTATTACCCCTCCTGTCCGGCTAAAAAGCAGCAGGGTGATCTCTTTCACACTGTTAAACGCTTGGAGTTCCCTGAGCAGAACCACTTTTTAATTGGTGCTCAAGGAGTGGGAACGTCCTAGCAGATTGCCCGCGGTGCCTAAGAGTTGGGACAGGAGTTAATCCCTTTCCTGCTGATGTGGTTAAGCGCTGGTCATGTCCCCCTGAAGTGGATGCTCCCGTGCTTGGGTTGTCCAATACCTCGGTCATGCATTCCCCTGATGCTTCTACTCTGAGGGATGGTGAGGACTGGCGTGTTGATCAGCTGGTCTGTCACACATTTGGTGGATTCAGGTGGTGGTGTCCTCTGGGTACAAGATAAGTTTGCAGCCTGGCCGCCCCCAAGTTTCATCAGATCTCTGATGGCTCAAAGCCCCCTGTCGGCTCGGGGCTTGCGGTCCAAGGCCTTTTGGAATTGGGTGTCATCTGCCCTGTGCCTTCCCAGGAAAGGGGAAGAGGCTTCTACTCCTCCAATCTGTTCATGGTTCCCAAAAAGGATGGGTCCCTGAGGCCCATCCTGGATTTGAAGCGCCTCAACAAATTTGTCAGGTTCAAGTATTTTCTCATGGAGACTCGGCGGTAGGTACTTTGCGCCCAGGCGATTTCATGACTTCTGTGGACATCATAGATTCTTACCTTCATGTTCCAGGTCATCAAATTTTCTCAGGTTTGCTCTGGAGGATCAGCACTACCAATTTGTGGCCTCTACCGTTCGGTCTTACCTCGGCTCTTCACCAAGGTGCTGGCGGGGGTGATGGCTCTGAGATCTTGGGGCATTCACATCCTTATCTGGACGACATTCTGATTGCGTCGGTCCTTCCATCAAGCAGAGTTGGATACTCAGATGGTGGTCTCCACACTCGAGTCCTTCGGTTGGGTGATCAACTATCCCAAGTCGTCTTTGTCTCCGTCCTTGGTGAGGTCCTTTCTGGGCATGACTCTGGATACATCTCGGGTCAAGGTTTTTCTGCCTCAGCAGAAGGTGGAGAGCCTGCTGACGCAGGCACGGGCTCTACTTTCTTGCCCTCACCCCTGCATTCGGCAAGGGATGCAGCTGGTGGGCCTGATGGTGTCATGCTCAGGTTTCACATGAGACCTCTTCAGTTGCACCTCTTGTCAGTTTGAAATTTGTTCTCCCCCCCCCCCCCCCTTCTCTGGTCAGTCATTCCCTCCCGTGGTGGCTGGACTCAAAATCTCCTAGTGCGCAGGACCTTTCTGCCCCCGTGCTGGGAGACTGTCACCACAGATGCCAGTCTGACAGGTTGGGGGGAGTTTTGGAAGTCTCTGAAGTTCCAGGGTCAGTGGGGCCCTCAGGCGGCCCATGCTCCCATCAACATTCTGGAACTGCGGGCGATAAGGTTGGTTCTTTTCCAGTTGACTCCGCACCTTCGGGGTCGGGCTGTTCAGATCTGCTCGGACAGACGGTTGCCTACATCAATCAGGGAGGGACTCGGAGCAAGCGAGCCCCAAAAGAAGGGTCCCTGATACTGTCCTGGGTGGAGGAGAATGTCCCTGCATATCGGCAGTTTACATCCCAGAAGTGGAGAACCTGGAAGCAAGACTCCTTGAGCAGGGGGATGTCTCGGCTGGGGGAGTGGTCCCTCAGCTAAAGGGTGTTTCACTCTCTGTGCCACTGCTGGGGTCTGCCGGATGTGGACCTGTTTGCTTCACGTCTCAATCACAAACTTCCGTTCTTTGTCTCTGTCACAGGATCCTCTGGCCTTTGCCACGGATGTGCTAGGAATGCCTTGGAAGGGGTTTCAGCTCCTCTGTGGTCCCCCCCCCTCGTTTCCTCTGTTGGGCAGGGTGCTGCGCAAGGTAGCCCAGAAAGGGGTACCAACCGTTCTGGTGGCCCTCTGTTGGCGAAGAAGGGTGTGGTTCGCAGATATCTTGCAGTTGGCAGTAGATCAGTACGTCCTACCCAAGGATCCAGTTCTGCTCACTCAGGGGCAGCTGTGCCATCCCAATTTACAAATGCTGGCTTTGACGGCTTGGCTGCTGAAACCTCCATCTTGATGGAAAAGGGGTTGCCTGCCTCTGTTGTCGATACCATGATTAGGGCTAGGAAGAAGTCCTTGTCCTTTATCTACTACAGGGTCTGGCATGCTTACATTGCCTGGGGTGAGTCTAAGTCTCTTTCCTGTTGGGTGTTTTCTATTCCCAGGATTCTGGAATTCTTGCAACATGGTTTGGATTTGGGCCTTCAACTTAGTACCCTCAAGGGTCATGTTTCAGCTCTGGCAATTTTTTTCCAAAGATCTTTTGCCAGTCACCGTTTGGTTAAGACTTTTTTCCAGGGGGTTTCTCATGTGCGTCCGCCACGTAAACCTGTTACCAGTTTGGGATTTGAATCTGGTGTCCCTGCAGGGTCGTCCCTTTGAGCCTCTCTGTGAGGCTGCTTTGCCCATTTTGACGCTTAAGGTAGCCTTTTTGGTGGCTATCACTTCTGCCGGGCGTGTTTCTCAGTTGGTGGCGCTTTCTATCAAGCCTCCTTATTTTGAGCGACACCAGGACAAGGTGGTGTTTCGGTTTAAGCCAGATTTCGTGGCTAAGGTTGTCTGCTTTTCATCTCAATCAGGACAGTGTCTTGCCTTCATTGTGTCCTAATCCTGCTAATTCCAAGGAGCGGACTCTACATTCCTTAGATGTGGTCAGGGTTCTGAAATTTTACTTGGTAGCAACTGAATCATTCAGGAAGATTGATGCTCTTTTTGTTCTTCCTTCTGGTCCCAGGAAGGGTTTGCCCCCGGCTAAGTCTATCAGCAAGTGGATTCGTCAGGCGGTGGTGCAAACCTATTCTGCTAAGGGGAAGGAACCTCCCTTCCGCCTTACTGCTCTTTCCACTTGTGCTATTGGTGCCTCTTGGGCCTTTCAGCACCAGGCTTCTGTTGAACAAGTTTGTAAGGCCGCAACTTGGTCTTCTGTTCATACTGTTCCAAGTTTTACAAGGTTGATGTTAGGGCCTCAGCTGATGCTGCTTTTTGGCCGCAAAGTTCTTCAGGCGGCAGTGGTTTAAACTGCCCGCCGTTGTTCTTTGGGGATCCCACCCTACTTTACGGACACTGCTTTTGGACATCTCAAGCGTAAAGAATTTAGTGAAACAGGACGTGCTGTATACAATTCTGTGAGTATTCACCTGTAGAATTGATTTTGTAGTATACAGCACGTCCTGTTTCACCCCTCCCTTGTTATCATTATTCTTGTTTACCCCTCTATGGTGTTCAAATGTTTTTGGTTGGGGTTCCTTTTTTTTTTTTTTATTCTTCCGGGTTCTTGTCTAATTGCTTGTAACACAGGGAATTTGTGGGAGGTTCCTGTCCTTTTATAGGGCCGGGAGATACCACAAGTGTTCTGCAGTCCACTGCTCCACCTCGTGGTGGATATCCCAAGCGTAAAGAATTTTGTGAAACAGGACGTGCTGTATACTACAAAATCAATTCTACAAGTGAGTACTCACAGAATTGTATTTTTTAACCTAAGATGTGTGTGTCCAGCTGGACTCACCCTGGTGGCTATGATGTCCTGCTTACTTTAAATAGTGGTGGTATTGATCCTATTAGATATATCACAACTCTTCTGTGGGTATAACGTGAAAATTGACTGAAGTAAAAATCTGGATGTATGAAATACAATACTGTGAATACTCTCCTGTAAAATTGTTTTTGGTGGTGTCCTGTTCAGGTCGCTCTATTTCTGACAGGTGGGTTATCTGCCACAAGGTGGCACAGTGACTGCAAGATGAAAATAGTGGCTCCTCCAGGCCCATATAAGGCACCTGTCTCCCCAAAAATCCCCAGTGGTTGAAAAGCAGTAAAAACAGACATGCCGAGAGGCCAGAAACCATGTTACTTCACATAGCTTCTGCATGAACTCTCTCAAGAAAAAAAACAAGTACAACAGAAATCACCATAACAGGCAACCGAAGATAACGGAACAAGGGTGGGATGGAGCAACCGGAACAGGACACCACCAAAAACAATTCTACAGGTGAGTACTCACAGAATTGTATATTCTAAGTATGTCTCACACACTGCTTCGGAAAATTCATTACACTTGGGTTATGTCCAGTAGAGGGCGAACTTCTGCAGAGATGAATAGAAAAAAGGAAGCCCCTCCCGGCCCATAAATACCTGGGACCTCCCACACATCTCCAGTAATTGTCTCTGCAGACGGCGAGCAAGTCAGAAGATGAAGTCTCCTCCTTGCAGGTTAGCCGCGTTCACACCCGGCTATTTTTATCCTTATTTCTGCCCGTACCTTGTTATGTTTAAGTCCCTTTATGCCTCCCAGCCTTGGCTGTAGGTCTGGGTGAGGGTAGGATTCACCTTAATAGGTGGATTGATAGGAGCCACGCTCCTCAGGGAGGCCCCTTAACAAGGGGTAGGCGGATACCAGGTTGGTGACCCTGGTTTGGGATGCCCTGTCTGTTTCCCCATTTTCTACTGCTGTAGTTGGGGATCCCTTCCTCCCTTTACTTTGTTTCCTTTATTCCCTATGGGAGGAGGAGGCTGTGACTTTCCCTGGGTCAGTTGCTATGGAGCATCGGGTAGTAATCCCTCATTCAGTTTGTATGAGTGTGTGTGATTTAACTGTCCTCTTACATGCGGCGGTCGTAGTGAGAGCCGGCCGCACTGTCATGGCGCTGGTGAGGAGGCTGAGGGGAACTTCTCCCTCTCCTTGTGTGGAGAGGAGGCGGGGCCGGGCGCGCTGGCGGCGGCCCGCTCCTCTGGCGCCCGGTTGCTTGAACGTGGGGAGGGGGCGGGGCCAGGTGCAGTGCGCGATCCGCGCCGGCCCTTCTTCCTTGCCGTCAGCCTGGGGATCGAATTTTTTTGCTGGCGGTGAGTGCCCTGCGGGGCTTGTTTGTTCTTTAATGCCTGAGGCGCCTCATCCAGCGCGGGCCTAGTACACTTAGGGATCGCATTGTCCCATCTTGCGTTCTCTGGGTCTGGTATTACTACCTAAGAAGTAAGCATGCCATGTTAGTCTTTTATGCATTGCTTTTAGCTTTATATACTATATTGCTCTCCATTTTATATTCTATGATATATATTTTTTTTTTTTTGCCACTCTGTTTATCTGTTTACTTTCTGCATGTATGAGTGCTTGTCTTGATACAAAAAGGGGGGCCCCCCGCAAATAAGGTATGTGTCCTGGGGTCCCTTGGACTTGCAAATCCTCCCACTAACGGACTTAAGGGGCATCCCGGGTAGCTTCTAGCGTAATCCCCGCTGGTCATTGAGACTACCATACAAATAACCATTTGGAGGCTCCCCAGGATACCGGGCTCTGGCTCCCTTCGGGGCAGTCCCGGCAGAGTGTGGGTTGGGGGGTATCCCTTGTGGGGGATACTGTGCTGGTGCATACTATGGGCTCGATTCAACAAAGGTTGAAAATTGATTTTTCGTGTGTTTTGTGCTTAAAAAGTTGCGATTTTGCTATATTTTTTTTTAAGAGTGATTCAGCTACCTGAAACCATTGTAAAACACGAGTCACTTGAATTTAATTCGAGTGCAATTGTAAAAGTGCGAATTAAATTAGTGGATCGAAAAATTTACTACTGCATTTTACAACTCGAAAATTTTACTACTCATTCAGGTGGACTTGATGAGCCACACACATGATATACATTACAGTGTTTCACACTAGTTTTTTGCTGCAGCTTTCAGCAGGAGAAAACTCATTTTTCTTTCTCACAATGGAGCCCTTCTACTTTCTTTGCAATGGTAGGAAACTCTAATGGTAGTAAAAAATAAGCCTGAGAATTCCACTGTTTGTGAATCACTAGTTAGGAAGACAATGAAAGTCAATGGCACTTTTTTACTCCTGAAAAAAATACTGAACTTTTTACCCCTTTTTACTAGTATTAAAAAGTTCCATTGACTTTCAGTGTCTTCCTATCTGGTGATTTGGTAATAGTGAAATTCTCAGGCTTTTTTCTCATGAATTAAATTTTTTACTACCATGAGAATTTTTTTCAATGATTTGTGAATCAAGGCCATTGACTTCGAACATATTGCAGATGATGTGGTGCAGAGAAGGCGCACACTACCCATTCCCATATTTTCGTACACATTTGGAAGTGGATCAGCTGCCATATCAAGCACTTTTCCAGCTTACTAGGCTAAATCGTGCAGCTTTGGAATCCATATTTGGCACCATTAACTGGTAGAAGACCTTTGGGTTTTTACATTGCGGTGCACCAAAACCCAGAATAGTCAAAATCCTGGCTTTTGCTCCACGTTATAGTGTAAGCATAAGAATGGCGTACCATGATGTTAAAGCTAGCAAAGAGCTGCTCCTTGCACCCAGGGACACGTGGTGCTATGTGAGCAAGCTTTATATAGAAAACAATGGCCACATTTCTACATTAAAGGAAACATTTTTAATACAGGTCCCTGGCAATCCAACCAACCCCCCCCCCCACAAAAAAAACTACATATATGCCTCTTACAAATATTACTGTTTAATTAGTACTTCCACTACAGCATACCTTGCCTCTTTATTACATGTATCCACAATGTTAGCCATGTACATACAGCTACACAGGTAACTTAAAAAGTTGAAAAAAAAATTATGCATTTACATTTACCCATTAAAAAGCCTTACAAACACCATGCAACAGTCAAAAAGCAATACTAAACAATAAAAAAAATTTGAGTACATTTTCCAATAATTTTTGCTTGCGACAGCCTTATTCTAAGCATACAGCACGTCCTGCTCCCGAATAGTCATAACATGTGGGTAGTCCTCCGCCTCCGGCGCCGTGCACTGCAGGCATGTAGAAAACAAGCTCCTCCCGGCCCTACATATACCGCCGGACCTCCCACAAATCCCCAGATTTCTCTGCAGTGCTGGAACTGCGAAGACATGAAGTATCACGCTCTCGCAGGCGAGCGGGCCTTACGGCCCAAGGTCCTGTGGGACTATTTCCACCCGTCCTCTTCAGAAGAAATATGCCTCCCAGCCTAGGCTGCGCGGGTCGGGTGAAGGTAGGTAGCACCTGGTGTGCTGAATGGAGCCATGCTCCACCGCAATCCCCCTCCATAGGGTAGGCGGTCAGGCCGTTGGTGAGCCTCTAGAGGATGCCCCTCCCGTATTTTGCCCTTGCCCCTCATAGACTCAGTCCATGGACACCGTCAGCTTCTCCCCTCGCTCCCTCCCGTAACTCGGGGGGGAAAAGAAAGGGGGGGGGTGTTTGTGTGTGGCAGCCCTAGCGCCCATCCGCCATTAGACCTTGTTCTTTAATCAGGGGGTCAGTGTCGCGCATCACTGTACAGTGCGAGCTGTCTTTTCTCACTATCAGTCTGCCTCGGCAGATTCATTCCAGCGTGTCAGCATTAGATGTTAATTATTCTCCGCTGCTGCATTGCTGTCGGTTAGAGCTTTGGGCTCCTTGGGGGAGGCGGAGACTTGGCATGACGCGTCTTGCGTCACAGCCTGGCATGGCCCTCCCCTCGAGGTTCGCTGCCGCCATTTTCTCTATTTTCGCGCGTGCGTGGTGTGGCTCGTCTCCTCCCTCGGTCATGTAAGTGCCCTCCGGGGCGGTATGGTTTCTAGGTTTTTTTCAAACAGAACATGGCACTGACTCCTCTCCCCTTGTCCCATTGTGTCTTTCAGAAGCCAAGACTTCGTTACCGGCCCCGGCCTAACATATATTACAACGGGTCCTCTTTACAAATTCTCCCACATTACTAGCATGTTTGGGGCATCCAGGGTTGCTTATTGCATAATTCCCTGCGTTATACTGCATAAAAATCACCATATGGAGGCATTTCAGAATTATGGAACCGGGGTCCCTCCGGGACGTGACCGGCTGTGTGCAGTGTGTGGCCAGCCCCTGGCTGAGGCCGATAGCAAACCTGCCTGTGCTGCACACTGTCCGCAGACCTGTGCCCTAACAGAGGATCCTCCCTTCCTCACCCCCGTCTCCCCGCTCCCAAACATCACTCATGATGAGTCCCACTCCAGCGGGGAGGACCTGCAAGAGGTGCCGCGAGCGTTGCCCACGGCGGAGCCGTGGAGGGTCTCCTGGATCTAGGGGTCATTTGCAAGGTCCCCTTTGCAGACAGGGGCACGGGGCTCTACTCCAACCTTTTCACAGTACCCAAGAAGGATGGGTCAGTCAGGCCCATTCTGGATTTAAAAATCCTCAACAAATTTGTCAAGAACAGGCATTTTCGCATGGAAACTCTGCGCTCGGCCATTGGCTCACTGCGCCCAGGGGACTTCATGACGTCAGTAGACATCAAGGATGCTTACCTTCACGTCCCGGTGTTTCCAGGTCACCAAAGGTTTCTCAGATTTGCACTGAAAGATCAGCATTATCAATTTGTGGCCCTGCCATTCGGCCTCACGTTGGCTCCCAGGGTTTTCACCAAGGTGCTGGGAGGGGTGATGTCCCTTATAAGGTTAAGGAGCATACGCGTGCTGCCCTACCTGGACGACATCCTCATCACCTCTTGGTCTCTGCGACAGGCAGAGTTGGACACTCAACTGGTAGTGTCCACCCTGGAGTCCTTCGGTTGGGTGATCAATTACCCCAAGTCCTCTCTGTCCCCATCCTCGATGACCCCGTTCCTGGGAATGATTCTGGATACGGTTCAGTCACGGTTATTCCTTCCTCAATAGAAGGTGGAAGCTCTGACTGCGCAGGCCAGGTTCCTGCTCTCCTGCCCACAGCCTTCCATCAGTCAGGGAATGCAGCTGGTGGGCCTGATGGTGGGGAGCTTCGAAGCGGTGCCCTTTGCTCAGTTCCATTTGAGACCTCTGCAGCTTCACCTTCTGTCAGTATGGGACAAGAACCCAGCGTCCTTGGATGGGGTCTGTGTGCTTCCCCCCTCCCTTGCATGGACCTCAGGAACTTGATAGGGGGCAGGTCTTTTCTGGCCCCTTCCTGGGAGACGGTCACAACGGATGCCAGTCTGTCAGGTTGGGGGGGGGATTCTGGAAGTCCCTGCGCTTCCAGTGGACGTGGGGTCCTCGGGAGGCCAATTTACCCATCAACATTCTGGAATTGCGGGCGGTCCGGTTGGTACTGGAGCGGTTGACCCAACACCTGAGGGGGCTGTCGGTCCAGGTACGCTCAGACAACAAGACGGCGGTTGCCTACATCAACCATCAAGGAGGGACTCGGAGCAAGGGTGCCCTCCGGGAGGTTTCTCGGATTCTGACATGGGCGGAGGCCAATGTACAATGCATTTCGGCTGTTTACATTCCGGGACCGGAGAATCTGCTTGCAGATGCTCTGAGCAGGGGGCCGTCCCGTCAGGGAGAGTGGTCCCTCTGCAACAGGGTATTCCAGTCCCTGTGTCACCGTTGGGGTCTACCGGATGTGGACCTGTTTGCGTCCCGCCACAACCACAAGCTCCCGGCCTTCGTGTCCCTGTCTCAGGACCCTCTGGCCTTGGCCACGGATGCCCTGTCCTTGTCATGAAAAGAGTTTCGGCTCCTGTATGTATTTCCACCATTTCCCCTGCTGAGCAGGGTTCTGCGCAAGATTGCCCTGGAGGGAGTGCCCGTGATTCTAGTGGCCCCCCGGTGGCCAAGAAGAGTGTGGTTCGCAGATGTGGTTTAAATGGCAGTAGACCAGTACGATCTGCCAGTAGTGCCAGATCTGCTGACTCAGGGCTCCCTACGCCGTCCCAATTTGCAAACGCTGGCTTTGACGGCCTGGCTGCTGAAACCTCCATCTTGATGGAGGAAGGTTTGTCTGCCTCTGTTGTAGGTATGGTACAGGCTAGGAAGAAGACTTCTTCTGCTATCTATTATAGAGTATGGCGTACCTACTGTACATTGACTGGTGTGAGTCTCGGTCTCTTCCCTGTAGGGAGTTCTCTGTCCCCAGGGTTCTGGAGTTCCTACAGCATGGTTTGGAGTTAGGTCTAAAACTTAGTACTCTGAAGGGTCAGGTTTCTGCCCTGTCCGTCTTCTTTCAGAAGACCTTTGCTCATCATCATTTGGTTAAGACCTTCTTTCAGGGGGTCACTCATGTGCGTCCCCCTCGTAAACCTGTGGTCCCCGTTTGGGATTTGAACTTGGTTTTATCTGCCTTGCAGGGTGCTCCCTATTCAAGATGCTGCTCTAGCTGTTCTTACTCTCAAGGTTGTCTTTTTGGTGGCTATAACTTCAGTTAGGCGTGTGTCTGAGCTGGCTGCTCTTTCCATTCAGTCTCCGTACTATGAGAGGCACCAGGACAAGGTGGTGTTCCGCTTCAAGCTGGATTTCCTGCCTAAGGTTGTATCTGCTTTTCATTTGAATCAGGACATTGTTCTTCCTTCCTTGTGTCCCAATCCTAGTAATGACAAGGAAAGGGTTCTGCATTCCTTGGATGTGGTCAGGTGTTTGAAGTATTACCTGGTTGTCACTGCGGCTTTCAGGAAGACTGATGCTCTCTTCGTTGTGCCTTCTGGGCCTAGGAAGGGTTTGGCTCCTGCCAAGTCTACTATCAGCAAGTGGATCCGTCAGGCTGTGGTTCAAGCCTATTCTGCTAAGGGGAAGAGTCCTCCCTTCCGACTTACTGCTCATTCTACTCGTGCTATTGGGGCCTCCTGGGCCTTCCAGCACCAGGCTTCTGTTGAACAAGTTTGCAAGGCCACTACTTGGTCTTCTGTTCACACCTTTTCAAAGTTTTACAAGGTTGATGTTCGGGCATCAGCTGATGCTGCGTTTGGCCGCAAGGTTTTGCAGGCGGTCGTAGTTTAAGCTACGTGCCATTGCCTTTTTTGTTGGGGATCCCACCCTACTGTTATGGACACTGCTATTGGATGTCCCAAGTGTAAGTATTATATATGGAGCAGGACGTACTGTATACTTAGAATAATACAATTCTGTGAAATACTCACCTGTAGAATTGGTATTATATGTATACAGTACGTCCTGCTCCACCCCACCCTGGTTGTTGCATTATTCTGTATGGTGATTGTTTTTATTATTATCATTACCAGTTGTTTTGGTGGTTGGTTTCTCCCGGCTTCTGGTTCACTGCTTTTCAATGCTGGAGATTTGTGGGAGGTCCCTGGGTATATGAAGGGCCGGGAGGAGCCTGTTTTTGCATGTCTGCAGTGCACAGCGCCCTCTGGCGGAGGATAACCCAAGTGTAAGTATTATATATGGAGCAGGACGTACTGTATACGTATAATATCAATTCTACAGATGAGTATTTCACAGAATTGTATTATCCGTACCCCAAGTGCCTTGGTCATTAGCGGGGAGTCGCAATCTGATGTATGTGCTGGATTGGCCAACATCGCAAAATTGTTTTCTAGCTCTGTGGCCAGGGTGGCCCCGGCTAAGAGAAGACATCTGTCACCGGCAGTGCCAGTTCTTGACGTTCATGATTCCCTTGACTGGTCTGTTTATTTTCCACTTGCGGAAGGAACTGGTGGCTCTGAGGATCAGCAGTTTTGGGATGCTGATGCCGGGCAGGGGCTTGGGGATGCCGTGGATACCCCCAAGATCCTGGCCCATTTATTTGAGGTGGGGGCGCCCTCGGCTGGCTATTCCTCCTCCGGCGGAGTCCCCTCCGCAGAAGGGGGAATTTTTCCTTGGGACCTCTAAGCCTCGTCTGGAGTTCCCAAATCAGATACATTTAGAATATTTGATTCTTTAGGAATGGGAAGGACCTAGCCGGCTTCCCGGTTTTCCTCAGGAATGGGATAGGAAGTATCCCTTTCCGGTGGACGCGGTGAAACGCTGGTCTTCTCCTCCCGAGGCCAATGCGCCCGTACTGGGATTGTCCAACACATCTGTGGTGCACTCTCCAGGCGCCACCACGTTTAAGGATCGTGAGGACCGTCGTATTGTTCAGATGGCTTGACATGCCTTTGCTGGCGTGGGTTCTGCCTTGCGGCCTGTTTGTACTTCTGTACTCACGGTTGTGGCTATCAGGTCTGTGGTTAGGGGCCTGTTGAGGGGTCCCAGCTGGACCCAGCCAGTGATGATTTTGCAGCGCTTATGCGGTGTGTATCGTTCATGACCATTTGTCTTGTCTGCCTTTGATGACACTATATGTCTGTATGGCAGAACCTTAGCGTTGCTTGTGGCTATATGATGCTCTGCCTGGTTGCGCCAGTGGCGGCTAACATTGCGGCTAAGAAGTCACTTGCAGGGCTACCCTTCTGGGTATGCGGCTGTTTGGAGTTAAATTGGAGTCAGTTGCGGAAGGAGGCAGGCTTCCGCCAAGCTAGAGGCGACGTTGCTCCTTTCGGGGGGCAGGCTCCTCTAATCCTTCCTTTCGCGGTGCCAGAGCAGGCAGAGGGGCTGCCTTCTCTATCTTCAGTGGTGATTCCTGGAGCAGAGGTGGAGGATGGGCCTGTCCAGGACCTGTCTGTGACCTCCCAGGCCCAGACCTGGAAAAAAAATGCCCAGACAAGTGGATTGTGGACGTGGTCTCTTCCGGGTACAAGTTGGTGTTCGAGTACCGGCCTTCCCCAGATTTCTCAGTTCTCGGGTTCTCTCGGACCCCCGGGCTGCACAGGGGCTCCTGTTGGCAGGGCTAAATCTTCTGGACATGGAGGTCATATGTCCAGTGCCTCTCTCAGGGAGAGGCCGGGGCTATTATTCCAACCTCTTTATGGTTCCCTGACGGGATGGATCCATCGGAACCATTCTAGTTTTTGAGGCCTTTCTACAGGTTCATCAGATCCCAGAAGTTCAGCATGGAGACTGCGCTCAGTCATCAATTCCCTTCATCAGTGGGATTTCGTGACATTTATAGACATCAAGGTTGTTTACCTTTATGTACCAATCTGCCCCGTACGCCAGAGATTTCTCAGGTTTGGGGTGGGAGATCGGCATTTTCAGTTTGTGGCCCTCCCTTTCGGGTTGACTTCGGTATCAAGGGTGTTCACCGAGGGCTGGCGGGCATAATGCCCTTCTCAGAGCCCACGGCGTTTACATTGTGCTGTATCTGGATGACCTACTCATTACAGCATCTTTTCTATGCCAGGTGGAGATGGACTCCAGGGTGGTGACGACGCTGGAACAGTTCAGATGGGTGATCAACCACCCCAAGTTCTCTCTCTCCCCTTCAAGGGAGATCTCATTTCTGGGCATGAATCTGGATTCCAGTCAGGCCAGAGTGTTCCTTCCTCACCCAAAGGTGCAGAGGGTTCAGGATCTGATACGTGTTCTCCTGGACAATCCTTGCCTCTCTATTCAGCTAGGGATGAAACTGGTGGGATTGATGGTGGTTTTCTTCTCCTTTGCTCAGTTCCACATGAGGTCGCTCTAAATGCATCTATTGCTGAACTGGGACGGATGTCCCCGGTACTTGGGTCAGTCCTTTCTGCTGTCCCCCAGGGTTTGGCAATCCTTTCAGTGGTGGCTGGAGCCTAGCAATCTGATGAGGGGCAGATCCTTTTTGGCCCCTTGTTGGGAGACGGTTACCATGGATGCCAGCCTGTCGGGCTGGGGAGGCTTCTGGATGGACTTTCAGTTCCAGGGGCTGGGGGGTCCTCAGGAGGCTCACACCCCCATCTATGTTTTTGGAGTTCAGAGCTATTCGGTTGGGTCTGTCATGCTGGATGCATCACTTACAGGGCTTACCGGTTCAGGTTCGATCAGACGATTGAACTGCGGTCGCTTACATCGATCACCAAGGAGGAACTCGCAGCAGGAGTGCTCTCAGGGAAGTTTTGATGATTCTTGCATGGGCGGAGAGCGATGTTCCAAGCATCTCAGCGGCATTCATTCCAGGATTGGAAAGCACGGAGGCGGACTCCTTGAGCAGGGGATCCTCTCACTGAGGGGGATGATCTTTCTACCACAAGGTGTTCCGGTCCTTCTGTCGCAGGTGGGGGACTCCGGAGGTGGATCTCTTTGCCTCACGTTGCTATCACCAGCTCCCAACGTTTGGGTTTTGGTCTCAGGTTCCTCTGACACCGGCAGTGGTCGCCATGTCTCTTGCCTGGAGGGATCTGGGGTTCCTGTACCTGTTTTCTTCCTTCGCCATGATGGGCAAGGTGGTGCGCAAGCTGGCTCACGTCAGCAATTCTGGTGGCTCCAGGGTGGCCAAGATAGGTTTGGTTCGTTCTACATTTTACAAACGCTGGCTTTGACGGCGTGGCTGCTGCAACCTCCTCCATCTTAATAGAAGAAGGTTTGTCTGAGGTTGTGCTTCAGACACTTGTCTGGGCTAGGAAGTGGTCTTCCTCTAACATCTTCTACAGGACTTGGAGGTCCTATATTGATGGGTGTGAGGCTAGGGCCTTGTCTTGCAAGGTGTTTTCGTTCCCTAGGATTTGGACTTTCGTTAGCACGGTCTGAGCCTGGGGTTCCAGCTTAAGTACTTTGAAAGGGCAGGCCTCTGTCCTGGTGGTCTTCTTCTAGGGCCTTTTGTCCTCGAAAGCCTTGTGTCTGTTTGGGATTTGAATTTTGCATTTTCTATGCTTACACAAAAGATTGCCTTTTTGGTGGCTCTTACATCTGTTCGCTGTGTTTTTGGGCTTGGCGGCCTTGTCTATTCAGGCCTCTTACTTTGAGGGACACCGGGACAAGGTGGTGTTCCGTTTTAAGCCGGATTTCCTTCCTAAAATGGTATCTGTTTTCCATCTCATTCAGGATGTGGTTCTCTCTTCCTTGTGCCCTTCGTCTAGCGATGACGAGGAGAGGGCCCTGCACTTTTTGGATGTTTGTTTTGTGACGTACTATTTCTTGGCTACTTCCCTTTTCTGTAGGACGGACGCCTTGTTTGTGGTGCCCTCTGGCCCAAGACAGGTTTGGCGCCGTCAAGTCTACCATTGTTAATGGATATATCTGGTCATTGTTTGGGCCTATATTGCCAAGGGGAGGGTTCCCCTTTTCAGTTTACTGCTGTTTCTACTCGTACTGTTGGGACTTCCTGGGCTTTTTAGCGCCAGGCTTCTGTGAACAAGTTGTACGACTGCTACTTGGTCTTCTGTTTGTACCTTTTACAAGTTTTTGTAAGGTTGATGTGCGGGCCTTAGCGGATGCTGTTTTTGGCCGCAAAGTTCTACAAGCGGCAGGGGTTTTTCATTTGTGCATTTTTGCCTGTTGGGATCCCCACCCTTTTTGGACACTGCTATTGGATGTCCCAAGTGTAATTAATATTTCCGAAGCAGGGTGTGAGACATACTTAGAATAATACCATTTTGTGATTACTCACCTGTAAAATGGGTATTGTAAGTATGTCTCACACCCTGCTTCGCCCACCCTGAGTTGTATCTTGGATCCTCTTTGGTGTTACTGTTTTTCTCATAGATTTTATTTGCTCTTCCTGGTCCCCTTACTGCTTTCTTATACTGGGAGATGTGTGGGAGGTCCCAGGTATTTATGGGCCGGGAGGGGCTTCCTTTTTTCTATTCATCTCTGCAGAAGTTCGCCCTCTACTGGACATAACCCAAGTGTAATGAATATTTCCGAAGCAGGGTGTGAGACATACTTACAATACCCATTTTACAGGTGAGTAATCACAAAATGGTATTTTTTCCCTGGTGTCCTGTTCAGGACGCTCCATTTCTGACAAGTGGGACATCCAAAAGCAGTGCCCAAAAGAAGGGTGGGATCCCCAAGAGCGACAGCATGTAGTACCTACATGAAGTACCTTATGGCCAAGGACAGCATCAGCTGAGGCCCTAACAACAGAATGAACTGAAGACCAAGTAGCGGTCTTACAAACCTGTTCCACCGAAGCCTGGTGCTGAAAAGCCCAATAGCTCTGGTAGAGTGAGCTGTGATCTGAAAAGGGGGTTCCTTCCCCTTGGCAGAGTAAGCTTGCAGCACTGCCTGTCTGATCCACCTGCTGAGAGTGGATTTGGCTGCAGGCAAGCCCTTCCTAGGTCCGTCAGGAAGGACAAAAAGAGAATCCGATTTTCTGAAAGATTCTGTAGCAAATAGGTAGTACTTAAGGGCTCTGACCACATCCAGAGCATTGAGAGTACTCTCCTTAGGATTAGAAGGCGCAGGACACAAGGAAGGCACGACAATGTCCTCATTGAGATGAAAGGCAGAAACAACCTTAGCCAGAAAATCTGGTTTGTCGAAAAACCACCTTATCCTGATGCCTCTCAAAGTAAGGAGGCTTCATACAAAGCGCCACCAACTCTGAAACGCGACGCACCGAAGTGATAGCTACCAAAAAGACCACCTTTAAAGTCAGAATGGATAAAGCAGCATCGCACAAGGGCTCAAAGAAGGGCTCCGGGAGAGTGGAAAGCACCAAATTCAAATCCCACACCGGTAACATAGGCTTACGAGGTGGACGTACATGAATAACTCCTTGGAAAAAAGTCTTGATAAGTCTATGATTGCCGAAGAATCTTTGGAAGAAAATAGCTAAGGCTGAAACCTGACCCTTAAGGGTACTCGGCTGGAGACCCAAATCCAAGCCATGTTGTAGGAACTCAAAATCCTAGAAAAGGAGAATGTGCGACAGAGAACTCCTAGACTCACACCAGGCAATGTAAGCGTGCCAGACTCTGTAGTAAATCATGGAGGAGGATTTCTTCGGAGCCTGAATCATGGTACGCACGACCGAGGCAGACAGCCCTTTTACCGCGAAGATGGAGGTTTCAGCAGCCAAGCCATCAAAGGCAGCATTTGTAAATTGGGGTGGCGTAACGGCCCCTGAGTTAAAAGCCCTGGATCGTCGTGCATGACGTAGTGATCCACTGACATCTGAATTATGTCCGCGAACCAACACCACCTTGGCCAACGAGGAGAGGAAATGGAGGGAAGCCGTAAAGGAGTCGGAACTCCGTCCAAGGAATTGCCAGTGCGTCCGTGGCGAAGGCCAGAGGATCTCTTGACAAGGAAACGTCTGCTAATACTATGTTAAGGGCAACTAGTTCCCATCCCACTCACCTCCTGCGCAGCATCCCCTATGGGGAATTTATACACGCACACCGAAATCGTTCCACGATAGAAACATTTAAGGCCGAAGCCACCAAGATCTGGGCATGATTGCATGCAAGAGGTTATAGCAGGCCCATTTTCAAAGCTGCTTATAAGAAAGCTAGGAACCTGAATAGACAAAAATTATTATACAAACCTAGAATAGCAAAGAAAGATATGTGCCCCGCATTGGTATTAACGTATACAGACGCACACGCATCTGTTAGGAACATTCTTCAATCCAACTGGCCCATTCTACTGAATGACCCTTACTTAAAAACATTTTTGCCTACACAACCAAAGATAATCTATAGACGCCCTAATAATGTTAGGGACAGACTAGTGCACAGTCACTCCTTGGAATATCAGAAGGAAAAATGCTGTAAAGTTTGGGGTACTTTCAGCTGAGGTAATTGTAGTATGTGCAATTACATTGTGTCCGGGGCAGAAATTAAACTGAATCGAAAGGATAAATATAAAACCAGGCACTTTATAAATTGTAAAACATGTCATGTTATATACCTCTTGACATGTAGGTGCGGCAGATTCTATGTTGGTAACACCAACCGCCCATTAAAAAAGCGGGTTTACGAGCACCACTACAGCATGCAAGATAGGTAACACTAAGACACGATAGGACGCCACTTCCTGCAACATCACAATAGCAATCCGGCTATCTTAAAAATCCAAGGCCTGGACAGAATACATCCAACCTAGAAAAAAAATACATTGAAACTGGAAACGCGCTGGATCTTTCGCCTACAGGCACATAAGTTCCCAGGCTTAAACGAAGCTATAAGTTTCGCTCCGTACCTTTGATCAGGATTATTTGTACATCCAGATTTTCACTTCAGAGTCAATTATCGCGTTACACCCACAGAAGAGTTGTGAGATATATCTAATAGGATCAATACCACCACTATTTAAAGTAAGCAGGACATCATAGCCACCAGGGTGAGTCCAGCTGGACACCACACATCTTGGGCTAAAATGATTTTGGGCCAATAACACCCATGAGACATCAACAATTGGGATCAATAGGTTACTACTAAAACCCGAATATGTACCATTAGCACACTTCCAGGTGAGGTGTCTCACTAATGTTTTATGGACATCCTGTGACATATGCACTTAGCGTAACTATCTTTGCTGGCATGTACAGAACAATTTTTTTCCATTATATGCCACATTTAATCACAAGTGATTCCATGAATTTTTAATGATTATTATTAGTTTCATGCTATCTATGTTTTGTATAGATTTCTGAATAGTATTATATACTTATTTATTATTATTGGTTATATAACTCTGGGAGTGGGGAGTGGGGGCCCCCCTTAATGTACCGGCTTATCCGTCCTGGTACTCATCTACTAAATTAATTTCCCCTGTGGGCTGTAATAAGTTGCTGGAAAGTGAACTCCGCAATTGCCTCTCACATGGAAAACAATTGATACATCTTATATATAGCTATTAAACTTTAGTGACATCTTTTTCTAAATGAGAATTCTCAAATATCCAATGAGCAGTACGCCCATAACAAAACATAGCCTATATTGAATGTAGAATGTACTTTCATTCTCAATCGTAAACACTGCAGTCAGTGCTGCCGGTCTACATCAAAATGGCAGCATAATGCAGACGCACAGTGAGAGGACTACTCGCGTAATGTCACTTGCGGCCGAGAGGTCGATATCAGCGCTCCACTGCTTGGAGCGCTGACAGACGCGCGCCGGGACATAACGGGACAGTGCACTGCGCACTGGCATCATTGCGGAGCTTTAGCAACAATCCAGCCTAAGGTACTAGACACACCTATTGGGTGGTCTGCAATCTACTTTATCACATAGAAGGATGGATCTATACTAACATCTAACCCTGAATTATTTTTAGAAGCCAGCATTGCCCCTTACAGCAATTTGGCCTGACATTCACAGCCTGTAAATCCAACCTTGTTAAGGATGCAGTGACTGCCATATATATACACTTATAAATGGCGGCAACAGACACACATTGAATGATAAAGTAAAGGTAATCCTTTATTAGATTAGAATGTAATTTTTCCTCCTCAATTTAACCTTTCTAATATCTATAATAATGACATCACCAATGCAAAACTTTTTAAAGGGCCAGTCAGCATAATCATTTAAGGACTTTGAATCCACCACTATAACTGCAGCAGGGGAAATGCTCCATCCCTCCCAGAGTTACAAATCTGGACCCGCACTGTGACAGATCAGGTGGGCCATTGAATGATACCAATAGGGAATATAATATCTTAAGAAAATCTCATTGAGATATAATTATGCATGCATGGTCACTAATGGACAAACTGTACTACACTATTGTGATTCCTCTATACTTGAATGTAATATAACTGTATATATATAGTGATGCAATATCATACTGAAAATATACTCTTTTATACTCACATTTTACATTTACTATGCAACCAAATTGTTATTTTACTAGATGTCAATTATATGTACTGTTTATGTTTGTAACATGAAAAACACCACTTATTGATCCACAAGGGTCTTTTTTATATGATGGTTTTCAATAAAGACTTAGAATGTTTTAAACAAAGATAGAGGTGTGGTGGGAGTACTGGGTCCTGGTTGGGCATCGGGATTGGGCCTAATCCTGGAAAACTCTTTTTTTGTAATTAGTTTAATACAAGGCCTGACTCCTAACCTTTAATGACATGATAAACAAAGTTGAGAAGTTTGTACTTCTAGTCGCCCAACTTAAAGCGACCAACTAAATGCAAAAGCGTACTCTCCCTTTGTTTCCCAAGCTGTCCTACTCGGCAATCAGTAAGTCAATTGCTTTCTGTGCTGACCATGTTTTTCCCAACAATTCCATGTCCTGGGCCACTGAATGGGCAGGGTATGTCAAAGCCACACACCTGCTTCCTGTAGTGAATGGAGAAGTTGTGACTGACAGGAGGGGCTGCCAAATATCACTATTAAAGGTGCCTGGTAAATACCTGAACAGGAGGGTGACCCATGATCTGTGTATTTGCATGGGAGTCTGAGTTGGGTTGTGTCTGGCAAAAATCAGATCGCATGCACAAAGTTTTAACTTTTTCGAGTGATTCAAAAAAGGGGTTGAATTAAATACTTGTACTTAAAAATGCAATCGTAAAATTTTCTAATCACTCGTAACATTTTCAAAATGCTCGTAAAAAGGCTGTCGCAAGCGAAAATTATTGGAAAATGTACTCAAATTTTTTTTCTATTGTTTTCTGACTGTTGCATGGTGTTGTAAGGCTTTTTAATGGGTAAATGTAAATGCATAATTTTTTTTTCAACTTTTTAAGTTACCTGTGTAGCTGTATGTACATGGCTAACATTGTGGATACATGTAATAAAGAGGCAAGGTATGCTGTAGAGGAAGTACTAATTTAACAGTAATATTTGTAAGAGGCATATATGTAGTTTTTTTTTGTGGGGGGGGGGGGTTGGATTGCCAGGGACCTGTATTAAAAATGTTTCCTTTAATGCAGAAATGTGGCCATTGTTTTCTATACAAAGCTTGCTCACATAGCACCACGTGTCCCTGGGTGCAGGGTGCAGCTCTTTGCTAGCTTTAACCTCATGGTACGCCATTCTTATGCTTACACTATAACGTGGAGCAAAAGCCAGGATTTTGACTATTCTGGGTTTTGGTGCACCGCAATGTAAAAACCCAAAGGTCTTCTACCAGTTAATGGTGCCAAATGGATTCCAAAGCTGCACGATTTAGCCTAGTAAGCTGGAAAAGTGCTTGATATGGCAGCTGATCCACTTCCAAACGTGTCCGAAAATATGGGAATGGGTAGTGTGCGCCTTCTCTGCACCACATCATCTGCAATATGTTCGAAGTCAATGGCCTTGATTCACAAATCATTGAAAAAAAATCTCATGGTAGTAAAAAATTTAATTCATGAGAAAAAAGCCTGAGAATTTCACTGTTACCAAATCACCAGATAGGAAGACACTGAAAGTCAATGGAACTTTTTGCTACTAGTAAAAAAGGGTAAAAAGTTCAGTATTTTTTTCAGGAGTAAAAAAGTGCCATTGACTTTTATTGTCTTCCTAACTAGTGATTCACAAACTGTGGAATTCTCAGGCTTTTTTCTTATGAATTGAATTTTTTACTACCATTAGAGTTTACTACCATTGCAAAGAAAGTAGAAGGGCTCCATTGTGAGAGAGCAAAATGAGTTTTCTCCTGCTGAAAGCTGCATCAAAAAACTAGTGTGAAACACTCTAATTTATATCGTGTGTGGCTCATCAAGTCCACCTGAATCAGTAGTAAAATTTTCGAATTGTAAAATGCAGTAGTAAATTTTTCGATCCACTAATTTAATTCACACTTTTACAATCGCACTCGAATTTAATTCAAGTGACTCGTGTTTTACAATGGTTCCAGGTAGCTGAATCACTCGTAAAAAAAATATAGCAAAATCGCAACTTTTTAAGCACAAAACACACGAAAAATCCATTTTCGACCTTTGTTGAATCGAGCCCTTAGTTTCCAGGACCTTACTTTTGGTGGCTGGGAACTGACCCATGTGACCAAAGTCAGTCGCCTGTTAGTTTCTGCCTCCAGGCTGCCAAAAGGTGACGCTCCCAGGAGTGGGTATTAAACATTGGCATTGGGATGAGAGGTCATTACCAAATGTAACTTTTAATAAACCCCCCAAGTCACTTCAGCAGATTAGTATTGATCTGAAGTCTGGGAAAGGTGCCATACATCTTAAGGTGATCCTATATCCAGAAATGTTTCTTGCCTTCTCTCCCCAGTGCCCATCAATTGGCCTGTTAAAGAGGAACACACATGAATTTGACTTTTCTGTTCTCTGCAGCATCCCCCAATTCCTACCACTCCCACGGCGCACACTCTGGCGAGTGCACTGATTGCTGACTGAGCGGCTCGCTTAGCCAATTGGTGTGCTTGCTGTCACATGGCACCAAGAATGGCTAAGTCAAAGGAGCAGAGCTGCATCCCTGCCCACCTCTTAGACTTCTTTATACTCCAAGGCCTCTAAAGTTCCTCTTTAATAAAGCCTCTGCCTAATAATAAAATGAATGATACAGTTGCTCATATTCCCTGGCCAGGCAGCCCTGCACCAGCAATGATGCATTCAGTTATAGTACACACAGCTCCGCATTGGGGAGGAGTTCAATCTAACTGCCCAATATTTATAAAAGCAGGAGGCAGCATGTCTGAATTGCTGCTGTGTACTAAGTCAGTTACAGCTAAACTGTCACATAATGGTTAAGGCTTTAGTAGAGAAATGCAGACTGTTATGGGCTACTGGGGATGGAATGTGATGACAAAAGTGATTCTATCCCTAGAACGGGTGCTCAATCTTTTGACAACCACAGGCCACTTAGATGACTTGAGACCTGGTCTCATGGACCTCAATGGATGGGTTCAGTGTTTCATCTATCAATACATGTCTCTGAATATATGGGTCCCTCATTAATGGCTAATTTTCCCCATCGGTTCCACATCTTTATCATGTTCCCAATACTCAAAACAATTTACTAAATCTTACGATATTTACTAAACTTTAACAAACTACTGTGCCAAAGATTTCAACTGGGGTGGTGATATACAATGTTAGTGTTCCTCAAGACACTTCAGTTGCCTAATTTTCAATGCATCCTCCTGTATATTCCAAGTATGTCACACACCCTGCTTCCAATATACATGACATATGGGTTATAGCCAGTAGAGGGCGAACTTCTGCAGAGATGACAGGAAAAAAAGAAGCCCCTCCCGGTCCATAAACACCTGGGACCTCCCACACATTACCCAGTAATCGTCTTTGCAGTCGGCGAGCAAGACAGAAGATGACGTCTCCTCCTTGCAGGTAAGCCGGGTTCACACCCGGCCATTTTATCCACTACTGCCCGGACCTAGTTATGCTTAAGTCCCCTAATGCCTCCCAGCCTTGGCTGTAGGTCCGGGTGAGAGTAGGATTCACCTTAACGGGTGTACTGATAGGAGCTATGCTCCTCGTGAGACCCCAGTACAAGGGGTAGGCGGCTACCAGATTGGTGACCCTGGTTTGGGATGCCCTGTCCGTTTTCCCCTGTTCTACTACCGTAGTTGGGGATCCCTCCCCCCCTTACTCCTTTTATTCGCAATGGGGGGGGGGCTGTGCCTTCTCCCTTGTGATCCTTCCCTTGTGTATGCGCGTGTGTGATGTTTTCTGTACGTTGGTACATGCGGCGGCCGTCTTGGGAGCTGGCCGCCCTGTCCGGCTCCGCATTGTCGGGGTGAGCTTCTCCCCCTCCTTTCTGTGAGGAGAGGGGGCAGGGCCGGGTGCTCAGCGCTCTGGCGGCGGCCCGCCCCACTCTCTCTGGCGCCCTCGGCGGCGCCCGGTCAATGGCAGGGAAACTGCGTTGCTGGGTGAGAATGGGGAGGGGGCGGGCGGGGCCAGGCACGAGATCCGCGCCGGCCCGCTCTTCTTCTTCCTCTTCCGCCTTCTGCTCAGGCTAGAGATCGCCAGTTTGCCGTGCTGTGAGTGCCCTGCGGGGCTTTTCTTGTTTTGCATTATTGTTTTGACTTATGCTCCTTATCCAGCGCGGTGGCAGTCATTAGTCTTATTGTACGTTATTATTATTATATACATTACTATTGTTATTATATACAGTATTATATACAATGTTATATATACATATATATTTATTTTATATGTGTTGCCACGCTCTTTGTACATTTCTGCATGTATGAGTGCTTGTCTATTGCAGGGTGCTCAGCGCGCTGGCGGCGGCCCGCCCCACTCTCTCTCTCGCCCCACTTACTTACGGGGCCCCCCTCTTTTTATTGTGTCCTGGGGTCCCTTGGCCAAAAAATAGGGGCATTGCAAATCCTCCCACTAACGGACTTAAGGGGCATCCCGGGTAGCTTTCTAGCGTAATTCCCTCTGGTCATTGCGACTACCATAAAAATCACCTTATGGAGGCTCCGCAGAATACCGGGCTCGGGCTCCCTTCGGGGCAATCCCGGCAGTGTGTGGGTTGTGCTGATTTGCATACCATGTGCTCAGCAGGCCATAACGCGGCCAGGCGTTTGGGTCCGCGCCACGGGCCTCATCACCTACTCCACCCCGCCTGATCCGTACCCCAAGTAACACTGTCATTAGTGGGGAGTCGCAATCTGATGTATGTGCTAGATTGGCCAACATCGAGAGACTGATTTCTAGCTCTGCGGCCAGAAAGGCCCCAGCTAAGAAGAGACATTTATCACCGGCCGCACCGGTTCTGGATTTTGATGATTGTGATATCCTTGACTGGTCTGATTATTCCCCACTTGAGGAGGAGGAATTGTTTGATGAGTCTGATGGATCTGAGGATCAGCAGTTTTTGGATGCTGATGCTGGGCAGGAGCATGGGGATGCCGTGGATACCCCCAGGATTCTGGCCCATTTGTTTGAGGTGCTGGCTATTTCTTCTCCGGCGGAGTCCCCTCCACAGAAGGGGGAATTTATTTGTGACCTCTAAGCTTCGTTTGGAGTTCCCAAATCGGAAGCATTTTGAAAATCTGATTCTTCAGGAATGGGAAAGACCTAGCTGGCTTCCTGGTGTCCCTCAGGGATGGGATAGGAAGTATCCCTTTCCGGTGGAAGTGGTGAAGCGCTGGTCGTCCTCTCCCGAGGTCGATGCACCCGTCCTGGGATTGTCCAACACATCTGTTGTGCATTCTCCAGACGCCACCACGATTAAGGATGGTGAGGACCGACGTATTGACCAAATGGCTTGTCA
Organism: Gastrophryne carolinensis; assembly: GCA_027917425.1. Classification (NCBI taxonomy): domain Eukaryota; kingdom Metazoa; phylum Chordata; class Amphibia; order Anura; family Microhylidae; genus Gastrophryne; species Gastrophryne carolinensis. Next base: position 442,636,625 of record CM051235.1, read on the forward strand.
TGCCTTTGCTAGCGTGGGTTCAGCCTTGCAGTCTGTTTGTGCTTCCGCGCTCACGGCTGTGGCTACCAGGTCTGTGGTTAAGGGGCCTGTTGAGTGGTTCCCAGCTTAACCCGGCCAGTGATGAATTGCAGCGCTTGTGCGGTGTGAATTGTTCATGACCTTTGTCCTGTCTGCCTTGGATGACACAATAGGTATGTGTAGCAGAACCTCGGCGTTGCTTGTGGCTATACGACGCTCTGTCTGGTTGCGCCAGTGGGCGGCTGACATTGCAGCTAAGAAGTCACTTACAGGGCTACCCTTTCTGGGTATGCGGCTGTTTGGAGATAAATTGGATTCAGTAGCGAAAGGAGGAAAGCTGCCACAACGCAAGAAGCAGCGGCGCTCCTTTCGGGGGGCAGGCTCCTTTAATCCTTCCTTTCGCGGTACCAGAGCAGGCAGAGGAGCTGCCTTATCTACCTTCAGAGGTGATTCCTGGAGCAGAGGCAGAAAACGGGCCCGTCCAGGACCTGTCTGGGGTTCCAAGCCCAAGCCCGCTGCCAAGCCAGCTCAGCAATGAGGGGGGCGCCCTCACCCTTGCGGGTGGGGGGGACGGCTGCGGCACTTCTTCCAGGTCTGGGCCTGGTAGGTCCTAGACAAGCGGATCTTGGAAGTGGTCTCTTCCGGGTACAAGCTGGAGTTCGAGTACCGGCCTCCTCCCAGATTCCTTAGATCTCGGGTCCCCTCGGACCCACGGGCTGCGCAGGGGCTCCTGTTGGCAGTGCAAAATCTTCTGGACATGGAAGTCATATGCCCAGTGCCTTTATCAGAGAGAGGCCGGGGCTATTATTCCAACCTCTTCACGGTGCCCAAAAGGGATGGATCCATAAGACCCATTCTGGATTTGAAGCTTCTCAACAGGTTCATCAGAGCTAAGAAGTTCCGCATGGAGACTTTGCGCTCAGCCATCCTTTCTCTTCGTCAGGGGGACTTCATGACGTCCATGGACATCAAGGATGCTTACCTTCATGTGCCGATTTTCCCAGCTCACCAGAGATTTCTCAGGTTTGTGGTGGGAGATCGACATTTTCAGTTTGTGACCTCGGCACCAAGAGTGTTCACTAAGGTGCTGGTGGGTATAATGGCCCTTCTCAGAGCCCAGGGCATTCGCATTGTGCCGTATCTGGACGACTTTCTCATTACAGCATCCTCTCTCAGAAAGGCGGAGCTAGACACCAGGATGGTGGTGTCAAAGCTGGAGAGGTTCGGCTCTCTCCCCGTCAAGGGAGGATGCATTTCTGGGCATGAATCTGGATACCATTCAGACCAGGGTGTTCCTACCTCAGTCGAAGGTGCAGATGGTTCAAGATCTGATACGTCTTCTTCTGTCCAACCGTCACCCGTCTATCCGGCTAGGAATGTGACTGGTGGGGTTGATGGTGGCTTCCTTCGAGGCAGTCCCTTTTGCTCAGTTCCACATGAGGTCGCTCCAGCTCCATCTACTGTTGGCCTGGAACAGATGTCCGCTGTCATTGGATCAGTCATTTCGGATGTCTCCCCTGGTTCGGCAGTCTCTTCAGTGGTGGCTGGAACCAAGGAATCTTCTGAGGGGCAGGTCTTTTCTGACCCCTTGTTGGGAGACGGTCACAATGGATGCCAGCCTGTCGGGCTGGGGGGTTTCTGGAAGGAGCGTCAGTTCCAGGGGTTGTGGGGTCCTCGGGAGGCCCACACCCCCATCATTGTCTTGGAGCCGAGAGCTATTCGGTTGGTACTGTCACGCTTGACGCATCATCTCCAGGGTCTACCGGTTCAGGTTCGATCAGACAATCGGACTGCGGCCGCTTGCATCAATCACTCGCAGCAGGAGTGCCCTCAGGGAAGTTTCTCTGATTTTTGCATGGGCGGAGAGCAATGTCCCATTCATCTCAGCAGTGTACATTTGTCACAAGTGGGGGATTCCGGAGGTGGATCTCTTTGCCTCACGTCACAATCACAAGCTTCCTGCATTTGTGTCTCTGTCTCAGGATCCTCTGGTCCTGGCAGTGGACGCCTTGTCTCTTGCCTGGAGAGATCTGGGTTTCCTGTACCTGTTTCTCCCCTTCTCCATGGTGGGCAGGGTGGTGCGCAAGCTGGCTCAAGAGGGTGCGCCAGTAATTCTGGTGGCCCCAAGGTGGCCAAGACAGGTTTGGTTCGCAGATGTCGTACGGCTGGCGGTAGATCAGTACAGGTTGCCCCTGTTTCCGGATCTGATCACTCAAGGTCAACTTTGTTACCCCAGTTTACAAGCGCTGGCTTTGGCGGCGTGGCTACTGAAACATCCATCTTAAAAGAAGGTTTGTCTGCTGCTGTGATTCAGACACTTGTTAGGGATAGGAAGAGATTTTCCTCTAACATCTACTACAGGACTTGGAGGTCCTATATTGATTGGTGTGAGGCTAGGGCCTTGCCTTGCAGGGTGTTTTCGATCCCTAGGATTTGGGATTTTCTTCAACACGGTCTGGACCTGGGGTTCCAGCTTAGTACCTGGAAAGGGCAGGTCTCTGCCCTGGCGGTCTTCTTTCAAAGGTGCTTTTCATCCTTTGGTTAAAACTTTTTTTCCAGTCACTCATGTGCGGCCCCTCGAAAGCCTTTGTTGCTTGTTTGGGATTTGATTTTGGTTCTGTCGATCCTCCAGGGGCCTCCTTTTGAGCCGGTGCAGGATGTTGCACTTTCTATGCTCACACAAAGGGTTGCCTTTTTTGGTGGCTATCACCTCTGTTCGACGTGTCTCTGAATTGGCGGCTCTTTCCAGTCAGGCCCCTTACTTTGAAAGACACCAGGATAAGGTGGTCTTTCGCTTTAAGCCAGATTTCCTTCCTAAGGTGGTTTCTGCCTTCCATCTCAATCAGGATGTGGTTCTTCCTTCCTTGTGTCCTAAGCCTAGCAATGACAAGGAGAGGGTCCTGCACTCTTTGGATGTAGTTCGTTGTGTGAAGTACTATTTGGTGGCTACTTCTCCCTTTCGTAAGATGGACGCCTTGTTCGTGGTGCCCTCCGGGCCCAGGAAAGGTTTGGCGCCTGCCAAGTCTACCATTAGTAAATGGATACGCCAGGCCATTGTTGGGGCCTATTCTGCCAAAGGGAGGGTTCCCCCTTTTCAGATCACTGCTCATTCTACTCGTGCTGTTGGGGCTTCCTGGGCTTTCCAGCACCAGGCCTCTGTTGAACAAGTTTGTAAGTCTGCTACTTGGTCTTCTGTTCATACTTTTTCCAAGTTTTATAAGGTTGATGTGCGGGCCTCAGCGGATGCTGTTTTTGGCTGCAAGGTTCTGCAAGCTGCAGTGGTTTAAATTTGTGCATTATTGCCTTTTTTTGGGATCCCCGCCCATGTTGGACACTGCTATTGGATGTCCCATATGTCATGTATATTGGAAGCGGGGTGTGTGACATACTTGGAATAATACCATTTTGTGATTACTCACCTGTAAAATGGGTATTATAAGTATGTCACACACCCCGCTTCATCCCGCCCTTTTTGTATTCTGGATCCTTTATATGGTGAACCTTTTATTGTTAAGATTTTTGGATTTGGCTCTTCCTGGTCCCTTTACTGCTTTCCTATATTGGGTAATGTGAGGGAGGTCCCAGGTATTTATGGACCGGGAGGGGCTTCTTTTTTTCCTGTCATCTCTGCAGAAGTTCGCCCTCTACTGGCTTTAACCCATATGTCATGTATATTGGAAGCGGGGTGTGTGACATACTTAATACCCATTTTACAGGTGAGTAATCATAAAATGGTATTATTGCTCTCCATGCAATGTTCTCTTTACTGTACCCCTATTTAACTACATTTACACATCAGTTCTATTTAACACTCCAAATTTTCCCACAGCAGGTCAGGGGCCACATGTACCTTGGGCTGTAACTACTTCACGCTTTGGAAATCCGAAATATGGTAGGTGTTCAACTCTCAAAACCCTGACTGTGTGATTCTAAATGGACAGCTAAACACTTGGAGATTTTAGAAAACAGAAGCCCACACTTGTATTGGTCACCAAAGGAATCCACCTCTATACTTTTTTTTTTTGTTTCTCGTATTTTGTGAAACTGCAATACAATAACATATCAGTACACATGAAATCACTAGTTCAGCATAAATGACAATGACACAACAGAAAGGCACTTTTCACTATATCCAGTCCAGGTCACCCCAGAAGTGATGACAGTCTGCAAGATCAAAAGCTGTCACTCCTCCCGGCCCCCTATAAAGCAGGTGTCTCACTATGATTTCCCCAGTGTTCATCTTGCAGTTTGCTGCTGAAGGTTGTTTGGATACTCTCTCCTGGATACTGCAGCTGAGCGGGGCCTCCTAGCCCGTTGGCCACTGCGCCCTTATTCCCACTGTTCCCGTGGACCCACTACTGCCTTCCAGCCTTGGCTGATCAGGACGGTGTAGGTAGGGTGAACGCCGGGGTCAGGCGTTGGCAGAGCTAGGCTCTGGGCCGCAGACCCTGCCTAAAGGGTAGCCGGCCATAGGCTGATGGTGAGCCTATGGGGGGGGACCCACTCATGCCCACTGGGGTTTTCATGCCCTCCCTGCCCCACAAGCTTTATTGCATGTTTTGTGCCTTTACCTCCTTCGCTCCCTCGAGGCTCCTTCTGCTCTCCCCTCTCCATCTTTCCGCTGCGCTGTGAGGGGGGGGGGGCGGCGCTGCTCGGCGGAAGGCTTATTATGAGGCCGCGGCCTCAGCTGCGGGGTGCACACCGCACGCTTGCCACTCGGCTGGGGGGGGCGCTTTTCGCGTCACTGCTGTTGCGGCCCGCCCCTAGAGGAACGTGTTCGTCTGCTGCTCCGCGCCATCTTGCCCTCCTCCTCCTGCACGCTGCTGGTCGCCCCCCCGAGCTGAAGCCATCACGGTCGGTGTCGTGAGTCCCTCTTGCTAAAACACTTTTTATTGTATTGCTGTGCATGTGCTGTGGGATGCTTATGGCTTTTTCTGTTTGTGTCTTCTAGGTGGGCCCCTTGATAGATTAAGGGTTGTGGTTCCTCCTGGTCTCCGCCCTCCCCTCTCTCTACGTCCTCTCCCTGTTAAGAGGGATCACATAAAAGGGACTAATTCTGGGGCTTGTCAGGTTTGGGCCGTCAGTTCCTTGTAACCTGCATATCATTGCTCTAATCACCATAATGGAGGCTTCTGTGGATAGTGAGCTAGGGGCCCCTTCTGGGCGGGTGAAGCTCTGCTCCATGTGCGGTGCTAGCCCTCTGGGCAGCACGGTTTGTGTCACTTGCACCAGAAGTGTTATTTTGGAGCATGATCGGGCGGGCGTATCTGCCCCTAGCCCGTTATTGCCTGCGGCCTCTCCAGAACCCCCGCTTTTGCACTCAGCCCCCAGCGAGGGGGAAGCCAGTAGGGGGTCCCAAGCTGATTTGGCTTATCGGGTGGCCAGCCTTGAGAGACAGATCTCTCGCTTGGCTCCTAAGAAGGCCACGAGTAAGAGGCGTCATATTGAGCCGATTTATTATGATAATGATGGTGCTGATGATGATGATCTTTTTGGAGGCCCTGGCTCCGTGGAGAAGGGCGAGTTGCATGAGGGTTCCATCTCCATGGTGGATTATTCTGTTGGCTATGACAGCGGGCCCGGTTCTTCCTCGGATGAGGATACATGGCTCCCTGATGATACAGAGAAGTTGCTGGCTGCAGTCTTTGAGACACTGCACATTGTCCCTCCTAGAGCGGCTAAGAGGAAGCAGGATGATTTGTTTCGGCCTGAGAGACAGAGCAGGCCCATTTTTCTAACATGATTTTCAAGGAATGGGAAAGGCCTAACAAGTTACCGTCTGTGCCCAGGGGCCTGGACAGGCGGTATCCCTTTCCTGAGGAGCTTGCCTGGCTATGGTCCCATCCTCCCGAGGTGGATGCCCCCGTGTCGGGTCTATCCAACACTACGGTCATGCCTTCACCCGATACTGCTTCCCTACGCGATCCAGCTGACAAGCGCATGGATCAGCTGGTCTGTCATGCCTTCATCTTTGCCGGTGCTTGGTTCCGCCCAGTGTGTTCCACTGCTATCGTCTCCCTGGCTGTCAGGAAGAAGGTGACACGTCTTGTGGATATTGCTAAGTCTCGCAAGCGGGCAGAGGAGTACAAGGACTTCAAGGCTTGTGTGGAGTTTATTGCCTTCGTTGTCTCTGCCATAGAAGATAGTGTCCGGCTTGTTGCCAGGGTCTCGGTCCTGCTAGTCGCGCTCCATCGTTCGCTCTGGTTGCGGCAGTGGTCTGCTGATGCCGCGGCCAAGAAGTCGCTCACTAGTATCCCCTTCGTGGGTCACAGGCTGTTCGGGGAGCATCTGGACCTCCTGGTCAAGGACGGAAGACTCCCTCAGCGTTGGAAGCCTGTGCGGCCCTTTTGAGGTTCATCTGCCTATCGCTCCTTTCAAGGAGGAAGAGGCTCTTCATTTTCAGGTACTCGCAGAGACTCCTGGGGACGGGGTAGGTCCCGTGGCCAATCCAATCCCTCTTGGGGATCCAAGTCCAAGCCCCTTGCCAAGGCCCCTCAGGCATGAGGAGGCGCCCTCACCCATCCGGGTGGGGGGACGGCTTCTGCTCTTTGCTCATATCTGGAGGCAGCGCGTCTTGGATCGGTGGATTCAGGAGGTGGTGCCCTCCGGTTACAAAATAGAGCTGGCAGCTTGGCCGCCCTCGCGGATATCTCAGAACTCTCTGCATGCACAGGGCCTACGGTCGGCCGTCCAACACCTCCTGCGGTTAGGTGTGATTTGTCCTGTACCTCGTCAGGAACAGGGTCAAGGCTTTTACTCCAATCTGTTTACGGTGCCCAAGAAGAACGGAATGCTGAGACCTATCCTGGACCTGAAGGGTCGCAACAGGTTTGTCAGAGTCAGACATTTCCGCATGGAGACCTTACGGTCCACGGTGAGCTCGCTTCGTCCCGGGGACTTCATGACCACGGTGGACATCAAGGATGCTTATCTGCACATTCCGATATTCCAGGGGCATCAAAAGTTCCTGAGGTTTGTGCTGGAGGATCAGTATTACCAGTTTGTGGCGCTGCCATTTGGGATATCCTCAGCCCCCCGTGTGTTCACCAAGGTGCTGGCGGGCATTATGGCTATCCTGAGGAATCAGGGCATTCGAGTGTCGCCTTATCTGGACGATTTACTGATTGCGGCTCAGTCCCTTCAGCAGGCCGAGAGCGACACCCTGACGGTGTTGTCAACTCTCGAGGATTTCGGTTGGGTAGTCAATTATCCCAAGTGTTCAATCACTCCCTCGATGGTGAGGTCCTTTCTGGGCATGACATTGGACACCTCTCAGGTCAAGGTATTCTTGCCACAGCGGAAGGTGGTGGGCCTCCAAACGCAGGTGCAAGCCTTGCTGTCTTGCCAGTGACCATCGATCTGTCTGGGGATGAAACTGGTGGGCTTTATGGTGTCATGCGTCGAGGCAGTGCCCTTTGCCCAGTTCCACATGAGACCTCTTCAATTGAATCTGTTGACCAGTTGAGACCGGACGCAGGAGTCACTGGAACAGGAGTTTTCTCTGTCTCCCCTGGCCAGGCAGTCCCTCTTGTGGTGGCTGGACTCCAGAAACCTACTGGTAGGCAAGTCCTTTCTGACTCCCCGGTGGGAGATTGTTACCACGGACGCCAGCCTGACCGGCTGTGGAGGCTTTTGGCAAACGCAGAAGATCCAGGGTCAGTGGGGGCCGCAGGAGGCCCACTTGCCCATAAATATCTTGGAGTTGCGAGCAATCCGGTTGGTGCTTCTTTGCTTGACTCCCCATCTGAGGGGTCGTCCAGGTTCGCTCAGAATGGTCTCTCAGCAACAAGATATTTCACACTCTGTGTCTCCGCTGGGGTCAGCCGGACGTGGACCTGTTTGCGTCCAGACACAATCACAAGCTCCCGAGATTTGTCTCCCTGTCAAGAGATCCTCTGGCATTTGCCACAGACGCTCTAACAATTCCTTGGACGGAGTTCGGGCTCCTTTATGCATTCCCTCTGTTTCCACTCCTGGGCCGAGTATTGCGCAAGATAGCCCAGGAGGGGGTACCAACCATCCTGGTGGCTCCTCGCTGGCCAAGGCGGAGTTGGTTCGTGGACGTAGTTCAGATGTCAGTGGATCGCTACGTCATGCCCGACGATCCAGAGCTTCTCACGCAGGGGTCGCTGCGGCACCCCAATTTATCTCCTGACGGAGAAGGGGCTGTCAGCCACGGTTGTTCAAACCATGATTCAGGCGCAGAGGAAGTCTTCTTCCATGATATACTACAGAGTTTGGCATGCCTACATTGCTTGGTGTGAGTCTAAGAGTTTCCCTTGCCGCACATTCTCTATTTCTAGAATATTGGAGTTTTTGCAACACGGCTTAGACTTGGGTCTCCAACTGAGCACCCTCAAGGGCCAGGTCTCGGCCTTGGCCATCTTTTTCCAAAGATCCTTTGCCAATCATAGACTGATCAAGACTTTTTCCAAGGAGTCACCCATGTACGTCCACCGCGTGAGCCTGTATTACCGGTGTGGGACTTGAATTTGGTGCTTTCTGCTCTCCAGGGTCCTCCCTTTGAGCCTTTGTGCGATGCTGCATTGTATATTTTGACCCTAAAGGTGGTCTTTTTGGTAGCTATCACCTCGGTGCGTTGCGTGTCAGAGCTGGCCACGCTTTGTATGAAGCCTCCTTATTTTGAGCAGCATAAGGATAAGGTGGTTTTTCGCTTTAAACCTGATTTTTTGCCTAAGGTCGTTTCTCCCTTTCACCTTAATGAGGAAGTTGTCTTGCCTTCCTTGTGTCCAGCACCGACTAATTCTAAGGAAAGGACCCTCCATTCCTTGGATGTGGTCAGAGCCATTAAGTACTACCTCGTTGCGACTGAATCCTTCAGAAAATCAGATTCGCTCTTTGTCCTCACAGAGGGTTCTAGGAAGGGCTTACCTCCGGCCAAGTCCACTCTCAGTAAGTAGATCAGACAGGCGATGGTGCAAGCATATTCCGCCAAGGGAAAGGAACCCCCTTTTCATGTTATAGCTCATTCTGCTAGAGCTATTGGTGCTTCCTGGGCTTTTCAGCACCAGGCATTTGTTGAACAAGTTTGTAAGGCCACCACTTGGTCTTCTGTTCATACCTTTACAAAATGTTAAACGGTTGATGTTAGGGCCTCAGCTGACGCTGTCTTTGGCCGCAAGGTGCTTCAGGCGGTAGTGAAATGCACTACATGCTGTTCCACACTGGGGATCCCACCCTAATGGACATTGCTTTTGGATGTCCCAACTGTCATCACTTCTGGGACGACCTGGACTGGATATAGTGAAAAATACAATTCTGTGAAACTCATCTGTAGAATTGTTTTTGAATATATCCATTCCAGGTCGTCCCACCCTTGTGTTCATTATCTCTTGTTGCCTGTTATGGTGATTACCATTTTTATATTGGACCGTTGTCCTTAGTTTTTTGTTGGAGAGAGTACATGCTGAAGCTATGTGAAGTAACATGGTTCTTGGCCTGCCGGCCTGTCTCTTTTCTTACTGCTGTTTAACCACTGGGGAATCATAGTGAGACACCTGCTTTATAGGGGGCCGGGAGGAGCGACAGCTTTTGATCTTGCAGTCGAGCGCCACCTGGCGGTGGATTACCCGACTGTCATCACTTCTGGGACGACCTGGACTGGATATATTCAAAAACAATTCTACAGGTGAGTTTCACAGAATTGTATTTTTACAGGTGATGTGCCAAACCTCATGGGAGAGGAACAGACCTGCTGCGTCCATAAAGAATGTCAATCTAAAATCTCAGACAGGAAATTACCTTTTCTTTCCAATTCATTCCAGGCCGTCCAAATATTCTTCACGGTTGGGTGGGATGTGGCCCCTCCCGGCCCCCTACAAAGGCAGCCGCCTCTCAACCCAGGCCCAGTTCTCTTCTTGCAGTGGAGCTGCACAGATCGCTTACACTCTCTCAGGATTTTAGCAGCAGAGGGGGGCCTTCTAACCTGTCGGCCTGCTGCAGGACCCTATTTTCCGCGGATTCCTCTGACCCATCTTTGCCTCCCAGCTTTGGCTGTTTTGGGATCTGTGATGGTAGGGTGAAACTCCGGGGTCTGGGGCGTTTTGGCAGAGCACATGGCTCTGGGCCACATGCTTTCTTACAACAAGCAGGTCGGCCGCAGGTATCTTATGGTGAACCTGTTGAGAAACCACTATATACTCTTGTATATACCCTCCCTTCTCCCACATGTTTTATTTTTATTGTATGCTGACGGGCCAGGGGGCGGAGTCACGAGCGGCGGCGAACAGGCTGGCCGTCGATCCAGTGACGCTCCCCTGGCCAGAATGTTCTGGAACACGCGCGGCTGCGTGTTGATGTCTCACATCTGGAAGTTATACCTCAGTACATTGAGCAGCTCCTGCGTGTCTCCATAGTGCTGCTGCAGCGTGGTGTTGTGAGTTCTTCTTTTTTCCTTCTGTTGTTGCATTTGTAAAAAGGGAAGAGGGGGAAATGCTTGTATATATTATATTTCTATTTTGACAGTGTTTATGTATTTATATATTTTTTGTCAATAATATGTTATATATGGCAGTGTGGGTCATATTGTAATTACTGTCTCCTCTCTTTTTGATTTTAGATTGTGGCAAGAAGGTTGAGAGTTGTGGTTTCTCACGGCCCCCATAGTAGGGGATCGGCTAATAGGCTTAGGACGTTCGTGTCTATTTAGCCTTTACGAATATTGCATATTCAAAATCACCATAATGGAGGCATCAGGGGATAGTGAGCCGGGCACCCCACTTGGGCAAGACAGGCTCTGCCCCTTGTGCAGACGGAATCCCCTTGGCGGATTCAGCACAATTTGTTCCACTTGCCCCAGAGGCATTGCTTTGGACCATGAGCGGGTGGTCGCTCCTGCCCCTAGTCCTGTGTTACCACCAGCCTCTCCGGACCCTCCGCTACTGCAGTTAGCCCCTAGTGAAGGGGGAGCCAGCAAGGGGACACGCTGATTTTGCGCACAGGCTGGCTAGCCTTGAGAGGTGGACCCTCCGGTTTCAGGTCTGTCCAACACCACTGTTATGCCGTCACCTGACAATGCTTCCTTAAGAGATCCTGCAGAAAAAAGCATGGATCAGTTGGCTTGCCATGCTTTTACCTTGGTTTGTTCCCTCTTATGTCCTGCGTGTGCCACGGCAATTGTTTTCCTAGCCACGAGGAAAAAGGTTAAGCAGCTTGCGGCTAAGGCTAAATCTCGCAAACGGGTGGAGGAGTTCAGGGAACTCAGGGCCTGTTTGGATTTCATCGGTTTTGTTGTTACTGCCATGGATGATGTAGTCAGGCTCGGTGCCAACTTCAGCCTTGCTTGTAGCATTACGCCGTTCATTGTGATTGAAGCAGTGGTCGGCCGATGCGTCCGCCAAAAAGTCCCTCACTAATTTACCCTTTGTGGGGGGTCGGCTGTTCGGGGAGAGACTGTACCTTTTGGTCAAGGATGGTAAGCTCCCTCAGAGAAGAAAACCTACTCGGCCTTTTCGGAACTCCTCTTCTTACCGGTCCTTTCGGGGGGGGGGGGGGAAGAGGTTCTTCATTCTCCAGTGCCCGCAGAGATACCTGGGGCAGAGGTAGGTCCCACAGCCAAGCCAACCCTGCCTGGGGAGCTAATCCCAGACTTCCAGCCAAGCCTACTCAGGCATGAGGGGGCGCCCTCACCCGTACGGGTGGGGGGACGGCTACTGCTGTTTGCTCCAATCTGGAGACGTCACGTCTCGGATCTTTGGATTCAGGAGGTGGTGTCGTCAGGTTACAAGATCGAGCTGGCAGCCAGACCGCCCACATGCAGAGGCTTTAAGAGCAGCTGTTCAGCACCTCCTGCGGATAGGGGTGATTTGCCATGTGCCCAGGCAGGAACAGGGTCAGGGATTCTACTCCAACCTGTTCACGGTTCCCAAGAAGGACGGATCGCTGCGGCCGATCTTAGACCTAAAGGGTCTCAACAAATTTATAAGGGTCAGACATTTCCGCATGGAGACATTGCTGTCGGCTGTGAGGTCGCTTCGGCCTGGCGACTTTATGACTACGGCGGACATCAGGGACGCGTATCTGCACATATCTGCACATCTGCACCGATTTTTCCGGGACATCAAAAGTTTTTGAGGTTTGCACTGGAGTATCAGCATTTCCAGTTTGTGGCACTCCCCTTCGGCATATCCTCAGCTCCCCGAGTGTTCACCAAGGTTCTGGCGGCCATCATGGCTATCATGAGGGGTCAGGGTATTTGTGTATTACCCTATCTAGACGACCTTCTGATCTCGGCCTGGTCCCTTCAGGAGGCCCCGGACTGTACTGTCAACCTTGGAAGCCTTCGGTTGGATGATCAACTACCCCAAGGCGCATATCACACCGTCAACAGTGAGATCCTTCCTGGGGATGATGCTAGACACCGGTCAAGTCAAGGTCTTTCTGCCGCAACAGAAAGTCTTGGGTCTCCAGACACAAGTACAAGCCTTGCTGGCTTGTCAACAGCCATCGGTGCGTCTAGGGATGAGATTGGTGGGCCTAATGGTGGCTTGCTTCGAGGCAGTGCCCTTCGCCCAATTCCACATGAGACCTCTACAGCTGACCCAGCTAGCCAGCTGGGATCGGTCGCCGGAATCCCTGGAACAAGGATTTTTGCTGTCCCTCCCGGCCAGGCAATCCCTCTTGTGGTGGTTGGATTCTCGGGATCTGCTGGTAGGCAAGTCCTTTCAGACTCCCTAATGGGAGATAGTTACCACGGATGCCAGTCTTACAGGCTGGGGAGGCATTTGGCAGACCCAGAAGATCCAGGGTCAGTGGTGTCCGAAAGAGAACGGTATGCCCATAAATCTCTTGGAACTAAGAGCAATTTGGTTTGTTCTACTACGTCTGACCCCCTATTTAAGAGGCCATGCAGTTCAGGTCTGTTTGGACAATCAGATGGCTGTAGCCTACTTCAACCACTAGGAGCAAGAGATACCTCAAGGAGGTAAGCCGGATTCTGAGTTGGGCAGAGGAGAATGTTCCCTGCATCTCGGCGGTTTACATTCCGGGGGGGGGGGAGAACCAGAAGGCAGACTCCTTGAGCAGGAGGTCCTTGCGCCTGGGGGAATGGTCCCTCAGCAGGAAGGCTTTTCAAGCTCTGTGCCTCCGATGGGGTCAACCGGACGTGGACCTTTTTGCGTCCAGACACATTCACAAGCTTTCAAGGTTCGTGTCTCTCTCAAGAGACCCTCTGGCCATAGCAACAGATGCCCTGGCGATTCCTTGGACGGAGTTCAATCTTCTGTATGCTTTTCCTCTGTTTCCGTTCCTGGAACGATTACTAGGCAAGATAGTCCAGGAGGGGGTACCAACCATCCTGGTGGCTCCTCGTTGGCCAAGGAGGAGTTGGTTTGCGGACATAGTAAAAATGTCAACAGATCACTGCATCATGCCCGACGATCCGGAGCTTCTCACACAGGGGTCGCTTCGACACCCGAATTTACGGACACTGGCTTTGACGGCCTGGCTATTGATACCTCAATCCTGACGGAGAAGGGTTTATCACACAATAATTCCGGCACGGAAGAAGTTTTCTTCCATGATATACTACAGAGGGGCGGAGTTACCCAACCGTGAAGAATATCTTCACGCATGCTTGCGCATGTCGGCGTCCCCGGTGGGTGGGCGGCTCCCACTGCAGGGGAGTGCGCCTGCGCGCCGGGGGGGTGGGTCGGAGCCGCGCGTTCACGCGTATCAGCGTTTTAACATTACATGATCCAGCCTATGCAATTTTGGGGCGGAAGTGATGTTCCCAGCAGGTGTCTAATTAGAATTCCCCGGCCGGGGGAGGGGACACCACCACGTTTGGTTGCCCTCATTTCATTGGCATTAGTCGACGATCTATGAGGCTGTTTGGTGAGGGGACTTGGCTCCATTTCCACTGACCTGGTGATACCATTTTCATCTTTACCGTGCACATTGCAGTTTTTGCAGAACCAGAGAAAACATTTTTTTTCTTTTTTTGTTTTGCGCGTCCTCATTTTCACTTTAATTGACTGCATTCATCATGCTATTTGTATTTGTTGTATTAGAGCCATAAAATTAAGTCCCTCTTTTCCAACAACTTTTTAAATGTTTTTTAAACTTTTGTCAGTCTTGTATATGTATATGTTTTCAATAAAGGCATGGTATATTAATTTTTAAACTACTGAGTGCGGCTCACATTGATAAAGGCTTTTGGGACTGTGCTGGCAGCCCCACCACCTTTCTGTTTGTGAAGAATATCTGGATTGCCTGGAATGGATCGGAAATAAAAGCAATTCTACAGGTGAGTATCACAGAATTGCCTTTTGTTCCAGGAAATTCCCCAGAGAAATGTACTTAACAGTAGAAGCTGTTACCAATTTCTGCCACTAGATGGCAGTGATGCACTACACAAACTATAAGTTATATACTGCCTATAAGTAGTTATCTCAACTAGCCTGAAGAGGCAGCACAGTAGGATAAGTAAAATTTTAAAGGCAAAGGGCTGACATGGATGGTCTCATATGGCCTTTTTCTGAGAGAAGCTGTAACCCTCAAGTTTGGCTTTTTTCAATTTTATTCCTCCAGGACTACATAAATATGGACCTACAGCTACAGTCACTTGCTGCTCACATCACAAACACAGCAAGGCATGCTATCCCCTTCCCAGCTGTCATTCCCCCATAATTGAAGCAAAGACATCCGATTTGCCTAGAATACATAAGGTGTTTACTTACAGAACTTTCTGGTTCTTTGTAATGGCTCATTTTACACTGTTTCTGGACAGGGTTTTTTATAATTTTATTTCACCAAAAGAAGTGTTTTTGTAGCTGAAAATGTTACTAGCTCCATGCAAGTTTCACCATTGGTCTAGAAATAGTGAGCAATAGGGGCTAGAGTGATAAATGGAAGTTGAGTCAACTACAAATCAGGCGTACCAGTGCCGCTCAAGGTTGTCTATCACTATATCTTCACACACGATTGTTCCTCAAAATTGACCTATAGTCAAAAAGGACTCTTACTGTTAGTTTTTGGAGCAGTAGGTGATCCTGGGTGTGAAGCATGGCTGAGGAGAGTCTGGTAATGTCAGTTACTGGTATAGTGGACCAATCACAGGCCGCTCAAGCCCTGGGGTCTGTGTAAACATCCCCAGATCGCCTGCTAGCACCTTACCTTCTGGTCCCTGTGCTTCCACTCAATGATTGATCAGCTTCAGATCTGGAACTTTCCACCACTGCATGAGATTACCAGGCCTTATGGTGTCATCCACACACTTTCACACCAGACTGCCCCAGTCAGCTCTTGCCAATGTGGACAAGACATTCAAGTTCCTGGAGGTTGAAATCGGCTGTACGGTTCATTGTCCCTACCACTTCATTGGAGGTTTGCGATGAAAGATGCCAGTCTCTCAAGTTAAACAGTCCAGGGCCGATTAATTGTACAGAAAAACAATCTTTCAATCAATGCATTTCTGGGGTAAATATACTCAATGCTGACTGGCTATAGAAATACCTACAGAGTACCCCCCAGATCCAGATGTTATACAGCTTCCGTGAATGCATTGCTATAGGAGGTGCTGGTCTGCTACCAGGCCTCTGCATAGTGTGGTACCAGAACACAGGAGCCCAATGCAGTCATAGGCTTCCCATAAGTAATCCCTATAAAAATGAAAATGTAGAAAGATAATTAAAATCTTGACATGTGTTTTCTCTTCTCACATTGCAAAAGCTGAACTAAGTTAATGGCAGTAGGGTAAAGTCAAGTGAAAGGGTTCTTTTTCACTCGCATTTCAGTGTTTCCAGTCTAGCAACCATGATATAAAGTAGAACAAATCCCAAATCAGGGTGCCCTGCTGTGTGAACCCCCCCCCCCCCCCCTCCGGGGCTCTCTAAAATTCTTTGGGCTGTGCATGTGCTCCCAGCTATTCTGATAGGCTGGGATGGGAGCTCATCCACTGCTGGTGCAAACTGGCTCTTGTACAAGGGCCTACACCTTGAAAGATTTCTCTGGGTAATCTGGGGAGGGGATTCCAAATCTGTTTCAACATACTCGGTGCTATTTACTTGACCTTCACCCTGAATAAGAGTCTATTTTATATGTTTCCCTCACCTCCTACCTACAGATTGCCCACATTAAAAATTAACATCCAAGATAGCGGCCTGTGGAGTTTCAGGCTGCCTGCAGACCAGAAGTGTCTTCTGCTGCTCTGCATTCTGGGATTGCTGACCTTTTCCTGACCCCAGCTCTGCTCCGTCTGTGCGAAGCACAGCTATAACCCACCCACCTGCAATTTCACTCCTCTCCTCTGCATGTGATGCTTCTTAGGCAAGATGGCGGCGCCCGTTTCCTAGAGTCCTGAACAGAGTTGCAGCCCAGTGTGGGGGGGGGGGGGGGGGGGGGGAAAGAATAATAAGTAACTGAATAAAAAACCTAAAATATATTAATTTCAGATGCTGGGGAATAATTTAATAGTTTGGGCTTTTCGTTAAAGTTCCAGTTTAAGTAAATTGATAGGGAAACCTAAACTTGTAAAGCTCAATGTAGAAAAATAACCAGCATTGGGCAGACACTGCTGACCCTGTGCCTAATGTATAGAGTTCACCTCCAACTCAGCCAGTTATTTCTTTGTCAGGACAGCACATATTAACAATGATGGTCTTATTAGTACAAGGGATGGCCATAGACTATGAGCAATTGCTGCATCTCCTATTATGTACAGCGTGGAAGCATGTAGAACACCTTGTAGTTGGTTGTGTTGCAGTTTATATTCTGCAAGTTGTTCCAGTGCACAGGAAGAAAGGTAGAGGGATTATGGAGGTATGGTGGTAACAAACAAGATTTAATATTTGTCTCTGCATGCTGTAGATTCCTCAAATTATTAGGGCAGAGATGGACCTAGCCTGAAGCCCTCCTGCCAGTGAAAGGACTGCACCCAAAGAAACACACAGCCACTAAGGGGGTGGAGGACAAAAACGTGTGCTGTCAGACATTCCAGCAGCTATGCTGTTGGTTGAAGAATATGTGAAAACCGAATGGTTCTCCAGATCTCTGCCCCATTTCAGGACTCCAATCCGACTTCTCCTTTTACATTGCACAAGACCAGGAACTAGGGTCTAGGGTGGAGCACTGTCTGACCAATCACCCCAGCCAGCTTAGGGTCATTTGCATATTAGGTCTCACCAAATATAAAATAAAATGACCTTATTTGTGCTGCAAGATGCAGAATCTAGAACCTGACATTACTTTTATTAGTCAGTTTTTTTTAACAGACAACAACAATTATGAACATTACTAAATACATTTATGACAAAGGGCTTTGCAGTCCAGCATGCCTCAGTCCCAAGCTCTCGTGCAGCATGAACATTGGCCAATCTTCCAGAACTAAATAGCGGCATTGTATTGAAAGGTCCAATGAAAATGGAATGCCAGAACATCGCAGAATGTGTACTGGGAAGTCTCTGGACTGTAAACAATGGCAACTGTAGAGATCAACAGGTTTGGGAAATTAAGGCAAAAGGGAGAAGGTGGTCCTCTCTTTAGAAATCCATCTCGCCCTTCATTTGCTTTTCCCGAGACTCTGACCAGGCTTTGTTCAGAGTCCTCTTCATCTCATCATCTCCTTCATCGTATATCTTCTTTAAAACGTCCATGAGTCCAGCACTGGGGTCTCCGTCTGTGTCCAGAGCTGGTTTCCTAGGTGTAAAGAGAAGAGCTCATCAGCATTATACAGCCAGCCAGCCTCAGAAATGATAGGAGCTTTACAGAAAGAGCATGCAGACGCCTGTCTAAGGGGAAATCTGTAACCCGCCCCCCGTAACCAACCAACTCTCATCATACTCACTCTTTCTTGTCTTTGGTCTGTTTCTCCACCTGTGTCAGACATTCCCACTTGCTTTCAGCCTTCTTCCGTAACATGATTAGCACAGTGTCCGTCTTTACCTGCCATAAAAAGAAACAATAATAAAAAAAAAAACACTGACATAAAAAGGAACAATTCCTTTTTTGCTTTTCGAATCCCTACCAAGGCCTAGACAGCAGATCAATCAAGGGAAAGCCAACTTTTGTAGACTTTTCACGTCAGATCTCAGAACAAAGGTGTGGTGGGTGGCCACAGCCTCAGTATGACATGCTCCTATTGAGATCAAGCTGCACAACAGTAAAGGGGATTTACTTTTAAATCCCTTACACACCAAGTCTCCCTGATGGGGGGGTCACAGACTGTAAAAGCAAAACAATGGTTCTAATACAGGAACAGGGAGCATGATGAATTCACTTTACTAACCTCTCCGAAGATTTGTCAGACCCATATCTGGCCAAAGGGGTCTATTGACTAACTCAATTGGATGACTGCCATAGGTCTTACCCAGCTTCCCCCCCCCCCCCACATGCCACTAATGAATTTTGTTGAAAGTGGACCAAAACCCTAAAAATCTATGAAAAATCTACGATTGCCTCCCCCCCGGGAATCCAAAATCGGGATGCCCCTCTGTGTGAAACCCCCCCAGTTTGCCCCGTTCACTAACATTGCTTCCTGATCCAATGGCGCATGCACGGGCCACATCCTGCTATCCCTCTAGCAGGGTGTGTGTCTGCGCCAGCCATTTGAGAATGACCGGCACGGTGAAGCTCCCTGTTAGAGGGAAGGGGGGATGCGGCTGCCAGCGCTCTTGGAGCCGCTGGCCTTAGACGGCGTGATGGCCATGGACGCGCTGATTGGACAAGCGGCTGTGCATGCTCCGTAGTACTGGGAAGATGTGAGTTTGTTTGGGCGAGCTGGGGGGGTTCACACAGCAGGGCACCCCAGGGAAAGTAATTCGGAGTCACGTGGTGCCGGGGGAGCGAGGCACCGTGAGTCTAAAAACCACACGCGAGTCAGGGACAATATAGTACCTTTGAAGAAGGGCCGATAGGGCTCGAAACGGCCGTCAGGTGTGAATGAGAGTTTGCAGCATGTGATGGATGTCTGGTTGCGGTATTCAATGCTGGTAATTTGGGACTGTATTTTACAAATGTTATGCTTGGCATTACGATCCTATTAGTGCCTATGAAGGGGTGTGCAATTGAACTGGGAATAGGTGCAATATGAGGCTGTTGAGGTTTGTGCAATACTTGATAATTTATGCTACTGCTTAACCACTGTTTATAATGGAGTGGTTTTTCTTAGTTTAATTTATTGCACAATGCAATAGACTCATATTGATCTACTTGTTATATAATACGTGATATGAGATTGCTATATGAGATGCTATATTAGATGTACCTTCAAGCACACCCAAAATAGTGCATTATGGTAACAGTTGCTATGGAAAATGTGATTTAATTATTTCTGTGATATTTCCGTGTATATCTTGTGATTTTATGAGTGAACAAATACAATAAATGAGTTTATTTTTTTTTAAAAGTCTTTCTTGATCAATTTGAATGCGCACCTTAAACTACTTTTTTAGAGTTTTGCATCCCTTTAGATCCCTTTTAACAAATGCAACCATTGTTCCCTGAGGTACTAAGATCGGACATGGAGTTATGTTTGATGGGGACAGAGGTCTCCAACTGAAGGAGGTGTAGCTGCTGCACATGGTTGCCGTTTCTTATGCACCTCTGGGTGGGGCTCTGCTAGGAAAAGGCAAGTATCTCTCACATACAAGACCAACTGATGGGTCACAGAGTAGATTAGTGTCCCTGAACCAGGACACAATGCTGTCAGGGAGACCCACTTTGGGTCCACTTTGAATTGAGAACTCCAAATCTGTGAATAAGCATGAACTGGGGGGTCCCCAACAAAGATTGATAGAAGAAATCCCTCAGGCCATCCTACACCAAACAATATTGCTGAGGGAAAACTAGAGGCATTTGTTCTTTTAGACAATACAGATGACATCCATTGTATACACAACCCATAAATATACTTAAAGGGGACCTCCACTAAAAATTTAAAGTAAAACCTCCTCGCAATCAGTAATGTAGCTATTTGAGAGGGCTTATCTCCATGCCGATTTTGTGGAACAGCATGCAGATTCTATGCTAATGAGCTGCATAGGGGCAACCATCTTGCCACAATTTTGACAGCCCTGTATATGAAAAAAAAAAAGTCCTACAGTCGAAATTACCCTTAATCTGTTTGAAATAATGCTTCATCTCCTGCCAGAAGTAAAAGGTCGTCACCTGTAATGACTCAGAATGCTCAGAAAACACAATTCTGTGAAACTCACCTGTAGAATTGGTTTTGTATCCATCCATTCCAGGCCGTCCAGAAGTACTTACAGATGGGTGTTTGCCCCTAGGGGGCGCTAACTGCAAGATCAAAAGATGTAGCTCCTCCCGGCCCCCTATGAAGACAGCTGCCTGTCTATCCAGTCCCCTGTAGTTTAAAAGCAGTACTCAATAAAAGAGGCAGGCCGGGAGGTCCAAACAAAAAATAGAAGACCATGTTACCTCACATAGCCTCCACTTGTACTCTCTCGAATCAAAATTAAAAAAAATAGTGTCCTATGAACAAAAAATGGTTCAATCACCATAACAGGCATGCAGGACTTAATGAACCCAAGGGCGGGGTGGACGGCCTGGAATGGATGGATACAGAACCAATTTTACAGGTGAATTTCACAGAATTGTGCTTTTCTCCTCCATCCATTCCAGGCCATCCAGAAGTACTTAC
The DNA here is from genome assembly GCA_027917425.1 of Gastrophryne carolinensis. Classification (NCBI taxonomy): domain Eukaryota; kingdom Metazoa; phylum Chordata; class Amphibia; order Anura; family Microhylidae; genus Gastrophryne; species Gastrophryne carolinensis. The sequence goes on from CM051235.1 coordinate 442,657,260, forward strand.
AGATGGGACATCCAAAAGCAGTGTCCATATGGACAGGATCCCCAGTGCGGAACAGCATGTAGTTCATTTCACTACCGCCTGAAGCACCTTTCGGCCAAAAACAGCGTCAGCTGAGGCCCTCACATCCACCTTGTAAAACTTTGTAAAAGTATGAACTGAATACCAAGTAGCAGCCTTACAAACTTGTTTCACTGATGCCTGATGCTGAAAAGCCCAAGAGGCACCAATAGCCCTAGTAGAATGAGCTGTCATCTGAAAAGGGGATTCCTTCCCCCTGGCAGAATAGACTTGTACCACCGCCTGTTTAATCCACTTACTGAGAGTGGACTTGGCTGGTGGCAATCCCTTCCTATGGTACCCCCTCCTGGGCTATCTTGCGTAGCACTCTGCCCAAGAGCTGAAACGGAGGGAATGCATACAGAAATTTGAACTGCGTCCAAGGGATAACCAGAGCGTCTGTTGCTATGGCTAGAGGGTCTCTTGAGAGAGAGACGAACTTGTGATTGTGTCTGGATGCAAAAGATCCACGTCTGGTTGACTCCAGCGGAGGCACAAAACCTAAAAGGTCTTGCTGCTGAGACCATGACCTGACCGGTGTCTAGCGTCATTCCCAGGATATGCTGAAGGGAAGTGTCACAAACTGGTAATGTTGATCCTCCAGTGCAAACCTCAAAAACTTCTGAAATTGGGATGTGCAGATAAGCGTCCCTGATGTCCACCGTGGTCATAAAGTTGCCGGGCCGAAGCGACCTCACCACCGACCGCAATGTTTCCATGCGGAAATGTATGACCCTTACAAATTTGTTGAGACCTTTCAGGTTCAAGATCGGTCGCAGCAATCCGTCCTTATTGGGAACGTTGTTGAACGGCTGCTCTCAAAGCCTGCGCTTTCAGCGGGTTTCGGGTTATCCTTGAACATAGGAATTTTGTGGGTGGTCTGGCTGCCAGCTCTATCTTGTAACCTGAGGACACCACCTCCTGAATCCAACGATCCGAGACGCGTCGTCTCCAGATTGGAGCAAACAGCAGAAGCCGTACCCCCACCCGTACGGGTGAGGGCGCCCCCTCATGCCTGAGTGGGCTTGGCTGGGGGTTTGGGCTTACCTCCCCATGCGGGATTGGGCCGGCTGCGGGACCTACCTCTGCCCCAGGTATCTCTGTAGGCACCGGAAAATGAAGAACTTCTTCCTCCCCGAAAGGACCGATAAGAAGAGGAGTTCCGAAAGGACCAAGCAGGCTTTCTTCTCTGAGGGAGCTTACCATCCTTGACCAAAAGGTCCAGTCGCTCTCCAAACAGCCGGCTTCCCACAAAAGGTAAACTTGTGAGGGACTTCTTGGCAGCCGCATCGGCCGACCACTGCTTCAACCACAGCGAGTGGTGTAAAGCTACAAGCAAGGCCGAAATTCTGGCACCTAGCCTGACCACATCATTCATGGCAGTAACAACAAAGCCGATAAAATCCAAACAGGCCTTAAGTTCCTTAAACTCCTCCGCCTGTTTGCAGGCACCTTGTGGCTAAGGCTTTCTCCTGTTGGCTAGCGAAACAATTGCTGAGGCACAAGCAGGCCGAAAAAGGGCACCAGCAAAGGTGAAAGCATGGCAGACGAACTGATCCATGCGTTTGTCTGCAGGATCACGCAAGTAAGCATTGTCAGGCGACGGCATAACCATGGTGTTGGACAATTCTGACACCGGAGGGTCCACCTCGGGAGGATGAGACCATAACCGAATCAATTCGGAAAGGATACCGCCTATCCAGGCCCTTAGGAATCGACGGTAACTTGTTGGGCCTTTCCCATTCCTTAAGGATCATGTTAGAAAAATGCGGCTGCTCTGGAAAAACCCGCCGTTGTCTTTCAGGCCGAAATAAATCACCCTTTTCCTCTTAGCCACTCTGGGAGGAACAATGTGCAAGGTATCAAAAACAGAAGAAAGCAAACTTTCCATATCATCCGTAAGGCAGGAATCCAGAGATGCTGTCGTCTCCAGCGGAAAGCAACTCCGCCACTGAGAGTGGGTCATCTGGCGACTCACCTTCCTCCGCAGATCCCAAGGAATCATAAAAATCATCATTCGAGTAAACCGGCTCCAGATGCCGCTTCTTACTCGAGGCCTTTTTAGGGGCTGCCAACGAGATCTGTCTTTCAAGGCTAGCCAGCCTGTGCAAAAGATCAGCATGTGTCCCCTTGCTGGCTCCCCCTTCACTAGGGGCTAACTGCAGCAGCGGAGGATCCGGAGAGGCTGGTGGTAACGCAGGGCTAGGGTCAGGAGCGACCGCCCACTCATGGTCCAAAGCAATGCCTCTAGCGCAAGTGGAACAAATTGTGCTGAATCCACCCAGGGGTTCCGTCTGCACAAGGGGCAGAGCCTGTCCTGCCCAAGTGGAGTGCCCGGCTCACTATCCCCTGATGCCTCCATTATGGTGATTCTGAAAAAGAATATTCAATAAGGCTAAAAGACACTAATGGCCTAAGCCTAATAGCCGATCCCTCTTTTTAATAATAGGGACGGGAGGAACCACAACCCTGAACCCACAGTCTAAAAAAGAAAAAAAGAGAGAAGACAGCAATTACAAAAAATGACCCACATGTCATGCATTAACATATAAGGACCATAGAAAATACATGCAATCAATGAAAAAGAATATACAGTAAGCATACACTGCCTATCCCAATATCCCTTTAAAAACAGTACACCAAAGAGGGACTCACGACCGCCGCCCACATACTGCCAGGAAGCACAGTAGGAGCTGTCTCCCCGTCACCGCAGAGGGCCACAGCCACTGCAGCAGCAGCGTTTCTAGAAGAACCGCCCCCCCCGCGTCATTGGACCTAGTGCAGCGCCACGAGTGCTGCCTGCAGAGAGCCCACGGGGCACGTCTGCCAGCATGCGGCATGCGCCCAGGGCCGAGAACCGACGAGGGAGGTAAGAGGTGGAAGGAGCGGTCGGACCGCTCCTCGCCGTAGGTGCTACAGCGATGGAGCTCTCCACCGCTCCCAAGGTAGCACCAAGCACAGCACACACACACACAATCAATCAATAAAAGGTGGGAGAAGGGAGGGATATATGAAATATATATGTGTGGTTCCCCTCAGGCTCACCATAAAGTCTGTGGCCGACTACTTTTTGCTATTAAAGTCTGCAGCCCAGAGCCATGTGCTCTGTCAGAATGCCCCAGACCCCGGCGTTCACCCTACCGTACACGGATCCCTGTAGCAGCCAAGGCTGGGAGGCAAGGATGGGTCAGAAGAGATCCGGGGAAATAGGGTCCTGCAGCGGCCGGCAGGCTAGGTGGCCCCGAGAGTGAGAGAAAGTGAAAAGCGATCTTATGCAGCCAACTGCAAGATAAAGAACTGGGGACTGGATAGACAGGCAGCTGCCTTTATAGGGGGCCAGGAGGAGCTACATCTTTTGATCCATCTGTAACTACTTCTGGACGGCCTGGAATGGATGGAGGAGAAAAGTGGATTTTGACTATCTTGGGTTTTGGTCCTTGCCCTGATTGGGGATGCCCCTCTGTGCGAAACCCCCCTGGTTTCCCAATCTAACCTCTCGTCCAACCAGCGTGCTCAGATACGCTCCCGTCCACTCGTCTACTGATCGTCTAACACTCGGCCAAGTCCTGATGAGCAGACCCTGCGGCTGCATCCCCACTACCCTCTAACAGGGAATGTGCCCGCTCTGACCATTCACAAATTACTGGCGCAGGCCCTGATAAAAGGTAAATGTGAGTTTATTGGGCGACATTCCGACATTGTATCAACATTGTAAACAACAATTGTGTTTACAATTGTGTGAGTGTGTGTAACATGACAGACATGTTGATCCTGAGGTAAATCTCTCTCAGTTCCTCATAGCAAAACCTCCAGACCGCCTGCCCTTTGTGAATATCTCACAGACACACTGCATCCATGCTACATCAATGCTGGTAGCTAGAGAAGTTCTGTGTGGAAACAAATAAAATCTCTCCTCTCTGGCTGGGCTAATCCTAATGAAGCTCCCAGCTCATCTGCAGTGTGTCTGTGTGCTAGCAAAGACTTTCCCCAACCCCCCCATTTATTCTCATGTGTAAGCAGGGCTTTCAGGTGTAACCCAAGGTGGTCGCTCTGATGTAATTCTAAGAGCGCAGCTATTCACAACATCTGCATGGGGTTAAGCCCTCTAAGATAGCATACATCATTCGTCAAAGGGGAGCAAATTACTAAACTTTTTTTATTGACTGGAGGTCCGCTTTAAAAACTTACAAAGACAGGAGGGAAAACATACCTTTCTGGAGCTGTTCTCTGGACAGATTGGCTTTAGTAAGTTATTCACAGTCATAGTGTGATTCTTCCCATTTAAATTCTTCACCAGTAACTCAAAGGACCTGCAACACAGTTATATTAACATAGCGGGCTAGTTTTTTGATCTTACAAACTTATGTTATGCAACTCCACTGTTATTGAGACCATGATGTTTTTTGAAGCACCCTTAAACCAGACCATTAGGTAAATTAATTTTATGTGCATTAATCTGAATTGCCCTGGGGAGGGATGTATTTGAGTTTCCTGTGTTGGTCTGGTTTAAGAGGTATCAGATAGAAGCAATGGCCACTGGATCTTGCACGAATATGGCTTTATTTAGGGGTTAACAACTTTTGATCTAAGTGCAAAATAGCTATGTTCATCTGAATATAACGATAGCCAACCTAAAACATGCCTTGTACAAGCTTCCCAAAGCTCTGAAACCAAGGGCCCACCGGTTATAATGTAAATCAATTGTGCAGGAAGGGCTCCTATACTGCATGGCTTTGGTACGATTGTAGGGTGTATGACCAGCGAAAGTAACATTCCTTTACCTCACTTACCTTTCTGTAAACTGAACTTGCACATTGTCGGCTGGAATATTTTGAACGCCATTCAACGTAATATAGATTTTGACAAACTTGTCCGACTGATCCCAGCCTAAAGGTAGAGAATAGGAGAAGCCTCAGAACTCAGCATGTGGTTGTAATCTTACATTTAGCTTCCAGATCATGCAACCAAGAGCATTCATATCCTCCCATCCTCTCCATATCACAGAAAGATGACTGGCTGCTCTTCCTGCTTCTCTGGCAATAAAGAGAAACAACAGCCTTGGTCCCTCTGGCGGATAGGTTATCTTTATATCTGCAGGCCCTTATTAGTATTTATGTATGGCTCTACCCACTGTATGTAACTTTATTACTAGGCTAGACAACTCCTACCACAAACAAAATGGAGGTTCAGAAATTGCACACCAACAACCACACTTGGTTTGCAAGTGTTATCATATATTAGGTAAAATATTCAATAGTACAGAGAAATTATATATATATATTTGATAAGGAGTAGTAACAGGCTGTACGGTGAGAACCCCCACTGACAGACACTATACAATGCCAGTGATTAATAATGAAAAAAATGTATGGATAGCCACATGCAGCAATAGTGCTAACCATTAAGTATATTAGCAGTAGTAATTACAGGGTGGCAGCACAATACAGAATAATGTACAGTGAGATAATGCCATGTTACATTCTCACAAACAAAAGCAAATGACCGTGAAAGAATCATAAGTAGAAATCGGTCTCTGAAGAAAAGTCCTATTGCTGGACTAGAAACACTGGGCGCTACTCCCATTTCTGCCTGTGACGCTTCACAGTCATTTGCTTCATTTGTGAGAATGTAAATTGGAATTATCTCACCGTACATTACTAACATCGGAACTATGTAAAGAGGAGTCCTAACTACCACTTCTTGGTCATGGCTTACCAACACACAACTGGTAACATAACATAACACAGTAACAGGATTTGGCATATTGGAAAGCCGCTAACCTGCACTCCATGGAGCTAAGGAAATCTGTATATGCCTCATACATGTAATGAAAGCTCAGGAAGATGCTCAGATAGGCTCAACACAAATAAAGCATTATTTAAACAAGCTGAGCTTGCATAAGAGTGGTACTCAAAGTGATCCTATGCCCAGAAAGACAGTTTATGTCATCACCTTCTATCCCCAGCCCAGTGCTCCAAAACAGCCTGTTACTTTTTTTTTTTTTTTACTAAAGCCTTTACCACAACATTTATAAAAATACTAACTGGAAGCAGCATGATGCCCCAATGGCAGCCACATGCTAATTCATTCAGTTACTACTAAACAGTCACATAATGGCAGTTGGGTTGAAGTGCTCCACAATGCTGAGCGTGTGTACTGTAACTGAATGCATCATCGCAGGGGGCAGGGCTGCTTGGCCAGGGTGCAATACATCTTACTACACCCACTTAGTGTTGTTATGAATATTGGGCAAAGGCTTTAGTAAAAAAACAAAACAAAAAAAAAACAAAAAAAAAAACCAGGCAGTTTTGGGGCACTGGGCTGGAGATGGAAGGTGATGACATATACCTCCTTCTGAGTATAGGATCACATTAAAGAGGACCATAACCCACGGCGATCGGATGCCCCACTGTGTGAAACCCTCCCAGGTCACCCATACACTTACCTTCTTTCCTGGCCCAAAGGCACATGTGTGAGCCGCATCCCCATCTCTCTAGCAGGGCGTGTGCACGCAGGCAAGATGCCTCCCTGCTGCAAATCCTCTCTACCTGCTCGCTATACAAATTGGGGTTAAACAATTACCTTAAGCCTCTGATCTCTGCCAGCAGGGCACTCTTTCACATTTGCTGTAGAGCTTGGTCTTCCAATGACCCCAACCACAGCAGCAGTGCCATGCTTCGGTGGTGATCAGAGTAGGATAGAGATGACAAGGCGAGTATTCTTAATAACGGGCTATCCAAGGGATCAGGGGGCTGAAGGTGAACTTTAAAGTCTGGGGGTGGGGCAAGTATAGGCTTTTCATTTGGGCTATAAGATTTCTGCTGAAAGGGATGACATGAGAGCGATGGGGCTTTGCATAGCAGCCCCATTCTTTCATACATACCATAATTGCTGATCTTTACAGTGTAAGAGCCGGACATGGGCGGCACAATGGCGGATGGCTTCTGGGCCTCGCGGCTTTCCCCGGCTTGCTGCTGATTGTTACCGATTTCTGTCTCTAGCTTGCGCTGCTCCACATAGAGAGCATCCCGCACGCGCTTCCTTGTTGCCTTCTCCAGTAGCTGCTTCACTTCCTCCAGGTCTTTCTGAAGCTGAGGGACACAATGCACAAGGTTTAAAATGTCACCACCAAGCCAGCAATTGGGTAGCCTGGCTTAAACAGGTGAGTTTTTTTTTTAAATGCCGCTGGGGGAGGGAGGTGGTTAAGTATTGCAAGGACTGACTGCAACCACATTATGTGTTTTGTATGTATGACCAGCGTGGCAGACTTCATAAAGCTTTTTACTATGGAGCTTCTGTGCTGCCAGAACTGAGCACCGACAGGCCATACAGTTTCAAGCTGACCTAAACCCTGCGTCAGGGTGCTTGTCCACAAGGACACTAAACTAACCTACACTAGTGAGGCCTGCATTGATGAGATGCTCACCTTTTCTAGTGGGGGGCTAGAACAGCTTCATGCACATGTGACACTTCTATAACTTGTACATGACTGAAGTAGTTTTATTTGTTTTTATATGGAGAAAAGCTCTCACTGCCCCCGGAACACAGCGTCACCCCAAGCTTGGACATCCACTTTAACAGAATTTGTTAAAAAGCTAGTTTATCGTGGGTGATGAGCCCTGATTACATTATTTAAATTCATATACCAGTAACAAAAAACCATTTTGAAATCACAATTTTTTCAGATTCCCTCCCCCTGGGGCATCCAAAATTGGGATGCCCCGCTGTGTGAAACCCCCCAGGTTGCCCCATACACTTACCTTGCTTCCCAGTCTAACGGTGCATGTGCGAGCCGCATCCCCGCTATCCCTGTAGCAGGGCGCGTGCCCGCATCAGCCATTTGTGAAAGGCCGGCACGGCCACGCTTCCCTCTGCGGCTGCCAGCGTGCTCCGAGCCACTGGCCTTAGCCGAAAGCTTAGACACCGTGACGCCAGTGACACTGATTGGACGAGCAGCCGCGCATGCGCTGTAGCACCGGGAAGAGGTGAGTTGCGCTTGGCAATCTGCGGGGGGTAGTTTGGAGGACCAAAGACCCAAGATAGTCAAAATCCTGGGTTTTGGTCCACTTTGATAAGCATTTAAAGCAGAACGAAACCCACCAACGGCTGAGTTGGAATCTAAAAGATTCCAGGGCCGGCCACTGGATTTTCTTCTGGGGCTTCCTGAATTGGAACCTATATGCCGAATGACGTAGCTACAGCAGGTGGCTCCTATTGGACAAGAGCCTGTGCATGCGCCATTGGAGCCTGGACAGGTGAGTTTTTTCGGGCTTCCTAGGGGGTCACCCCAGTAAACCTCACCCCTCCTCGGTTCAATGGAGCACGCACGGGCTCTTGTCCGGTTAGAGCCCTTCACATACTTCAGCAAGGGGTTCTGATTGCCATCAATCGGGAGCGTGCACTACTGCATCCCTAGCATAAATGGCTGTGGCAGAGCACTGAAACCTCTCTGACTGGACAGGAGCCCGCGCATGCACTGTTGAACTGGGGAAAGGTGAGTTATTACCTGCACCCGGGGGATTTCAGGATGCCCCAGGGGAAAGCCAACAGCCGGCTCTGAAATGTTTTAGTTTCCAGGCTGGCCACTGATGGGTTTTGTTCCACTTTAAAGTAGTTAACAATGGATATTGTAAATTTTGAATTTCCAATCACTTTCATTTTGAAGACTGAATTGCAATGGCCTCTCCCCAGAGATTGGCACATATACGGTCAGTATATACCATCCCGCTTTTCTGGGAATTCAGGCAGAAGCAATCGCTTGGCTCCAGCCCTCCTATTCTCCACATTTCAACTGGACCACCACCCAAAAAAGATCTTATATGTTTCCCACACCCTGTACATACAGATTGCCCACATTAATAAATCATCCTACCTGCATCTACTGCATGTTATGAGACTTTAAACATCCAAGATGGTGGCCCATGGAGGAGCAGGCTGCCTGCAAACAGGAAGTGCCTTCTGACTGTGCCGCTCTGCATTCTGGGAATGCTGTCCTTTTCCTGACCCCAGCTCTGCTCTGTTTGTGCAAAGTACAGCTATATCCCTGCTCCCCTGCACTTTTGAACCCTCTCCTCTCCTCAGTATGTGATGTTACTGAACCAAGATGGCGGCGCCCGTATCCCAGAGTGCTGAACAGAGTTGCAGGCCAGCGAGGTAAAGAATTAAAAGTGACTAAAAATGTTAAATATATTAATTTTAGATGCAGGGGAATAGTTTTGTAAGGGTTTGGGCTTTTCAAATAAATGATGCTGAAGGTCCGATCTGGGGTGCCCCGCTGTGTGAAACCCCCCAGAAACCCCTACCTGCTCCTCGATCCAGCGGCGCCCGCCGCCTCCCGCGCGTCCCTCTAGCAGGACGCGAACACGCGTCGGCCGTATGTGAATGGCCGGCGCGGCCGCGCGCCCTGTAAGAGTGACGTGTGGGAGGCGGTGGCGGGCGCGCTCTCTTGTCCGTCGCTGCCTCCCGCTTGTCCGGCGGCGGGGATTGGCAGGAGCGGTCACGTTGGAGCGAGGAGAGGTGAGTTTTTGGGGCTTTCTGGGGGGTTTCACACAGCGGGGCACCCCCCCGATCGGGGTGCCCCGCCAAAGTGGACCAAAACCCAGGATAGTCAAAATCAAAGTCAGGTTCCCAGCCCAGAGGACTAAGCACCATTCTGAGCACTTGGAGATGTCATCCGTAACAAGCAGCTAGATCAACCTGTCACGGGACACAGGAGCCAGAGGCAGCACTCACCTCTAGCAGAAAGGACTCCATACTGGCAGAACCTGAACGCAATCCGCAGCACCACAATGAACTGACCCCGACACACACCGCGATCTATCTGGAACCTTCCTCTGCTGCCCGTGACGTTAGGCTAATCTGCCACGCCCTCCGCTTGGAATGCTTGAATATACGGCCTAGTCAGTGTGCGGCGACCATTTTCCCGGAGGCCACTCTATGGGTGTCTTACGGTGTGGGATACAGAAAAATGGCCGCGGATGGAGACATCATTTGTTCCAAGACGCTGCGGCAATACACCTTTATAGATATGAGGACACTCAGTTTGTCAGGGCACTCTGCATTAGGAACATGGGTCCATAGTACTCTCTGTCACCAGCATCTTGTGCCAAGAAATGGGTTTTCTCAATGATGCTGCTAGAAGCTTAGTGAGACAAAAAGAAAGAAATGTAGCCAATGTGGGCAGCGCCTTTTTAAAGTAGCCCATCAACACCTACGAAAGACAAAAAGTTAATGCACTCTGGTAAAGGTGAGTAATTGCAGGGTGCTCGACTTGGGACAGTCTGTTTGCCCCTAACAATTGAGGAAAAATGGTGGGAGGTCCGCACTTCTTAAAAGTCCAAACTTTTATTAGATACATTTAAAAGCATCTCCATATAATAATGATCATGTTGAAGCCAAAAAACACAAAGTCATACCAGACCCAAGTAAGTACAAAAATGCAGCGTCCCCTTTTATGGCTTCAACATGATCATTATTATATGGAGATGCTTTTAAATGTATCTAATAAAAACTTTTAAGGAGTGCGGGCCTCCCACCATTTTTTCATCATCAACACCTACCTCTGCCTCACTTCCTTTGGCAAACCCCAGGCTTTCACTTGGCTGGATTCGGTCATGGGGCATTCTTTTTAGGGAAAATAATTGATCCCGCGGTGCATGCACAGGCTCTCCTCCAATCAGAATGGATTGCTGGGAGAAATCAAGCAATCAGAATAAAGTGCGTCATCTAGGAATGTATCCTGAATTGATGGGAGTGCCAGGTGGCATCTGTCATGTGCCCCTCTATCTGTAGGTGCCCCTTATGGCCATTCAGGTAGGCCTGGTGTGCATCAGCCAAATAGGTGCTAGAGGAGCTGCTGTGAACCGTGCATGTGCTGTTGGTTCACCAGATTGGTAAGTAAATTGGCCGAACCAATGGGTTTCATAGAGCGGGGCATCCCTAATTCAGACAAGGGAAATCACCCGTAGAGTCTTTTATGTCAAAATTAGACATAAATTAAAATATAAGGTGTGATTTAATAAAAGAAAGAAATCGGAGCATTTTTTTACACCTAAAGCGTTCACTAGAGTAATGTGAATCCTAAAGAGAGGCAACCACCGGCCTAGAGTCTACACTAGGGCTGGTGGTCTCCCTCCTTGTGGGACATCCCCACTTGGGATGACCTGATGTGTGAAACCACACCAGGATTGCCTCAAAAACACAGCTCTCTACCAATCCCATGGCACATCCATCACTGCTTACCTCTATCTGTGCGTACCTGCACCAGCCATGCAGAACAGCTTGGCGTAGGTGCACATTGAGGAGCAGATCGCACCTTTCTTGCCAGTGATTGGCCGGCGCATGCACTGTGGAGATGAAGGAAAGGCAGTTTTATGGGGGCAATCTAGTGGGATACACACAGCTGGGCATCCCAAGTCGGGATGCCCCAGGGAGGACAAACAAACTGGGGATACTGAAATGCTGCGTTTTGCTCTTTTTTAAGGAAATTGAAGGTTTTACAGTTGCTGGATCCTTTTACTCGAAAGGCTTAGATGTTAAATTGGAACAAAGCCCACCAGCAGCTGGCTTGGAATCTAAAATATTCCAGGGCCATCCGCTGGCTTTCCCCTGGAGCATTCTGAATTGGGATGCCCTACTGTCAAGAAAGCCACTAGAGAGGCAGTAATAACTCACCTGTCCTTGGTCCAGCGGCGCATGCATGGGCCCTGTTCCAATCAGAGCTGTTTGGCTTTTGGCGAATATCTCTGATTGTTTTTAATAGGAAGCGAGCGATGCTGCATCCCCCATGGACCGAGGAGAGGTGAGTTTTACTGGGTGAACAGGGGGGGGGGGGGTTTCACACAACGGGGCATCCCAATTCAGGATACTCTGGGGACACGGAACAAATCCCGGGTAAGTCAAATTCCCGGGTTTTGTTCTGCTTTAAGATCTACATTGCCTTGCAATAGTATTCATACCCCTTGAACTTTTTGTGTGGTTTCACACCAAGGTATGTGTTTGAGCTAGCTCTTGCAATAGCAATTCAATATAATGCACTCACAATGTGAAAACACATTTTTAAATGTTACAGCCACAATGTATATAATATAAAGTGGACCAAATCCCTGGATTTTCACTATCCCGGGTTCTGCTCCTTCACCCTGGTTTTGGGTGCCTTTCTGTATGAACCTCCCAGACTGGCGAATCCACTCACTTCTCCTCGAGCCCACACTGTGGCTAGCCGCAGTTACGAGCAGCATGCAGGATCATTTGGCTCGCTTCGGGTGCGTGGCCCTGCACAGCAATTCAGCTGCATCGGGCAGGGTCGTGCATAGCCAAAAAGGGATGCGAGTGATGCCAGCACTGGCCATACACGCGCCGTAGGCTCGGGGGAAAGATAAGGATATTGGGTGCCCTGGGAGTTTCAAACAGCGGGGCATCCAAGTTCGATAGGCTCCAGGTTGGGTTTTGGTCCACTTTAAAGTTATTCTGCAGCCATAAACGCGTGGCCACCACATTGTGAAGCCACTCTAATTTGCGCAACCGATGGACCACCCCTGTGCCATTCGTCAGTGTATTGAATAGTGGGGGGGGCGCCATAGTTCCTGTTACAAATGGCACAGGGGCAATTCATTGGCTATTGAATGGATCAGCTTGGAGATGCAGGGGCAGGTGAGTGGTACAGGACTGGACCACACAATATGGAGGGCCGGACTAGCAGCAATTTCCTGCAGGGGATAAAAGGTCAGTAATGGGCTTTTTATGTAAATGGCTGCAGAATGGTTTTATATTTTATGTGATAGAGCAGTGGTATCCCCTTCTGACAAGAAGTTCCAACCAAGTATCCCCAAGGGATTATCACTTGTAAATAGTACCAAAATAAGTAGGCCACAGGCTAATTGGTCTGGTATATTTTAACAGGGAAGCATTCTCTCTTCTTGCTGTATTAGTACCAGTCAGGCACCTCCTGTTGTTGTGCCCCTGAACACCACCGCGTACCCCTTGTGGAACGTGTACCACAGGTTGAGAAACCTGAGAAATGTGACAGAGCAATACAAAAGGCTCGATTTAGTGGCGTCCTGAAAAAAATCTCTCTTGATACAAGGACACATTGCGAGAATCTCGCAGCATAAGAGAAAGCTGTGAGAGAATTCTCACTTCCATACGAGATTTTACAACTGGCAGCACAGTTTACTGAATCACCATCAACAAGATTTAATTGATAAAAGTCATGCCGCTATAGCCAGCATAGTTTTTATCAATGAAAATGACAGCCGTGCACACCCCTGGAAGAACCTCGGGCCTATACCAAAGGGCATAAGGGCTGGTAAACCGGCTCGCCAGGGCCCTGGGTTGGGTTACCAGCCCTTCTGCCTGGTGCCTGTGCTAGGTAGCTATTGGGGGAGGGCATGTTTTTTATTTTTTTTTTCTAAATTGTATAAAAAACTCACACCGAAAAAAAAATGAAACTTGCTTTTCCAGGCCTTAATAATGACAAAGAAACAGATGAATGACACAATAGTTTATTAAATCATCCAAAACTTAAAAAAGAAAAAAAAAATACTGTACAGCACTCAGAATGTCACAAGAATGCAAAAAAAGTGCAATGTCCAAATGTAAGTAGTTTTCTACCACATGGCTCTCTGAATGCCAGACATCATATTGTGATCTGCAAAATGGCGGAACACAATCCTGCTTAGTCTCCAGCGCCTTTTTACACCGCGTGGGCGGGAGGTAAGAACGCAGCGATTCCGAATCCTTACTGGACAGCTGTCCTTAGGCAATGCAGCAATCTCTTGATCGGCTATTTCCTGCAAACCAGATACAATGGGTCAGGTATACAAGTAATGAAATACTGCAAGAAAGTTTTTTTTTTTTTTTAAAGTAGTCACAGCCCTTGCTCCTTAAAGTGGACCAAAACCCACGGCGATCGGCCCTGGGAATCTATAAGATTTCCAGTCCGATCAATTCCCTCTCCCCTGGGGCATCCAAAATCGGGAGCATCCCTGCTATCCCTCTAGTAGGACGTTTGCCTGCGCCAGCCATTTGTGAATGGGTGGCGCAGGCATGCTCCCTGTTAGAGGGTAGCCGGGGATGCCGCCGCCAGCGGGCTCGGAGCCACTCGTCTTAGACGACGTGACATCCACAGATCCGAGCACGCTGACTGGACGAGTGGCCACGCATGCGCTGTAGGACCGGGAAGGGGTGAGTAGGTCTCGGCGACCTGGGGGGTTTCACACAGCGGGGCACCCCCTGGGGCAAGAACCAAAACCCAGGATAGTCAAAATCCTGAGTTCTGGTCCACTTTAAAAGGTGATGTTCTTCTGCACTCACCAGCTGGGTTCCTGACTTACTGGCAGGAGTGTGCCCAGAACCTAATAAAAAGTGCCGATGAAATACAGTTTGCAGGACATGGGTCGGGTTACATTTCCTGTGGATAAAGGGAGTTTTTTTTTTTTTTTTTTTTTACATTTGACCACTTGACTTTTAATGTTCATAATGTACTTAAAGGAGCACTATCATGAAATTGTGTGATATTAAAAACCCGCATAAACACGTTGGCTAATGAGAGGAGTGGTCACTTACACACCCAAACTGAATAAAACTCCCTCCAAGGTTGTGGTTCCTTCTCCCGGTAGGAATAAAATCCAGAGGTGACAGGTTTAGTGTATTAGGGGTGACAGAGCCTGTCACTCGATTTCCTCTTTCTTCCATTAAAGGAGCAGTATCGCGAATTTTTCTTGGTGACATATTTAAATGGTACTTTGAATGTAGGTAAGTGTTGGAGTAAGAATTACAAATTTAGAAAAAAATTATGTGTGTGTTGTGCAGCTGGAGACTAAGCTTATGTTTATGTCTGCTGAGTGTTGGGGGCAGACAGGTTCCACACTGAGGAGAGGAGGAAACAATGTAACAAAGTAATCAGCTGTTCAGTGCTGGCAGCCGTCCAGCATAAGATAACAACATTTCCTGGCCAGAACTCATATCTAAAACAGAGAGAAAAACTCTAGAAGTCATTAAGCTCATTGGTAAATTCAATGTCAGTTTGAACCAGAGAGTCATTGGTTCCATCCATCCGCCCCCGCCTTAAACAATTGGAGCTTCCCCGAAAGCCATTTGTGAAATTTAATTTTTTCTAGGAATAAAGACAGGGAAGGGTGTTGTGGGCTTTTCCAGTATTGTAAGATACACTTGCACGCCACTGCTGATATAATAAGGCTCAACCAGCCTACCTCTTTTGAGACACATCATTTATCCAGATGAAGGATGGCAAATAGAGCCAAAAAAGGTATGTAATTAATCAGGTATTTAAAAGAAAATGTAACTACCATGTTCCAAAATTCTCTAATGGGGCCACAGTCCCACAGAAGATTAAAACTGCCTTCCTCAATTTGGCCAGACTTAGGGAAGTTGAGTCAGTTAAGCCCATTAAGTATGCTCTATGTGGAGAGATATAGGAATCATGAATTTGGCGACAGGTCATTTCTCTGTATGTGGAAGAGGGAAGGGCTGCCCAATGATATGCAAACTGTTTCAAAAGGTCTGGTATCGCCACGCCAGCAAGCTTTGTGGTCCAGCTAGTGAGTCCTGAATTTCTGGCCTCATAGTCCACATTTTCCCTCAGTATCAGGTAGAGCCTGGCCGTAGAGTGTTAAATCTGTTGAGTATTTATTTTACTCAAAAGAAAACCCATGGGTGACATAGGTAGACAGTAAGAGATGTTGACGGGATAGGATAAGCAGCATTTGTACTAAAAACACCAATTCTGTCCGTCAGTGTGGCGGGTCCATTTTAAAGACCTAAAATCTAATTTGAACCCATCCCCTGCTACGCCTGATTTGGAGCATAAAACAAACAAAAAGCTCTCACCTGGGCCTGGATTTTAACCTGGTCCTACTTCCTATGGAAGTTCTGCAGCTGCTGATGCCTGGGGATCATGAATGACAGTCTCATCATGCAATCACTTCAACATCAGTGGCCCAGTTGTTGATTGAAAAAGGTCAACTTTGAGGAGTGTTTTCTTTTTCGCGTTTGCCTCCCTGTGTTGCCTGTCAGTCATACAGTTTTGGGCCCTGCTAGGCGCTGTCCCCTGCAGACTGTAGGGTGTGGTTAATTGTTCTGATTTTATTGCTCGTGGGGTGGGCAGGTGCTGCTGCAAACATGAGGGTATATGGACACATTCATTTACAGATTAAAATAACCGTATGACTAAGGACCAGTACGGCACCTACCCGCAGTTCTTTAGGCAAGATGGTGTTCTTTCGCAGGGCATTGATCCTCAACCTCTCATCTGCATATTCATAAGCCATCTTCCTCCTCTTCACATCCCGCCACATTCGCCAGTCTACATAGTAACTCCTCACTTGAGTGGGACAGGGCTGCAATGGCCATGGTAGCAGCTGTGCAGGGGAAAAAAAAAAAAAAAACAGGTCAATTTCTGGACTTACACAGAATGAGCATGTGAGTAACAAGGGAAGTCAGTCATTGGACCACTTACAAAAAGCTGGATATAAGTAAATATATTCCTTTATAAATAATCCATAATCCTGTTATGTAAGAAGGCATATATATATATATATATATATATATTCTCAATTCTTTCATGTGTTATTTTGATCCCTTACTTATATTTATCGTATAGTGCTTTGTGTTGGAAATCTGCCTCCTTCGGAAGTTCATTGCCACTGATTATATATATTATTACAATGGAAGTGATTATTTATTTAAAGTGGACCAAAACCCAGGATTTTAACTATCCTGGGTTTTGGGGGTGCCCCATAGTGTGAAACACCCCAGGTCGCCCAAACTCACCTCTTCCCGATCCTACAACGCATGCGTGGCTGATCGTCCAATCAACATGATTGGACCCACTCAAGCCCCTTCGTCCAGGAGTTTGTCTAATGTGAGCGGATCAGAGCGTACTGGCGGCTGCATCCCCCGCTATCCTCTAACAAGGAGTGTACCCGCCCCGGCCACTCACAAATGCCTGGTGCAGGCACGCTCCCTGCTAAAGGGACAGCGGGGATGCAGCCTCTGCTTGCTCATGCGTCATTGGACTGGGAACGAAGGTCAGCTTTTGGGTGACCAATCAGTGTGCTTGGATCCGCTCACATCAGCTTGTCTAAGCCTTCATCTAATGTGAGTGGATTTGGGCGCATTGGCAGGCGCATTCCTCGCTACCCTCTAACAGGGAGTGTGTCCGTGCCGGCAATTCACAAATTCCTGATGCGGGCACGTGCCCTGCTACAGGGATAGCAGGGATGCGGCCACTGCTCACGCATGTGCCATTGGACCAGGAACGAAGGTGAGTTTATGGGCGACCTGGGGGGTTTCACACAGCGGACACACATCCCAATTTTGGAAGCCCCGGGGGGAGGGAATCGATCTCCGTGGGTTTTTGGTCCACTTTAAGCATTCAATAGTTGTCTCCCTGAAAAAAATGCTTACATACAGCAAAGGACCAACACCTGGGAAAGTCAAAACCCTAGGTTTTGTTCCATTTTAAAAGAAGGTAAAAAACCAAAGGGCTCTGCTCACCCCGCAAACTTTGTGGCATGGTTGTGGGGGTTGCGGAATGTCCTGCAGCGTGACCCCCCCCCCCTCGGATTTCCACATACCTTGATCCAGACTTGAATGTGACTGCAGGGGAGGAAGAACATTTGCCTGGACTTGGATTTTAAGGCAGAACAAAACGCACCTGGAATCTGGGGCATCCCGAATTGGGATGCACCGATGTGTGAAATCCCCTAGTTCGCCCATAAAAACTAACTTTTCCGTGCTCCAACACGGCAGTCCGCCTGCCGTGACTATCTCATTTGGAAGGAGGCTCTCATTGGTGTGAATGGGGAGTGCTGCAGCATCCCCTACATCCCTGGTGTTATGCACATGCTCCGCCCCAACCATTCAGAAAGGCTAGGATGAAAGTGCCCTTTGCCGAATGACACAGTCAAGGCATAAGGCCCTGATTGGACGGAAGCCTGTGCATGGGCAGTTGGAGCCGGGAAAGGTGAGATTTAGTGGGCAAATGGGAGGGGTGTCACACAACAGGTCATCCCAAATCAGGATGCCCCAGGGGCACATTACAAAAGCTGGGAAAGTCCCAGCTTGTTTGTTCTGCTGTAAAATGCTTTTTATGTGTATCCCAATTTGGGATCCCCTACTGTATGCATGTCCTCAGAGTAAACTCTCCTAGCTGGCAATCCCATGGCGTATCGCAGATATACCTCTAGCAGAGGCGCCATTTCCAAACAGCTGGTGCAGAGAAGTGGCAGCAGAATGGAGCGAGTGGCAGAATGGATGCCCACCCTCGCATGCACCATAGGATCTCCAGAAAGGTGAGCTTTCACAACGATCCCCCATGGAGAATCCCGAATCCGCATGCCCCACTGGAGAGGAACAACACAAAGGAGAGCAAAAAATTCCGGGTGTTGCTCCTCTATGAATGACCCAAGCTGGAGGGCTGCTTGCTGGATGCAGGGGAGAAGCTATGACAAGGCATGCTGGGACTCCTAGTACCTAAACCCTTTACTAGAATGGCAACCCCTCGCCCTTTCACTCACCTGCCTCGCACTGCGCAGCACTGAGCCCAGCAAGGACGCCGCCATGTTGCCGGCTGAGGACTCCCAGTGGTGGGAAGGACGAGCGTGACGTAGCTGTCAAGCGACCATGCTCGCCAGGATCCTGGTCACGTGATGAGTTAACGAGACGCTACTCTGGAGGTGGTGCCAGCCTATAGGGGGCGGGGCCTAGGCAAGAGAACCCGTCTCTGGTGTTTCACAGCCGCGGTGTTATGAGAAGTGGACGATGGGGCTGTGTTGCTGTCGTGTTACCACGTGGTTTTAGTAGATTTGTGCTGCCTTGTTAGTTGCTGTGCATCCAGCTTTAGCGGCTGTAGAGTGTGGTGGTAGCTGGGGAAGGCTCCATGATACAATGCATCTTAGGTGCTTAGAGCAGGGTAAGCCTGCATGCGTTCACACATATACCACCCAACTTTTCAGGGTGGGAAAAAGTGAAATAATGTTTTTTAATTAAGCCACAGATAGATTAGAGATAGGATGCAACAGTTACAGCAATATACACTTTTAAAATAGGTGAATGAAACATTTATTGATGTTACACCTCAAACAGGGACGCTAGAGGTGATGGGGACAAGAACATACAGATGCTGCAAGGGCTGCAGGAGATAGTGACAGAAACTGGCAATGGGGGGGGGGGGGGGGGGTGTGTTCACACACCAGGGCATCCCGAACAAGGGATGGGACTTGTTTTCGACTCCAGGGCCTCCAATGTTCCTCTTTAAAAGGGCAGCAGCCCCTCCAAATGAAGGACATTTGGGAGGTATAATGTAGAAGCAGGGTAAGGGTTACATTCATGCCCTCAGATTTGATGTGGCTTGGGTTATTTTTTTGGTTAATAATAAAAAAATGTGGGAGGCCCCCCTTCCCGAAGCTGCCAACTGGTGCATTGGGAGCAGCAACCTCAGGTGCCACCCCGGGGAAGGGGGGGGGGGGGGGGACGGCAATTGCTGGACTTGTTTTTTAGCATTTCTTTTTTACGATCAGCAGAGATCTGGGGTGCTGCTGCTGCATACTGTCATGTTTATAAAGTCAATAATTGGAGCTTCAGTGGCCTACACCCACTGTGAGTTGGTGCCACTCCCATCATAGGAAGGAGGCAGACAAAGAGGCGCACTTGAAAAGTGGAATGGCACCCCCTGGGGTTCTTTAGTTCCCCCTCAGGCCCCAGAGAGGCTAGGGTCAGGGGCTAGGTACTGGGATCCCCATGGCTCAGAGGCTAACTATGGCCACAGCAGGGCACCAGGTCCTATGCCCAATGGCACAGGCCAAGCAGCATCAGAATCTTACACACCCCTGGCCGACAGGGATGCAGGTATCTGCAATTCACTAGTCGCTGCTGGCAAGTATCTTGCTGGCCTCCCAAGCTTTGAACTGGTATAGATGTCCTGTGGGCTCTTGCCACTTCACATGTAGTAAAAAGTAGAAAAACACACATCAAATCAAAATATTTTACCTCTACATTAAAGTGGACCAAAACAGGCCCTGAAGTCTATGAGACGCCAGGGCCAGCTGATGCCCTCACCCCAGGGCATTCTAAACTGGCTCAGTGTGGGAAACACCCTGGTTCGCCCACAAATATTACCTTTTTGACAAGCTTACGGCGCCAGCATCTCTCGGGATACGAGCATCTCTCGTATCCCTTTGGCTGTGCTCGGCCATGCCTGCTGCAACTGAATGTCTGAATGATGCTGCTGATGTGTGCAGCTGGGGATTCCATTAAGCTTCTTCAGCCGCACATTAATGTGTGCGACCGGAAAACTGATTGGCCACACATATGGACCGAGGCCAGGTAAGTTTCCTGGGTAAACGGCAAACTTTCACACAGCAGGGGTACCCCTGGGGGACTGACCAAAAGCGGGGATTTTAGTGTTTTGGTCCACTTTAAACTATACCCACCTTCTTGCTCTCTGGCACCTCTTGGGGGCAGTGTCATAACTAAATAAAACATTAAATAGGGCCCTTTCAAGGCTTCTACAGCAAACTTTTAACTTGGTTGGATTCAGCTAGACAAATAAATACTGAAACGGCACAGAAGAATAGTTGCCTTTTTTTCTAAATAATGCCAAGTGAGCACAAATATGATAAATAAGGTGGAGGAGCAAAAATGATGGGTCCCCCTGACCTCCTGTGACCCTGTGCAATTGCATCCCTGCATCCCCTATAGTTACCCCCTGTTTGAGTATCCTCCTTTGTCTCTTCTTTCACCAGCAGTAGCAGTAATAATTGCCTCTCTGGCAGCAGATGGACTGTATATAGCGTGGACGCAAGATGCAGGACATTTTCTCTGTACACAATAGACTTCTATGGGGCTGCATGTAATCACCTAATGGACACCTCATGCAGGACATTTTGCGACCGTGTACGTTTAAACAGAGGTGCGAAAGGGGTCATAGAGGAGCTATTGTAGGGCTTATTTTGCAGATCCAGGATGTTTATCCATAATCTTTTCAATAATGTGGCAAAACTGCCTGATTATGTGCCCCTACAGTACTAAGCTTCAGTATGACCTATAGTCAGATGTAGAGCACATCAGTGGGTATTCTGTGGGCAGTAGAATCCTAGTCTGGCCCTGATTGGAGAGGCTGGGAAGGGGGGTGTATAGTAGTGATGAGGGGGTGGTATTGTAAGACATATATGAGAGATTGGTGTAGTGGATGCGGTGTAAAATAAATATGAGTGAAGGGGGTAATCCGTATATTGTAAGGCCTATAGCATATAGTGCATACCACCCAAGTGTCCCTCATTTGGAGGGACTCTCCCTCGTTGTTCTCCTTTGGCCCTCTTTGAGGTGTAACATGCAGATCTGCATCAATAAATGATTCATTTGCCTTTTTAAAGTGTTTCTATTGTTTTAACTTTTACAACCTATCCCCTATCCATCCCTCAATGAGGGGACATGGCCTAATTTAACAAATGTCCCTCTTTCTCACCCTGAAAAATTGGTAGCTATGGTAGTGTATTGTAAGGCATATACTCAGGGGTGTACATACCATAGTGGCAGTATAGACACTTTCCCCCGGGCCCATGGAGCAGGGGTCCGACTCAAGCTACCTACACCACCTCTGCAGTATGTACGCCCTCACCATCATACTTACCTAGCCACCCATGCCCCCTTGTTCCCCGCATCCGCTGCCCTGTGCCTGGCAGAGAGCGCATGCCTCCGTGCGAGTGCCCCATGCTGTCCTGCGCCGCCCCCATCAGTGATTTGAGCCTTCCCTGCCTCTCTCACCGACCTGTGCACTGGTGCCACCAAGCCCCCGTTGTGTGCAACTCGCCACCTGGATTGATGAGTATTCGCGGTGGGGGGTGGGGCTATGTACACCACAGCATATACTGTAGCTGAGAGTGGAGTAAGGGTGCAATGTAAGGTGTATAGGAGTAATGGGAGGGGGATTGAGGCATATAGGAACAACTGAGGTGCAGTGTAAGGTAGAGATTCGAGTGATCAGAGAAGGATGTGCATTGTAAATTGGGAGCAATTAGGGTAGGGGGTAAGATGTTTAGTAGAGGTTGGGGTAATGTAGTGTAAGGTATATAGGAGTGATGGTGTGTTTATAGGAGATATGGGGATGTATTGTAAGGCATATAGGAATGGGGTAGGGGTGCAGTGTGTAGGGGTGATACCATGTAGGAAACATCAGGGAGATTGAGACTATGACAATAGTACATTAACCCCTCGATTCAAAGAGCAAAAGTTAATTGATTTCGTATCGAGAATCGTAAGTTTGGGTGGGTGTTTGTCATTTTTTCCTGTTTTTCTGGCCATTTCCGACTCGCACGAGCCTACGTACGAATGCGTATATGCTCTTACGATCATCGGAAGTTCGTTCCTAAATTTTAGGATCAAATCCTAAAACTTAGGATCAAAACCTAAAACTTAGGATCAAAACCTAAAACTTAGGATCAAAACCTAAAACTTAGGATAATCGGATGTGTTTAGGTGTGATTCAGAGAGCAGTTTTCCAACCTCTAAATACGTTTTAAAAGAAAGCCACTGCCGACACCTTTTAGCAGTCGGATTGCTGTTCTTGAACAGGTTTTTTGGCTATGTGGAGGAGTCTGCGCGTCTTGAGCTCCAATGAACTGCATGTATCAGCATGGCCGAGGCCATAAATTGTATGGCAATGCATACCTGATTCATGTATGCCTTATAAAAGCATTTTAATGTGGACCTTAATTAGTCCTTTGCATGTAAACCTTTATTTTGCAATACATCCATATATTTGCGTTAATTAAAGAAACTTATGTCCTTTGTTATTTATTTTTAAATTGATGTACTAGAATAATATTTTTAATTTGAATTTATTGGTGTAGTTGTTTACCTTTGCTTTGTTTAATTATTTTAGCTCATCTTTGGTCAGATGCATCACACTTACTGAGGAGAGGAGAGCGGGATAAAGTGCAGGATGTGGGTTACTGCTGTATTTTGCACAGACACAGCAGAGCTGGGGGCACGGAAAGGTCAGAAATCAAAGAATGCAGAGCAACACAGTCACAAGGCCCTTTCTGTTTGCAGGCTGCCCGAGAATACCTGAGCCGCCATCTTGGCTGTTTCTAGGCTCATAACATGCCGAAGTTGCTGGGTGTTTTTTAATTTTTGAGAGCAATCTGTATGGAGAGGGTGTGGGTAACCACACCAAAAATGTTAAGTTGTACCATTTGAAGCCAAAATATTAAAATTAAATCCACAAGTAAAAAATGCAAGTTAACTAAAAATTAAACAAAGTAAGATTTACTTATGCAAATGCATTCATTAATGGTTGGTTACTACTAAATGAATGAAATAAAGAAAAATAAAAGACCAAATATTTAGAATGCACTTTAATGAGGTAAGTTTGTAGTGCGCAGCCACAAGATCAGAAGGATTTACATCCAGACAAAAAAGGAAAAAGGGCAAAACCAATGTTGCAACCTGAGAAATGAAACGGAAAATTCAGGATGGAAACTGACATAGGTCTGATTCGCGAACTGCCATACGAACGGACCTAAATTTTAGGATAGAAACGTATTTGCTTATAGAATCACTCGCAAGTTCATACGAGCGCACGAGCGTTCGGGAAAAATAGGATGATCGGCACCCAAATCAAAGCTGTTACATGTTTCTTTGAATCGACCCCTAAGAGTAGACAGTGTAAACCGGATAGGAGAAACTAGGTGTAAGGCTGGATGCAAGCAACATTTTTAACAGCAAGTTCCCTAAACCTAAAGCCTGGCCACCAGCAGGAATATTTTTGCCACAAAAACGACACTAGGGTCAGTTCAGCACAGGTCGAGATTTTCTCATTTCTGTGCAAATCCATCTTGCATGTGGGGATTTAGCTTTATCACATGATTCAGGGACATGAATCATGCAAGACCTTCTCATGTGCATGAAGCATGCAGGATAGTCGTGAGAGAATTCTCACTTCTATACGAGATTTTACAACTCGCATGACAGTTTACTGAGTTGTAAATAATTTAATTGAAAAAAGCCATGGCGCAACTGTCAACATATATTTTTTTCAATGAAAATAATTTACTACAAATTACAAAAAAATTGTGTTCCCCCTCCCCATATCTAACTAGCCCAGGCAACAGGCATAAGGACTCAAAGGGTGCCTGCCCTGCCAGTATACCAGCCCTTATGCCCTTTGGTATGGCTTTGGTGGTCTCTAAGCTCTTCCGCACCCCCTGTGTGCAGGTAATCGGGCGGGGTAGCTCCATGTCACCCACCAGTGCCAGCATGGTGGTGCCCTTACCCTGTGAACTGGTATATAGATCTCCTGGAGTACAAGCCCCTACCAAAGGGAATAAGAGCTGGTTTACTGGGCAGCCTCTGAGTCCTGAGTTACTGGCCCCCATGCCTGGTGCCTATGGAAGTTGGCTCTGGGGAGGGGTTACATTTTTTTTTAATTTGTAATAATAACAAAAAGAAAAAAAATTTCATTCCTGTCATTTTCGCTGAAAAAAAAGCCGGCAATTGCGGCATGAATTTTTTTTCAATGTAAAAAGCATGTTGGCTGAAGCTCGCATTTCTCGCCAGCTCTGAAATGCTAGCACAAAAAAACCTGATCGCGCCCCCTAATGTCACTGTTCAAAACACTGCCTGAATCTTGTGAGCTTACACTTTTTGAGAGAACTTATGAGTGATTACTTGTACAAAATGAAAATTCTCCCAAAAATTGTTTGCTGAATCGGGAGAGAGGGGGAGAGGTTTTCTCATCTAAAACCATGCGAGATTAACAAGGGGCACAGCCATGAATAGAATATGGTAGGCCCAGACACAATATAACCACATAACTTACCTTAAATGTGAAGGCTTTGCCCCTTGTTTGAATTGCAAACAAGCCTAAGGGCACAACAATCACATATGGGTTACTGAGAGAGGGGCATACAACAACCCTGATTCATCATCAGTGCATTCAGTGTTTGCATACAATCTAATAAACACCAACCAGTGTAATACTATTAATATGTGTAGAGGCAATATATAAGTGAGTGCACTTATGTGTGTCAGTGTGGGGCATTTCTTCAGCTGCCCCAGGAAATTTCTAAAATTTGCTGAATCCCCCTCTCTGTGTGAGGTAAGAGGGACCAGAATGACAGGTGTCTTTTAAGGTAGGTGCATCCGGGGGTGCAATATGAGGTAGATTTGAGGAACAGGGCTAGGGGTGCAGTGTGCGGAAGAAAGGGAGCTGCATATTAATTGGAGATGTTGCAGTATTTCAGGATTGTGCAAAATAAGGTACATAAAAGCACTTGGGGGGTAACTGTATGATACAAAGTAGAAGTTGGGGTAGGGCTACACTGTAAAGTGCATAGGAGCTATGCGGAGAGGGCTTTCAAATGGATAGGGGAAAACAGAATCTCTCAGTTGTACAAGAGGAGTATGTAATGTAAGATGTAAGATACTTGGAACAATCTGATTGTGGAATTAGGCCAGAAGTATTAAATCAATCAGCTGATCCTTCTTGCTGTGCTGCTCCGAAACGCTCTTGTGTTTGATTTCTAGGTCGAATCCTGTTGTTATTCCGGCTGTATGTGCAATAGACTGAAATAAAGAGAAATAAATAACCCTTCTCTATTCACAGACTGAATGAAACAAGAGATTCACAGAGACTTGAGCAAGAACAGCTCAGGAGATAATAAACTACCACTAACATCCCTCTGAGAAAGCCTCTACCAGAAACCATGTTTACCAGAGCACTGTTACTCAAACCTCCTTCTCAAAGCCCCCCAACAGGTCATGTTTTGTGGATCTCCACTTAGCTGGCTTCATAATTCTGCTGCTGCAATAATTCACCGGTGCGTCTGTGTCGAGAGCCACAAAACATAGCCTGTTGCCGAGCCTTGAGGAGGAGGGTTGGGGACCCCTGCTCTATAGGATGCATTTAAAGTCGACCAAAACCAGACCTAGGGTCTAAAGTTAGGAACCCCCCCATGGGGCATCTTTAATAAGCAGCTTTAAAACTCACCTAGTCCCCCTGCGTTTGGCAGAGCATGTCTGCTTCACAGCTGTATCTGAATATCAGTCGACAGGAATGCACTCAGAGGGTGTGTGAATGTCATTGCAAAGTGGCTGGATCCTGGAGGGACTCCAGTTGGGGGGTGGGGGTAGTCATTATACCCTGAAGATCCCAAATTGGATGCCCTACAGTTTATAAAGTGGACCAAAAGTCATTTTTGACATTTGGTCTGCTTTATGATTAAAATCATAAAGCAGAAATAATAAAACAAAAGTGTACTCGCCGTTTGTCCTGCGTGGCTGATTGGTGCTAGTCCGGTGATTAGTATCTCAGCTGATTGCTGGATCCAAGCCCATGCTGCATGCACTCTTCCGGCTTTACCACGGGGCCTGAAATCCATTCACAGCCACTTTCAGGGCGGGCCGCGCTGGTCGCGATCCCAACCCGCTATCAGACCTGACACCATGTATTGGCCCTGAATGCTGTGGGATGCAGCGGCTGTAGTGTGGGCTCGGATCCGGTGAGATACTGATCTAGCAACGATCAGCTGCGTGGGAGAGAACGTGAGTTCCCTTTAGTTTTTATTTAGCTGCGGAATCACTTTAATCTGTAGAATAGAAGAAACCACTTATGCTCACCTTACAACCCCCTGGCAAGCTGATTCAGTATGACTGCAGCTGACAGCTCCTCCAAACCAACAATGATGAAAAAGGATCACTGATCATGGCTGTTCTGGGTGCTCTGCTTCTTATTTGACCCCAATTAGAGAAGGTGCTTCCTCATGACTGATGAGGACAGGAGTGTGCTCAGTGCTGACAGCAGAAGGAGACATGTTCTTCTCTCGGCATGGCACTGCTTGCCCATGGTTATATTAACTAGAGGCTGGTTATTTTAGCAACAATTTTGTTTCATATAGGCTTCCTCTTATTACTGTCATTAGTCTGCATTAATAATAACCTAGTAAAATAAGGGGTTTGTTTCCAGCAATGATACATTTTTGTCTGGAACCAAAAAAACTTGCATTTGATTTCATGATTGTAGAACAATTAAATTAAAAAAAAATATTAATTAGTAAACTTGATGAGTTTTCTTGAGGGAAACTGGGAGTGTGTAATTACATAGATAATGATTTTGAGGCGACACTTTGTTGTACAGCATTCCAGAATGTATAATTACAAAATTGCTCCCTCATCAAGATAAAATAGAAAGTAATTAGTGCCATCTCTCAACTACTGCAGGGGAGAGACTGTGGGTGAGCACCCCTGAGCCACCTTTCTGTACAGGAAGCATCCCTTGCATGTCTACTTGGAATTTAAGTGGATCTTCAGCTCCAAAAAGATGTATTTCCCCCCGACCCGAATCCCTGGGGCACCTTCAATTTAGGATGCCTAGTCGCGAAAACCAAAGCCTGATTCTAAGTCTGCTGGCGGACACCAACTTAAAGTGGACCAACACCCTCCCATGATCGGCCCGGGAATCTATAAGATTCCCGGACCGATCAGCTCCCTGACTGCGGGGCACCCCGATCGGGGGTGCCCCGCTGTTGGAAACCCCCCAGAAACCCCTAAATCCCTACCTGCTCCTCGATCCAGTGGCGCCCGCCGCCGCCTCCCGCGCGTCCCTCTAGCAGGACGCGCACCCGCGCCGGCCGTTTGTGAATGGCCGGTGCGGGTGCGCGCCCTGTAAGAGTGACGCGCGGGAGGCGGCGGCGGGTGCCACTGGATTGCAAAAAATAGTAGAGCTAGAGCTTGAGAGGGTTCTAGGATTCCATGCTCAGATGGACTAGCTATGCAAGGCATGTGATTTTTATATTAAAGAATGTAGCGGATATAGGAGAAAACATAGTTTATTAAAAGGGAAAATCCACTTTTAATTATATTTTTGTACCAAGAGGATGAGCTTATCTGGTGTCAGCAAATGTGTGTTTTATGGAAGCAGTTTCACTATATATAATCTGTTGCTGTTATCAACTGTACACCAAGCTCTACAAGAAGAGAGAAGTGCATCCTGTACACAAAGAACACTGCAACTATGGCCGCTGCTGAGGTGAAGGAGCTTACTCAACCTTAGACATGTCCATGAGCAGTGTCCTCTGTGTATAAGGCTCACTTCTTTCTTTCTTGAATATTCTTGGTGTACACTTGCAAATAGCACCAGATTGCAGATAGTGAAAACTGCTTCCATAAAACACGAATTTGGCAACATAAGAAAAAAAATAGAAAAACACTAGATAAGCTCAGCTGCCTGAGGGGTGTACACTTGCAAATAGCACCAGATTGCAGATAGTGAAAACTGCTTCCATAAAACACAAATTTGGCAACATAAGAAAAAAAATAGAAAAACACTAGATAAGCTCAGCTGCCTGAGGACGCAATCTTGACACTCAAAAATATACACTTTCACAAATGCCATTGTAAACGGACTTTCTCTTTAAGTAGGCCAATAGCCTAGAAGGAGATAGTGCTGTTGGAGTTGGCAATTGTTGCAGCTAAGAGACATCTGTGAAGGACTGTAAAGCCTAAAATTACCAGGATGCAGGTGAGGAACCTGTGGAAGAACAAGGGTGGGTCAGATCACCACCATATGCCCAGGTATAGCAGTAAGGAATCCATGTAAGAACTGAGGAAGATCAGAGCCAGAGGATCGCCAAAGGCCCTGGTATTACAGTAAGGAGTATGCGGAGGAAGTAGGGGAGATCAGAGCCAGAGGATCGCCTGCAAAGACCCAAGTTTTACAGAAAGCAACTTGTGGAGGAACTGGAGTAACACGATCACTGCCGAAGACCCATGTGCGGTGTGACTGCCCCCCCCCCTGTGTCATAGCTAGAATGGGTTATAGCAGAGTTCTCCTGCAACCGACTTACTACTTTTATCTGAGAGCAATGTTTGTGAGTCCAGATGTCTTGCATCTCAAGATACAGTAGTGAGTTAATGGATTATGCACTATACCAGGGGTACTCAGCCACTTCTTGTAAAGGTCCATTTAAAGGCGTCCGGTTGGAGTTCTGGGAGTTGAAGGTCCGGGCGGAGGGGTGTCGCGGGGGGGGGGGGGGGGGGGGGGATGGGGGCTATAGTTAAAAAATCAGCACCCTGGGAGAGGGGCTATAGATTCCCCAGGCAAAACTAAAAACGGCTGCTTGCCCCCCCCCCCACCCCAAAAATCCTATTAGGCACAGGTAAAAAAACAGGAGCTTTTATTTTTTGGCCCCACAGAACCTATGGGTCTGGCCCGCAACACACTGCTTTAATCCCCGCCTTGCATTCTGTGCAGGCTGTGTACAGGGATGGACTAGGGCCCAAAATGTTACTGGCGATAAGGTCTGGTAACAAAGATGGATAGATAGAGCTCGGGGAGAGGGGTGAATGGGAGAGAAGCTGGAAGGAAGAGAGATGGATAGGCAACAGGAAGGACAGGGAGGGGCAGAGAGAACTGGGAGAAGGAATTGATGGGCAGAACTGGGAGGACAGTAATGGATGGGGTAGAGACACTGGGCTGAATGGGGCAGAGTTAAGGGCACAGGGATTGGATGGGCAGGGCTGAGGGGGACAGGGATGGATGGGGCAGAGCTGGGGGGGAGACGAGATGGCAGGAAAGGATTGGATGGGGCAGACAGATAAACAATGCCCTCACAATGTACCTCATAATGCCATTTCCCGCCTGTGCAGTACTTCATATTGCAATGCTGGGTGCCTGGGAGCCATGACACTGGTATAGAGACTAAGCACTACATCGCCGATCAAGAGAGCAGCTCTGAGCACAGCAAC
This sequence comes from Gastrophryne carolinensis, assembly GCA_027917425.1. Taxonomy (NCBI): domain Eukaryota; kingdom Metazoa; phylum Chordata; class Amphibia; order Anura; family Microhylidae; genus Gastrophryne; species Gastrophryne carolinensis. Next base: position 442,687,083 of record CM051235.1, read on the forward strand.
ACAGAAGCAACTGAGTGCAGGGCTGTCAGAGTAGGGGTCCGTAAATCTGGCGGCGAGGTCCGCATTCGGATCCTGGTCCGCCAGTTGAGGATCCCTACACTATACAGAACAGCTCAACACACATCCAGATTTTCCAAGCCCCAAAGCAGTGTTGCCAAATGGGAATTCTTCTGGCTCCCCCTTTGGCCAATCTGACCCTTCTCCAGGCTCTGAAGTGGCAGCATGATTTACTGCCATTGGAATTGCTATGGCAGCTCATCCACTATATTATTTGGTTATTTCTATTAATTAGTTCAAGCTCTTAAATAGAAAGCATACTCTGTGAGCAAAGATGATAACTATTGGTGTAGAAACCTGGCAAGCAGTTGCAATCTTTCCTTGTGCCTGCAGATGGCACTGTGGCTTTTTTAAAGGGCAAACTAGAGATATCATTGAACGGTCATAGCAGCAGTTTTAACATTAAGCCTATATAGTTTTCCTTCATTATAAGCTTTGGCAAAATGCTGCTGACCATGTTGGCTGGATTGATTCCTGGCTGTGTTACAAGCTCTTGTAATAGGTGCTGCTCTTCTTCTGCTTTTAAGAACTACAGAGTGCAGAGGTTGGCGTGTAGTTTTTTTATATAAAGGCTCAGCAAATAAAGCTGCATTCATTTCAAATGCTTCAAGTTTAAAAAGAAACCGATTCCCTAATTTGGTGGACAAGCTCATCCTTCCCCTGTCCCTTGTCTATTCACCTTTGTGTCAAAATACAGCCCCAAAACTGTATCTTGCAGCCGATATGAGAATGTGTTTCTTCATGGCCATAAATCTATCACAGAAAGACATTGTAATTCAGATTATAAAGAAGGGTATTCTTTTTCACTTCCCCTGTTGCACGCTGCTCATCAAGGTCAGATTAAGTGTGATGGAGCCCCTGGGTAAGTCTAGTGGACACCCTCCATAATTTCTGCCCTTGTTAAAAAGTGGTAGTGGCCCCAAAATGGTGAAGGTCCTGGGACGGGAGCCTTGGTTGGCTGCTCCCCTTTAATCTGCCCATGTACTGTATTATAGACAGTTAGACAATGTACTGTATTATAGACCTCTCTCACTGCTCTGTGGTGCTGCGCTGAGCATCAGTATTTGCGACTGGCTGCATCTGTCATGAGAAGCACTTCTTCCTGTGACCACTGTCTATGGCATCTGTAATTTAGCACCCACAGTGCCCCGTTGCTGAGCAATAGGTGACACCAGTGGTTCTGGTGTCTCCGCTGATTGGAGGTAGCTGACTTAAAGTAGACCTGTCCCAGCCACTGCTAAAAGACTCCAGTGCCGGCTGACTAAGTCTATAGCGACTTTTGGGTTACTTTAACTTTAAGCTTCCCTTTTGGCTTTGATGAACAGTGAAATGCCACCGCAAAGTATTTGAGGTCCAGGCACCTTAGTCTGTCACTACATCTTTTTGGATGCTGCAAGTTCTGCTAATAGCGTGGCCAGATACATGTTCTGACTTGGCACTGTAACTGGAAGGACATCCATAAGCATACCATTTAAAAGTGGCTAAAGGTGATTTTATTACTGGAGGTCTGTTTTCAGTGACCAGTGGTGGGTGAAATAATTCCCTAGTTCCTTGCTTTTCTTTACAGGGTGGCTCAAGACATTTTGCATTGCCACTCCTGAGCAATATCTTAGCTAGAACTGCCCATATGCCGTTCCCCTTATTTTAACCATCACCAGCCAAGCAAGTCTGGACAAACTGACATATTTATATAAATAGAGGGCAGAATTGGGCTCCCCGTCAACACCAGAATTTTGCAACAGATTTGGCAAAGAGCAGTAAAGTGATCGATTAGTGCTGCAACCTTTCTATGTAGGTGGTATCTTGCTCCTGAAAGGATTGCTTTATGTATTTTCCATTATATTCCTGTACTGTTTCGGGGTTTGTGGATAATCGTGTACTTTTAAACATGTGCTCTAGGACCCTATCACTATGAACCAAATCATCACTAGGAAGTGTTTCTCAATAAAATTTCATGTGGTTATAATAGCTTCCAGTTTCAAATAATGGTTCACATTTGCTAAGCAGTAAAACAACGGACAGCAAATTTTTAGAAACGTCACAAGTTTTGGATTCTAAGAGGTTAAAACTGGGCTTCTTCATTGTAGCCATTGTCATTTAAAGTAAGGGCATTATGGTGCACACCACAGAACTCAGTTTCCGAGCACCAGACCAAAAAGAATGTAGGGGGTGAATATCTTGCTTTTTTATTTTTGGGGGTTTACAGCCCCTATAAATCATTTCCACGACCTGCAAGAAGGAAGATGTTGGTGGCCTGTAGTTGAGTGTCTGAAGTAGTCTGTTATACATTTTATACATTTGCATTGCCATTACAGCGTTAATAATAAAGAGGGTAACAACTCTATGGGGTTGATTCAAAGAAACATGTAACAGCTTGGATTTGGGTGCCGATCATCCTATTTTTCCCGTACGCTCGTGCGTTCGTATGAACTTGCGAGTGATTCTATAAGCAAATACGTTTCTATCCTAAAATGTACGTCCGTTCGTATGGCAGTTCGGGAATCAGACCTATGTCAGTTTCCATCCTGAATTTTCCGTTTCATTTCTCAGGTTGCAACATTGGTTTTGCCCTTTTTCCTTTTTTGTCTGGACGTAAATCCTTCTGATCTTGCGGCTGCGCACTACAAACTTACCTCATTAAAGTGCATTCTAAATATTTGGTCTTATTTTTCTTTATTTCATTTATTTTGTAGTAACCAACCATTAATGAATGCATTTGCATAAGTAAATCTTACTTTGTTTAATTTTTAGTTAACTTGCATTTTTTACTTGTGGATTTAATTTTAATATTTTGGCTTCAAATGGTACAACTTAAAATTTTGTGTGTGGTTACCCACACCCTCTACATACAGATTGCTCTCAAAAATTAAAAAACACCCAGCAACTTCAGCATGTTATGAGCCTAGAAACAGCCAAGATGGCGGCTCAGGTATTATCGGGCAGCCTGCAAACAGAAAGGGCCTTGTGACTGTGTTGCTCTGCATTCTTTGATTTCTGACCTTTCCGTGCCCCCAGCTCTGCTGTGTCTGTGCAAAATAAAGCAGTAACCCACATCCTGCACTTTATCCCGCTCTCCTCTCCTCAGTAAGTGTGATGCATCTGACCAAAGATGAGCTAAAATAATTAAACAAAGCAAAGGTAAACAACTACACCAATAAATGCAATCTAAAAATATTATTCTAGTACATCAATTTAAAAATAAATAACAAAGGACATACGTTTCTTTAATTAACGCAAATATATTGCAAAATAAAGGTTTACATGCCAAGGACTAATTAAGGTCCACATTAAAATGCTTTTATAAGGCATACATGAAATGCATTGAATCAGGTATGCATTGCCATACAATTTATGGCCTCGGCCATGCTGATACATGCAGTTCATTGGAGCTCAAGACGCGCAGACTCCTCCACATAGCCAAAAAACCTGTTCAAGAACAGCAATCCGACTGCTAAAAGGTGTCGGCAGTGGCTTTCTTTTAAAACGTATTTAGAGGTTTGAAAACTGTTCTCTGAATCACACCTAGACACATTCGATTATCCTAAGTTTTACGTTTTGATCCTAAGTTTTAGGATTTGATCCTAAGTTTTACGTTTTGATCCTAAAACTTAGGAACAAACTTGCGATGATCGTAAGAGCATATACGCATTCGTACGTAGGCTCGTGCGAGTCGGAAATGGCCAAAAAAACAGGAAAAAATGACTAACACCCACCCAAACTTACGATTCTCGATCCAAAATCAATGAACTTTTGCTCTTTGAATCGAGGGGTATATGTTTTATAGAGTAAAAAAGGAAAGTTTTTTAAAATTGCTTCCCCTCTTACTTGATTTTTCAGAATCAGCTTCTTCATGCGTGTGGCAAGATGGCTGATGCAATGACTGCAAAATCTGCCTGCTATTCCAAACATCTGCTGGTGTTAATCCCTCTCAGTAAGCTTATGTCACTGACTGCCACAGAGGGGCTTTAGGGGAGCAATTTACTAAGCTTTGATTTTTTGACTGGAGGTCCACTTTCATGTAGGTTAATATGTACAGTGCTCCAAATATTTCTAAATTTCAGAATTATTCACCTATGCTCTTTTTGAGATGTTGTATTTGGTTTCCAACTGATTTGAATGAAGCAGAGTAGACAGAAATACAATCCAATTTTATAAAGTGAGGTCTTTTGCTTATAACCTGAGAAGGATTGCTTAAGCTGACAATATGTGGGTGTCAGGTCATTCCTGGGCGATAAGGTAGGGAGTTCCAGAAAACACAGGTTAGGAGCCATATCAAATAGCTGTATCTGGTCCGTTGGTACCAGAATTGGATCTTTAGAAACTACCACTAAAATGGTAAGCCACGTATTAGTTTTTAGAAGATTTATCTTATTTCCACCTGGGCATAAAGGTATGAGACCTCAGTTCCTCCTGGTCATTCTTCAGGGAGTGCATGCCGAAGGGTCAAGGAACAAGTGGACTCTACACACCCCTTGTGGCTTTTTGAATAACTGCATCATCTGTTTGAAATAAGGTAACTGACATTGGCTCTATTAATTCTTATATTGTTTGTCAAATGTGATTTAGAGCAACTAAATATATAACTTAATATTATTTATATATATATATATATATATATATATATATATATATATATATGTAACGTTTGATCCCGAAATTACTTGTACCATGCATCTCGGGGTCATTACATGCTACCGGGCTGGCTTCTGGCCCAGTATCTAGTCCGCTTAATGGACCGAGCTGTGTCAAACTAGAGTTGGTGGCATTATCACAGGCTGGCAGGGCTCTGGTCACTGGTAGTAGCAAAAGAGCACCACAGCCGGTGACCGGTATCAAGGGACTGTACAGTGCGATATTGGTGGCAGTGATGTCAGCCAAGGCCACGAGGTACGGATTTCCTAACACAGTTCATGTCCCATATGAAGCTCATAGTCTGAACTAAATGGATGTAACAGGAGTACACTTACCAAAAAGCATCATGATGGGTCCAATGGTCAGCGGTGGCACCGCACAGTCAAAGAAGGATTAAAGGCCGGCACTCCAGATAGAGTTTACTTTATCTGGAGAAACTTTATTTGGAGTTCTGGCCTTTAATCCTTCATAGCCAAGAGTAGGGCCCAGCATTGGACTAGAACACCTTGGGCTCACCATTTGTGCCAGGTTGGGTGCCCAAGGAACAAGGATGTGTGCAAGCCATGAGACTCATTCTCAAAAACAGGGATGGTTCTGTGCACTGGGCTGGGAGGAAGCTTGCACATGGAGAAAAGGTGAGTATTCATTTTCTATGTTAAGGCTTTACCGTTCCTTTTAAGGCAATGTATTCTAAGCATACAGCACGTCCTGCTCCATCTATTAATACTTACACATGGGTAATCCTTCACCAGAGGGCGCTGTTCACTGCAGACATGCAAAAACAGGCTCCTCCCGGACCTTCATATACCGAGGGACCTCCCACAAATCCCCAGATTTCTCTGCAGTGCTGAACTGCGAAGACATGAAGTATCACGCTCTCGCAGGCGAGTGGGGCCTTACAGCCCGCGGCCCTGTGGGACTATTTCCACCCGTCCTCTTTGAGAAGACTATGCCTCCCAGCCTGGGCTGCGTTGGTCGGGTGAAGGTAGGCAGCACCTTGGGTGCTTAACGGAGCCATGCTCCACCGCAATCCCCCACCATAGGGTAGGCGGTCAAGGCTAATGGTGAGCCTCTAGTGGATGCCCCTCCCGCACTATTGCCCCGTGCCCTGAGTAGTGGTGGACCCTCTTTCAGGGTCGCCACCCTCCTTCTTTCCCCAACTAGTTAAGGGGAAAAGAAAGGGGGGGGGTGTGGCGGTCCCAGTGTACTGTTAGTCACGCTTAACGCCTTTATTTCTTCCTATTGACATCTGGGTGTCAGAGCCGCGCTGCATGCTCCTTATTCTGTTTTGGCTGCCGCTGTTTTTTCTCTACTACATAGTTTGCTACGTCGTTAGATGCCGTGGCACCTTTTTGTTACAACAGCTGTTATGATTTTATCCTTGCGTTTTATTTTTTACCTCAGAGCTTCGCGCTCTTCGGGGTGGGTGGGGACTTGTCTTGGCGCACTCCGCGTCACGGCCGAGCATTGAGCCCGCCCTTCGAGGTTCGCTGTGCGCCATTTTGACGACCTTCGCGCGTGCGCGTGGCGGCTGTTCCCCTCCTCCCTTGGTCTGTAAGTGCCCTCGCGGGTGATTTCTTATTATTTGTTCTTCCAGCTGCGCATGGCCCTGACACCCTCTTTCACCTTATGTTTTTCAGACGCCGAGTCTCCGGCGGCTTCTCCCGGCCTCTTATATCCTGTATAAATATCCTGTACAAATATATATATATTTATACATATATAGTTATTAGCTGGCCTTTCTACAAATCTCCCACATTAATCAGCGGGTCGTTGGGGCATCCAGGGTTGCCTAGTGCATAAATCCCTACGGGCATACTGTGCCTAGATAATCACCATGTGGAGGTATCTCAGAATTATGTGACCGGGGTCCCTCTGGGACAAGACCGGCTGTGTATAGCCATGTGGTCTCCCCCATGCTGATGCTGACAGGGCACGGGTGTGCGCCCCCTTTGCCGAGCAAGCACCGGCCCTGCGAGCGGCACCTGTGGCTTCTCCCTCTTCCCCATGCCTAAACCTCACTATTGTTGAGTCATGTTCCAGCGGGGAGTTACAACCTGACCTGTCTTCTAGATGGCCTACGCTTGACCAGATTGTTACGGGGTTGTCCGAACGCTTGGGTTCTGGCAGGAAGCGGCCCTTGACGCCCCCGGCTTCGGCCTTTGCTATGGGTTCGGAGGAGCTCTCTTCTCCTTGTGATAGTGCTCCGTCTGACGATGGAGATCTGTTCTCTGATCCAGGTTCCTCTGATGAGAGGCCGAGGAGTCACAATGATTCTGGCCAGGATGACTGGGGCCAGCTTGACATTGATGGTATGTTGCTTAGGATATTTAAGGCCCTGGCTATTTCGCTCTTTGGCGCGGTCCCCAAGCCGAGAGGGGAAAGCTTCCATACAGCGACTGCGCGTTTGGAATTTCTCGAGCAGGCTCACTTCCACGCTCTGGTTCTTAAGGAATGGGAATGCCCCACTAAACTTCCAGGGATCCCAGAGGACTGGGATTGGAAATACCCTTTTCCCCCTGAGATGGTTGATTGTTGGTCATCGTCTCCCGTGGTGGACGCACCGATCATTGGGGTTCCTAACCCCCTCCCTTCTTCATAGCCCCGGCTTACAGCATCCTTCGGGATGTCGAGGACCGGCGCATCGATAGGCTGGCTTCGCACGCCTTTGCTTGTGCAGGAACGGCGCTGCGTCCTGTCTGTGCCGCGGCCATCACTGCAGTGGCCGCTAGAACCCTCATAAGACAGATGCTTGAGCATCACCCTGAGGATTTACCCTGGGAGGTGTTTAATGCACTCTCCAGTTGTGATATTTTTGTTAAATTTATCCTTTTAGCTCTGGATGACACCATCAGAATGTGTGCGAAGACCTCTGCCCCAGTGGTGGCTATACGTTGACTGCTCTGGCTGCGACAGTGGGGGGCTGACGATGCTGCTAAAAGGACTCTGACTTGGCTTCCCTTTAGAGGCCAACGCCTGTTTGGGGTCCGTCTGGATATATTTAAAAAAGAGGACAATTCGCCCCATCAAGGGCGGCCGTCTCGGTCCCTTCGGGGCAGGGATACCCCTCCCCCTCCATATCATAGTGTTAAGCAAGAACCAGGGGTGCCCCTTCCGGGGCCTGGTACAGACTCCTGCCCCAGGAGCGGCAGACAACGTCAGGGGCCTTCTGGTCGGGCTAAGCCCGACTTCTTCACCAAAACCCCCCAAGCATGATGGGACGCCCTCACCCGCCTGGGTGAGGGGATGGCCACAGCACCTTGCTCCTATCAGGAGGCACCATGCCTTGTTCTGGTGGATTCAGGAGGTAGTCCCTCTGGTTGCGGGACGGTGTTTGCTGGATGGTTCTTCCCCGAGTGGGTCAGGGTACTTCTGGTCCCTGTCTTTCTTCAAGTGTTGGCGCAGGCCTTCCTTGGCCTGCTAGGTCTGGGCTCCTTGACAGGATGTCCTTAACAGATAGAGGCAGTGGCCTCTACACCAGTTTGTTCCACTTTCTCCTGGAGGATGAGGCGGTCGCCCATCCTAACCCTCCATGGGTTTGGCGATTGTATCCACAAGCGTTTCCGCTTGGCGTCTCTGAGTTGGGCTGTCGGCGCTCTGTAAATCAGTGGGCCTCTGGCCGTCCGTGGAATGCTAAGATGCTTATTTTGGCTCACATGTGTCTTCAGGACACTGAGGCTTTTACAGGTGGGTGTTGGTGATCAACACCGCTGATTGTGGCCGTGTTATTAGGCCCCTCCCCCGCTCCCTGTGTTCGCTACGGCTTGGATGGGAGTGCTGTCTCGATTGAGACCAAGGGGCAGCCGCATAAGGACCTACTAGGTTGTCCTTCTTACTTACAATGGGGAGTTATTTGGGATGGGTGTTCAGTCACCTTAGTTCCTATTTTGTCCCATTCTCCAGTATCTCCTCTCCTAGAATTGCATTTGGATTCGGCTCCGGCTAGTTTCTTCTTCTTTGGCGGTAGGGGATCTTCTGGGACAAGTTCTCTGTCCCTCTTTGCTGATATATTACCTTCACCAGGCAGGATTGCAGCTGGTGGGCTCGTTGGTGGCGTATCAGATGCTGTCCCTTATATACCGAGCCCTTGGGCTCTTCTGCACACTAGGTTAGTGATCCTACATGGGGTTCCAGCACCTCTGGAGCTAGGTCTGTGCTCATTCCCCTAGGTACGGTGGTTCCTCTTGAGCCGATTATACTCAAGGACCCTGTCAGGGGGCATCCCCTTCTTTGCTTGCATCTTCCTGTGAATGGTCGCCTTGGGTACCAAGTCTCGCAGGTTGGCGAGGGGGGGAATTTCTTCCAAAACCCCCCGTGGTTCCTAGGTAGGGTCCCTTAGGGTCCATCTTACCTACTGGTTTCTTGAAACAGTGAGCCTTCCGTTGCTTTATACAGCTGGACTTCTCCTCTTTTAGGACCTGTCTATTTGGGGACTCTTGGCCTGTTGGAAGACAATGGCCTATTTTATTATTGGTCTGGAGCTTGAAGCAGGCTGATCCCTCTGGAGGGTTCCAGATCCTGTTCTGGGTGGGGGTCTACGTCCCCTGTTCCTCAGTGGTATTCGCTCCAATGGATGTCTTTCAGTGGCAGGTTGTGCTATCCTGTTGTCCCTCTGAGAGCCAACTAGGGTGGCTCTGTTGGGTCTCGCCTATATCACAGGGGCTCTGCCCTTGTTTTTACTGTCCCAGAATATTCTGACTCTGGTCATGGGGGCTTAGTAAATTTGTGTATAGACTTCTATTTTATATGTCTTCTCTTTATTCACCCTGCTGTGGGTTTTCTGCACACGGTCGTGCTGATAATGAGACCCGTGAGCTTGATGGCCCCTGGGTGGCCTAGTGAACTGTGGTTCGCAGATGCTTCTGCTAAGGTCAGCTGAACTGTACGCTCTCTCAGGAGTGCGGTTCTGCCCTTGTCGGGCTCCTTCTTATGTCGTCTCAATCTACAGACTCTAGTCTGGGGATTGACAGCTGATTCATTCACCCCTTGGAGACGGGCTTATCTTCTGGGTGACTTGGTATATGGGGGGGCTACGAGCAAGCTTCCTTGGCTTCCTCTGCCTCCATCCGTTATGGGTTAGGGTGTACCCATGTTGATTGGCATGAGTCTTGGTCTCTCCCCTGTTGGTCGTTCTCGGTTCCCGGGGTTCTAGAGTGGTTCCAGCATAGGTTGGGGTTGGCTCCCCATCTAGGTTCTTGATGGTTCAGGTTCTGTCCTGTCCTCCTTCCTGTAGAAGTCTGGTTCAGTCTTCCTTGTTAGGAGTTCTCTTGGGGATGCTCAAGGACATCTCTCAAGTAGTTCTATGGTCCCTGTTGGGATCAATCTTCATTCTGTTTGCCCTGCGGATTTTTTCCCTTGGGTCTTATTCTGGTTGCCTTCTGAGCTGTTTTTGTGGCTCAGTCGCCCCTCTGGGGGCTGTTGCTTTAGTCAGACGTGTGCCTGAGCAGGTGTTATATATATATATATATATATATATATATATATACCATTATGTGGTTGTATTCTGCCTTACGCCGGACCACTTTGTCCAAGGTGGTGTTTTATGATCCTTATTTAAGTCCTTTAGTCTGCCTATGGGCCTTATTCTTAGTAATGTGGAAGTAAGGGGTCTACATTCCCTCAACAGGTGTGGCACTTTTCCTGGTTGTTTCTTGTCCCTTAGGGGGACTGATGCCCTTTGGGGTCTGTGGGCGCCTCCTTATGTATGCGCCTGATCTCGTTTGCTTCCAGGGCCATTGCGCCCTTTGGACTGATCTTACTTGGATGGTTGCCTTCCTGGTCCTGAGTTAAGGTTTCGGCTTCTTGCTGATCCTTGTTAATGAAGGGGTCAGTATCCCTGCCTGTCTGTCGGGAGACCAGTTTTCATTTCCCCGTTGGGGAGAGTTCTAAGTTTTACCGAGGCTTCTTTTGCCTGTGGGCTGGTTGGGCCGTTACACTGGCCTATTCATTTAAGGGGGAAGAACCTCCCTCTCTCGTTTTATTCCGTTATATTGGTGTTTGGGTACCTTTGGCCCTTCAGCACCAGGTTTTCTGTTGAATAAGTTGCTAGACCGTTGCTTGTCTCTGTTCATACCTTTCAAGGGTTTTGTTATGAGATTGACGTTAGAGCCTTTGCTCATGTCGTTCTTGGTAGCAAAGTTTTGCAGGTGACAGCACCTTTCCTGTCTGCTGTGCCTTTTTTGGGGGGGGATCCCACCCTACTTTATGGACACTGCTATTGGATGTCCCATGTGTAAGTATTATAGATGGCGTAGGAGTTGCTTAGAATAATACAATTCTGTGAAATACTCACCTGTAGAATTGGTATTATAGGCATACAGCACGTCCTGCTCCACCCCACCCTGGTTTCACTTTGTTCTGGATCCCCTGTATGGTGATTGTTATCATTGTTATTATTCCAGTTGGGTGGTTGGTTTCTCCCGGCTTCTTTTTCTCACTGCTTTTCAATGCTGGGGATTTGTGGGACGTCCCTCTGTATATGAAGGGCCGGGAGGAGCCTGTTTTTGCATGTCTGCAGTGAACAGCGCCCTCTGGCGGAGGATTACCCATGTGTAAGTATTATAGATGGAGCAGGACGTGCTGTATGCGTATAATACCAATTCTACAGGTGAGTATTTCACAGAATTGTATTTTTCCAGCCACTGCTGGTTCTAAGATCCTATCATGTGGTAAGTAGTGAGATCTGCTGCCATTAAAGAGGATCTTCGGAGGCCTTGGAGTGTAAAAGACTACTGGGCCATCCGAGTTCCAGTGTGAAACCCCCCCAGATCCCCAGATCCACTTACCTTCTCCCAAGCTCTCGTTGCGTCTTTGTGCTGTGGCCACATCCCCACTCTAGTTTTGCGCATGCCTGTACCCCACCCTTTCTGAATTAGCTATTTATGTGCATTGTATGTCTTTTAAATGCAATGTAAAATACTTTTTTTTTCAAAACATGGTTTTAGGTGACTAGCTGCCCATATGCACTAACAATATAGTACTTGAGATACATAAAAAGCGGAAAGAAATCATCAAGAAGTATTTGTTAACTTTTAAATGATGAATGGTTTCTTCATATGTTTGAAAATGGGTTCAGCTAAGGTCTCTGTTTTTACTATTGATTTATATTAGATGTAACCTTTGCTTTGTTTTTGAATAGGATTGTTGGGCCGTACCACTATGATCCTTGCAAACAAGTTACACATTTTCAGAGCAGCTTGCCATTTTTTCCATTAATATCAATATATCAATATACCCTTAAAGAAGATACAAACATGTTTTTAGTTGAACTTTTAACATTCAAGAAATGTGATTTATGTTTTTTGACCCTTTGAGGGCTCCTTAAATCACTTACTTGTCACTCACACTCTGCAGTCTTTGAACCATGCCTCTGTTAGAGCTTATTCTCTTTGAATTAAAGTGCAACCAAGAGCAAGTATCTACAAGCTTTCAGTAATCTGTTCTTTTACTGGAATCAATTAGGGGAAGGAAAATATGCTTCAATTTATCCCTAGCATCTATTTAATCCCTCCTCAGAGCTGCTACAGGCAAACCTATTGCATGTAGGATTTCACATAAATGTCCTCCATCTCCAGTTGTAGGAAAGGCATTCATATGGGTGCTAAATGCTAAATATTTGGTGAAGCCACTGTGACTTCCACTGTGCATTGCAGTGTGGATTACAACCTGTATCCCGCTGAGCTTTTTAGTGATAATAAGAAAAAAAAGGCAAAAAAAGTTTGTCCTACATTTTCCACCCAAAAAATCACATGTGCATGTGAAGGCGCATTTTTACAGTTAAGGTACATTGTTTTTTCAGTGATGTAAGGATATTTTTATTTAAAAGTTTGGAAAAAACAGCACCCTAGCGTACTATAGTCTGATATTTCCAAAATTAAACAAATATCCTTACTCAGGGCCGGCCTTAGGGTAAATGTCGCCCTGTGCAGGATCTCAGGATTGCCCCCTCCTCTACAAAAATGGAAAGCAAAGTGGAAAGGGGAAACACAGAAAAGAAGGAGACAGAGAGATGGGTCAAGAACAATAAAAGGGATGCAGAAAAGGTAAGACAAAAGAGAAATAAGAGGGAATGTGGAAAAAGAGAGAAAAGGAAAAAGGAATGTTATATGAAGAGCATGTGAAAACAGAAAGGATGGATGGAATGTGAAAAAAGTAAGGGGGTGAAAAGATATAAATTGAGGATGACATAGTAAAATAGAGAGAAGGAGATTGAAGGAATGTAACAAGAGAAAGATTTAAATAATGTGAAAATAGGAGCTGGAGGTAAAAGAAAGAAAGAAAAGAATGAGAGAGAAAGAAAAAGAAGGAACAAAAAATAAAAGATAGAGAAAGAAACTGGAAAAGAGAAATGGTGGAAGGTAAAAAAGGAGGAATATGTGAAAAGGCTGAAAGGTGACAAAATAAAAATGATGGGTATGTGTAAATTACTTGGAAAATATGCAGGAGGTACGGTAAGAGAAAACAGGAGGAGAAAGAGGAAATGGAAAATCAAGAAGAAATAAAGTTAAAAAAATGTGCAAAAAAGAATAAAAAAGAGATGTTGGTTATTTAAAAAAACAGAGGCCTTCTGCTCAAGTTGAGAGCTCCTGGCTCCTCCTTACAGAGTGGTTGGAATGGCGCCCTGTGCAACCGCACACCTCGCACACCCCAAAGGCTGGCCATGTCCTTAACTCATTGGAAAAATGATGTACCTAACCTGCAAAAATGTCCCATTACAGGTCATTTTTGGGGATAAAAAAGTACAAAACAATTTTATAAATGTTTAAACACTAAGAATCTCACCGGGAGACTGGTTGCAAGCCACACTGCAATGTACACCGCAAGTCACACTGGTTTCACCAAACAATTAGCATGACTTCCATAGACTCAGATTATCATACCTACTACAAGAGTTTATTCCAGTTTATTTTATCTTATCCAATGCTGATTGCTGCACATAAAAATTAATTAATTTTAATTTTCTAACTCCTGTTGTGCTCAATTGTAAAAACAAATGGGCGTCTCCTAGAGCTGCAGGCCGCCTGCAAAGAGGAAGTGCTGCTGGGTTTCCTGTTACTGTACATTGTCAGTTATGCAGGAGCGTAGCTAGGGGGGAACAGGGGGGGGGGCACTTGCCCTGGGTGCAGCAGGTCAGGGGGACCCCAAAGGGGGTCCTGAGAACAAGGTTGGGGCACCTTTTCAAATCTTTGTCCTGGGTGCCAGAAAGCCTAGCTACTCCTCTGCACTTATGTCAGTTATATCCAGGCCGCAGCACAGCATGCTGCGAAAACAAGTTCCAAAATGGCTACTACCAGGGGAAAATCTGTGAGGCAGCGTTTTAGCTTTGAGTGGATGCAGGAGCAAATGTAAGTGCTGACAATGATTCATTATCATGCATGCAGATGGGGCAAATGAGTTTTGATGAGTTTTCTTTTCAAACTGTGCCAGGCTGTTGGATCAGGTTTTATCAAGTGACAGTTTCATTAATAATTTTGTCCAGATTTGAAAAAATGCTGAATTGGCAGTTAGAAGTTTGCATGAAATTGCACTTGAAATGCTGTAGCAGGGATCCAAAGTTTGCCCTTCTTTCAAATTCAATCCTTTTTCTTTTAAGTTTAATCCTCCTTTCTTTTAAATTTAATCCAACCACTTTGTCCCTTGGAGCGCTCCGTGCAAGCAACCACGACAAGCCACAGTGGTCCCGTCTAGCTCAGCCACACCCAGAAAAGAGGCCAGCAGCTTTGCTTACAAAGCTTTCAAATGGTTCATTTACACTGTTCCCATGGGGAATATGATTGAAGCAAGTTAGCATGTACCTGGACAGGGACTTTAAATTACCCCATAATAGGTCTTCAACAGTTATCTGAGACTAGAGAAGAAACCTGCATTCATTTTACCATATTATTACCATTAGTTATTAGTGATAAGTGAATTCACAGGCTAAAAATAGAGTGCTCTTGGGTAGTTATAAACAGTAGTAGTTAAAGGAGCACTATCGCGAAATTGTGTAATATTTAAGACCCATATTAACTTGTTGGAGGGGGGGTCACTTATACACCCCACCTGAATAAAACTCCCGCCAAGCTTATGGTTTTCTCTTCCTGATAGAAATAAAATCCAGGGGGGACAGTTTTAGTGTATTAGGGGTGACAAAGCCTTCTGTCCATTAAAATAAAAACAAGCAAACAAGCTAAATAACAAGAAAAAATATTTCTTGATGTGGGGTGTATACTTGATCCCTCATTCCGCTATCCAGCGTATTTAAATGGATATTCTAAGCATACAGCACGTCCTGCTCCAGATATAGTAATAACATGTGGGTAATCCTCCGCCTCCAGCGCCGTGCACTGCAGACATGTAGAAAACAAGCTCCTCCCGGCCCTACATATACCGAGGGACCTCCCACAAATCCCCAGATTTCTCTGCAGTGCTGAACTGCGAAGACATGAAGTCTCACGCTCTCGCAGGTGAGCGGGGCTTTACAGCCCGAGGCCCTGCGGGACTATTTCCACCCGTCCGCTTTGTGAAGAATATGCCTCCCAGCCTGGGCTGCGTTGGTCGGGGGAAGGTAGGCAGCACCTTGGTGCTTAACGGAGCCATGCTCCACCGCAATCCCCCACCATAGGGTAGGTGTTTTAGGCCGATAGTGAGCCTCTTGTGGATGCCCCTCCTGCATTTTTGCCCCGTACCCCGGGTAGCGCTGGACCCTGTGTGAGGGTCGCCATCCTTCCTCTTTTCCCCAACTAGTTAGGGGGAAAAGAAAGGGGGGGGGTATGTGTGTGGCGGTCCAAGTGCACCGGTATGTCACGCGTGTGGCCTTATTTCTGCCCTTTATTAACTCCGAGATGTCAGAGCCACGCTGCTTGCTCCTTATTCCGTTTTTCGGCTGCCGCCGTATGCCTTGTACTTAGCTTGCTGCGTTGTCTAGATGCTGTGGTGCCATTTCTTTATTGGATGTAACGGTTCTATACGAATCCTTAAGCGTGGGTTGTATCCTTGTCTTTACTTTTACCTCAGAGCTTCGCGCTCTTTGGAGTGGGCGGGGTCTTGGTTCGGCGCGCTCCACGTCATGGCAGAGCATTGAGCCCGCCCTTCGAGGTTCGCTGGGCGCCATTTTGTTGAGCTTCGCACGCGCGCGTGGTGGCGGTCTCCTCCTCCTCCACTTGATCGGTAAGTGCCCTCGCGGGCGACTCCCTCTTTAGATGTTCTGTCCAGCTGCGCATGGCCCTGACATCTCTTTCCCATTTATGTCTTTCAGACGCTGAGCACCGGTGGCTTTTCCCGGCCTCATATATACATATATATACATATAAGGATTTTAGCGGGCCTTACTACAATTCTCCCACATTGATCAGCGGGTCGTTGGGGCATCCAGGGTTGCTTATAGCATAAATCCCTACGGGCATACTGTGCCTAGATAATCACCATATGGAGGCATCTCAGGATTGTGTGACCGGGGTCCCTCTGGGACAAGACCGGCTGTGTGTAGCGTGTGGTCTCCCCCATGCTGATGCTGACGGGCCACGGGTCTGCATGCCATGTGCCGAGCAGACACTGGACCTGCGAGCGGCGCCTGTGGCTGCACCTCGCTCCTTCTCTCCCCTTTCCTCTTACCTAAATCTCACTCCTGTTGAGTCATGTACAAGCGGGGAGTTACAAATAGACGTCTCTCCTAGACGGGCCACGCTTGACCAGATTGTTAAAGGGTTGTCCGGCCGTGTGGGTTCTGGCAGACAACGGCCCTGGACTCCCCCGGCTTCAGCCTGTGCTATGGGCTCGGATGAGTCCTCTTCTCCGCGTGATAGTGCTCCGTCCGAAGATGGAGACCTGTTTTCAGACCCGGTTTCCTCTGATGAGCGGCCGAGGGGTCAGGATGATGCTGGTCAGGATGACTGGGACCAGCTTGACGTTGGTGATATGTTGCTCAGGATTTTTAAGGCCCTATCTATTTCGCCCCCTGGTGCGGTCCCCAGGCCGAGAGGGGAGCGCTTCCATACGGCGTCCGCGCGCTTGGAATTTCTCGAGCAGGCTCACTTCCATGCTCTTGTACTTAAGGAATGGGAATGCCCCACTAATCTTCAAGGGGCCTCAGAGGATTGGGTTTGGAAATACCCTTTTCCCCCCGAGATGGTTGATTGTTGGTCTTCGTCTCCAGTGGTAGACGCACCGATTTATTGGGGTTCCTAACCCCCCTTTCTTTACAGCTCCGGCTTACAGCACCCTGCGGGACGCCGAGGACCGGCGCATTGATAGGCTGGCTTCCCACGCCTTTGCTTGTGCAGGAACGGCGCTACGTCCTGTCTGTGCCGCGGCCATCACTGCAGTGGCCGCTAGGACCCTCATAAGAAAGATGCTTGAGCATCAACCTGAACATTTACCCTGGGAGGTGTTTAACGCACTCTCCAGCTGTGATATTTTTGTTAAATTTATCCTTTTAGCTCTGGATGACACCATCAAAATGTGTGCGAGGACCGCTTCCCCAGTGATAGCTACACGTCGCCTGCTCTGGCTGCGACAGTGGGGGGCCGACGATGACGCTAAAAGGACTCTGACGGGGCTCCCCTTTAGAGGGCATCGCCTGTTTGGGGCCCGTCTGGACCTATTTGGAAAACAGGACAATTCACCCAATCAGGGGCGGCCGTCTCGGCCCCCTCGGTGCAGGGATACCCCTCCACCTCCATATCATAGAGTTAAACAGGAACCAGGGATGCCCTTTGCGGGGTCTGGTTCGGTCTCCTGTCCCGGGAGTGGCAGACAACGCCCGGGGCCTTCCGGCCGGGCCAAGTCCGAATCCTTCATCGAAACCCCACAAGCATGATGGGACGCCCTCACCCGCCTGGGTGAGGGGATGGCCACAGCACCTTGCTCCTATCGGGAGGCATCACGCCTTGTTCTGGTGGAGTTGGGAGGTAGTTCCTCCGGATGCGGGACAGTGTTTGCTGGGTGGTCCTTCCCTGAGTCGGTCAGGGGGCCTCCGGTCCCCTGTTTTTCTTTAAGTACGGGTGCAGGTCTTTCCTTCGCCTGCTAGGTCTGGGGTCCTTGCTGGACGCCCTTAACGGATAGAGGCAGGGGCCTCTACACCAGTTTACTCCCCATTCCCCTTTAAGGATGAGGGGTTCGCCCATTCTAACCCTTCTTGGGTTCGGCAATTTGTATTCATAGGCATCCAGGCTTGATCTGAGTTGGGCCGTCGGCACCCTATAAACCAGGGGGCCTCTGGGCGTCCGTGGAGGGCTAAGATGCTTAATTTGGCTCCCAGGTGTTCTTCGGACACGGAGGCCTTTACAGCTTGGTGTTGGTAGTCATCACTGACGATTGTGGCCGTGTTATTGGGCCTCTCTTACGCTCCCGGTGTTTCGCTAGGCTCGGTTGGGAGTGATGTCTCGCACGAGACCAAAGGGCAGCCACAAAAGGACCTATCAGGTTTCCTTCTATCTCCCAAAAGGGAGTTGTTTGGATAGGCTTTAGTTGCCTCAGGTCCTATTTTTGTTCCATCCCCCAGTTTCCTAGGATGGAATTTGGATTGTTTCCGGCTAGTGCCTTTTTTATTGGCAATTAGGGATTTTCTGGGGCAAGGTCTCTGCCCCTCCTTGCTATCATCTTTCTGTCACCAGGCAAAATTGCACCTGGGAAGGCTGTTGGTGGCTGTGCAGATGACGTCCCTTATTCTCAGTGCCCTTGGGCTCTGAGGCACCTTAGGTTGTTATTTCTGGACAGGGGTCCAGCAACCGGGACCTAAGTCTGTGCACCTTCCTCCTAGTCGAGGTGGTTGATCTTCTGAGAGTTAATTCAAGGAGTCCGTCGGGGGGGCATCCCCTCCCTTCTTGCTGCTTCCTGTTGGTGGTCACCATGGGTACCAAGTCTTGCAGGTTGACTGGGGGGGGCTTGTTTCTTCTGAAACCCCCCATGGTTCCTAGGTGGGGCCCTTAAAGGGGTTCATTTACCTATTGTGTTGTTGACACAGCGAGCCTTCAGCGGGCTCTATCTTGCTGGACTTCTCCGTTTCAGGGCCTGTCCATTTGGGGACTCTTGGTCTGTCATAGGACAGTGGCCTGTCCCTTTTTTCCTGGTAAAGTCTCGGGACTAGTTGTCTTTTGATCTATGTGGGAATTAACATCCCTTGCTTTTTATCGGTTTTTAGTCTCCGATGGATGCCCTCCTTTGGTAGGAGGTAATCTATTGGCCCTGAGTTACTACTGGTATGGACCTGTTGGGCTCTGTCACGATCACAGGGGTTCTGCCCTTTATTATTGGCCCAGATTTGGCCTGACCTTGTCCTTTGGGGCTTAGTAGTTTCTGGCTAGACATTATACTCGATATGTCTTATTTTCTTCACCCTGCCAGGCAGGGGTCTGCGCAAGGTCACTGAAAAAGGGAAGAACCGTTATGCCAGGGGCCTGGGTGGCCCAGGGGGGTGTCGTTCGCGGAGGCTTCTGCTGAGGATGGTGGGCCTGTACGCTCTCTCACGAGGTCTGTTCTGCATAGTCAGGCTCTTTTCTATTTCGCCCCTATCTTCAGGCTCTATTTTGGAGTTCTTCGACCTGTTGGAGATGGCATATCTCTGGGTGTCTTGTTTCCAGGAGAGCTAGGATCTAGCTTCCTCCTCTTCCTCTTCTTCCATTTCCTGCCATCTATCTTAGGGTATGTTGTACCTGTATTGCTTGGCGGGGTCTAGCTCTCGCCCCTGATGGACGTTCTCTGTTCCCGGGGTTCTAGAATTATTACAGCATGGTTGGCGTTTGCTCCCCAACTTAGTTCTATGAAGGTTTCAGGGCTCGCCCTGTTCGCCTACTACAGAGGTCTGTTCCAATCTTCTGTGTTGAGCATTCATCAGGGTTTGCTCAGGTACATTCCTTGAGGAATTCTTGCTTCCTCTTTGGGTGTTTACTTAGTCTGATGCCTTGCTAAGGGTTACCTTGGGTCTTATTCAGGTTCTTCTGACCTGTTCCTTACCTCATATCGCTCTTCTGGGGCGGTTGCTCCAGTCATAAGTGTGCCATAAAGGATGGCTCTGTTAGCGGTCATAGTCAGTATATATATATATTTGTTTATATATCTGTACACCATGAGGGGGGGGTGCTCCGCATTACGCCGAGTTTGGCTCCAGGCGGTGTTTTGATTCTCCTTTATTCCAGATCCTCTGGTCTCTGGGCTACTGTCTTGATATACTATGAGCTAAGGGGATCTGTCTTCCCCTACAGGTGTTGGGAGATTTTCCTGGTCCGTTTCTTGTCCCTGGTAGGGATTATGCCCTTGGGGCTTATGGGTCTCCATCCTTTAGTACCGGATCTGATTGCCTCCATGGGTGTAGGTGCCCTCGGATCGGCATCACTTGGTTGGTTTTGTCCTTCTGAGCCTAGAGTAAACGTTTCGGCTCGTGCTGAGTATTGTTGTTTTCAGTATTCCTGCAGGTCTCGCTTGAGACCAGGGTTCATATTCCCCACTGGGGAGACTTCTAAGGTTGCCATGGCTACTCTCTTTTGCATGAGCATGGTTAGGCTGTTTCTCTGGCCTGTTCTTTTAAGGGAAGATTATTTTTCTCTCTTGGTTGTTTTGTTCTCTTACTACTTGTGCTTGGCTTGGCCTTTTCAGCACTAAGTTCTGTTGAGCATGCTGGATTGTCCGCTGCTTGTGTTCAGTTCTCCCTTTACAGCTTCAAAGGTTGAGGTTAGAGCCTTGCTCTCGTTGCTCTTGGTAGCATGGTTGCGGGTGACAGCGCTTTTACTTTTGGCTGTGCCTTTTTTCACGGGGATCCCACCCTACTTTATGGACACTGCTATTGGATGTCCCACATGTTATTACTATATCTGGAGCAGGACGTGCTGTATGCTTAGAATAATACAATTCTGTGAAATACTCACCTGTAGAATTGGTATTATATGCATATAGCACGTCCTGCTCCACCCCACCCTGGTTTCACTTGTTCTGGATCCCCTGTATGGTGATTATTATCATTGATATTATTGCCGGTTTCTGGGTGGTTGGTTTTCTCCTGGCTTCTCCTTCTCACTGCTTTTCAATGCTGGGGATTTGTGGGAGGTCCCTCTGTATATGTAGGGCCGGGAGGAGCTTGTTTTCTACATGTCTGCAGTGCACGGCGCCGGAGGCGGAGGATTACCCACATGTTATTACTATATCTGGAGCAGGACGTGCTGTATGCGTATAATACCAAGGCCCTTATTCATCAAGCGATAGCGCCAGGTAGTGTCTGACGAGCGCCAGGTAGCGGCAGCTAACGGCGCCTACCGACTCAAGTACGCCCGGCGGCGGTCACAATGACGCATTTATCAAGCTAAATGAGGCTAGCGCCGGCGAGAGCGACGGCTAGCGCGGCATTCATCATGAAGCCGGCTGGACCGAACAGCGCCGCTGCAAATTCCTTCACAGCGACACGTATTACCTGGCGCTACCTGCCGCTCTCCCATACATTTCAATGGCAGACGCTGCAATGATTGTTCTTAGTGGTTAGGGGGTTTTTTGCTTTTGGACAAAATTCAACACATGTTTATATTGATATGTTTTATGAATCTAGCTGGTTATTTATGTTTTTTTTTTTGTTTTTTTTTTTTCACAATGTAATGTTGTGAGTGACATGGGAATTGCATCTCCTCCACCCAAACTCATTGGCCTCAAAAGCGCTGGTTTTCCACACAAACGGGGCTTGTAAAGCTATTTTGTAGCCTGTCAGGTTGGGCGGTCACGTTCGCTCTTCGAAATTGTCAGCGCCCAAGCTATTCGGCAGCCCTGTCCTTGATGAATCTGTGTTGGTCAGTGTTTGTGCAGTCGCTGTTTTAATTCGCTATGTGGCGGCGCGAGCGTCGCTGTGCCTCGCTGCGCTGCGTTGTGCGGCGCTGTGCTGTTCATACATGTGCCCTTCTGCCATTTGCAAGGAATTCACTTCCCGCGACCCCAGTCGTTGTTAATGAATACACTGTAGTTGTGAGCGTGCCTGGCCACATATTGCAGGATTAACATTCAGTCGTACCAGCTCATAACAACCCGTTATGCATTCTCATGTGTGCCACATTTTCAGGTAGTTGTCTAGTTTGATTGTGTGATGACTTTGTGAAGGAATAAGATTTGTATATTTAAGCACAACGGTGTATGCTTTAGAAGGACCTATGCATTCCAGTATGTAGAACCCCCTGCTAAATCAAGCTAATAATTTGTGGCGCCGTGGGCCCTAGCTTGTTTTTCTGCGTCATTTTAATGTTTTTCCGCCATTTAGCTTGCACATAGCTGATATTAGCTTGTCCCTGCTGCGCGCTTTTTTTTTTTTTTAGTTTGGAAGCACAGTTGCTTGCGTCATATCCGGTTCCGGGATCCTCCTTTGCGTTTCAACGCCACCTTAAGGTAAAACTGTCTTGCGCTTATGCCAATAGCTTGTTTTTCAGCGTCATTTTAATGTTTTTCCGCCATTTAGCTTGCACATAGCTGATATTAGCTTGTCCCTGCTGCGCGCATGTTTTTTTTTTTAGTTTGGAAGCACAGTTGCTTGCGTCATATCCGGTTCCGGGATCCTCCTTTGCGTTTCAACGCCACCTTAAGGTAAAACTGTCTTGCGCTTATGCCAATAGCTTGTTTTTCAGCGTCATTTTAATGTTTTTCCGCCACTTAGCTTGCACATAGCTGATATTAGCTTGTTGCTGGGGCGCGGTGCGTATTTTTGTTTTGGTTTGTTTTTTATGTCTCATGTCGCTAGCGTCATTTCCGGTTCCTGTTTCCTCCTTAGCGTTTCCAATATGGCTCCCAAACGGCGAGTAATGCGCCTCCCCAGCTCCTCCTCAGATTCCGGCCCCACCACCCCTCCCCCACATCCCCCACCTACCTCACCTTCCCCAAATACCACCCCTCCCACCCATTCCCCTCCTGTGCCCCAAAAACAAAGGCGCACCCGGGTGGATAGCCGGGTCAATGTCCAGGTAGTTAAAGTGAGTATTTTAGTTTTGTATTTTTAGTTTAAAAATGTCTAAACACACAGGGTGGATAGGGGCTGTTTTTTTTTTGTTTTTAGTCCAAAATTGTACACTCCACATGGGGCATCCCCATTGTGGATGTCCTGCTTGGATGCCCCCCCCCCCCCTGGAGGCCCCCAAAAATTATCTCTGGCCCGTCCCATCTGTGCATGTGTGAGTTGCGGATGCCTATTGCGCTTACCTCTAGCAGGGTGTACCCCTGCGCCATACATATTTTCAATTGGTGTGCAGGCGCACTCCCTGTTAGAGTCAAACGCCACATGCGTACTTTGCCGTGCAGATGCAGCTGAGCTGGTATGCACCTCCCAAGGCCCTTGGTTGCGCATACCACACCGGCGTGGACCGCTGTGTTTGGCTTGCGGAGTGACGTGGGAGTGTCCTCAGCTGTGTATTTGGGCCCTTCAAAGGGGGTTGCAGACAGTGGGCCACCCACAATAGTTGTGGCCCAAAAAAGTGCACACAAACACAGACTAATGTAAATCCTGGGTGTGGTTCCACTTTGATCTTGTCTCTGTAGAACTGTTTATGACATTGTTCTGAGGTCATGTTGTGATTTTTTTTTTTTTTTTTTTTTACTTTTTTCATAGGACTTCTGCCTGGCCGAATACGACTATGCCCGAGGAGCAAAAAAACGCCTTGCCATGGAGGTGAAGGCCACTGTGTCCCGGCGCTTCAAGACCAACCTGACCATCCGGGCTATACAACAGAAATGGTCAGATTTTAAGCGCCGGGACCCAGAAGGCGTGTACCGCCTATATGATGCCTACGCATCAGGTAAGTGAAAGCTTATGTTCTTTTTGGCCTTTGTGCACAATCATCTGCTAAGCTGTGTCCTTTTTTGCTTTTTATATTAATTATTTGCTTTCACCCCCTCCACACAGATAAGCGTCCTCCCCTGGGGAAACGTGGGAAGGGATTCCTCCCCCGAACCAGGCAGGCGGACTCGGGGGAGTCATCGGGGGAGGGTCCCTCCCGCGGGTCCTATTTAGAGGACCCAGGGGAGGAAGGGGATGACGCCCCAGAGGAGTGTGCTGCTGGGGGGCAGGCTGGATCAAGCCTCAGCTCCTCACACTCTGAGGCTGAGGACTCTCACCAGGCAAGGGGCCACTCTCAAGCAGGGAGTGAGAGGGAGGAGGGTGGCCCTTTGCCTGGTGGATCTTCTGAGCAGAGTGTGAGGAGCCGAGGCTCCCCGCCTCCTCCTCAGAGCCCTCCCTGGGCTTCAAGTGGCGCTTCATCCCCTGGTGAGTTTACATGTTTTAATTGTTAGTCTGTGCCAGGTTTCATCTGACCATTTGTGCTTAGCCCTTGCCATTCCTCTGTAATTTGCAGGGCATCATATAGGCGGCACCTCCATGGATTTTTGGCGTCAAATCCTCCTCGGGCATAGTCGTGGTAAGTGTATGTTTGAAGCTAGTTCATTTTGGACTTTATGTCATTCCTTAAAGTGGACCCACAAACCTTGCTGATATTGTTTGGATTATGGCGCCTTGCCTGCCAAATCACATCCCTCACCCAGGGCCCCCCCCCAACCAAACACCACAAACTACTTCCCTCTTTGGGGGTGGCAGAAGCCATTGTCCCTGCCTCCTGTGTGGCACTCGAGATGTGTGTGCGCCTGCGCTCTGTTTCCTACTGGCATGCGTGTGCGCACACACTGGCGGAGTGAGGTGCGGAAGGCAGGGGCGGTGGCGGACTAAAATTGTGTTGCTCTGGCAAAGTAGACTACTACACTGAATAATCACAATCCTGTGTCTTGGTACACTTTTAACAGACACGTTTCCTGGACCATTGTCTAAGCTGGTTTGCTAATGTACATTAACATCACAAACCACACTACAGTGCTAGCCAACTGGAAACCACCCCTATGTTTCTGGCCACACCATGATGTGTGCTAGCAAAAGTTAATTTTCGTGAAGTAGTTAGGGCAAACACATGTTGCACACTGGTAACATTATCCATTAAATTGGTAATGAGTCATTTACATTGCAATGTAAAGGTTAGTGCCAGATTGGCAAAATGGATACATGTGGCAACCATAAACACTTCACATTAACTAATGGGCCAGGAATATAGAAAATATCGTTTAACATGTATGTAAAGAAGTGTTTGTTTTTGGAGGTAAGACTCAATAACCAGATTGATGTCCAAACTTCGGGTGTCAGAGCTCCACTAAATGTGGTTTGGTATTTTTTTTTTTTATGGACAGATGTTGCTACGCAGACGGAGGCAGAATTCCTCCTCCCCACACCAGCTCCAGGGACGGCCAGCAGCATGGGCCACCGCCACAGCTGCGATGGTGAGTACATCCAAATTAATATGGCTAAATACTTTGTAAACATTTCTCTTCTAGTTACATTTGTAGAAATGTGAAATTGACCAATGTGTGAATATCACACACATCTAGGTTAAATGTGTTTGGTCAATAATCCAACATGCCAGTCACCATCCTTGATAGTTGCCTCACATTCTTGTTACGGACACATACGGACTATTTGTGGCGTATAGACAACCAAATGGGGCTGCTTAGGTGTTTACCAATAACATTATAGGGCAAACTTCCCTCTTCCTTAGGCACTGATGTTTGGCTTGGACTAAAGACATAAATGTCCTTACTTGCCCATAAACATTATTACCTTTGCAAGAGTGAACCTGGCCCAACACCAAGGCTGTTTAATGTGCATTAAGCATTTAATTTGCCAACAACTAACAACTAAAACCCCGCAGAATATACGATAAGTGCATGTACCACGGGTCCACCCCACCAAGCAAACCCCTAATTATGGGAACTTATCTTCCGCTGGCTCCTGCGCAACACTCCAGACGTGCATTTTTCACCCCTGGGCCTCTGTGAATGGCCGCCGGGTCCCCATGAGCAGCCAGAGAGTGACATGCGTGAAGAGGGGGTGGAAGAGGAGTGTACATTCCTGTTCCCTGCATAGACGTTAGCGTGCGTTCTTTGTGCCAAGCACGTTGGAGCATGGAGAGGTGAGTGGCTATGGATTACTGTGTGTATACACACATCAGGGGAAATACAGATCTGTGAGAAACAACAAAGTGGGCCAAAACCCAGGATAAACTATATTGTGGGTGTTGGTCCACTTTAAGAGTAAAGGTATGTGGTCCTAACATGTTTTCAAGTCAATATTAAAACTTTATTTTAAAATGTTAGGGGCACATTGTTCACCAATGTTAATGTGAGTGTTAGCAAGTTAGAAACACTGACATTACATTGCTACATCTGTGTATGTTGAGTTTGCAAACAAATTCTAATATATTATTTTTTATCACATCTCTACAGCTTGTATACGCCAGCATCGCAGACTGTGGCGGGCCTTCCGACAGATGAAAGGGATGCTGCTGGCCATGAAGAGGCGTCGGAGACGTTAGGGTGGGGGGGATGGCTGCCCTGGCCATGTTTTGCAGGCTTTGTTGGCCTATGTTGCCCGTGTTGGGCCAATTTATATAAAGACATTTATCTTTACCAAGAACTGTGTTGTTCCTTGACCAGCATAGGTTTCGATTCCCCAAAACCATTATGTCTTAAATTAGGCTGCCATTTTGAGCCAGTACATGTTTACACCATAGTAAGCAATGTTAACTAATGTGGCACATAAATGGTGGCATAATATTAGAGATGAGTGAGCAAATCAGCCCTGACTGTGTATTTAGCTTTCACATGTATGGATAAACACAAATTAGAGGTGGTTTTCAAAAATATATTTACATAAATCATAAGAAAAAGGTATACAAATTAATATTCTTGGCTGGGTGGCCGGGGAGGTTGGGAGTCATTGCTAGGGGCGGTGTTGGGGGACAACAGTGCAGTAAAAAATATAGACTGCTGTTGTATGAGCTGTTGTATCAACAACAAAGTTTGGTCCTGCCGCTGTATTGCCTCTGCCTGGCGCTGTATTGCCTCTTCCTGCCGCTGTACAGATTGTTCGATAACATTGGCAAGGCGACCAAGGTCCTGGTTCTGTTGTAGGTTTTGCCTTAACTGGTCCACCTGGCGCTGCAGGCCCTCATTTTGTTGCTGACACATCAGCACCTGATTTTCCAACGCCGCAATGCGCTCATTAGTTCCATCACGCGGCTGTTGGCGACTGTAGTCCTCCAGCATCCGGACCCCTAGTGTGTAGAAATCGGCACTGGTTGGTGCCACACCTCCTCTTGCTGTGGTTGTAGGCTAAAAAAATAGTAAACCACATTTTAGTCAAACGGAACAAATGCAGCTATGCCCCTCCCAAAAGTTACCATAAACACTCACTAGACAACTTACCCTTGTCTGAGCCTCTGAAGCTTGGCCACATGGGACTTGGGAAGAGGTCCCAGCTTGGGGTTCTGGTTCCGCCTCCTGCCAAAACAACAATGAAATGAAATGTTACATGTTGCTTCTTCCACTACCCACGAATATGCCAATGGGTTTAGAGGTCGTCTACAGCAGCCATGTTACCTGCGTGTCCTCCAGCCCAGGTAGGCTCGAGGTATCGCTGCCAGAGAGTCGCGAATCAACATCAGAGATGTCGGGCAAGTTGGCAAATGCTAAACAGGAAAATCAGGTTAGTAGGTCTGTGGGCCAAACTCTAATGTAACCTGGTTAGGCTATCGAGGTCATACCTCTAAAAAATTAAAAAATACACAGTAGACCAAAGGTCTTGGTTAAACTCAGATTGTTAACATGTATGTTACAGGACTAAGACGCACTAATTTCTGCAAATCTCATCATAAACATTGCTTAAATTAAACATACCCGCAATATCCCAGATGTCTGGAGTGGGGTCCTCACTCGAGATTGGACCTTGAAAATAGATGTGGACACACAAGTTGCCAGAAGCAAGTGGCACAACATTAGAGCCAAAAGACATACTAGAGCAAGGCAAAACCACTTACCCTCATCTCTGGCAGCTGGAACTTGAGGGGCCCTTTCTGGACAGCCACTTCCGATATTCGGGTCAACTAAAAAAAAAAAAAAAAGGGTCTAAAGATTCAGCAAACTACTACAGTGAATGTTTTCCAAAAAATATGTCCGCAAATATACATTGCTATCACTAAAATAACTAATAGACTGACCCTGGGGAGGCAACCAGCACTCCCAAGAGGCATCTTCAAGTTTACCAAGCAAACATGTAGCTTAGTAGACTAACCAAATTGAACCAGTGTTACCTAAACAGCAGAAAGGATACATTATGTATTGCTCTACACACCAACAGGGTCCTGTTGACCGGCAACATCGGAAGTGGGGTCCAAAGATGAACCAGTCACTTGGCCTACAAAGAAAAAAGACAAATGAGACACATGCACTTGAGTCAAAGTGGATCAAGCAAGGTGAACACATGCACTTACCGACATCCAAAGAGTAGGTGGGATCCGGAGGAGATGCTGGGGCCAAGGGCATGGGAGCTAGTGCAAAATAAAACCAACATTGAGCCATAGCTAATGTGCGTGCCAAAATACAACATGCATTAAGGTGTGTGAGCAGCTCTTTCACTAATATTGACTAATCAAGCCAAGTGTGGCTCACACATTGATAGGCCGATATATGGCTACACATCTCTGGCATCCTACATATCTACACATGTTAGGGCCTTGTTAGTTACTGACTGTGAGTGTTACAGTGGGCGTGCAATTAGGGCGCACCCACATATTAATAGTCAACAGGGCAAACCTTTATTGCTTGAGCTGCTCCCACACCCATTTGTTTTTCAAAAAACCAGCAAACAAATAATGGGTAAATACCTTCAATGGCAGACTGGGGTAGCCTTGAGGTTGCTGGAAGGGCAGGAGCTTGGTTGTCCGGAGCCACATCCCGGACAGCAGCATGTGCACCTATGCATAAAGCAACAGACAGAAAAGTTACAAATGTTTTAGCTATAATGTAATACTTCACAGGTCCTACAGTTAGTTGGTCAGAATGTAAAAATGCTAATCACATACATTAACATTAGGTTATAGTAAAAGCCATAAAATATGTACCTTCAGCCCAACCGGTGGTGTCATCCCCAGGATCCACACCCTGCAGCCGAGCCAGTGGGATTTTGGCCTTCAGCATCTCCTCATACGGCCTGTAGGTACTCTTTGGAGCCTGGATGAACCCACTGTCCACATCAAGATCGTGATTCATCTTTTTCATAAGGGCCCCTCGCAAAGTGTAGAAGCGTTTCCTGCAGGATGGGCCACTACGTGGGTGTTGAGCTGTGCTACTAAGCTCCACACCAATGGCATCCCACAGTTTGCTTCTTTCTTGTTTGCCTATGGACTTGCTTTGGGAGCCAAATATCAGCTCCCATTTCGCAAGTGTCAGGCGCACAAGATGATTATTCTCAGCCAAATTAAATTCAGGCTCCCTCTTGGCACCTGGGCGCTTAGCCTGGGGTGCTGCCCCACCTTCAGGCTGTGCCCTTTTCCGTAAGGGAGGTCTGCGCACAGCACCCACCAAACTCCTACTCGGGCCTGCTGTGGCCGGCAGATGTCCTGTATTTGGCTCCATCCTGTAGCTGCACACACACACAAATCAACACCCCACAAGCACGCATGCACACTACAGAATGGCATCGCAATCTCTTAGGCTTGGGCAGGTTTTATGTGCTCTAACAGCCAATCCAAAAGCAGCCCACTTAATTGATTCACACATACAGCCCAGTTCCTTCTAGGCACACCTCCACTGCACTGACAGAAGCATGTGTGTTAGCCAATTAACTCATTACAGACCTCAATCAACAAACAACACACACCCAAATCCAACAATGGACTGATGTATCTGCAACCCTTGTGACATGTGCTTAGCCTAACGGCTATTTAAAAAAACAACAGCTTCACTTTCATTGGTCCCCACCTGATTTTTGGCCCATGTCCGTTAATGCACGCACGTTACGGCTCAAGTACGCTAGTAGCGCTACTAGCGTGCGCGTGCGCACTCTGTTTTACGCACACCTGGGTCGGCTAATTGGCGCCCGGAAATAGCAGAGCGACGCAAAAGGCGGCAAAGCGGACCTGTCACTTTTGAAAATGAAGTATAAAAGGAAGGAATGAACTAGGTTCTGCTATTCTTACACTGTGGCAAAGGCTGTGGTGTGGTGCTGTGCTCGCTTCCCTTAGCTCATTTGAGCCTCTGTCTGGTTTCTGTCCTCACTCTCTGTGGCTTGTTGGGTGATTTCTGACATCAGTGCTGTTTCTTTAGGAGCTTGGTTTGGGTGGCATCTGCAAATTTTGTGTAGCATACAGCAAGTAAGGCTTGATTTTGGGGCCTTTTGTGGGCTGTGCAGCAACTCCCCTCTTGGTTGTGCTTAACTTAGAAAGCTGGTTTTCAGCAGGCTGGTGGTTTGGACCACTATAGTTCTGGTTTTGTGGTGAGCTGCATTGTAGCGGGTGTGTGTGTAGTGTGATTGTTTGTGTGTGTGTTGTGTGTGAGTGTTTTTTTTTTTTTATTTTTGTTTTTGTATATATCTTTAGTGTGTGTGATGGATAAGAGGGTGATGTATGGTGTCTGGGTGGATGGATGTATGTGTATGCTGAAAGAGCAGGAGGAAAGGGAGCGGGGTGTTGTGAGGCTTAGGGCACCCCGCTCCTTTGCAATCCGCCTTTCAGTATGGGACTTAAGTGACGAGCAGATCAGGAGCCGCTTCCGTCTGAATCGTGCTGCACTACAGTCCCTATATGATCAGATTAAGACCAAAATCGAGCCATCCACCAAACGCACTCACTCCATTCCAGGCATAGTACGCCTGTGTGCCACTCTTAATGTGTTGGCACGAGGGACCTTCCAGGCAACCTCAGCCCTCCTCAGCGGGATAAGCCAGGCTACTATGAGCCGCATCCTAATCCAGGTAGTTCTGGCAATTTGTGATTTAATCCCAATTTACATCAAGTTTCCTGAGGAGGAGGAAGAGGTTGCCAAAATAAAACATGCTTTCTATCTGATGGGAGGGATCCCGAATGTGCTAGGGTGCGTTGATGGTACACATATCCCTTTCCGCCCTCCCCGTGCACAGGAGCTGTCCTACAGAAACAGGAAGCAGTTCCATTCATTTAATATCATGGTGGTCTGTGACCATGAGATGAAGCTGCGGGCGGTGAGATCGGGGTTCCCCGGCTCATGCCACGATTCTTACGTCTTGCAGCGGACAGTCCTGTGCCGGAAGTTTGATAACAACGAAATGCCAGCTGGCTGGCTACTGGGTAATAAATTAACCATGTCTATGTATTTTGCTAATATGTGGCCTAGTAAGGCAATTTTCAACAAACTACCACCCAAAAACATGTACTAGTACTAATTGCTGTCTCTCTCCTTGTGTTTTTTCTACAGCGGACAAGGGATATGGGCAGAGAACGTGGGTCATGACTCCGGTCAGGAACCCACGGACCTCTGCCCATGAACGCTACAATGCAGCGCATCGCAAGACCAGAAGCATTGTGGAAAGAACCATCGGCCTGCTGAAAGCACGCTTTCTTTGTTTGGCACGGCCAGGAGGAGAGATGCTCTACAGCCCACAGAAGGTTTCCAAGATCATCCTTGCCTGCTGTGTGCTACACAACATTTGCATTTGTCACCGAATCCAAGCCCCCGAGGAGACAGCACTGGTGCCAGAAATCCCCAACCTGCCCGCAGATAGAAGTGAGGACACCCAGACTGGCGATGAGCTAAGGGAAAGGCTGATCACTTCTTATTTTGCGGTAAGCTAACTACCCTTCACTCTAATGCAAGTACTGCACTCCTGTTTAAATGTCTTTGACCTCCCATCCAAAAGAGCAACCAAACGCACTAAGGGGGGGTTTAAGATGACCCAAACCACTCTAAGGGGGGGTGTAAGATGACCCAAACCACTCTAAGGGTTGTTTCAGATGACCCAAACCACTCTAAGGGGTGTTTCAGATGACCCAAACCACTCTAAGGGGGGGTGTAAGATGACCCAAACCACTCTAAGGGGGGGTGTAAGATGACCCAAACCACTCTAAGGGGTGTTTCAGATGACCCAAACCACTCTAAGGGGGGTTTAAGATGACCCAAACCACTCTAAGGGGGGGTGTAAGATGACCCAAACCACTCTAAGGGGTGTTTCAGATGACCCAAACCACTCTAAGGGGGGTGTAAGACGCCAATGTTGGTTATCAAGTTATGCATTTTTTAAAAAGAAAGCACAAAATAACTATAAAGATATATACTAACTGCACTTTTCTTAATTTTTCAGGCACAAAGAGATGCACCATGATCTCGACATTCCTCTTACAACCCTTTCCTGGACTTTACTTTTCTTTTGCATTTCTGCTGGACTTTTCTTTTTCTATTTCATTTATATTTTATTCTTAATTTAGTTTGAGAGAAAAAATTAAAAAAAAATTAGATATATACATGTGGCTATGTGTTTAATTCGGTTGTAAGTTTCCTTTACATTCTAATTCCTATTTTCATTTTCCTTTTCTTTCTCTGTTCTGTTTTTATTTTCCTTTTCTTTCTCTGTTCTGTTTTTATTTTCCTTTTCTTTCTCTGTTCTGTTTTTATTTTCCTTTTCTTTCTCTGTTCTGTTATTATTTTCCTTTTCTTTCTCTGTTATGTTTTTATTTTCCTTTTCTTTCTCTGTTCTGTTTTTATTTTCCTTTTCTTTCTCTGTTCTGTTATTATTTTCCTTTTCTTTCTCTGTTCTGTTTTTATTTTCCTTTTCTTTCTCTGTTCTGTTTTTATTTTCCTTTTCTTTCTCTGTTCTGTTTTTATTTTCCTTTTCTTTCTCTGTTCTGTTTTTATTTTCCTTTTCTTTCTCTGTTCTGTTTTTATTTTCCTTTTCTTTCTCTGTTCTGTTATTATTTTCCTTTTCTTTCTCTGTTCTGTTTTTATTTTCCTTTTCTTTCTCTGTTCTGTTATTATTTTCCTTTTCTTTCTCTGTTCTGTTTTTATTTTCCTTTTCTTTCTCTGTTCTATTATTATTTTCCTTTTCTTTCTCTGTTCTGTTTTTATTTTCCTTTTCTTTCTCTGTTCTGTTTTTATTTTCCTTTTCTTTCTCATTGGTGATTTAATTGTATTTCCTTTTTAGGTAACAAATAAAAATTAAAAAAATTGTGACTATGTGTTTAATTATGTTTTATTTTCCATTTATATTCGAAGATCTGGTAGAATGTAATTACCTTTTACACACAATAAAAAAAATTTTACATTTCAAAACAAATGTGGCAATGTGTTTTATTCAGAAGGTACTGGATGGCCAGGACACAGCAAAGCTAACAGGCGCTGTGTAGAATAGCGTGGTCACACTGACTGACAGCGCCAACAAAGCTGAGGGCCAACATCATATTCAGCAATGTAGGCGTTGTTCGCAACAACGCCAGGTAGCGACTGAGGAGGCCTGCTATAGCGAATCGCTAACGCCCGCGGCTGACGCTAGCGGCGCTCATAGCGCCATACTTCAGTCGCTCATCTGTCGCTACCTGGCGCTATTGATGAATCGGCCTCTAATTCTACAGGTGAGTATTTCACAGAATTGTATTTTTTATTATTGCCCCATTTTTTCACAATAGTGCTCCTTTAATTAATCAAGCTTGAGCCTAGACTTCTTAAGAGTTCCAGAAAGGTCTGCACATGGACTAGTCTCATGCAAATGTTCATACAATGTTGTAGGTTGGAAGGAATCAGAGGCTATATAAGCAGAGTTTTGGTTAGAACCAGTTGTAAATGTTCTGGCAGTGGAGCCAAGAAAGCATTGTGTAGGCAAGAGTAAAAACTAGCTGATAAAATTATCAACACGCTGCTGAATTACACACATTTTAGATACAAGCAAGTTATTCAGGTGCTTTTTTTGTGCATTTTTGTGATCTGACAAAGGCAAAAATTACATAGACTAAAGTCGTTGCTGAAAAAGGAAAACAGGCCATAACATTTTTGTTATTGCATCAAGGCTTATGTCTGAATCGTGGGGGGTGACCTTTAGACTATATTGTACAATTTGTGTATCTGGTTACATGGGAGGTGGAATATGGTTGTGATTTTTAATATTATATAACCTCTACACACATCTGTGTTGCATATGGATGTGCCCACTAATTCAAACCTTTTTTTACATTAGAAATCCTGCACAGTTAAAGTGGACCTACATCTTCTTTAACCATTCTGTGCTTGGTCCCTAACCCATCCTCTAATTCTGGTCACACACTATGAACCATCAAATCAACAACATTCATCAATGACTGCAATGTGTGAGAGTCATATAATTTGATATATTTTGAGTTGATTTTAGTGGTAGGCCACCATATTACATAGTCGGGATCAAGTCACCTGCCTGTGTGTGGCCTATACCTTACAGTTTGTTCTGGGCTATTATATACAATCTTACCTAACATATATTATGAGAGTACAGTATATTTAAAATTATACGCAGATTTATAGAAGGCATTGTAAGGATGTACCGGGTATGGCAATGTGTTAGAGAGGTATAGGGATGGATGTGGAGAAAAGCATTCAGCCCTAGTTTAAAGTGGACCCAACACTTTCGTGGCTTATGTGCCATGTTGAGTCATGAATCCACCTGCCTGTGAGAACATTTTTCTCATTGGACTCTGTATGCTGGGGACAGGAAACAGCTCCCCCCTGAGAAATACAGGTTGCGGCATGTTTGTAAGGCATTGATAGCAAGGAGTATCTCTCTAAAACATGGCTTACCAATGATGTGAGAGAGTAGACTAGATTAGTTTCAGTCTTTGTGGACCAGGACTCTGGAATTGCTAGAACCAGCTTCTGTGTGTGTGTGTGTTTGTCATTGTTTTCCTTTTACTTTACTTTTGTCACAGGGGAACCCGCCAAAGCTCAGCTCAAGCAACTGACTAACAGCCTTGCAAAGTTAAAAAAGAAAACCTCCCCAAAGCTCCGTTTCCCATCTGCATGCATGATACTGAATCATTGTCAGCACTTTCATTTGTGCCTGCATCCACTCAAATCTGAAATGCTGCATCTGCGATTTTTTCCTGGTCGCGGCCATTTTGAAGCTGTTTTGCTGCCTGGATTCAACTGACAACCCACAATGCACAGTGACAGGAAACCCAGCAGTACTTTATATTTGCAAGCTACCATAGAATGCAATTTTGGGGGGTAAAAACGACCATGACAGAAGTTACAAAAAAGTATTTTAATTTTTATGTGCAGCAATCTGAATTGCTCTGGGGAGGAGTGAATATGAGCATTGTTTCTTGTAAGGGTGTTGGTCCGGTTTAACTGTGCTTATACCTAAAGTGGACCTCTGGTCAAAAAGTGTCTTTTAACAATCGCCCTTATTTTCTGATTTTGGATGCCTCTGCAGTTAAATATTTTTAGGAAGTCATGAATTATGGGCAACAGGAAATATCTACGCACTGCAAGGAAATACGTGTGGCTGCCACATGTTTGCCTAGCTATTTTATGTCGCTCCCCCATCGGATGAAACTGTGATAGGAAATAGTGAGCATCTCTCACTGATGGCATGAGGTTAGTGTCCTTGTAAACCAGGACTAATTCTTGAGTTTCTTCAATAGTATTCTCGGATTAGGACATCTGCGTGATTAATTCTAAACTTTAATTCTTGAGTTTCTTCAATAGTCTTCTCGGATTAGGACATCTGCGTGATCAATTCTAAACCACTGTTTAACCAGCTTAGTCTCTGCCTAGAGTCTTGCACTGTCACTAGTGTACTGCAAAACCACATTAACATCCATGTACTTGGTCCATGTTCCCCCTGCAATGCCAGTGCATTAGCTCTAGTCCTGCACAAGCACTTCTCTGCCACTGCTGTCCTTTCTATGTGACCACTATCTTCCAATTAAAACAGTTGTACGGAGCATATAGTCCAGCTATGAGATATATTTTTTATATAGTTTTACATCTGTCATTTTCTATTGCAGGTTAAATCTATTAGTTAAAATACTGGCCTGATCTAAATTCAAGAATATGGGTGTTCCTTAGCACCACAGAGCACCCCTCTCTCTTGTCCCCCAAGACCCTTGTCTAGATAATGTCATTGTTCATCAACCATGGAGCAGAAGCAACTGGCATTCGATAGCTCGGCTCCAATCCCCCCAGAAAAGAAAGGACCCACTTGTGGACATATCAAATAAGGCCAGTCTAAGGGGGGGTTAGGTGGGTACCTGGGGTGTCGAGGGGAAGCATGCCCCCTAGCATGGATGTAGGTCTGCTTTAAAGGCAATAAGCTGGGACTCGCCTAACATTCCCTTATGTGGTAACTGAGTCTAGTGTGTCTGCTAGTGATAGTTTCAGTGCTAAGACATAATCAGGAAGAAATGTTGTTAGAGAACACTGCTAGAAAAGAGAGAACGTGGAATTAATAATTTAGTACAGTTGGCAATAGAGAAGTGCTAGAATGGGACCTAGTTAGGTCAACAGGTGACTTGCTAGAATTGGAGGGAAAAGACAGGAAAACATAAAGCAGTCAGAACTGGTCCTGCGTCAAGCATTTCAAGGGAAATGTGAGCCTTGAGTGAGTGAGGTAACAGGGTTGTAACTGGGGTTGGACCAGAGGTAATTTAAGGGACAACCCATCCAGGATTTAGTTGTAGCTGAGGAGCCAAGGAGGCCAAGTCTGAAAAGTGAGACCATGCAGCATGAGAAGCAAGTGAGTTTGAGGAACCGGAAGGCCATTGCCTGTCAAGTTTAAATCAATACTTAGGAATCCACATAGATGAGTCCAGCAGTGATGTGTACAATCTGTGACTGTATTGGAATGGGAAGCCACTTGTGTTACTGCCTTTAGCAGTATTCATCTCCAGAAAAGCAATAAAGAGCTACTTTTAAGATGAGGAGACCTACTTTTAAACTGGTGCAGCAAAACTGTTATTACCTGGAGAATGTTACACCATCGACAACACCTCATGTCTGAACACCGAGCACCCCGAGTCCAAAAAACACCCTCTGCTCATCTATACTGCCAATGACCAGTTACGTGAAGGCTATACTTGAAGTGGGCCAACACCCAGGGGCCGATCACCTCACACACCGCGGGACATCCGAGATCGGGATGTCCCGCGGGGTGTAACCCCCCCAAACACCCCGAAAAACCTTACCTCTCCAGACGCTGCTTCCGCCGCCGCCGCCTCACTCGCGCTCCTCCAGACGTGCCCGCGGCCGCCGTCTCTGAATGGCCGGCGCGGGCGCGCACACGTCAAGAGTGACGCGCGGGAGGCGGCGGCGGGCGCGATCCCTTGTCCGCCGACGGACGTCACTTGTCCGTCGGCGGGCATTGGACAGCGCAGTCACGTGGGATCGTGGAGAGGTGAGTTTTCGGGGTGTTTGGGGGGGTTTTGGGCAGCGGGGCACCCCCGATCGGGGTGCCCCAAGGAAGTGGACCAATACCCAGGATAGTCAAAATCCTGGGTGTTGGTCCACTTTAACTACTAAGGGTGATGTTGTTGACATCCATCTTGCCAGAGGCCTGTTTATAGGGGATAAAACCTGTTAGTTGTGTTGTTTACTTTTTTACACTTATAAAAGGGAAGCTACTAATTGGACTTCTGTTGCTGTGTTCGGTCTGCTCTTCCTTTCACACACAATGTTATATCTGGATGTAATTTGATGGGTATTGTCACACTGCAAACATATATAAAAGGGATTAAGTTTACGATGATTTTCAAAAATAATTTTTCCATTTATTAAGAGAAATGTCAACACTTAATGACTTTGGTAAGCTGAATCTATTTGAAGTTTGTCTCCTTTTGTGCAATAAGAATAAAACACATATGCTTCTGTCACGTTACATGTAGTACTAAAAAATAATTCATAACAGAATCTGCCCCAGGAAGCGGCTTCTCCTGAAATGTACCCACAGGGTGCTGAAAGGGAGTGACGCAGAGAGCTTCCTCGTCTGAAATTGTTGTCCCGGGTGTTCTAAAAACAGATGAAGGCAATGGCAGACATTGGCCTTGATGTGGGAAATGTCTTCTTTTCTTTTTTTTAAGGTAATTTCACACATTATTGATAGTTGCAAATATTAACTGTCTGAAGCACATAATCAAGTATGCATTTTTTTTATCTCACAGCCTGGCACAGGCTGTGAGATAAAAAAAATGCATACTTGATTATGTGCTTCAGACAGTTAATATTTGCAACTATCAATAATGTGTGAAATTACCTTAAAAAAAAGAAAAGAAGACAGTGCACTGTCAAACCCGTCTTCTTAGTGAGTTCACAACCCCCAATCTCCATAGCTAGCATCACCTTTAGCCAAGCCCCCGTTTGTCGGGATGCTTTAAACACCTCACTGGACATGGTTGCCCCCAGGACTTCGGATGAACCGAAGGTAAGACTGCAGCTCTGAGGGAGAATACAGACAAGGTCAAAAGTCAAAACACGATATCAGAGAGCTTTGCGGCACCAGAGATTAGACGGGTACATAGCCGTAATACAGGCTGAAGTCGGTAGAGGTGGTAGTCAGGCTAGCAAGGTCGGCAATGAATACACAGAAGTCTCAGGAATATCACACCCAGCTAAAAGCTATCACAGGCGCTGACTGAATGAACTGGGAACACCTTTATAGGACATGAGTGCAGGGAATAGGACGGGAAGAACAGAGCCGTGACAAAACAAGCTGTGTTTACACGCGAGCACGAGCACGTGCAGAGGAGCGAGGGAAGCAATGAGAGGAACAGGCTGGTACGCTTGACACCGATGGAGCCAGCGCTGCTGTAGCCGAAGTCCGGCGTGGATGCGCCCGAGGACACCGCGGGACTGGGTGGAAGGTAAGCACACCGACATGCACACATAGACAATGGTGTGCTTCAATGAATTCACAGGTGTTTAGTCAGAGCTGACTTCTGACTAAAGTCAGCTATAAGGTCATTCTCCAACGGTCCCTTCCAGAATAGGCAATGGACAACTATCATTTAACACCTGTGAAAATGAAATGCTATTATAGAAAATGGCTGTAGACAAATACATATTAGGGTCGATTCAGAGAAACACCAAAAACGTTAGTATTTTTTCCGATCTGTGTTTTTTGGTGTAAATTTTCCGATTTCGTATGAACATTCGAGCGATTCTATAATGCATTTCAAACCGTGTGTAAGTTTTCCGTCCGTTCGTATGGCAGTTAGTGAATCAGTTGAATGTCAGTTTCCATCCTGACTTTTCCGTTTCCTTT
Organism: Gastrophryne carolinensis; assembly: GCA_027917425.1. Lineage (NCBI taxonomy): Eukaryota > Metazoa > Chordata > Amphibia > Anura > Microhylidae > Gastrophryne > Gastrophryne carolinensis. Next base: position 442,725,826 of record CM051235.1, read on the forward strand.
CTCAGGTTTCAAAGACGGTTTTGGATTTTGCCCTTTTTCCTTTTTTGTCCGGACGAAAATCCTTATGATCTTGCGCCTGCACACTACAAACTTAACTCATTAAAGTGCTGCCTACATATTTGGCTCACTCACTTCTTCTACAATGCTTAGCTAAATCACTTTGCACTTTCTTACATCTTCCATGTCTCACCCCTAAAACTGACCCAAACCACTGTGCGCTCAGGCGAATCTTCATTTCTGCTTTTTCTTTATTTCATTCGTTTTATGGTAACCAACCATTAATGAATGTATTTCTAAAAGTAAATCATACATTTTTTTTTATTTTTTTTTTTTTATTTTGAACTGGCATTTTTTACTTGCGTTTTTTAATTAAAATTTTTGGTTTCAAATGGTACAACTTTAAATTTTTTGTGTTGTTACCCACACCCTGTACATACAGATTGCTGTCCAAATTTTTAAAACACCCAGCATCTCCTGCATGTTATGAGCCTTGAAACAGCCAAGATGGCGGGTCAGGTAAAATAAGGCAGCCTGCAAACAGAAAGAGCCTTGTGACTGTGTTGCTCTGAATTCTGGGATTTCTGACCTTTCAAGGCCCCCAGCTCTGCTGTCTCTGAGCAAAACACAGCTGTAACCCGCACCCTGCACTTTATCCCACTCTCCTCTCCTCAGTAAGTGTGATGCATCTGACCAAAGATAAGATAAAATAATTACACAAAGCAAAGGTTGCCAACTACAACAATAAATCTGAAAACAAATTAAGATTCAAGTACAACAACAATCCAAAAAAAAAATAACAAAGGACATAAGTTTAAAAATAAATCGCAAGGGGGGCGTGGCCTGGCCATGGAGGAGTAGAGACGCACGGCCCTTAGCTCTGCTGTCCTCCCTTACCGTATAGCTGATCCAGATCCTTGAAATCCCTCCTGTTTGCTGCGATGGGGAGCGGGAAGAAGAGGAGAACCGGGGGGTCGGCGAGGAAGCCCCCAAAGAAGGACATAGGCAGCTATTTCGGCCGCCGAGATCCGATGGGGCAGAGAGCCCAACCTCCCAAGATGGCGCCCGACCGGCATGCGACCTGCGAGGAGCGCATGGGAACCCGTCGCATGGCTGCGGGAGCGATGAGGGAACATGCGGGGCCCGCCGCGGGTGAGGACCTTCCACCTGCCGAGATGCCTGTTATGGAGCCTGGAGCCGGAGATGCAGCCGTGATTCCCCTTGCACCCGCCGTGACGTCACCGAGCGGCTGTGCTGCGGAGGGCAGGCTGAGGAGTGTGGAGCCACACCGTGATCGGAGGGACGCCGCCCTGATGACTCACAGGGCTGAGCACCTGCAGACCTCGCCGGGGCACGCCGTATCCGAGGCCGAGGCCAGCTCACCAGAGGAGCAAATGAAGGTTGGTGCGGGGTTAGGGGAGAGGTCGGAGCTCCAGGATCAGGACTGCATACACCCCCTGCCCTCTCCCTCACACATGTCAGCCCCTCCTGCGCCCTCTCTGCTGTGCAGCAATACCCCAGCTCAGGACTTACCCGGGGACCCGGTCCTGGAGGTTTCAGGGGGGCACACCCACAGGAGCCCATGCTCACGGCTTGATCCCTCGGCCCCCGAATGGATGTCGCCGAATCCCTCCCGGCCCATACCCCAGCTGTGGGGAGACAGTCCGCCCCGGTCTATGTCTGCTTCCCCTGCCTGGGGAGGGGGATCTGTACGGAGCCCACAACTGACCCATGCAGAGATACATCTGCCCCCTGGGAGTCGGAGGGGTGACCCTGGGTGTCTGAGTGCCTCTGGGGAGTCCTCGCCCCTGGGATGGTCGCCGGGACCCCGGTCCGACACACCAGCCGCTGACCCTCAGCCCTGCAATCCTGTAAACGGGCCGGAGAGCCTGGAGTGTGCCCTGGGCCCTGCTTCAGCCGTGAGATCGGGCGAACCCCGATTTGGGATGCCCCCGTCCCGGGCCCCGGAGGACCAGCTGTTCCTGCGGTCTTCTGTCGACCCTAGTCTAAGGGATCTCCTACAATGTCTTCCAACAAAGGCTGAACTCAAAGCAGATCTAGAGGCCGTGGCTACTAGAATCGAGCGGGCCTTACGCAGAGAAATAGAAGACCTCCAACAGAAATCTTCTGCTCTTGATACTAGAATTGCATCGCTAGAAGAGGCTCGCCCGGATTATGAGGCCCGTTTGGCGGCTCTTGAAAGAAACCAGGGGATGCACCAGCAGCAGTTGATTGACATCAGACTGCAGACAGATGACCAAGAGAATAGAAATAGGCGCAACAATTTGAAACTCCGTGGCATACCAGAATCCGTTAGATCAGAAGACCTGTGCACCTGGGCAACGGAACTGTTCAACGACCTGTTGGGCAAGCCACCGAACGCTGAACTGGTTATTGATCGAATACATAGGGTGGCTGGACGCCCAGTGGGGGACCCTCAAGCCCCCAGAGACGTTTTATGCAGAATTCATTTTTTCCTTGTCAAGGAGGAGATCCTGCGACGGGCCTGGGAGAAGGGAAGGATTCTATTTCGAGGCTCTCAAGTTACTATCCTACCCGATGTATCTCGCCGCACCCTCCAGATGAGACGTCTGTTACGGCCGCTCCTCGACCGGATTCTAGAAGTTGGCGCTTCCTACAAGTGGGGTCACCCATTTCACCTCGTGGTACGAAGGGACAACTCCATTTACGCTCTCAGAAGCAAGGCGGACCTTCCGGGTCTGTTTATTTTTCTGGAAACGGACCCCTTTCCGGTCCCGGACTGGCTGGGACTTGACCCCCCTCCCCCCCCCATGCCGCAGCGGGCGCCCAGGAGACCCCGGCTGGCCAGGGGTCGTAGGGGCGATGCTCCTGGGCCGATTCGGGGTCGTTAGCTCGGCCCATCCCTTATAGCTCCCACGTTCTGACCCAGTATCTTTGGCCCGGACGCACCCCCTCTGAGCTTTCATGTCCCGATCACATTTTCCACTGTTGTAACTCCAGGTTTACTGTTTACTGTTTGAAGTTCATTATGATGTATTCATTGTTGCGTGATGCCCTGCGCCGGCTGCGGCTCCTCCCCTCCCCCCTCCTCGGCCCCTGGGGGGGCTGGCCCCGCTACTCGCCCCCTCGCGGGGTGGTGGTGGGTTGCCGGCCCTCTCGGGGTCCGTGGGGCGGGGGGGGCGGGTGCATTTGGGTACACTTTAACATTATTTTAGTGTCAATCTACTGCTATTTTGATGTTCCGCTGCTGAGTCTGGGGATGCCCCGGGGGCGCGGGATGCTCCGGGGGTGCCCTGCCATGGTGGGTGGGTGGAGTCCCCGGGAGCTTGCTTATGATACCGAGATTGCTTTTATTGAAAAATTAGCAGTGTTTCCATAGGTATTTGAGATATGTTTTCAAGTTTTCAGGTTACCCAACCCGGGGATGTGTGCTGGGCCCTCCCTGGGGGGAGGGGAGGTGCGGGTTTCAGAACCCCCCCCTGAGCGTTATGGGGTTTTTGTTAATTGTTACCGCTCGGGGCGACTTTCTCTTTAGCCAACCCGGGGCTTAGGAATCTAACCCTCGTTGACCTATATACATTGGGGAGGCTCCCGAATGGCTAGGCTACCTCCACAACTACTGTTCCGCGGCACCCGGTTGAATACCTGCCGATAGGTGTACGCGGGTTTGAGGGTTTACCCTCTACACCCCCATTGCCCTCCTCTATAGGGTAGGGGCTCTTTCTTTCTTTTCTTAGCTTCTGTACTTCTCTGCTGCCCTAGTGTTTTACCCTTCCCCCTGTCTATCGTGTGTGTTTGTCCTTCCAGGGCCCGACTCCAGCATTGGCCTACACGGGGTTGGCCAGCCCACTGACGCCCCATTGGTTTCTGTGACATTTTACCCCGTGAATCCAGGCACGACCGCTGGGCTAGCATGGCGGAGATTAGATTTTGCACTTTTAACGCTAGAGGGTTGAACGTCCCTGAAAAGAGAGCTAAAATACTATACGGGTTCCACAGGGAAAGAGTAGATGTTCTCCTATTGCAGGAGACTCATTTTTGTGTGGGGAAGATTCCTGATATCAGGAACAAATACTACAATAGATGGTTTCACAGCCCCAACCCGGTGAACAAGTCTAAAGGTGTCTCTATTGCAGTACATAGAGGTGTCCCCCTGGAGCCGCTAGACTCCAAGGTGGATCCAGATGGCAGATATATTTTTCTCAAGTTCACACTCTCCGGGGTCAGATACACTCTCGCCAATTTATATCTTCCAAACCAGGCCCAGGTGGAGGTTGGACTTGGGATCCTTGAGGTTCTAGAGGGGTTTTCAGAGGGGGTTCTGGTGCTGGGAGGGGACCTCAACCTAGTCCTTGACCCGCGGCTCGATTCTTCCCAGGGCAAATCGGGGATACCCTGCTCCAAACTACAGAAGCTGAGGAGCGCGCTTCGCAACCTCCAGGTAGTTGACACATGGAGAATCCAACATGGGGGGGCAAGGGACTACACATTTTTCTCCCACCCCCATAACTCCTACAGTAGGTTGGATTATATCTTTCTCAGTCATCACGCGCTTTCAAGAAACCCAGATGCCTCCATTGGCCGGATCTTGTGGTCTGACCATGCTCCCGTCTTTCTGAGCCTCCCATGTCCAGACGCTGCCCCCAGGCAGTACAACTGGCGACTGAATGATAATTTATTAAAGGACCCCCTATGTCTAGCTGAAATTAGGTCTTCCATCGCCAACTTCCAACTTGACCACTCGCAGGACCAGACCCCGCTTCCAACCCAGTGGGAGACCCTCAAATGTGTGCTCCGAGGGGTTTTTATCAAGCACGGTTCCAGACTTAAGAAGGCCAGGGCACAGCAGATTGACGCTACTCTGAAGCGTATTGGGGAATTGGAGGAGACCCATAAAAATACCCCCTCACAAACGGTCTTGAAGGAGCTACTGGATTCTAGACATAGACTGAAGAACCTATATGACCAGTGCTTCCTCAAATACCGAGATAGATTTAGGGCCCGCATATACGAGCATAGCGACAAGTGTGGCAGGATGCTTGCCAGGTCTCTCCACCCCAGGCAGGGCTCTACTTTCATCCCCATGATTAGAGGGGGGGGGGGATCGGAGCTCCACAAGACCACCCAGATAGCGGAGGAGTTCCAGGCCTTCTACTCCAGGCTCTACAACCTGGAACCTGTGCTCTCTCGGGGCTCCCGCCTGTCGGAGAGTGACCAGATAGCGGAATACGTTAGCGACACCGCCCTCCCAGCTATCCCCCAGGAGAGCAGTGACCAGCTCGAGGACCCGTTCACCGTAGGGGAGGTACTTAAGGCTATAGGGGATACCCCTGCAGGCAAGAGTCCGGGCCCTGATGGCTTCACCCCCAGATTCTACAAGACATTGAGGGATTTGGTTGCCCCCTTTTTGGTCAAGATATTTAATTCTATCTCCGGGGACTGTCTCTTCCCGAGGCAGTCCTTGGAGGCTCATATAACAGTTATACCTAAGCCGGGTAAAGATGCCACCCTTCCGGGTAACTATAGACCCATCTCCTTGATAAATGTAGACCTGAAGATCTATGCCAAAATTATTGCACTTAGGCTGCAGCCCTTGCTCCCCTCCCTGATTGACACTGACCAAGTCGGATTTGTCTCGGGGAGAGAAGCGAGAGACAACACTATTAAAACGATCTCCCTCATACAGCACGCGCAGTCGAGGGCTGTCCCCACATGTATATTAGCGGTGGACGCTGAAAAAGCGTTTGATCGCGTGCATTGGGGCTTTCTGAGGGCTGTGCTACAGCAGGTGGGCCTGGGGCCGGGTATGCTAGCTAAAATTATGGCCTTATACCAGGATCCTACTGCCAGGGTGAGGGTCAACGGCACCTTGTCCGGAACCTTCCGCATTCGGAACGGAACCCGGCAGGGATGCCCCTTGTCTCCGCTGCTTTACATATTGGTGATGGAGCACCTGGCCAATGCTTTGAGGGCGAACCCGTCCATCCGGGGGGTCGTCTGCGGGGGAGGGGAACACAAGCTCTCTCTCTTCGCGGACGACCTACTTATGTACATCACCTCCCCCCATATAACCATGCCCTCGGTTCTAGTGGAGTTTAAGCGCTTTGGAGATGTGAGCAACTTTAAGGTCAACTTGTCTAAAACCGAGATCCTGAACGTTTCCCTCCCTGACGAAACTCAACGTCTTCTGCAAGCTAACTTTCCCTTTAGGTGGCAAAAAGAAGCCATCAAGTACCTGGGGGTCCAGATCCCCGCTGACCTGGGGTTGCTGTACAAACTTAACTACGCTCCACTGTTACAGTCCACGACTTCAAGACTTGACTCATACCGCAACAAGCAGCACTCCTGGCTGGGTCGTATTAACATCCTCAAAATGGACATACTCCCGAGGTTTCTATACCTGTTTCAGGCGGTCCCCTTACACCCGGGACGTGGTTACTTCCAGGCCTTGCAGAGAGCCTTTTTCAAATTTGTTTGGGGGAGCGGGCGACCTAGGATCAGGAGGGAAACACTTCTTAGAGCTAAGCCGAGAGGGGGCCTGGGAGTCCCAGACCTTCGGGCCTATCACGCCGCCTCGCTGTTGGTCAGGCTCTCAGATTGGTTCCACCATAAAGATGACAAGTGTTGGGTCGGTGTGGAGCAGGCCATTTCTCCCCTAAATTTGGTGGCATTGCCCTGGATTGAACCTTCCTCCAGACCTGATATACGAGAATTGCCCTATCTGGCGGGCCCCTTGTTACGATTATGGGATGGATTTCTGAAGCGGGATAGGCTATCCCACAGACCGGGACCCCTTACTCCCCTGTTTGACAACCCTTCATTCCCCCCTGGGATGCATGCTAGATCCTTCCTCATATGGGAGGAGTCCCGGGACGTCCGGCTGGGGGACATAGTGTCGGGGTCGGGCCCTCCCTCCCTCACGGCCTTGCGGACTCATGGGGGGACCAGGAATATATCTTGGCTCCTACATGCCCAGCTAGCGGCTTATATCAAATCGATCACACCGAGCTCGTGCCTCTCCCGCCCGCTTACGCCTTTGGAGGCTATATTGCGAAACCCTTCCCCTCCCAAGCACACGATTTCCCTTCTCTATCAGATTATTCGAGGCGAGGAAGAAGACGAGGAGCTGCCTGGGTTCTGTGGGAGATGGGAGGAGGACCTGGGACAGACGTTGAGGCCTGATGACTGGGAAAAATCCTTTACACTTACCCATAGGCTGTCGGTTGCTTCTAGATCTCAGGAACGAAACTACAAAATACTATCGAGATGGTATAAGTGTCCTTCGGACCTTGTGAAATTTGGAGGGTCCGATACTGGGGATTGTTGGAGATGCAGCGGGGCCCCAGGGACTATGCTACATATCTGGTGGGAGTGCCCCCCGATACGGACCTTCTGGGAGAAAGTTCTAGAGATATATGAACACTTAACATTGGAACAAATCCCCCACACCCCACAGATCGCCCTCCTGTCCATGATCCCTGGACCAGTGTCATCCAGTAAGAGGGGGTTGCTGAGACATCTACTCACAGCTGCGAGGTCGGTGATCCCAAGACACTGGCGCACCCCTGCTGTACCATCTCTGGTGGAGTGGTATGGGGAAGTTGAGAGCATCAGGAGGCTGGAGGAGTTGGCCTTGGAGGGGGTGGAGGGGGGCACCCAGAAATATCTTAAGACATGGACGCTATGGGAGGTTTCTCGGGTCACCCCTGACTTTCAGAAATTGCTAGGCTGATGGGCCTGATCTGATACCTCGCCCTAATGACCTCACCCTGGACAGCAGATGAAAACAGAGCCTGGACGAGCTGTGAGTCCAAGATCCTAACATGATGTGGTTGTGGTTGTTGTCCCCACTTTGCCTAAACATATACCTACAATTACGCCCCTGCCAACGTCTTGGTCCCTACCTGGGTCGTTGTCTTTGTCTTGTCCTTGACTCTCCTCCCCTGGGCTAGTAGTTCCCTGATGTCTACCCCTCCCTGTCTTTCCCCCCATTCTTCCCCTTCTTTCCCTTAGTGCTTCTATTCTTTCTTCAGCGGTTCAACGGGAGATGACTGGCCTCTGGGCTTTGACTTGGGGGGAGGGAACGGGGCCGGGCTGGGGGTTACCCTTCACGGGTGAGGGGTCCAGGTCGGTATGTTGGGCCCCCTGAAGTGAGCCGGGCGCCATCACTGGATGATCCCCCCGCGGGTTGTCCTGTGAACGCACCCCGACCGGGTTCCCCCCTGAGGGACACACAATATGGCGCACTTTGGTCGGCCCGACACGTCACTCCACCTCTACAGGGGCTGGGTCTCTCCCATTCCAAGAGCGTTTTGCCAGTGTTCACTGTAACATTGTTTGATGTTTGATCTTATTTGTACTTGTACTCTTTGTTTTCTCTTTCTTGTATGTAAAAGTTCTTTTCAAAAAGTAAACTCTCAATAAAAACAAATTGAAACAAAAAATAAATCGCAATTATATGGATGTGTGGCAAAATAAAGGTTTACCTGCAAAGGACTAATTAAGGTCCACATTAAAATGCTTTTATAAGGCATACATGAAATGTATTGATTCAGGTATGCATTGCTATACAATTTATGGCCTCGGCCATGCTGATACATGCAGTTCATTGGAGCTGAAGGCGCGCAGACTCCTCCACATAGCCACAAAACATGTTCTACAATAGCAAATCCGAGTCCTCAAAGGTGTCGGAAGTGGATTTTCAATTAAACGGATTTTTAGGGTGGGAATCAGCTCTCTGAATCACATGGAAACACATCCAATTAATGGAAGTTTTAGGAACGAACTTTGGTTGGGAACATTTCCGATTTGGTTGTAAAACTTCCGATTTTGTTAGTAAAACTTCCGATGATCGTAAGAGCATATACGAATTTGTTCGAACGTTCGCGCGAGTCGGAAATGGCCAAAAAAAAAGGAAAAAATGACTAACACCCACCCAAACTTCCGATTTCCGATCCGAAATCAATTAACTTTTGCATTTAGAATCGACCCTATTGACTAATATACTTTATTTGAAAAAAAAAATCTTCCCCTCTGTGAAGACAAAATTGAGTCAACTGAAAGAGAAATGGCAAGAGTTTGGGCTTTAACATGAAATGTCTTGTTTGTTACTTTTTCATTGCTTTCATAATATTTTTGGATGAAATATGATAAAAAAATATATAATTCTAAAATGTTGTCACTTTTTTAAATAAAAAATGTACGTTTTTTTTTTAATAAAGAAAGGGGAATATAGGATTTTGAATGTAACTTATAAATGTCCTTTAAAGTTAATGTGTGTGCTATATTTAAATAACAGGGAAACATTTAAAGTGTCACCTTTCTAGATATTAGCTTTTTTTCGTCCATTTTCTACTTGCACGAACGTTCGAACTAATACGTATGTGCTCTTTCGATGATCCAAATGAAATCGGAAGTTTTACGTTATTTCGGGACCTTTTTCCCACCAAATCTGAAATGTTTCGACCGTTCAGAACACTTACGTTATTGCAATGGGCTGGCGATTAATTCAGAGAGCTGATTGCCGAGGGGCCAACACCCAATAAATCCGTTTCATTTTCGATCCCCTTACGGGACCATTTTGACAGCTAGCAGCTATGGACGACTCAAGTGCATTTGAGGAGCATGAGGATCTGCAGCTCATGGGCATTGAGATCGTCCGGGGGTTCGAGGCCAGATTGCACCGGCGGCGACGCATGGACATCAATAGCATGCATGATGTTGAGCTGTTCGAGCTCACCAGACTTAATCGCGCTTCCCTCCATAAGTTGTATAGTGAGCTGCGGCCATGGTTAGCCCGCAACACAAGGAAGGGGCAAGCAATTTCAGGTATGCTTGGCTGCCTGCAATTTTTGGCGAATGGCTCGTTCCAGAGGCTGGGTGCCCTCTCCGTGGGGATCTCACAGCCTACGCTGAGCCGCGCCCTATCCAAGTTTTTGGAAGGCATGGCTACCATAACTCGAAAATATATTTATTTTCCTGAGGATATGGTAGCCAGAAACTTGATTAAACTGGCATTTTATAATATTGCTGATATGTCATGGGTGCCATTGACTGTACCCACGTTGCCCTTGTCCCTCTGGCTGGCGACGAGTACATATACAGGCAAGTTTATTCTTCCATGTTGAGCTAACTTTTTAGTTTGTTTTATGTTTTTTTTGTTGGGTCCCTCCTTTGAACAAATCCATCATTTGTTTGGGTCCCTCCTTGTAATTAATCCCTCATTGTTACTAGTCCCTCCTTGTAAATAATGCCTCTTTGTTACTAGTCCCTCCTTGTAATTAATCCCTCTTTGTTACTAGTCCCTCCTCGTAAATAATGCCTCTTTGTTACTAGTCCCTCCTTGTAATTAATCCCTCTTTGTTACTAGTCCCTCCTTTTAATTTTTCCATCATTCTAAACAGTCCCTCCTTGTAAATAATGCCTCTTTGTTACTAGTCCCTCCTTGTAAATAATGCCTCTTCGTTACTAGTCCCTCCTTGTAATTAATCCCTCTTTGTTACTAGTCCCTCCTTGTAAAAAATCCCCCTGTTACTAGTCCCTCCTTGTAATTAATCCCTCTTTGTTACTAGTCCCTCCTTGTAAATAATCCCTCATTGTAAACAGTCCCTCTTTTTAAATTTTCCCTCATTGTAAACAGTCCCTCCTTGAAAATACTCCCTCCTTGCAAAGAGTGTATGTGAACCAATGGCCCCTATTTTTCACTTCTATAAATTTTCTGGTTGGGCAAAGTCAAACATTTTAAAGTGTACTTAAAATTGAACAAGTAAATCCAAACTTTAAAGGCTATAACATACATCTCCTTTTGTTCTGCACTTAAATTTAATGTAGTTGTTTGGTGTTATTTGTCTTGATAAACACGTTTGACTTAGGGTGTTATAAGTGAGTGCTTGACTAATTTCCCAAGCGTTACTGATGTAATTTTTTTCACTTTTTTCCCAGGAACCGCAAAATGGGCCACTCACTGAATGTGCAAGCAGTGGTGGCCCAGGACATGCGCTTTCTTAGCGTCCTCGCAGGCTACCCAGGCTCATCCCATGACGCCTACATCCTTAGAAGATCAGGATTATTCCGTCGGTTTGAGTCTGGGGAATTTGCGGGTGCATGGCTCCTTGGTAAGTTGAGTCCAATAACATCATTAGATTTTCTAGGTATGGCTTGGATTTTGGTTTGATTCACCTTTCTTAAACTATGGCTTTTTCATCACCTTGGGAACATGTGAAACACGACTGGACCCATTACATTAGCAAAACAACAAAGGCCTGCATTGTTTAACCCTTCTATTACCAGCCACGTAAATTTTACGTGGCTGCCTCTCCAACCGTTAAACGCCAGCCACGTAAAATTTACCTGCCCAGGAAGGGGAGAGCCCGGAGTAGGCCCCCCCCCCCCGTTTTTGCGGGCGCAGGCTTTTCCTGTAAAAATAAAAAAAAAATAAAAATGACATTTACTCACCTCCATGTGCGCTCGATCTCGCTGGCCCTCCTCTTCACCCGGGGGGCCTCCGATCCCCCCCCAGGGCTCTCTATCTTCAGGAGAGAGCCTGTCAGGCTCTCTCCCCTCTTCCTCTGACGGGCGCCGCCGTCTTGCCGCGAAGCCCCGCCCCTTTTGGGGACGGGGCTTATGACGTCACTCGGCCGGCATCTTGACAGCTCCAGGCCTCTCAGCTGTCAGATGCCGGTGATCGGTGGTGAGAGAAGGAGGGGACAGGAGATCCTCTGATCTCCTGCCTCGCCTCCTCCTCTGACTGCCGATCACCGGCATCTGACAGCTGAGAGGGGCTTTCTAGGGGGTTTCACACAGCGAGGCATCCCGATTTTGGATGCCCCGTGGGGAAGGAACTGATCGGCCCGGGAATCTTATAGAGGGTGGGGTGGGTGGTCCACTTTAAGGGTTACGGTTAGCCTAACCCTTAAAATTCCCCCCAAAAATGGGGTCCCCCCCCCCGGGAGGGGGTTAGCCTAACCGTAACCCTTAAAATTCCCCAAAAAATAGGGTTCCCCCCCCACCCTACGTCATTTTCTTTTTAAATTAACCCCTTATGTTTATAGTGTGGATAGTAGTATTTTAGTTGTAAATGTTATAAAGTGCTCCTTTCAGTTTGGGGGGTCTCCTGGGCACGAATGGGGGGGCTACCGATACATATGTGGTACCGTTGTAATCAGGAGAAATGGGGCTTTCACATGCAATATGGTTTTCATTAATAAAGCAAATGTTTTATTTAAAATAAAGGAGACAATTGTCTAAAAAATATTATTTTATTTATTTTTTTGTTTTTTTATGCAAAAATATTTTAAAAAACTGTAGAAAAATTACAAACAAGACATTTCATGTTAAACCCTAAACTCTGCTGCTAAAAAATATATATATATATTTTCCTGGAAATTCTAGCAAAAATCACGGTTAAACATGGCGCAAAATGGGGAAAAATTACCTGTCAACAGAGGGTGACAAAACTTCAAGTAGGCTGGCAATCAAAAGGGTTAATAGTACCTATGCATGTTGGGTATTGTTCTGCTCGGGGGACCTTGCGCTTTCAGATTTAGCTTGTTTTCTTCTTATTTGCATGTTAATATTTTAGGAAAAGGTGTTTGTTATTCTGCTTTATTATACATTTTTTTTGTGAAACCCTGTGCCACCTAAGAATTCTTCCAGGGATTACTCCCAGAAAGATGAGCCCACTACAACAAGCTGGGCATGCATAGAAAGCTTATAATGTGTACTTTCAGGGAATATATGGTTTATGTACAAGGTGTGCACTTTGTCTGCAGAGCTGAAATTTTGAAGTAAAATTAACGTTACGCACATGCTTTACTATGGTGTGTTTGGAAACTCTTCCCTTGACAGTACTTATGCATGCTGGTTATTGTTCTGTTCGGGGCATGTTGTTTTTTCAGATTTTCAGTTTTTTTTTTCAGTTTTTTTCTTGTTTGTATATAGTTTTTTTAGGAAAATGTGGCTTTGATTCTGCTTTTTTATTCTTTTTTTTAGGGAAACCCTGTGCAACCAAAGAATACATTGAGGGATTACTTCCAGAAAACTGCACCCATGTCAACAAGCCTGGTACGCCTAGAAAGCTTGAGGTGTATACTTCTAGGGAATATATAGTTTGTTGGGAGTATTTCAAATGTAAAGGGTTGGTTTTCTTGAAAAACTGCAAGGTGCGCATATTGCATAGCATAGTTGTATATTATCTGAAAATCCCCTAAAGCGCTGTTTCAGTTTGGGGGAGTCTTCTGGGCAGGAAAGGGTGTCTACCAACACATATGTGGTACTGCTGTAACCAGGAGAAATTCGGGTTTCACACGAAATAAGATTTTATTGACAAACTTAAATTTTTTATTACAAAAAAACACTACAAATTGTAAAAAATAGTTTTTTTTTGTGCACATATTTCATCCAAAAATATTGAGAATACACCTAAAATATGACAAACAAGACATTTCATGTTAAAGCCCAGACTCTGCTGAAAAAAACAATATATCACTTTCCTGGGAAATCCTTGAAAATCCCTTCAAAAATCACAGTTGAACATGGGGAGCGCAAGATAGTGCAAAATGGTCTGGCAACAAAGGGTGACAAAATCTCCAGGTAGGCTGGCAGTTAAAGGGTTAAACTCCAAAGTGTAATTAGAGCCAAATTATTAAACAGTCTTCCCCACACTTTTCTGTCAATCTGTTCTTGACTTTATCATAGGGTCTGCGCCATCTTTGCTTACATGCATTACACTTACTGAGTAGAGGTGAGCGGGATAAAGTGCAGGGGGCGCCTTAGACCTGTTTGGGACTCAGACAAAGCAGAAAATGGGTAATGTAAACTTAACCCATCCAACATTGCTGAGCACCACAGACAGGAAACAATAGCTGTTAACAGTCTGACTGATTGCCCTGCATCCGCAATATTCTTTCTCTAATTTGGCCCACCATCTATCAGATATGTTTCTTTGTCACTTTGGCCTGTGCAATATGTATGCTCATGTTTTTGGGACAATGTCACCTAGCTTCTTAATCAGGTATTTGTTGGATTTTTTGGCTGAAATGTATGCATCAATGTTTATATTTGCTTACCTTTAATTTTTCCAGGAGATTCTCGATATCCACTCCTCCCGTGGCTGTTGACGCCTGTACTACGCCCACAGAATGCCGCACAAGAGGCCTATAATAGGGCGCACCGCAAAACCAGGGCAGTGGTGGAGAGGGCCTTTGGACTATTGAAGACCCGATTTAGATGTTTGGACCATACCGGGGGCTCCCTTCAGTTTGACCCCAAAAAGGTCATAGATATCATTATGGCCTGTGCTGCGCTGCATAATTTTGCTATCTTGCAGTGGGTCCCCCGGTATGTGGATTTTCCACCCTCTCCACCCGCCGATGAGCCAGAGGACGCCTATGTTGGGCAGCACAGTGCGTCTGGCCAAGCTGTCCGTGCTAATTTAATAGCAACACATTTTGCTTAATTGTTTTCTCTTTTTTTTGTTTCTTTTGACATTGTTTGTTGTGATTGCTTGTTCCATTTGTTGTTTTATTTTTGTTTGATTATGAACAAAACAATAATGAATTAATTACCCAAATCAACAACAATGTATTTTTCCTCTTTAAAAAATATTTGTGTGTGTTTGTTTTTGTGGCTACTTTAACTCATACTTATTAACCAAAAACCGACAGACATTAACTTTGTCAGAAACACGTTTGTTTAATTTTTTAAGGTTCAATTTTGACCAACAGAATTGTAGGTGATGGTGACTCACATACTTAGTGGGAATACATGGACATGAAATTAATGTCAAAACATGCCACAGGCCAATTGCACACAGCCTGGATTTAATAAGTAAGGCACTCCAGGAGAAAGATAACCTTCCAAATAACATAGTAACATATGTGTGCCAAGCATTGTCAACGTTACAAATCAAAGATGTTACATTTTAAAAATATGCACACAAACACGCCCTCTCCTGCTTGCCCACATTTGCCACAGGCACAGGTTGAAAGCAGACATACCTATGCCACATCTACACCTGTTACTCAGTGGCCCACCCAAACAAGAACACCCAGTCCCAATCCAAGTACAGTAAAATCACAGCCAGGGTCCAAGGTCTTAGTTTGCCAGGCCAGAATGTCACCCAATCATGCCTACAAACAGGAGGAGCCACCACAAATGTAATTATGGGCAAGGCTGCAGCGCAACAGCTTGAGTGGCCGCTTCAGTGAGGCTTGTCCTCTGGCATTGGCTAGTGGGCTACCTCTGGACTTTAATGAGCTATATGGGGGCAAATCCAAAACATACTAGCAAAGACAGATCAAAATGCTAGATTGGTAGGGCTCACCAGACAAGTCAATACAGTGGGGATGTAGAGCAAAGATGTAGAACAGATTCAGGCCAAATACACATTAATATGGGGGATGCCCATAGAACCCAGGTTGTGGCCCTTGGGGTGGGCCCTAACTTGGGCCTGTGTGGCATTCAGAATCTGCAACTGTTCCAAAATGTTTCTTTGGTTAGTTTGCAATTCAGCCATGCTTGCCCTGAATTCTGTGGTAAAGTTGGCCATGTGGTTGTTATGGGTCCTAAATTCAGTCAGCATGGCATTTAAGGTATTATTGAGGTTATCTAATTGCCCAATAATATTCTTGTGGTTTTGTTGATTTTGGCGCCGAAATAGCCGCCTCTCATGGTGCCATGCTGACTCCATCATCTGCACGCCCCTCCCCTGGGAAACTGGGCGACGTTGCTGAGTACGCCTCCCAATTCCCCGGGTTGGGGGGCGTGCAGATGATGTTGCTCTAGGACCCAACAGCGACAGGTATGCTGGGCAAATCCTCAACAGCAGATCTTAAACTGGGGACTGGAGGGTCAGTCTCTGCATGCTGCCCACGATGTGCAGGCAGCATGCAGCCAGCTTCCCTCTGCTGCTGAGGATTTGTCGGAGAAACATTTTGGGACAGTTGCAGATTCTGGCCCAGGGGGAGATCTTCATAAGCTCCAAGGAAGGTTCCATCCTCCTCCAGCTCCTGGATTTCCTCCATCAGTGTGTGGCTCTGTTGGGGACATGTAAAACAAAAAGGTTCAGTGTGGGGAATACATATGTAATTCAGGCAAAAAAAACATGGCAAGCCACATGCATACACAACATCATCCCAAAACACTTACTGTAGATATCGGATCCTGGGTCCTAGGCAGCACGGAAGAAGACGGAATAGTTAAAATGCCAGAGGAGTCCCCACTAGCTGAGGGATGAGGCTGGGCTGCATTAGAATAAAACAAACAATGTAATCACACAACTATGCATTGGTGATGGTTAATAACACATATGCTTAAATCAAACACGTGCCCAAGCTGGAATGGCCACTACCACAACGGTGGCATTAGTGGCATTATATTGAACATGGATTCTTAAACCAGAACAGACACATTGGTCACGTGAATAAAAACAAACATGCAAGTAATGCCTGTTGTGTGTGTTTAAACATCCCTTATAGGCCATTAAGTTAACACACTAAGCTGGCAAATAGCAGTTACAATATGATTCTGGTGGTTACTATTGTATCTTTTAAAACATTGCAATCACACCATCTTCCACCGTTGGGCCCCAAGCACAGCTCTAAGCAAATTGGCCAACAGAAAAAGATGTAAGTGTGGCATGTGATTGTCCAAAAATACATAGCACGCATTCATTTACTAATCTCCATACTTTCCTACTCTTCCTAAATGTTCTGAAACATCATGTATGGTCCTGCTAATTTGCACATTACCTGTCGACACACATGACACACCCTGGTCAAAGTGATCACTCCACTACAAGGCACACCCTAGGGGCATGTGTTTAGATATGCCTTGCTGGCTAATTTGACTTTTTGGTCCATTTTTAGGGACATTCACACATTACTAACCTGCTGTAATTGGCGGGTTGTCCGTGTCCTGTTGTGCCAAGTGTCCCTCTAACGCAACAGGATGTAGCAGGCCCAGCACCATCTCCTCAGCCTGTGTAAATTTCAATTTAGTGGGGAATCCTCCGCCAGTTTGTAAGCTGAAAAACATAAGGCCTGATGCAGAGCCTCCTCTGAACTGCCCTTAAAACCTTCCGATTGTCCGGGGCTCCCGTTTGAATCGTGGCTCAAATGTGATGCAGAGCCTCCGTCGGAATCCATCAATTTCACTTTACTCGGAAAGCTTTTTTTGCTCTCTCGGGTGCCTTCAATTTGATCGGGGCTCCCGTTCACGTTCACACGGGCGGCCCGTTTTTCCCTGATTTTTCCTGCCTTTTTGAACGTACCTGCTTGGTTTCCGTCGGATTTGACCTTCCATTTTGGTGGTTTTAGCAAGTATACTTACATCTCCATGGCTCTTCAGTTGCCAATCTGGCTACACGCAAGCGCACATCCCTCAAACTCCATTGGAATATACATATGGCAACCACTGCCAATTTGACACATATTTTTTTGGGAACAATAAATTTGAGTTGTTCCTTTTTCCTTGCCATTAATGCATACCTTAATCTCCTTTGTGTTCCTTTTTCCTTGCCATTAATGCATACCTTAATTCTTTCTGATTGTTTTGGATTTATTGTACCATATCTAAACTTTTTGTGTCATGTAAATGTGTGATGATGTTGTGTGATTGTACATTTGCAGGAAACACAACTTTCAAAATGTTTTTTTTTTTTTTTATTCCAACGTTGGAAATTGAAATTTTTAAACAAAGTTTTTTTTACAAATAATTGAATCTAAATGTTTTAACAAATAAACTATTTTCATTTTAAGCCAAATTAAAATTCTTTAGGCCTCGGTGTCTTGTGGCTGTGATTTTCTTGTATCTGTGAATGAAAAACAACATTAGTTTAGCATTGTTTATTTGGTTTGGTTGTGCGTGGTTTTTTTGGGGCCCTTTTTAAACCGGACCTTCTGCGTTATTTACTGAAAAGCCCAAACTCTTAACAAAAGATTCCGCAGCATCTCAAAATAATAGATTGTAATTTTTTAGTCAATCAATAATTATTCTTTCCACCACTGGGCTGCAACTCAGTTCAGGAATTTAGTATACGGCCGCCGGCATCTTGACTCAGAAGCATCAGACTTACAACCAAGGGCCGAGGCACATAGCAGCCGCACACATGCCTCATCCTCCACAAGACAGAAGAGCAGGCACCAGACACATGCAGAACATGCCCCCACTAAAATGGTGGATACTCCACACAAACAGGCACATTCAAAAAAACGCAGGACCAAGGGTACATTAACCCATTCACCACCACCTGCAAAAAAACCACGCACACACAAGGGTGCCCCATCTAGTCAGACCATGCAGCATCCTCCACCTCCACACACCAAGCATACCCACAAATCCAAACACATAAGCAAGGGTAAGCGCATTGCAAAAACCACCACCCCACCCAGGTCACCCACCCCTCCACCTCCACCCTCTGGTTCCCCCAATTCCAGTACCTCAGATTCCACATGCAGCTCCACATCTGATAGCTCAACAGGAACCCAGACATTAAGCCAGAGAAGCACACACACAACATCCCCCTCCCCCATAAGCCAAAGAAGCACACACGACTCCCCAGATACCCAACCATCAATTTCCTCAGAGGCAGGGGAGACCACACACCCATGTGGCAGACAACTACGGCGTGGCTCACTAACTGCCCGATTTTGCGATGCTCAAAGCATGGCGGTGGCAAATGCAGTTTGCGAGCATTATGATGCCCTATTTGGCCGCACCTCCAAAACAACCACTAAGCAGGCTAAGATGGAGATCTGGACTAATATTTGCAGGCAGGTCAATAGTGTGGGATCAGTCCGGAGAGATATTCAACAAATAAAAAGGAAATTTGGGGACCTGAAATACTACAGCAAAAAAAAATGGACATGCGCCGTCAGCAGAGGTAAAGGACAATTTTTAGTCACATTGTTAAAAGGATGTAACACTTATTAGGTGTAATTTAATCTTCCCCAGCCAACAGACAGGGGGTGGAGCAGAAGTAAAGGAAAAAGTAAAATGCATTTTTTGTAACATTGTTAAAAGGATGTAACACTTATTAGGTGTGATTTATTCTTCCACAGCCAACAGACAGGGGGTGGCTTACCCACTAAAATTATCCTTACGCCCGCCGAGGAACATGTATATACATTCATACACCCAGCCAGCATCCAGGGACTGGCAGAGGCACAAGACACAGACCGGAATGTAAGGTCCCAAGATGAGTCTGATTTTGCCATGACCTAGTACAAAAAGTTCAAGAAGGCAGTGTTATGCTACACAACACACTGTACTTGGCCATTTACCTAATCTTCCTATCTACATTCTAAGGACCAAGTCAACAGGACACACCAGGCCCCCAAACCCCTGCGTTAGCACCGAGGCCAAGGGCACACCAGGCTTCTACACCACAAACCCAAATTGTGGATTGCGATGAGGTAAGTCAATGGGCCTTGGTGTATACTTTTAACATTGATATTTGCGAGCTTTTGTGGACAGAAATAAACTAAAAGGATGCTATATTTCTTTACAGACCACAGGAAGCCCACCCATCATCGACCATATACGAGATTTGGAGGAGGACACCCCACATATGTCACTAACCACTACTGCACCAGTGGCAGCAACGCAGTCAACCCCGGCACAGCCACCACATCCACAACCACCTTCGGAACCAGAACCAACCACCCATCCCACTGCTCCTACCCAGTCTAGACGCCATATTTCCCAAAGAAGGCAACTTCAAATTTTGGAGGAAACATGGAGGCAGGAAAATATTGCCTTTGCTGCGACAACACAGCAATTCAATGAGACTGTGTGCACCCAACTCACAAACCTCAACGCCCAAGTAGAGGTATTAAACAGAAATATCTCTGCCCTAACCAGCCATATGGGTGAGATTAATCAAAGCCTGGCCCACATTGCAGCCAATTTGCAGGCACAACATCATTCCTCGTCACCATGCAACCCAACATACCACTAATTTGTGGGGAATACATTTTCTGTGCCCACGTGTAATTTTTCTTTTGGGCCCAAAAAAACAAATGACGAAACAAAATTTGTTTGAAAAATAAAAAAAAAAAAAGAAAAAAAAAAAAAATGTGGTCTCTGCAAAAACACTAAACACTAGTTGTGCACGTATGGTTTGCGCGGTGCCACTTTGGGTGCAAGGAAAAGGAGGGGTGGGGAGGGCTGAAACTAAAGGTGGTGGAGTAGCCCACAAGCCATGATTAGGTTTAGGACCGTTGCAGGCGTCTATTGTAGTGCCCCCCCCCCCCCAGTCTCATCAAGACAACGGAACCTCATCTTCAAGAGAACAAAGCCTCGCTCCAACACAGAGCGAGTCCTCCTGGGGGCAGTATTGTAGCGCTCCTCTGCCTGTGAAGATCGGTGCAGGATGGGGGTCTTCATCCAGGGGACCAAAGGATAGTCTCCTGCTTTAAAACCAAAAAAACAAAAAATTAAAAAAAGGTGTGCATTGCAACAATAGAAAAGAGGGACAAATAGGTGAGCGGGGTAGGGTGGGAGGAAAGGACATTTGTAATGAGACTACATGCACATCCAACCTGTACTCTCATTAAAAAAGTCTGGGGAATACTACTTACATAAGAGGGCAAGAACATGACGCAATAGGGTACAATCACTTAACCCATTTAATTTGTAGATCAATAATTGGGCTCCAAATATACTACGTAAAAAGTTACCAAATAGTGTGTTAAGGGAAAAAACACAGTCAGAGAGGGTGGGCAACCAATACAAGTTTCAGACACATACCCAGTAGCCAGCCACCAAATAGATCGGCTGATTTGAATCGCTCATGTAGGCAGGAATTCCTAGGCAGGGAAAGCCAGAAAAACGACTCCCAAAAACCAAATCAGGGCCAGCCAGTGCCTGCACATTTATGCTATGTCCCATCTTCAAATGCCTGCACACAGACAATAAAATAAAAATTATGGAGACCCTGTAAAAACCCCAACCCTGTAAAAAGACCCCCAAAAAAAACCCATAAAAAATATCAAATACTCATGCCATCGATGTCCAAAGGCGTGCGGTGCAGCCTGGTTTCTGCCATACTCAGCAGGACAAGACCGCGGAGCTGGCGCCGCTGATGTGCTCCAACAGAGGACTGCATATTATTGCCCGAGTGCAAATACGGCTGCTCTGACTTGCCGTAAGTGAAGGCTCGGTGGCCCTGTTTTATTAGGGTGTTTTCAATAGGAAATCAAGGCTCTGCATCACTGAAAAAAACGGACCAATGAACGAGGCGTCCGTTTTCCCGGGAAACAGCCTCGTGTGAGCCGACAATCGGAAAGGCGGCTGAGCGCACACCTGAGCGCATAAACGCACACTAAAATCAACGTAGCACCCTTTCCTGATCCGATCAAAGGCCAAAACCAATGGGAAAACGCACGGGAGAACTGAACGGGGAGGCTCTGCATCAAGCCAATAGTATTCAGAAATAAGCTCACTGATGTATATACAAGAAGAATAAAAACCAACAAATAAGATACGTATCTGTACTGCCGCCTTTTATTCTCTTTCTTCTGTGCGGCATATTTGAGGTCCGATATTTTCCGCTGAATCTGTTCTACATCTTTGAGTTTGTCCCCCGCTGCATTGACTTGTCTGGTGAGTTCTGCCAAAATCTCAGATTTGCGCTGCTTGCTAGTTGTTTTGGATTTGCTCCCATATAGCTCATCATAATATAACGTTAACCCACTAGCCAATGCCAGAGTTTGGGACTCACCAAAACGGCCACTCAAGTGGCCTCTGCGCAATGTGCGCCCTGTTTGTGGTGGTTGTGGCTCCTCAGTGTTTGGTGGCAAATGGGGTGACATTCTGGCCTGGGTGTGTGTAGGAGACATCAAGGACTGGAGGCTGGCTGCTGATCGTACTGGACTGGGAAAGGGACTGGGTGTTTGTGGCTGGGTGGCCACAGAAGTTGAAGGTGTTGATGTGGCATAGGGTGAATGCCTGACAACCTGTGCCGGTGGGGAATGTGGGCGAGGAAGAGAGGGTCTTGAGGAGCTGGAACTGCTGCTTGGGGCTCTGTGGGCCCTTGGAGGTACTTGGCTGGGGTGACTCAGAGCTGGTGGGTCGCCCACTTTTGGCCTTTGTTTGGTATCCACGTGCGGGTGGGGAGGGGGAGCTTGCCATTGGCTTCCTTTTCGGGCTTCTGGGCCTGCTGTGCCTGCTTTTGGGTCTTGGCCTTCTGGCCCTGGTGCGGCTTCTAGCCCTGCTGCGGCTTCTGGCCCTGCTATGGCTTCTGGCCCTGCTGCGGCTTCTTGGCCTGTGTTTTGGGCCGATGCCAAGTGCCTTGGTGCCACGTGGGGGGAGGATGTGGGGCAGGGTGGGGTGGGGCTTCTTACCCTCTTACATGTTTTTAGGCCATGAGAAGTTGTAGGCTTTTGTGCCTGCGTCTTGCCTTTGGCTGCTGCCGCCTCCTTTTTTTGGCCATAGCTTGGGATGCTGCTTTGGCGGAGCCTTGGTTGTAGGCCTTAACTTGGCTTTGACCTGTTGAGACCTTGTTTGTGGGCCTTCGGCATGCTCATGCCGCTTGGCTGCCTTCTTCAGCGTGGTGTCCTTTGCAGTTTTGGATGTTGCTTTTTTGGGTGCCATTTTGCTTGGACTCTCAAAGAGAATGAGCTGTGTGTCCAGGGACCTTTAAATAAGGTAGCCGGCGTGTGACACCTACGCGTTCGCTTACGCGTACGTCCGGCCGTTCGCATGGCGTGCGGAAACCCGGAAACCGCTGGGGCATTACTTATCTGCTGCCGAGAAGAAGAAGAAAGATGGCGCCCGCTATCTTCACCCGCCAACAAGAAGAGATCATCATGCACGTAAGTGTATTTGTAGCCCTTTCAATTGACATCTAAATGCTGCTCTACATGTTAAGGATGCGCAGGAAGTAAGGGATTTATTTTAAAATGTGTTAAACTACATGCACAACCAAAGGCACGCCACACACGTGCCAAACAACAGTGCGGCCAGATTCAAAATGTAACTTAGCCTAGAAGTGTGTGTGTGTGTGTGTTAATGGGATTTTCTAAAATAATGGATTGTTGGCACATATTGATACGCATTTATAATTAATTGCTATGTTTGGTTTCTGTTTTGTAGACCATGCTGGAGCGCAGGTTCGACTACCTGCCCAACTCGTTTGAAAAATGCAACGTCGCCAGCAGACCAACACCACCTTCACCCACACACAGATCATGCAGCATTGGTCGGACCTGAAACGACTGCACATGCAAGTAAGTATATAGTGATTGCATGCAAGATGTAACTACGACAGAAGGTAGCCCTTTAGTTATAATGCCTTTTCTTTGGTAGTGTTGGAAATGGATTACCGCATTCGCCGCACCCGGAGGCGCACAGGCCGACTCAGCAGCTGGGAGTGAAGGTGGTGGATCTCCAGGGCGACGGTCCTACCCCTCCTCTGTTGGGTCCTCCGACCAGCCCCTGGACCTTACAACAGAGGAGGGGCGGCACGGCGTGGGCAGGCAGTCGTACCCTGCCACGCATGCGGGAGCCTCTGGTATGTCACTCTTCATGTATACGCACACACATATACATGCTATCTCCTACCAAACTGATTCCTTTCATCTGTTTGTCTAGATGCTTCTGGAGCAGGTGAGGTAGTGGAAGAGGCAGCAGATCTGACACCAGCAGAACCTGGAGAAGGTGAGTGATGTGAACCAGACTTTGCAAGAGACATTTGATTACTGTGGAATTTGACATTAAAACTGACCGTATTTCCCATGTTTCTACAGGCACTTCTTCACAGCAGAGCCAGGACCCAGGACATCGTGTTGTCCCCAACGAGCCAGCTCTCGGCCACCAACCAAGTAAGTAGTCATGCCATTATTTGCATTTATGTGTTACTTGACATCAACACACAGATACATCAAGCCCTAGCCAATGGCAATATAAGACTGACCTGTGGCCACTTCCTTAGCTTAATGACTTGCCAGACTGACCTGTGGCCACTTCCTTAGCTTCATGACTTGCCAGACTGACCTGTGGCCACTTCCTTAGCTTAATGACTTGCCAGAATTACATATGTAGCCTTTATTTATTTGTGTAATAATGTGTAACTTAAAAACATTCAACCCACAGGTGGCAAACATGTATTGGTATCAAAATAATGATTTTTTTCTACATTTGTTACAGGGACCACACGGCAACAAATTTTGGAAATGAATCGGAGGGTCCTTGCGTTGGTGGCCGATATGAAGGTGATGGTTGACTCGTTGGGGACAACAGAAGAAGACGAAGAGGAGTCTTGGGTCCTGGGCCTGTTCTGCTGGCCCAATTTTTCAAATTGTTGGAATTTTTATCTTTTTATAAAAAGTTGGTTTTATTTTTTTAAACATTTTTTAAAGTTTTAGTAGGCCAGACCAAAAAAAAAAAAAAAATCTTTTTAACATTAACTAAATATTTAATATTAAATAAAACTAAAGAAACCAATGTTTCTGTGTAATTTCTTGAAACACATACATTTACAACAAACAAAGGGGCAAATACATATTTAGAGCTGAAGATTTAGATGTCCGCGAAGTGATTTTGGTAAGTTTTCGGGACCTAAAATGAAAGAAGAACCTAACCGCGAAGTGATTTGGGTAAGTTTTAGGGAGCGGTAAATGAAGAAGAACCTAACCGCAAAGTGATTTGGGTAAGTTTTAGGGTGCGGTAAATGAAGTAGAACCTACCTGCGAAGTGATTTGGGTACGTTTTAGGGTGCGGTAAATGAAGAAAAACCGAACCGCGAAGTGATTTGGGTACGTTTTAGGGTGCGGTAAATGAAAAAGAACCTAATTGCGAAGTGATTTGGGTAAGTTTTAGGGTGTGGTAAATGAAGAAAAACCTAACCGCGAAGTGATTTGGGTAAGTTTTAGGGTGCGGTAAATGAAGAAGAACCGAACCGCAAAGTGATTTGGGTACGTTTTACGGTGCGGTAAATAAAGAAAAAACGAACCGCAAAGTGATTTGGGTAAGTTTTAGGGTGCGGTAAATGAAGAAAAACCGAACCGCAAAGTGATTTGGGTAAGTTTTAAGGGTTCAAAAGGGAAGCTGCAGGATAGCGCTAAGTGGTTAGGGTGAGCTTTAAGGGTTCAAAAGGGAAGCTGCAGGATAGCGCTAAGTGGTTAGGGTGAGCTTTAAGGGTTCAAAAGGGAAGCTGCAGGATAGCGCTAAGTGGTTTACCTAAACATTGTAGTAGAAGTGAGGGAGTCAAATATGTAGGCGAGCACTTTAATGAGTTAAGTTTGTAGTGCGCAGGCGTAAGATCGTAAGGATTCCGTCTGGACGATTATTTTTTGGACAATGGAAACAGAATCTATCGGGAAATGTAAAGGATTCGTGTGAGGATACGATGGGAAAAGGGCAAAAACGAAAGCCTACGTTGTTACCTGAGAAAATGAATCAGAAAAGTCTCGATGGATAATGACATCCTTGTACTCGTACTCTGGCATACGAACGGACGGAAACTTTACAGAAGGTTTACAAGACATGCATAGAATCACTAGCACATTCATACGAGAGCGGGAACATTTGAAAATAATACGACATCGGCACTAAAACGGAAGGTTTTTTTTTTGTCTCTCTGAATCGAGCCTATTGATTGAGAAGTGTTAGGTTATTCTAATCATGGTATAGTATACAGCACTGAAAATGAAATTGCAGATTATATAAATTGTATTATATTATGTTATTATATACCATGTAAAATATAACTTGTAGTAAAACCTGTACCTATTTGTTGTTGCAGTTGGAGTCATCCTGACAAGTTGTGGTATACATGTAGGCATGATTATTATAAAAAAAAAACTATCCCACATAAAAGAACAAGGAAGTGTAATTTTATAACATATGTGCATTTAAATAGAATATTATTTTGTAAAGCAATATGCTATACCCACATACATGTGTGTAAAAAGACAATAAGATTGGTCAGTAAAGAAAAACATTGGAAACATTGATGCGCCATTAAATTATCTTATCAGGTCTTTTGTCATCTTTGACATAAAATATGCACTTGATATATTTGCAGAGTGTTTTTTTCTTCATAATACTTCTGGGTAAACCTGTAAGTAAAGTGAACATTTAAGACCTGCGGTTTACATTAAGCACTTGTTGCATTGATGATATATTGGAATTTGGTTTATTTTATTTTTCTTCTGTCCAGATTGTAATAACTCTTTTGCTACGTTTAGAACTTTGTGGAAAATTTCAACATACTACTGAGTGCGTTTCTTGAGTTCTTTGATGTGTGAGACTCTGATGTAGACATTTACAAGGGTTTTGAGGGCCTTTTAATTCGCTTAAAGGAGGTTTCACTGGAACACTCCATGTTAATTGCCCATAAGAGAAGCAGCCTCATTTTTAATTAGTTGTTGGTGACTCTCGAAACTATTTTGGCATTTTTTGGGTTGGATGCCAAGGCTATTTATTGCTTGCTGACTTACAAGGAATCCCTTCCATCTGCATATGGTTACAGCTTTGTAGGGTCTCTTTTTTACTGTTATAGGAAACTGCTGTGGATCAAGTTAATCAAATCCTCTACTGGAAGCTTTATGCAGTGACAGTTTGTCTCAGGTATAGTCAGCACCAAATCGACACATTATTTCTTTATTATTTGTTTATATGTTTTTGGACTGCCTACTATGGTATAAGCAGAGTTTGGTTGTTTTTCTGGTCTTCCCCAACAAAAAGCTTTATTTTCCCTGCCAGGGAAGTTTCTAGGTATAGTCTTTCTCAGCAGCAGTGGATGCCATCTCCTTATGACCAACTGCAATATGGGGGGGGGGGGGGGGCTGGTTTATAGCATGCACCACTAAAAGTGGTTCTGACCCATCTATGAAAAGGAAGGATGGTTGGGATTAACCATACACAATGACCTTGGCACATATGGTAATGCCTTGCTTTCCAGCCCCTAGGAACAGCATTGATCTCTGCCATAAGACACAGTGGTGGTTGCCTTGTTAGATGCAGTAGGCTTTTCGTATGTCCCTAAAAGGATAAACAGTCCTCACAATCCTAAACTGTACCACAAAACAAAGCTGCATATAGGCCTGACAACTATGTGTGATGAAGGGTTCTCACAGGAACACTAAACTAAACTAAACCACTTTTATGCCTTTAGTGGGCACTGCATTAGACAGATGTTTATTAGCTAAGATCCATCCAATGGGGAGTAGGAAACAGCTGCGCACACATACAGTAGCCTCACCTCTTCCAGCAGGACACATGCTTTATTGCAATACACAGCCATATAGCTATATACTGCCCCCCCCCCCATATAGCTTCATTACTGATTTTGGATTACTAATGTCTCTTACCCACCCCCAGGCTCCCTTTACCTGTAGAGGCATCCAAAACCAGATACCGCAGACCAGATACCCCAGTAAAAGGGAAAAAAAGTGGAACCTGCGAACCCATCAAGCTAGGTGAGCAGATGATGCTCCCCACACACCACACCAGGACCCAACAGACTGTATGCATATGTCCCCTCATGTCTACTTTTCATACTCTGTTGGGTTCCAGGTGCGTGGAGCGCTGGCAACTGTGAGTTTCCCTTTTTTTAGTTGGAGTCGGTTGAACGAAGCCTGGGAACTTACAGAGAGACTGTACTTAGGGGTGCCAGGGTGCCTCCTGCTTAATTTTGCAAGATTTTTAATAGGTGGGGCTAGAGGTGAGCTGGTGGCAGCCCCTCATGACAGCCTCTCTGTGAGCCCTTCAAGTCATAAGCACCCCCCCAACCAAAAAAATTGGGCCCACAGACCAGCAAGACAAGCAGAGAGCAGTGTCCACACCTCCCCAACAGACTGTAGTGCCAAGTGTCCCCTTCACTCTACCACAGTGGGGGTTTGATTGAAGGGTGCACTAGGCACAGAGACAATGTGCCACCTCCTCATTTCTACCCAACTCCTACTCCCCACAACAATATTGCAAACACGCCCACCTCCCCCTTTGAGCGCCTTTAGACTCCAGTTGACCCCTCCACAAACAAAAGGACTGCTGCTGTGACTGGTGCAGTGTGTGCTGTGGCTTCTGGTCTCCATTCTTACAGAGACATGGACCTCTGTTCACTTAGACCCCTTTCACACCTAGCCAATTGCATTGGAAATATCCTGCATGCTGTGCTTCCAACGCAACACAAACGCATCTCCATAGAAGTCTATGGCAACGCAACGCAAGCAAAATGTAAGTAAAATGCAAAAGTGCAGCAGCATGAAAGGAGTTAAAGACTTGAAAAAAATTATCATGGTAGTTAAGAAATCACTTTATGAGAAAAAAAGCCTGAGAATTTCACTGTTAGTGAATCACCATATAGGCAATGAAAGTCAACGGCACTTTTTACTAGAGTAAATGGAATAAAAAGTTCACAACTTTTCTTGGGAATAAAAAAGTGCCATTGACTAGGGATGAAAGGGGCCTAGGTGAACTGAGGCCCAGAACTCCATCCTATGCCCTCCAGTTGGCTATACTTGCCTCATCAGTCTAGGTAACCAGGAGATGGTAGACTGAAAGCCACAGCAAAAACTGTTGCTTCCTTTAGCAGGGGGCATAGGTTGCTGCAGGGTGTACTTCAGTTACCCACTCTCACAGAGACCAGGGCTGGAATGCACCTATATAGGATCCTGATTTGGGATGCCCACTGACTGAGAACCCCCCCTCGAGCAGTGATATTTGTGCATCAGGGGTGAAGCCCCTGTGCAACCTCCGTCAGAGGTGTGCTCTCTGTCACCTGTTGGCGGCTGGCTTTTATATCTTAGTAAGTATAGTTGCTTTGGGTGTAGGTTCAGAGGGCATGGATACTGAAGACGGGTAATCATTCATGCTGTTCTGTAGCCGGGATGTTGATTTAAATTGCACTAAAACTCTTAAATGTATGCCCTCCTATTTGTACTCTTTTGCAGGGTGCATCCCGATTTGGGATGTCCCTGCAGTGGAAAATCGTTGGTTCGCCTGCTATACTCACCTTGTCAGTGATCTCAAAGTGCATGTGCAGGCTTTTGTCTAATCAGTGTTTTATGTTGTGCATATGTATGAACAGACAATAGACAAGCTGACTGGGCAGCACTAGCCTAATATGCACAAATTGTAACCAAAGTAAGCGTGTGCCTACTCAACCCGGGATCACACTATGAAAATCTAACAAGCAAGAAAGGGGGGACCCACACTCCCCCAAATAAAGATACCGGGTAACTAATGAGTGGCACTACTCATAAATATGCAAAAAATGTAAAAAGTTTATTATCATCAAAAATTGCAAAAGACATGACACACTACACTAATACATGTACACAAGAGACATGACATTACAATCTAAAAGCACCAGGGGACGCCGGAGGTCTGCCAATTACATAAGACCACCCTAAAGTCCCACCTAAACCATGAGTATAACCTGTATCAGATATGTGCAAATCAGCAAAAACATTGTGCAATTGTGCTAAGTGCTAACACTTACATTAAAGCAAAATCACTCTAAATACAACAGGAGGGCTCGCCAGGGTGTGCAAAGAAGGTCAACAAATATCAAACAATAGAGCAAAGTGTAAAAAATAATAACTGTGCATATAGACAGACCAACCGGGGTACCCCTGCAGGGATAACGAGCCAACGCGTGTCGTAGTGACCCTACACTACTTCATCAGGGCAAGAATGAGGGGAGCCCCACACCAAATCCCTTAAATACAAACTGACCAACCCACCCCAAGGTGGAAAGCACCAATCTACATCCACGATCCTCAGAGCCTTACCTCCCATCTCCCGCCTCCACGTCATCCTGCATGGCCAGTATACATCTAAATCAGCTGTGCAATACTAAGCTGACAGTGTGTGCTGAAAGCGGGCCGGGACTCGCGCAAGCGCACTCCGGCCGGAAGTGCGCGTCGCCAGTCCCTCCCACCGTTGCCAAGCAGCATGGAACATAATGTAAAACCAAAATACTGGCCAAAACAGGAAGACACTGCGGTTCCCACCCTTTCCCCGCGTTAACAGACAAAACCGCAAGATGATACAGCTGGTTTGAGTGAAAAAATGCCATACAGCGGGAGGCCGAAGCGCATGTCCAACACAGTCCCCATGTCAGTGACGTCACCGGCGCTTAAACCGCCCGCTGCGGCTGTCATTCTAATGTCACACAGTCCCAATACTGGCAAGAAAATAGCCAGGGCAACGCAGTGGAAGGGGGGTACAGGGTGAAGGGGGAGGCAACGTATCCCAGAATCAAAGGACACCGCGCTCGGCCCATACCTGGGCAATAAAGTATATAAAAGTGCGGGTGACATAAAGTACTGAGTGTAATGTGGCCAAAAGCAATCAGTACCTTGGCCAGTAAGAAAGGGGAGGGGAATGGGGCCACCCCTCATTGTTATTCACAGGCAATGTTTCAAGAATCACAAACAACATATAAACAGATAAACACATTATTTAAATCTGCATAATGAGACAATATACAAGCATAACATATGAAAAAAAAAAAAAAAATCTATGAGAAAATATATGTCAGCATATTCTACCAGGTCCAACAACACATACAAATTTATACAAATTTATACAGGGGAGGGGAGAGGAAGGAGAGATAATGACAAGACACCAGAGCCTTCCATCTAGATACAGATAAATAGACAGTATTAGAGGGAATTTATTTCAAATGCTTTAGGGCTGAGACTCTATGCCCTCAGCCCGCGAAGTGTTCCATACACACTGGTACATAAGACACCCCCGCGTAGAGAGCCTTGATATAGCTTTCTCCATAAGTCAGGTCCGCCAATACTTCCTCAGATGAAGACCCATATGCAAAACCGACAAAGATCAATCAGTCCTGTGCAGAGGAATTCAATTCCGATTGGCCTTCCAGCAGGTGGAAACTGAGGCCATCAGGAGTCCCTCCAATCACAAGGCCCAACTAAGGGTAAACAAGATGGCATGGCCACGACCATAGGCGTCAGGGGAGCACTGCAGTCCTGGAGCAGCACGAGTAAGCCAAGGCAGCGATCAAAGCGCTCCAACTATCTAGTGAGAAAAGGATCCAAATCCACATGCTCCATTCAGGGTCATCTTGGGGCAACATTCTTGGATAGCACCAACTCATGTTGCAGCGTCCTGCACATCCAGCTGCAATTGTGTCCAATCTATAAAAAATATATAAAATAATCGTGACTAGATCTTGAAAACAATATAATGTGCAAAGTGAGTACATCCAAACAGAACTAAATTCACAGAAGTGAAAAAAAACCAAGGGGGGCACACATCCATGTGAATGGACGTGTGCCCAAAAATATATAAGAATGAAATTTGAATATATATAAGGGACAAATTGCCCCGTGTGCCACCTATGTGCAACCAATCCCCCACTCACACACACCCATAAACATCCATAACCAATACAACACCACACCCAAGTGACCAACCCACTCCACCAAGGCGAGTGCCATACATCCACGACCCTGAATGGAGCATGTGGATTTGGATCCTTTTCTCACTAGATAGTTGGAGCGCTTTGATCGCTGCCTTGGCTTACTCGTGCTGCTCCAGGACTGCAGTGCTCCCCTGACGCCTATGGTCGTGGCCATGCCATCTTGTTTACCCTTAGTTGGGCCTTGTGATTGGAGGGACTCCTGATGGCCTCAGTTTCCACCTGCTGGAAGGCCAATCGGAATTGAATTCCTCTGCACAGGACTGATTGATCTTTGTCGGTTTTGCATATGGGTCTTCATCTGAGGAAGTATTGGCGGACCTGACTTATGGAGAAAGCTATATCAAGGCTCTCTACGCGGGGGTGTCTTATGTACCAGTGTGTATGGAACACTTCGCGGGCTGAGGGCATAGAGTCTCAGCCCTAAAGCATTTAAAATAAATTCCCTCTAATACTGTCTATTTATCTGTATCTAGACGGAAGGCTCTGGTGTCTTGTCATTATCTCTCCTTCCTCTCCCCTCCCCTGTATAAATTTGTATGTGTTGTTGGACCTGGTAGAATATGCTGACTTATATATTTTCTCATAGATTTTTTTTTTTTTTTTTCATATGTTATGCTTGTATATTGTCTCATTATGCAGATTTAAATAATGTGTTTATCTGTTTATATGTTGTTTGTGATTCTTGAAACATTGCCTGTGGATAACAATGAGGGGTGGCCCCATTCCCCTCCCCTTTCTTACTGGCCAAGGTACTGATTGCTTTTGGCCACATTACACTCAGTACTTTATGTCACCCGCACTTTTATATACTTTATTGCCCAGGTATGGGCCGAGCGCGGTGTCCTTTGATTCTGGGATACGTTGCCTCCCCCTTCACCCTGTACCCCCCTTCCACTGCGTTGCCCTGGCTATTTTCTTGCCAGTATTGGGACTGTGTGACATTAGAATGACAGCCGCAGCGGGCGGTTTAAGCGCCGGTGACGTCACTGACATGGGGACTGTGTTGGACGTGCGCTTCGGCCTCCCGCTGTATGGCATTTTTTCACTCAAACCAGCTGTATCATCTTGCGGTTTTGTCTGTTAACGCGGGGAAAGGGTGGGAACCGCAGTGTCTTCCTGTTTTGGCCAGTATTTTGGTTTTACATTATGTTCCATGCTGCTTGGCAACGGTGGGAGGGACTGGCGACGCGCACTTCCGGCCGGAGTGCGCTTGCGCGAGTCCCGGCCCGCTTTCAGCACACACTGTCAGCTTAGTATTGCACAGCTGATTTAGATGTATACTGGCCATGCAGGATGACGTGGAGGCGGGAGATGGGAGGTAAGGCTCTGAGGATCGTGGATGTAGATTGGTGCTTTCCACCTTGGGGTGGGTTGGTCAGTTTGTATTTAAGGGATTTGGTGTGGGGCTCCCCTCATTCTTGCCCTGATGAAGTAGTGTAGGGTCACTACGACACGCGTTGGCTCGTTATCCCTGCAGGGGTACCCCGGTTGGTCTGTCTATATGCACAGTTATTATTTTTTACACTTTGCTCTATTGTTTGATATTTGTTGACCTTCTTTGCACACCCTGGCGAGCCCTCCTGTTGTATTTAGAGTGATTTTGCTTTAATGTAAGTGTTAGCACTTAGCACAATTGCACAATGTTTTTGCTGATTTGCACATATCTGATACAGGTTATACTCATGGTTTAGGTGGGACTTTAGGGTGGTCTTATGTAATTGGCAGACCTCCGGCGTCCCCTGGTGCTTTTAGATTGTAATGTCATGTCTCTTGTGTACATGTATTAGTGTAGTGTGTCATGTCTTTTGCAATTTTTGATGATAATAAACTTTTTACATTTTTTGCATATTTATGAGTAGTGCCACTCATTAGTTACCCGGTATCTTTATTTGGGGGAGTGTGGGTCCCCCCTTTCTTCATATGTATGAACAGTATAGAACTCTAAATCAATAAAGAGACTGACACAGAGCCCTTCTGCCACATCTCTCCAGGTGTGCGTGTTCACACTGGTCGTTCAGGCAGGGTATGAAAGCATGCATCAGTACCTGTGTTTGAAGCCTCTTCTTTCTCCCCCTCCCCTGTTATATGGGCATCCAGTGGCCCTTCTCAGTGATGCAGCCTGTGTTGGGGGGGCACTGGGAGAAAGGAATGTCTCAGTCTCATGAGACATGTCTGATGCTGGGCTGTGGAGCCAGTGCAGTCACAGGCACAGGCACAGCACTTCTCTCCAGCTCTGCCCCGGCAGCACAGCAGAAGATCAACGCAGACTGGCTGGGATGAACATAGAGCCTTATTTATAATTTGTGCCTTTTAGCATCATGTTTGTGGTTATAGCACCGACATGCCCGCCTTATCTGGTGCTGCGCTGGGTACTACATTGGCGCCAGCAGTCGCTGTGCCTAATGCTACTAATTAGCTTTGATTTTTGCACTTAGGTACTGGCCGGCCTATGTCAGCTCCTGTTGGACCCGTTATCCCAGCGCCAGTGAGCACCACTTTGTACTGCTGTTATTCTGGTGCTCCCCAGCACCCTCCTTTAAATCTTTGGTGCTTTATTTTTATGGCATTGGCCATTGTTTTTTCATTACAGTTAGAATAAATCACTGTTATGGACAAACTTTACAGTGCATTTAGGTTGCATTTTATTAGTTGTCCAAATTTCACATTGTTAAGCAAGAGAAGCCATTAAAATCAATTTTATTAACCCAGAAAAACATTTTGGCCCATCTAGGTCCTGCTTTTCAATTATTGTCAAGTCCAAATGCAAGTTCTGTACAAATAGATGTGTTTAATATGAATTATAAGCATTAAACAATACAATCCAGTTCTGCCCATTGTGCTCTATAGAATCTTAAGCTACAGCACCAGGTTTCTTCTGGCACTGCTTCGAAGCGCCAGTGATGCTTCTTAAGTAAGGCTTCCTGCCCCAGTTACTTCCTTATTTGTGGCCTCATCCCTTCAGATAGCACCTCTTTCTTACCCTTGCAGCGCCCCCTACAGGCTTTACAACCTGCACTGGATTTTGTGCAGTGTACTTTACAGCGCAGGGAGGTTCTCAATACGCCAAGGGGCTCGGAGAATGACTGGGCGGCTCGGCAGCGGAGCCGTTCCGTCTATTTAAAAGAATGTCAGTGGAAAAAGTCACTGAGCTGCGGCTTGCGCCTCTTAACAGGATGGCACCCTACGCGATGGCACAGCTTGCACACCCCAAAAGCCGGCCCTGGCTGAAGACAATACTTGTTTTGCCAATCATGTTTTTTTATAATGGCCATCTGTGAAGCTGATCCTGGGTGCTGTGTGTCCTGCAGTGTTATCCCTCATACTGCTGTATGCGTCCTCCGCTTTCCCTGTACCTGTACACGTGCCATGTCCAGGATGCTGCAAACATCCTTTAAGAGCTGCCTAAAGTCCCTGTCCAGCCACACACTAACTTTCTCCCACCTTGTCCCCCTTGAGAACAGTAAATAATGAGACATTTCAAAGCACCTGAAAATCTCTGAATGTATGTAAATACCTCATGTATTCTAGGTGAAATAACTTCTTTGCTTCAGTTTCTGGGTCATGGCTGAGCTGGGAAGTCTATGGGCGATACACACAGCAGAGAATCACAAACTGGGATGACCCATCAGAGAGGAAGAAGACCCAGGGAAGTAAAAGTCAGAAGGAATGCTCAGCACACTTTCTCTAGGTAGGTTTCTCTAGGAAGGCTTCTCTACAATGGCATTGTAGTTGGTTTCCTATTATTTGATTATTTGGAATGGGTTTATTTTATATACTAGGCTGGTTGTGACTTTTTCCTTTATTATTTTAGCCCTTTAGGATACCTTCCAAAATAATCATTATCTTGAGATAATGTCCTGGGCGAGAAGTAAATAAAAAAAACCCAGTAGAATCCCTTTAAATGCCAGAATGAAATTGCTCAGATTGTTAGTGTAACTAACACTAAAAAAAAAGCATGTACCCATCTTCTGTTTTCAGGAGCACCTGCAGCATCACAACTTGTAGCTCATTCTGGCCAATGAGGTATGAATAATTTTTTGAAAGTTTTGAAAACCTCGACACCCATGTCACATAAGCAAACCTTCAAAGAATTATCCTTATGCCATTGGGGGGGGGGGGGGGGGGGTGAGAACTTGGGGGGCAATTTTATTTTAAACTACTAGATATTGGTAGTGCAATTATGTCAATATGCAGCAAGTCTAGCTGCTTTACTGGGTTACTGGTTGCTTTTGTGATCTGGTAAATGGCCGCATCAAAGTACAATGCAGTTGCTTATTCGTGTGTTTTATTTTGGGAATGTAGGAATATTTATGATGTGTGCCTAGCTCTTGCTGAAGAATTTACATTGACTAGTCTAATGAGTCGAGGCTGATATGTGTCGGCAAGTGTTGCATGAGCTTGGTGCCACAGTTAGCTGAACCTGTATTTGTGTTTGAGAGCTGTCGCAGAAATGTGATGGTTTATAGATGTAATGCGATGGCTGATGTTGCATGAAATGAATGTGCAGAAGACGCTTGTGAATGTAAAGTTTGCCGATAAGGTTGTTGTCTATGAAATGGAGTATAGGGAAAAGACATGGAGGCTGTTTTATGTTGTGTGACTGTAGATGAAGATCAGCAATAAGATGAATAGCCAAGTGTCCTAAAGTATGGCAGCCTGTTGTACGTGTCTAGTTGTAATAACACTTAACAGTGG
Organism: Gastrophryne carolinensis; assembly: GCA_027917425.1. Lineage (NCBI taxonomy): Eukaryota > Metazoa > Chordata > Amphibia > Anura > Microhylidae > Gastrophryne > Gastrophryne carolinensis. The sequence continues at coordinate 442,761,902 of CM051235.1, forward strand.
CGCATGAGCAGAGGAACCAATCATTAGCAAGAGTCCCACGTAAAACTGTGCTAGGTGATTCACTTCTTCTGGTAAGTCTTTCTGCTACATTTCCAAACTTATAGGATCTGATATAATAAATTTTCTTTAAACTATTCCCCAAAAATTAGAATCATATTCATGCTATCTTCCAGATAAATTATGATGTTAATCAAGATGCGAAGTTGGAGGTACAAATTTCATATGCCTTTTCATATGTCTTTTGTGAATGCCTGTAATGATAGTGGAGTGGAACCGCATGGTGGCATGGCCTTAAGTTGGCTGCATGGTTGTGAGCAGGTCTGATGTGGTTGCGGATGTGGCTGAAGTCATGGATGGCTGGCAAGTTCAATGTAGTCAAGGATTGTAGCAGAGGTGGGGAATGTGGAGCCCAACTTGGACGTGGTCAAGACATGGAAACTCTTATGTGGTCAGGAAGAAGTAGAGTAAGTAACAGCTGGAGGCATATGGGATGGCTGGTACAGGAACCTGACAATACAGTACATGGGTGTGGCTTTTGAATAAGCTGCTTCCAATCACCTTGCTCCTGGGGTTTCCCAGCCGTTTCACTACCGTTGTGCCAGGACTGACATTGCAGGTGTTTTGAACTGGCAATGTGCGGTCTGTCTTCACTGAAAGTCTCTGTCCTTGTTGTGCCTCCTGCTGTTGTGTACTGTATGACTGCATGTCTTAATGATTGTATGGCTCTCTCATGTGTTGTGTGGTGTTTTCTGTTCTCTCCCAGGTGTATTCTATTCATTTGTCTTCCCTTTCTAAACTCCTGGACATGATACTCACCTGGTGCCAGGATAAGCAGTTTTCCACTGTCATCTAGTGTTCACTTCTTGTCTATGTAGGGCTCCCTTAGTTTAGATTTAGACCAGGTGCCACTAGACATACTACCATATCAGTGGGTACAATGGAGCTCAGCTATTAGTTTGAAAAATGCCTAAGATCCTCTTTAAAGTGGCCCAGACCCATTCTCTACAAAATGGGTGTGGGGCCACATTCTGGCAGTCTTGGGGGGCATCCAGATTGCTGGGGCCTCTTTGCGCATAGACCCCCACAATCCTCGGTCCTGGGCGAAATGTGGCTCAGAGATTGGCTGCTGGTGGTCACCTGGGCTGTGTCTCTTTCTTATTCCCAGCAGCCTGTATTAGGTGGGGCACTGAACACACATGCGTGAACTTGGTGCATTTCTCCCAGTAGTAGTCTGTCCCAGGGATAGTGTAGGTTCACTTTAAATCTGGAACTAAAACATATTTACAACCCTCATTTGGAAGTGTGTCCCAACATGGGAATAGGGAGGGTGACAGCAGAAGGGGTAAGGTGCTCAGGGACAGGTTTTGCTTTGGTATCTTACAGGGTATAAACATTATTTTATGCAAAAGTCTTCCTCAATAAATCCTTCCCATCACAATGACAATACAAGGTCTATCCTGAAAGCATCATCTGAGCTTGTAATGTGTTATGAGTTCCCCAGGACTCCTTGGTGCTCATGGTTTGAAAACCAGTTTTGAATTCTGTTCCCATGCTGTATTTATTAGGAAGACTTTTAGAGCCCCCTGAGATGATTTTTCCTGTGGTATCTACTAAATCAGCCCATACTTGCTGCAGCATCTTTTCCTACCATGCAACTAAAGTCTGCGGTTACAGCACAGGAGTCTGATTTATGTTTTCTGAATTAATCTTGTTACATTCTGTTATTTATTGCCTTACATATGCTTGCTATTACAGCACAGTTATCCTGATATATATATATATATATATATATATATATATATATATATCTTTCACTAAACCATAGCTATTTCTATAACTGCTTAGACAATAATGCTCCTTTTCTGTATTGTAATGGTTATAGGTGGAGATGACCCCCCCCCCCAAATGTTTGGGGAACCCAAGTTTTGCAGAGTTTGCAGGTAAGTTACAGCAGCTCTTCTGCTTCACACTCTGCACCCCCCTGCTACAAACTCCTCCTAAAGTTCGGGTCCCCATTGATTTCAATGGGGACCAGGTTTCGGTCCCCGAACCCAAACATTTATTCAAAGTTCGAACGACCTTGCCAATCCCCGAACTTTGAGGGGTTCCCTATAAATGTAAGTGAAGAAGAAGAAGACTCAAGTCTACAGGAATGGTCTGATGGTCCGAACCCATATATTTGTTTTTGAGGACATGATTATTCTATCAAAAACCTTCTAAGTTTACAGAAACAACATCAAGTGTTAGTTTAAAGCAGAACAAAACCCTAGTGACACAACTTTGGAATCTAAAAGCCTTTCCCCTGGGCATCGGGTTTGGGATGCCTCACTGTTTAATACCCCCCCCCCCCCCCACAGGGCACCACAGCACACAATGTAAACAGCGGCAGTCGTATCTCCGAATCTTTGGGCTGTGCACATGCTCCTGCTCCCACCCATTTAGATAGGCTGTAGGTGGAAGAACGCATGCTGCAGACGATGAGGCATATCTTGCTCGTTTGCCGAAGCCCTGCATGTAAATAGAGCCGTTTGGCAAGTATGTGCAGCAAACAGCTCTGGTTGGACGAGAGCCCACACATGTGCTGTAGGACCAGGGAAAAGTGAATTTGTATGGGCCATCTGGGGGTTTCACACAATGGGGCATCCCAATTCGGAATACTCCTGGGGCACAGAACAAAACCTCAGATCAAAATCCTGAGTTTTGTGAAAAGTTCAGAAAAATAGGAAGAAGCTCACAAAAATGGGGCCAACCCCTATTAGGGGCAAAAGGAATGCTCTAATGTAGGAGCTATATAGAGCAAAAAGCTTAATTATCTGCAAACTAGACAAATCTTATCTGGCAACCCCAGGGAAGTGTGGAATAGCCTGCTGGTGATAACCAAGGCCCTTATTCATCAAGCGATACCGCCAGGTAGTGTCTGACGAGCGCCAGGTAGCGGCAGCTAACGGCGACTACCGACTCAAGTACGCCCGGCGGCGGTCACAATGACGCATTTATCAAGCAAAATGAGGCTAGCGCCGGCGAGAGCGACGGCTAGCGCGGCATTCATCATGAAGCCGGCTGGCCCGAACAGCGCCGCTGCAAATTCCTTCACAGCGACACGTATTACCTGGCGCTACCTGCCGCTCTCCCATACATTTCAATGGCAGACGCTGCAATGATTGTTTTTAGTGGTTTTGGGGTTTTTTGCTTTGGTACAAAATTCAACACATGTTTATATTGATATGTTTTATGAATCTTGCTGGTTATTTATATGTATTTTTTTTTTTTTTTTTTTTTCACAATGTAATGTTGTGAGTGACATGGGAATTGCATCTCCTCCACCCAAACTCATTGGCCTCAAAATCGCTGGTTTTCCACACAAACGGGGCTTGTCAAGCTATTTTGTAGCCTGTCAGGTTGGGCGGTCACGTTCGCTCTTAGAAATTGTCAGCGCCCAAGCTATTCGGCAGCCCTGTCCTTGATGAATCTGTGTTGGTCAGTGTTTGTGCAGTCGCTGTTTGAATTCGCTATGTGGCGGCGCGAGCGTCGCTGTGCCTCGCTGCGCTGCGTTGTGCGGCGCTGTGCTGTTCATACATGTGCCCTTCTGCCATTTGCAAGGAATTCACTTCCCGCGACCCCAGTCGTTGTTAATGAATACACTGTAGTTGTGAGCGTGCCTGGCCACATATTGCAGGATTAACATTCAGTCGTACCAGCTCATAACAACCCGTTATGCATTCTCATGTGTGCCACATTTTCAGGTAGTTGTCTAGTTAGATTGTGTGATGACTTTGTGAAGCAATAAGCTCTGTATATTTAAGCACAACGGTGTATGCTTTAGAAGGACCTATGCATTACAGTATGTAGAATCCCCAGCTAAATCAAGCTAATAATTCGTTGCGCCTTTGCCCCTAGCTTGTTTTGCAGCGTCATTTTAATGTTTTTCCGCCACTTAGCTTGCACATAGCTGATATTAGCTTGTCCCTGCTGCGCGCATGTTTTTTTTTGAATTTTGAAGCACAGTTGCTTGCGTCATATCCGGTTCCGGGATCCTCCTTTGCGTTTCAACGCCACCTTAAGGTAAAAATGTCTTGCGCTTATGCCAATAGCTTGTTTTGCAGCGTCATTTTAATGTTTTTCCGCCACTTAGCTTGCACATAGCTGATATTAGCTTGTCCCTGCTGCGCGCATGTTTTTTTTGGAATTTTGAAGCACAGTTGCTAGCGTCATATCCGGTTCCTGGATCCTCCTTTGCGTTTCAACGCCACCTTAAGGTAAAACTGTCTTGCGCTTATGCCACTAGCTTGTTTTCAAGCGTCATTTTAGTTTTTCCGCCACTTAGCTTGCACATAGCTGAGAATAGCTTGTTGCTGGGGCGCGGTGCGTATTTTTGTTATGTTTTGTTTTTTATTTGTCTAATGTCGCTAGCGTCATTTCCGGTTCCTGTTTCCTCCTTAGCGTTTCCAATATGGCTCCCAAACGCCGAGTAATGCGCCTCCCCAGCTCCTCCTCAGATTCCGGACCCACCACCCCTCCCCCACATCCCCCACCTACCTCACCTTCCCCAAATACCACCCCTCCCACCCATTCCCCTCCTGGGCCCAGGAAACAAAGGCGCACCCGGGTGGATAGCCGTGTAAATGGCCAGGTTGTGAAAGTGAGTATTTTAGTTATGTATTTTTAGCTTAAAAATTGATAAACACACAGGGGGGATAGGGGCAGAATTTGTATTGTTTTTAGGCCAAAATTTAACACTCCACATGGGGCATCCCCATTGTGGATGTCCTGCTTGGATGCCCCCCCCCCCCCCTGGAGGGCCCTAAAAATTACCTCTGCCCCGTCCCATCTGTGCATGCGTGAGTTGCGGATGCCTATTGCGCTTACCTCTAGCAGGGTGTACCCCTGCGCCATACATATTTTCATTTTGTGTGCAGGCGCACTCCCTGTTAGAGTCAAACGCCACATGCGTACTTTGCCGTGCAGACACAGCTGAGCTGGTATGCACCTCCCAAGGGCCTTGGATGCGCATACCACACCGGCGTGGAGCGCTGTGTTTGGCTTGCGGAGTGACGTGGGAGTGTCCTCAGCGGTGTATTTGGGGCCTTCAAAGGGGGTTGCAGACAGTGGCCCACCCACAATAGTTGTGGCCCACAAAAGTGCACCCAAACCCAGAATAATGTAAATCCTGGGTGTGGGTCCACTTTGATCTTGTCTCTGTATAACTGTTTATGACATTGTTCTGAGGTCATGTATTTAATTTTTTATTTTTTATTTGTTTTTTTTTTCCTAGGACTTCTGCCTGGCCGAATACGACTATGCCCGAGGAGCGAAAAAACGCCTTGCCATGGAGGTGAAGGCCACTGTGTCCCGGCGCTTCCAGACCGACCTGACCATCCGGGCCATCCAGCAAAAATGGTCTGATTTCAAGCGCCGGGACCCAGAAGGCGTGTACCGCCTATATGATGCCTACGCATCAGGTAAGTTAAAGCTTATGTTCTTTTTTGCCTTTGTGCAGAATCATCTGCTAAGCTGTGTCCTTTTTTGCTCTTTATATTAATTATTTGCTTTCAACCCCTCCACACAGATAAGCGTCCTCCCCTGGGGAAACGTGGGAAGGGATTCCTCCCCCGAACCAGGCAGGCGGACTCGGGGGAGTCATCGGGGGAGGGTCCCTCCCGCGGGTCCTATTTAGAGGACCCAGGGGAGGAAGGGGATGACGCCCCAGAGGAGTGTGCTGCTGGGGGGCAGGCTGGATCAAGCCTCAGCTCCTCACACTCTGAGTCTGAGGACTCTCACCAGGCAAGGGGCCACTCTCAAGCAGGGAGTGAGAGGGAGGAGGGTGGCCCTTTGCCTGGTGGATCTTCTGAGCAGAGTGTGAGGAGCCGAGGCTCCCCGCCTCCTCCTCAGAGCCCTCCCTGGGCTTCAAGTGGCGCTTCATCCCCTGGTGAGTTTACATGTTTTAATTGTTAGTCTGTGACAGGTTTCATCTGACCATTTGTGCTTAGCCCTTGCCATTCCTCTGTAATTTGCAGGGCATCATATAGGCGGCACCTCCATGGAATTTTGGCGTCAAATCCTCCTCGGGCATAGTCGTGGTAAGTGTATGTTGTAAGCTAGTTCATTTTGGAATTTATGTCATTCCTTAAAGTGGACCCACAAACATTGATGATATTGCTTGGATTCTGGCGCCTTCCCTGCCCAATCACATCCCTCACCCAGGGCCACCCCCCAACCAAACACCACAAACTACTTCCCTCTTTGGGGGTGGCAGAAGCCATTGTCCCTGCCTCCTGTGTGGCACTCGAGATGTGTGTGCGCCTGCGCTCTGTTTCATACTGGCATGCGCGTGCGCACACACTGGCGGAGTGATGTGCGGAAGGCAGGGGCGGTGGCGGACTAAAATTGTGTTGCTCTGCCAAAGTAGACTAAAACACTGAATATTCACAATCCTGGGTCTTGGACCACTTTTAACAGACACGTTTCCTGGTCCATTGTCTCAGCTGGTTTGCTAATGTACATTAACATCACAAACCACACTACAGTGCTAGCCAACTGGCAACCACCCCTATGTTTCTGGCCACACCATGATGTGTGCTAGCAATAGTTAATTTACGTGAAGTAGTTAGGGCAAACACATGTTGCACACTGGTAACATTAGCCATTAAATTGGTAATGAGTCATTTACATTGCAATGTAAAGGTTATTGCCAGATTTTCATAATGGATACATGTGGCAACCATAAACACTTCACATTAACTAATGGACCAGGAATATAGCAAATATCGTTGAACATGTATGTCACCTTTTTTTTTTTTTGGGAGGTAAGACTCAATAACCAGATTGATGTCAAAACTTCGGGTGTCCTAGCTCCACTAAATGTTGTTTTGTATTTTGTTTTTTTATGGACAGATGTCGCTACGCAGACGGAGGCAGAATTCCTCCTCCCCACACCAGCTCCAGGGACGGCCAGCAGCATGGGCCACCGCCACAGCTGCGATGGTGAGTACTTCCAAATTTTTATGGGTAAATACTTTTGAAACATTTCTCTTCTAGTTACATTTGGAGAAAGTTTTAATTTACCAATGTGTGAATTTCACACACATCTAGGTTAAATGTGTTTGGACAATAATCCAACATGCCAGTCACCATCCTTGATAGTTGCCTCACATTCTTGTTACGGACACATACGGACTATTTGTGGCGTATAGACAACCAAATGGGGCTGATTAGATGTTTACCCATAACATTATAGGGCAAACTTCCATCATCCTTAGGCACTGATGTTTGCCTGGGACTAAAGACATAAATGTCCTTACTTGGCCATAAACATTATTACATTTGCAAGAGTTAACCTGGCCCAACACCAAGGGTGTTTAATGTGCATTAAACATTTAATTTGCCAACAACTAACAACTAACACCCCGCGGAACATACGATAAGTGCAGGTACCGCGGGTCCAACCCACCAAGCAAACCCCTAATTATCGGAACTTATCTTCCGCTGGCTCCAGCGCACCACTCCAGACGTGCATTTTTCCCCCCTGGGCCTCTGTGAATGGCCGCCGGGTCCCCATGAGCAGCCAGAGAGTGACATGCGTGAAGAGGCGGCGGAAGAGGAGTGTACATTCCTGTTCCCTGCATAGACGTTAGCGTGCGTTTTTTGTGCCAAGCACGTTGGAGCATGGAGAGGTGAGTGGCTATGGATTACTGTGTGTATACACACATCAGGGGAAAAACAGATCTGTGAGCAACAACAAAGTGGGCCAAAACCCATGATAAACTATATTGTGGGTGTTGGTCCACTTTAAGAGTAAAGGTATGTGGTCCTAACATGTTTTCAAGCCAATATTAAAACTTTAATTTAAAATGTTAGGGGCACATTGTTCACCAATGTTAATGTGAGTGTTAGCAAGTTAGAAACACTGACATTACATTGCTACATCTGTGTATGTTGAGTTCCCAATCAAATTCTAATATATTATTTTTAATCACATCTCTACAGCTTGTATACGCCAGCATCGCAGACTGTGGCGGGCCTTCCGACAGATGAAAGGGATGCTGCTGGCCATGAAGAGGCGTCGGAGACGTTAGGGTGGGGGGGATGGCTGCCATGTCCATGTTTTAGTGGCTTTGTTGGCCTATGTTGGCCGTGTTGGGCCCATTTGTTGAAATACAATTATATTTACCAATAACTGTGTTGTTCCTTGACCAGCATAGGTTTAGATTCCAAAAAACCATTATGTCTAAAATTAGGCAGCCATTTTGAGCCAGTACATGTTTACACCATAGTAAGCAATGTTAACTAATGTGGCACATAAATGGTGGCATAATATTAGAGATGATTGAGCAAATCATCCATGACTGTGTATTTAGCTTTCACATGTATGGATAAACACAAATTAGAGGTGGTTTTCAAAAATATATTTACATAAATCATAAGAAAAAGGTTTACAAATTAATATTCTTGGCTGGGTGGCCGGGGAGGTTGGGAGTCATTGCTAGGGGCGGTGTTGGGGGACAACAGTGCAGTAAAAAATATAGACTGCTGTTGTATGAGCTGTTGTAGCAACAACAAAGTTTGGTCCTGCCGCTGTATTGCTTCTGCCTGGCGCTGTATTGCTTCTTCCTGGCGCTGTACAGATTGCTCGATAACATTTGCAAGGCGACCAAGGTCCTGGTTCTGTTGTAGGTTTTGCCGTAACTGGTCCACCTGGCGCTGCAGGCCCTCATTTTGTTGCTGACACATCAGCACCTGATTTTCCAACGCCGCAATGCGCTCATTAGTTCCATCACGCGGCTGTTGGCGACTGTAGTCCTCCAGCATCCGGACCCCTAGTTGGTAGAAATCGGCACTGGTTGGTGCCACACCTCCTCTTGCTGTGGTTGGAGGCTAAACAAATAGTAAACCACATTTTAGTCAAACGGAACCAATGCAGTTATGCCCCTCCAAAAAGTTACCATAAACACTCACTATACAACTTACCCTTGTCTGAGCCTCTGAAGCTTGGCCACATGGGACTTGGGAAGAGGTCCCAGCTTGGGGTTCTGGTTCCGCCTCCTGCCAAAACAACAATGAAAGGAAATGTTACATGTTGCTTCTTCCACTACCCACGAATATGCCAATGGGTTTCGAGGTCGTCTACATCAGCCATGTTACCTGCGTGTCCTCCGGCACAGGTAGGCTCGAGGTATCGCTGCCAGAGAGTCGCAATTCAACATCCGAGATGTCGGGCAAGTTGGCATATGCTAAACAGGAAAATCAGGTTAGTAGGTCTGTGGGCCAAACTCTAATGTAACCTGGTTAGGCTATCGAGGCCATACCTCTAAAAAGTTAAAAAATACACACTAGACCAAAGGTCTCTGTTAAACTCAGATTGTTAACATGTATGTTACAGGACTAAGACGCACTAATTTCTGCAAATCTCATCATAAACATTGCTTAAATTAAACATACCCGCAATATCCCAGATGTCTGGAGTGGGGTCCTCACTCGAGCTTGGACCTTGAAAATACATGTGGACACACAAGTTGCCAGAAGCAAGTGGCACAACATTAGAGCCAAAATACAGACTAGAGCAAGGCAAAACCACTTACCCTCATCTCTGGCAGCTGGAACTTGAGGGGCCCTTTCTGGACAGCCACTTCCGATATTCGGGTCAACTAAAACAAAAAAAAAAGGTCTCTAAATAATCAGCAAACTACTACAGGGAATGTTTGGCTAAAAATATGTCCGCAAATATACATTGCTATCACTCAAATAACTAATAGACTGACCCTGGGGAGGCAACCAGCACTCCCAAGAGGCATCTTCAAGTTTACCAAGCAAACATGTAGCTTAGTAGACTAACCAAATTGAACCAGTGTAACCTAAACAGCAGAAAGGATACATTATGTATTGCTCTACACACCAACAGGGTCCTGTTGACCGGCAACATCGGAAGTGGGGTCCAAAGATGAACCAGTCACTTGGCCTACCAAGAAAAAAGACAAATGAGACACATGCACTTGAGTAAAAGTGGATCAAGCAAGGTGAACACATGCACTTACCGACATCCAAAGAGTAGGTGGGATCCGGAGGAGATGCTGGGGCCAAGGGCATGGGAGCTAGGCCAAAATAAAACCAACATTGAGCCATAGCTAATGTGCGTAGCAAAATACAACATGCATTAAGGTGTGTGAGCAGCTCTTTCAGTAATATTGACTAATCAAGCCAAGTGTGGCTCACACATTGATATGCCGATATATGGCTACACATCTCTGGCATCCTACATATCTACACATGTTAGGGCCTTGTTAGTTACTTGCTGTGAGTGTTACAGTGGGCGTGCAATTAGGGCGCACGCACATATTATTAATAGTCAACAGGGCAAACCTTGATTGTTTGAGCTGCTCCCACACCCATTTGTTTAGAAAAAAACCAGCAAACAAATTATGGGTAAATACCTTCAATGGCAGACTGGGGTAGCCTTGAGGTTGCTGGAAGGGCAGGAGCTTGGGTGTCCGGAGCCACATCCCGGACAGCAGCATGTGCACCTATGCATAAAGCAACAGACAGAAAAGTTACAAATGTTTGAGCTGTAATGTAATACTTCACAGGTCCTACTGTTAGTTGGTCAGAATGTAAAAATGCAAATCACATACATTAACATTAGGTTATTGTAAAAGCCAGAAAATATGTACCTTCAGCCCAACCGGTGGTGTCATCCCCAGGATCCACACCCTGCAGCCGAGCCAGTGGGATTTTGGCCTTCAGCATCTCCTCATACGGCCTGTAGGTACTCTTTGGAGCCTGGATGAACCCACTGTCCACATCAAGATCGTGATTCATCTTTTTCATAAGGGCCCCTCGCAAAGTGTAGAAGCGTTTCCTGCAGGATGGGCCACTACGTGGGTGTTGAGCTGTGCTACTAAGCTCCACACCAATGGCATCCCACAGTTTGCTTCTTTCTTGTTTGCCTATGGACTTGCTTTGGGAGCCAAATATCAGCTCCCATTTCGCAAGTGTCAGGCGCACAAGATGATTATTCTCAGCCAAATTAAATTCAGGCTCCCTCTTGGCACCTGGGCGCTTAGCCTGGGGTGCTGCCCCACCTTCAGGCTGTGCCCTTTTCCGTAAGGGAGGTCTGCGCACAGCACCCACCAAACTCCTACTCGTGCCTGCTGTGGCCGGCAGATGTCCTGTATTTGGCTCCATCCTGTAGCTGCACACACACACAAATCAACACCCCACAAGCACGCATGCACACTACAGAATGGCATCGCAATCTCTTAGGCTTGGGCAGGTTTTATGTGCTCTAACAGCCAATCCAAAAGCAGCCCACTTAATTGATTCACACATACAGCCCAGTTCCTTCTAGGCACACCTCCACTGCACTGACAGAAGCATGTGTGTTAGCCAATTAACTCATTACAGACCTCATTAAACAAACAACACACACCCAAATCCAACAATGGACTGATGTATCTCCAACCCTTGTGACATGTGCTTAGCCTAACGGCTATTTAAAAAAACAACAGCTTCCCTTTCATTGGTCCCCACCTGATTTTTGGCCCATGTCCGTTAATGCACGCAAGTTACGGCTCAAGTACGCTAGTAGCGCTACTAGCGTGCGCGTGCGCACTCTGTTTTACGCACACCTGGGTCGGCTAATTGGCGCACGGAAATAGCAGAGCGACGCAAAAGGCGGCAAAGCGGACCTGTCACTTTAGAAAATGAAGTATAAAAGGAAGGAATGTTCTAGCTTCTGCTATTCTTACACTGTGGCAAAGGCTGTGGTGTGGTGCTGTGCTCGCTTCCCTTAGCTCATTTGAGCCTCTGTCTGGTTTCTGTCCTCACTCTCTGTGGCTTGTTGGGTGATTTCTGACATCAGTGCTGTTTCTTTAGGAGCTTGGTTTGGGTGGCATCTGCAAATATTGTGTAGCATACAGCAAGTGAGGCTTGATTTTGGGGCCTTTTGTGGGCTGTGCAGCAACTCCCCTCTTGGTTGTGCTTAACTTAGAAAGCTGGTTTTCAGCAGGCTGGTGGTTTGGACCACTATAGTTCTGGTTTTGTGGTGAGCTGCATTGTAGCGGGTGTGTGTGTAGTGTGATTGTTTGTGTGTGTGTTGTGTGTTAGTGGTTTTTTTTGTTTATTTTTGTTTTTGTATATATCTTTAGTGTGTGTGATGGATAAGAGGGTGATGTATGGTGTCTGGGTGGATGGATGTATGTGTATGCTGAAAGAGCAGGAGGAAAGGGAGCGGGGTGTTGTGAGGCTTAGGGCACCCCGCTCCTTTGCAATCCGCCTTTCAGTATGGGACTTAAGTGACGAGCAGATCAGGAGCCGCTTCCGTCTGAATCGTGCTGCACTACAGTCCCTATATGATCAGATTAAGACCAAAATCGAGCCATCCACCAAACGCACTCATTCCATTCCAGGCATAGTACGCCTGTGTGCCACTCTTAATGTTTTGGCACGAGGGACCTTCCAGGCAACCTCAGCCCTCCTCAGCGGGATAAGCCAGGCTACTATGAGCCGCATACTAATCCAGGTAGTTCTGGCAATTTGTGATTTAATCCCAATTTACATCAAGTTTCCTGAGGATGAGGAAGAGGTTGCCAAAATAAAACATGCTTTCTATCTGATGGGAGGGATCCCGAATGTGCTAGGGTGCGTTGATGGTACACATATCCCTTTCCGCCCTCCCCGTGCACAGGAGCTGTCCTACAGAAACAGGAAGCAGTTCCATTCATTTAATATCATGGTGGTCTGTGACCCAGACATGAGGCTGCGGGCGGTGAGATCGGGGTTCCCCGGCTCATGCCACGATTCTTACGTCTTGCAGCGGACAGTCCTGTGCCGGAAGTTTGATAACAACGAAATGCCAGCTGGCTGGCTACTGGGTAATAAATTAACCATGTCTATGTATTTTGCTAATATGTGGCCTAGCAAGCCAATTTTAACCAAACTACCACCAAAAAACATGTACTAGTACTAATTGCTGTCTCTCTCCTTGTGTTTTTTCTACAGCGGACAAGGGATATGGGCAGAGAACGTGGGTCATGACTCCGGTCAGGAACCCACGGACCTCTGCCCATGAACGCTACAATGCAGCGCATCGCAAGACCAGAAGCATTGTGGAAAGAACCATCGGCCTGCTGAAAGCACGCTTTCTCTGTTTGGCACGGCCAGGAGGAGAGATGCTCTACAGCCCACAGAAGGTTTCCAAGATCATCCTTGCCTGCTGTGTGTTACACAATATCTGTATATGCCACCGAATCCAAGCCCCCGAGGAGACAGCACTGGTGCCAGAAATCCCCAACCTGCCCGCAGATAGAAGTGAGGACACCCAGACTGGCGATGAGCTAAGGGAAAGGCTGATCACTTCTTTTTTTGCGGTAAGCTAACTACCCTTCACTCTAATGCAAGTACTGCACTACTGTTTAAATGTATTTGACCTCCCATCCAAAAGAGCAAAAAAACGCACTAAGGGGGGTGTAAGATGACCCAAACCACTCTAAGGGGGGGTGTAAGATGACCCAAACCACTCTAAGGGGGGGTGTAAGATGACCAAAACCACTCTAAGGGGGGTGTAAGATGACCCAAACCACTCTAAGGGGGGTGTAAGATGACCAAAACCACTCTAAGGGGGGTGTAAGATGACCCAAACCACTGTAAGGGGGGGTGTAAGATGACCCAAACCACTGTAAGGGGGGGTGTAAGATGACCCAAACCACTCTAAGGGGGGGTGTAAGATGACCAAAACCACTCTAAGGGGGGGTGTAAGATGACCCAAACCACTCTAAGGGGGGGTGTAAGATGACCAAAACCACTCTAAGGGGGGTGTAAGATGACCCAAACCACTGTAAGGGGGGGTGTAAGATGACCCAAACCACTGTAAGGGGGGGTGTAAGATGACCCAAACCACTCTAAGGGGGGGTGTAAGATGACCAAAACCACTCTAAGGGGGGGTGTAAGATGACCAAAACCACTCTAAGGGGGGTGTAAGATGACCCAAACCACTCTAAGGGGGGGTGTAAGATGACCAAAACCACTCTAAGGGGGGTGTAAGATGACCCAAACCACTCTAAGGGGGGGTGTAAGATGACCCAAACCACTGTAAGGGGGGGTGTAAGATGACCAAAACCACTCTAAGGGGGGTGTAAGATGACCCAAACCACTCTAAGGGGGGGTGTAAGATGACCAAAACCACTATAAGGGGGGTGTAAGACGCCAATGTTGGTTATCAAGTTATGCATTTTTTTTTGGAAAAACACAAAACAACTATAAAGATATATACTAACTGCACTTTTCTTATTTTTTCAGGCACAAAGAGATGCACCCTGATCCCTAATTTCCTTTTCCAAAACTTTCCTGGACTTTACTTTGCTTTTGAATTTCTGTTGGACTTTTCATTTTCAATTTCATTTCTGTTTTATTATTAATTTTTGTTTAGAGTAAAAATAAAAAAAGACTTATATATATACATGTGGCTATGTGTTTAATTCTGTTGTAAGTTTCCTTTTCATTCTAATTCCTATTTTAATTTTCCTTTTTTTTCTCTGTTCTGTTTTTATTTTCCTTTTCTTTCTCTGTTCTGTTTTTATTTTCCTTTTCTCTTTTCCTTTTCTTTCTCTGTTCTGTTTTTATTTTCCTTTTCTTTCTATGTTCTGTTTTTATTTTCCTTTTTTTTCTCTGTTCTGTTTTTATTTTCCTTTTCTTTCTCTGTTCTGTTTTTATTTTCCTTTTCTATTTTCCTTTTCTTTCTCTGTTCTGTTTTTATTTTCCTTTTTTTCTATGTTCTGTTTTTATTTTCCTTTTCTTTCTCTGTTCTGTTTTTATTTTCCTTTTCTTTCTATGTTCTGTTTTTATTTTCCTTTTCTCTTTTCCTTTTCTTTCTCTGTTCTGTTTTTATTTTCCTTTTCTTTCTATGTTCTGTTTTTATTTTCCTTTTCTCTTTTCCTTTTCTTTCTCTGTTCTGTTTTTATTTTCCTTTTCTTTCTATGTTCTGTTTTTATTTTCCTTTTCTTTCTATGTTCTGTTTTTATTTTCCTTTTCTTTCTCTGTTCTGTTTTTATTTTCCTTTTCTTTCTATGTTCTGTTTTTATTTTCCTTTTCTTTCTCATTGGTGGTTTAATTGTATTTCCTTTTTATGTAACAAATAAAAAAAAAAAAATAATTGTGGCTATGTGTTTAATTATGTTTTATTTTGCATTTATATTCGAAGATCTGGTTGAATTTAATTTCCTTTTCAACACAAAATAAAAACTCTTTAAAATTTTTAACAAATGTGGCAATGTGTTTTATTCAGAAGGTACTGGATGGCCAGGACACAGCAAAGCTAACAGGCGCTGTGTAGAATAGCGTGGTCACACTGACTGACAGCGCCTACAAAGCTGAGGGACAACATCATATTCAGCAATGTAGGCGTTGTTCGCAACAACGCCAGGTAGCGACTGAGGAGGCCTGCTATAGCGAATCGCTACCGCCCGCGGCTGACGCTAGCGGCGCTCATAGCGCCATACTTCAGTCGCTCATCTGTCGCTACCTGGCGCTATTGATGAATCGGCCTCCCCGTCTTCTCCGCAGATCATTCCATCTAAACATTTTGTAAGTGATTTTTATTCAAGATATGACAAGGTCACCAGTGAAATTGAATCCACCATCCTCATTCCTACCTATATCCACACCACTTTCTACCACAATCCAATACCGTCTTTAGAAGATCCTTTGTGGAGGCTATGATTTCTTCAAAAAAATCATCATTGTCCTGCACAATAGTTTATCCAAAAAGGATATGTTCACTTGGCATAGATCCACAGGAAATGTTGTAAGATATATATACATAATGTTTCGCTATAACCATATATTGTATAACTGTATTAACCTAATGGTATTGAACATCAATAAAAAGATTTAAACAAAAAAAAAATATCATACCTATCCCCAGGAAATCAATGGTGAGCTAAAGAACGCATACTGATGTGACCCAATCTGCACCCCTGGTTTCCTTGTAATCCGAGTAGCGCTCCCACCCTCAGCCTCTCTGAATGGCTGGGCATGTGGCCAGGGGCAAAGACAGTGCTGTGGGAGCCACCGGTAAAGTTGAGTTTACCTGTGACTCTGGGGGTTTCACACAGTGGGTAATCCCAATTCCAGATGCCTTAGGGGCAGGCTAGCGGCCAGCCCTGGAGACTTTTAGACTCCATGACTGGTCAATGTAGCTTTTGTGCTTCTTTAATGCTCTAGGATACTGTTTTTCCTTTAATATTATCATGCCAGAAATGCTTGTTAGCAGTTTATAATAGCTTGCTGTGCTTGAGTTTTCTGATGGAAGGTTCACAGCAAGAGAACCATTTGCATCAGAATGCAGGTCCATTATTACTAGGGTGCCACAAGGTTGTGGGTGTTCTCTCATCTTCTCTCTGAATTCAGTGAAAATACACAGATGACACCACTATTATCAGAAAATTATAGGACGCCATTTTGGTGGTAAAATTGACCAAAGCAGGAGTTACAAAAAGGTAAGTTAATTTTTATGTGCAGCAATCTGAATTGCCCTGAATGTGAGCACTGTTTCTTGTGTTGGTCCGGTTTCAGTATAACTAAGCCTGTGGAAAAAAAGTGTATTTCATACCTTGATGGTCGAGAAGACTAAATTCCTTGGATGGACAATATCTAGGGGCTTGAAATGGTATTGAAGAAGGCAAAGTTAAGACTTTTCATCCTTAGACAGCTAGAAAACTTGATTGACATTGCTAATGATTTTCTTTAATTCAGTTATTGGGTGTGTCTTGTGCTCCTCCTAAACCACATGCTTTGGAGGAGCCTCTTGCAGGGAACAGATGAGTTTTCAGAGGACTAGCTAATTGGCAAATAATTGGTCTCCTGCTTCCTGCAATCAAGGAGATGTATTAAAGTAGGATTAAACCTCGAGTGAAGAGGATTATTGATAATTCCTAACATCTTTGCAATGATCTTTTTAATCTACCTTCTTCAGTTCTCTGATTTAAATTTCTCATTGTAATGGAACCTGGGACCTCCAGGTTCCAAGAGTTTTTATCCTATTGCCAAAAAAGCTAGTTGTTTGCCATCGCCATCTTGTTAGCCTGGGCATTTCCCTGACTCTCTCTTATGTTATGTGTTTTTTTTGTCAATTCCACAAATAAATTCCTTCTGTTAAACTCCCTAGTGCCAATCTAAAGTCTCCAGCCAAAGTCAATTACTTGTATGTTGTATGCAAAAAAAATCAGGGGCAAGTGTTTTTTTTTGCATACCAAAATTCTACAGGGCTTGATAATGTTTGTGGACATTAATTGACGTTAATTGAGGGTTTTATTTAACAAGTGCTAACGCCACGTAGTACCACGTAGGAGTCAGGGGAATGCTGGGTGCAGTATCTGAAAACCACATACCGGTATATGAAAGTCAATCTGGTGAGCACCTCTAATAGCGTCATGTAGCATCGCATGTATCACTAGCGGTGGCTCAGTGTAAAGCTCCCCAGAGCTGTATTGCATGTTCATGCTGCCAATCAGGGCCGGCGTCAGCACCCGGCAAGCCCAGTCAACTGCCGAGGGCCCCCACCCACTGAAAGCTGGCACAATGTGGTTAAAGAACTTAAACTTTTTTTGCCACGAACATTGCATTGGGCCCCTGCGCTGCCTCCAGTTCTTCCCCATCCATCCATGACCCCCCAGCTCAGCCCCATTAATCCATGTACCCTCAGTTCTGCCCCATCCATCCATGCCCCACCCAGTTTTGCCCCATTTATCCCTGTCCCCTTTGCTCTGCCCCACAGCCCCGTCCCCTCAGTCCTGTCCCATCCACCCCTCTACCCTCAGCTCTGCCCCATCCCCTCAGCTCTATGCCTCTCCATCCCCGTCCTCCCAGCTTTGCCCATCTACCCCTCTTCCTTCCAGATCTGCCAGTCTATCCATCTTTATTCCAGCTCTGCCCACCTACCCCCCACCAGCTCTAACCATCCATTCCTGTACTTTTTATTTTGCTCATCCAACCTTCTTCCTCCCAGCTATCTCTCCATCCATCCATTCCTGCCCTTCCTGTTTTGTCCATACCTCTTCATCAATACTCTACCCATTCATGTGGGACCAAACTAAAAAAGCAGCTCCAAAAGGGGGTTGGAGGATAAGCATTGCTGGAATTTATAGACCCCTGACCCGTGACTCTCCAACGCAAAGGGACCCACTGAGGCCATGCCGACCTGGAGCTGGCCTTTTGCCGAGTTCACTTTCTGTTAATACATGCCCTTAAAACCCACCTGTTCAGATAAGCATAGAATCTGACTTAAGCAATCTAAAGGGCAGATTCCACAAAGCCCAATACTGACTGTGTGTGATCCTACCTTCTCATCTCCACCCCTTATCCTTTAGACCAGGGGTATTCAACCCGCGGTCCGTTTCCGGACCGCGGCCGCTTGCTCTCCGGACCC
The DNA here is from genome assembly GCA_027917425.1 of Gastrophryne carolinensis. NCBI lineage: Eukaryota > Metazoa > Chordata > Amphibia > Anura > Microhylidae > Gastrophryne > Gastrophryne carolinensis. The sequence goes on from CM051235.1 coordinate 442,780,314, forward strand.
CATGGCCGGCCGGGAGAAATGACAGAGGCCGAGGCACAGTGGGCGGGGCAGGCGGCCGGGAGGAGAGACAGCGCGTGCTTGAGAAAGACAGCGCGCGATGCACAGTGGGCGGGGCAGGCAGCCGATAGGAAGGACAGCGGGGGAGTGAGAAGAGACAGTGGGCGGGGTAGGCGGGCCGGAGGAGAGACAGCAGGCAGGCGGGCGGGCAGGCGTCAAGCCGGGAGGAGAGACAGCGAGCGGGGCCGGTGGGTGGGAGGAAAGACAGTGGGAGGGGCAGAAGGAAAGAAAGTGGGCGGGGCGGGATGACAGTAATACAGCAGGCGGGGTTCGTTGTGGAAAGGACGCCGGCTCAGTTCCCTGCTTCGATCGCAGGAGGCTGAGCGGCGCTCACTGATAGATGTTCTGCATGTGCCCTGTTTAATATCCTCCGGGCAGAAACAAGCAGAGCGATGCATAGTTCCACTGGCAACGGATATAAAAGGTGCATGAAGCAGAACCTCTATGATTGCGCGTCGCCCAGCCTCCTGGAATTGTAGCAGACAGTTGAGCGTGCCCTTTTTTTAAAGTGTCAGATCACAAGCCAGCAATCAGCAAATAAAGGTAAAAGCTAGCCGGCTGGCTGTTTATCATGGGATTGGGGGGAGATAAAAACTAAATGTTGTAAGCATAGCAGCAAGTTGGAGAGTACAGTGAAAAAGTGCAGCATAGCAGCAAGTTGGAGAGTACAGTGAAAAAGTGCAGCATAGCAGCAAGTTGGAGAGTACAGTGAAAAAGTGCAGCATAGCAGCAAGTTGCAGAGTAGAGTGAAAAAGTGCAGCATAGCAGCAAGTTGGAGAGTACAGTGAAAAAGTGCAGCATAGCAGCAAGTTGGAGAGTACAGTGAAAAAGTGCAGCATAGCAGCAAGTTGCAGAGTACAGTGAAAAAGTGCAGCATAGCAGCAAGTTGCAGAGTACAGTGAAAAAGTGCAGCATAGCAGCAAGTTGGAGAGTACAGTGAAAAAGTGCAGCATAGCAGCAAGTTGGAGAGTACAGTGAAAAAGTGCAGCATAGCAGCAAGTTGCAGAGTACAGTGAAAAAGTGCAGCATAGCAGCAAGTTGGAGAGTACAGTGAAAAAGTGCAGCATAGCAGCAAGTTGGAGAGTACAGTGAAAAAGTGCAGCATAGCAGCAAGTTGCAGAGTAATGTGGAAAAGTGCAGCATAGCAGCAAGTTGGAGAGTACTGTGGAAAAGTGCAGCATAGCAGCAAGTTGCAGAGTACTGTGAAAAAGTGCAGCATAGCAGCAAGTTGCAGAGTAGAGTGAAAAAGTGCAGCATAGCAGCAAGTTGGAGAGTACAGTGAAAAAGTGCAGCATAGCAGCAAGTTGGAGAGTACAGTGAAAAAGTGCAGCATAGCAGCAAGTTGCAGAGTAGAGTGAAAAAGTGCAGCATAGCAGCAAGTTGGAGAGTACAGTGAAAAAGTGCAGCATAGCAGCAAGTTGGAGAGTACAGTGAAAAAGTGCAGCATAGCAGCAAGTTGCAGAGTACAGTGAAAAAGTGCAGCATAGCAGCAAGTTGCAGAGTACAGTGAAAAAGTGCAGCATAGCAGCAAGTTGGAGAGTACAGTGAAAAAGTGCAGCATAGCAGCAAGTTGCAGAGTACAGTGAAAAAGTGCAGCATAGCAGCAAGTTGGAGAGTACAGTGAAAAAGTGCAGCATAGCAGCAAGTTGGAGAGTACAGTGAAAAAGTGCAGCATAGCAGCAAGTTGCAGAGTAATGTGGAAAAGTGCAGCATAGCAGCAAGTTGGAGAGTACTGTGGAAAAGTGCAGCATAGCAGCAAGTTGCAGAGTACTGTGAAAAAGTGCAGCATAGCAGCAAGTTGCAGAGTAGAGTGAAAAAGTGCAGCATAGCAGCAAGTTGCAGAGTACTGTGAAAAAGTGCAGCATAGCAGCAAGTTGGAGAGTACAGTGAAAAAGTGCAGCATAGCAGCAAGTTGGAGAGTACTGTGGAAAAGTGCAGCATAGCAGCAAGTTGGAGAGTACTGTGGAAAAGTGCAGCATAGCAGCAAGTTGCAGAGTAGAATGAAAAAGTGCAGCATAGCAGCAAGTTGCAGAGTACTGTGAAAAAGTGCAGCAGAGTACTGTTAAAGAGTGCTGTCAGCAAGAAGTTAGCAGCTCAAGCTAAACATCTATTAGCTATCTATATAAGGAAGTGTAAAAAACCATGGCTAGCACATCCAAGCACATCCTGTTGTCATTTAGACACCCCTCATCCATCCAGTCCCATCCCCATCCCTCTTATTCCCAGCTCTGTCCCATCCATCCCTCAAAAATAGAATATATAGCCTCCGGTGTGCTAATTTCAGTTATCCCCCCCCCCCCCCCCGGACCTTCAACCTGCCGCAGGCCACGATTAACGGACCTCTACTAAAAGTTCTTGAGTACCCCTGCTTTAGACTGTAAGCTCGCAAGGGCAGGATACTGTCTCCTTTTGTATCTTGTATTCAGAAAATACATTGTAAACTCTGTAACACTACATTTGTAATAGTCTATGTACTGTATGTTTCTACCTTGGGAAATACAGACCTGCTTATGACAAGTCCCTGAAATTTATTAGCATTACACACGTGTCAGTCAGTAATAATGTGACTGTACTCTTGTTAAAGGGGAAAATGTCAACATAAAACTACTAAATGCAAAGCCTTGTCTTGTAAATCTTTCAGCTTTTCCCTATGACAATTATTTTAATCCTACGGAAATATGTGTGTTTATTAGCATGTAGAAAATAAGGAAAATGTTTTATCTCTGACTCTTTACTTAATTTTTTATTATTTTTAATTGGAGAGATATCAAAAGAAAAAGGATTTGGAAGCACTCATTTACTGGTGAGGGTTATGCCCCCAAGCTGGCCATCCATACCATACTTTCTGAGATCGCCCTGTTGCTTGCCTCTGCCTGTTTTGCGGCATCGGCAAGCATAACACCTTCTTGGTGGTCAGCAGAACTGTTGATATATCATATGCTGTTGAGGATGAAATCTGAGAGTGGGACCTCTTTGATTTTATTTCCTCTCTCTTCAGTCTGGCTTGTAATTCATGGTTTTCTAAAAAAAATTCCATTTGCAAATGCTGGCTTATGACTAATGATGATATATATTTAAAACCTTCATGACATTTTTAGAAAAATGTACAAAGAGATGAATAGAGATCCCAGGGTTCCTTCATTTATGTCACAATAGAACACACTGTAGTCCTGCTGGAAGGCTCAGGCTGTACTGAAAAGATGAGTAAGCCTGAGAAGCACAGTAACCTTAGAGAATACTTTTTAGGCAAATAAACGTGTTATTTTAAGTACTTTCTATAGGGCTATTTCTGTACATGTAGGGCCTGATTTACAAAAGGACGCCACTTTCCTCTAATTGCTGTATGCTTGGGTTCGGGGGAAACCTGTGTTGCTTTTGTTAGCGGAAAACATGGCAAATGTGTTGCCATGTTTCAAGAGGAACAACCACACCCCTGAAATCTATGGGGGAATGCTAAATATTTGGTAAAGCAAGGTGCACTACCTTGTAGTGTCTCAGTGAGCTTTTTCATTTTAGCACACAAGAAACGGGAAATTTTTTTCATTTCAGCTGTACCTCAAATGAGACCATAACAGCACCCTATGGGGTGTGCAAAATGATTTGGCATATTTTTCATCACACCCCAGAGGGCCCTGTGATTTCTAAATTCCCCCAAAAATATACATAGCTCATTGGAAAAATGCCATATCACAGATATTGGTGATTTTTGGGGAAAAATGAAACAAAACTTTTTTTATTGCATTTCTTGTGCCTTAAATTTAAAAAGCTCACACAGGGTTGCAGTTCACATCGCAAGGCACACCGGTAGTGCACATTGCTTCACCAAATAATTAGCATGACCCCCTATAGGACTCTTGGGGTGGTGGTCTGCCTCTTTATGGGACATTCTGAATTGGGATGCCCCGCTGTGTGGAACCCCAGGGGTGGTCTGACTCACCTTTGCCCTCAATGGATCTTGGTCCACAGTCGCATCCACTCAGAATGGCTGATGTGGGCACATTCACGGCTGGAGGCAAGTGGTGATACAGCCGGCAGCACTCGCTCCATTCATATTTCCTTGCTGCTCCATTCTAATTTGAATGAGCTTTGCTGATTGCTTAATGGGCACAGGGAAATGTTGAAAGGTTCTGTGCAAAGGCCCTGAATATAAGCCAGTGTGGGCCCCCAGAGTCAGATGGCAGCGCAAACAAACAAAAAATGTAAAATAAAATAAAGGAAAAAAGGAATTGATTTGGGGAGACTTGAAAACATGACACTGGTTTTGCATGGCCCAAATTATAAGTTTGCAGCGCAAGACAAAGGTGCAAAATAGCCAACCCTGCCTATTGAAATCTATGAGATAAGGCCACACAGTGCAAGGTGGGTAGTTGGTCCTATCTGGCACTCTAGGGAACTCAGTGCCGGCACTCATTCCATCACTGGCGATGATGATAGATGGGACAGTACCTGGCACTATCAGAGGCGCTCTGGCTTTTTTTTTGTTTCAATATTTTTATTGAAAATTTTCAACGATACAGTTTTGCATAGCATACAGCATCATACAGCCATCCCGCACAGGGGAGGTATAAAGAAAGAGAAAAAACTAGCGACATACGTTTTCATAGTATTGCAAGTTAACCAAACTAGTGTTTAACAATCTACAGTATGATTGCAAATATGGTGAGGCACGAGACATGTGCTTGTTACCATTAGCGTGTTGCGATAACCCTTATCGCCGGAGGGCTTCACCGCCCGAGACGTCCTTTTCCCAATCGTAAGAGGTGCTGCTGGAATTCCAGAGTCGTCCGTGAGGAAACAGGAACAGCCCTTACAAGGGCTAGTGAATTGTAATATAGCGTTTCCCCCAATAAGAGACAGAACTCAGTATTGAGGGTGAAGGTGAAGTGTTTTTATTAGTGCCACTCTAGGCCTTATATACACAAGTCTCCATGCAATGACAACCACACTGACCAATAGCAGCAGGGCACACAATCCCTCAACTCTGCCGGTGACGCAATCAGTAGAACAATAGCAGGCTGTAATACAATCAATCAGGACAATGCCATTGACTGTGACGTAATCAACAATACACAATGGCAGTCAAAATACAATGACATTGCCTGTAACAGTATCAAAATACAATGACCTAATTAAGAAAAGGCCAGCGAATGACCCAGTGGGCAACTGAATAGTGATGACATCCAAAAGACAGAGCCTCTGTCACATAGCGCAACTTATATTACGCCATGGTCTTTTCTGGGTCCGCGCGGGACACTGAGCTTCAAGGTGTCCGCAATCAGCACCACGCCCGTACGCCCATAATCTTGTGCCTATTACACTAGGTCCACTGGGACATGCCAGTGGGCAGTCAGACACTGCCGTGCGCTTATACAGAGGGGAATCGTTACAAAAAAAAACATTAAAACCATTGTATTGCGGAAGGGAAAAGAAAGTGGCCCAAAACGATGGGCAGAGAGTAAAGAGGGGAAGGAGAGAAAAAGGGAGGGGGGTGTTGCTCCCGCGCTCCACCAGACATCACATATGATTATTATAGTGCCAGCAAAGATTTGCCAGGCCAGGCAAATCTTATCCAGGGTTCCCATATAGAGAGGAATTTGTCATGGGAGTCGGTCAGGATACCAGACAACCTCTCATTGATGAGAAATCCGTTCATCCTGGCCGATACCTCTGAGATTGGGGTAAACTGCTTCTTCCAGGCCCTAGCTATGGCCTGTTTGGCCGCCAGGAGACAAAAAGTCTGTGTTGCTTACTAGACAGCTCTCGGGGCTTGCAGTGCAGGAGGGCCACCCAGGGATCTTTTTTCATGCTAGATCCGAAAATGTCATTGGCCATCCTGAACACCTGGCTCCAAAAGCGAGCCAGCATAGGGCAGGTCCACCAAGTATGCATAAAGTCCCCATCTGCACTGCAGCCCCTAAAGCATGTCCTGGCCTGCCCCGGAAACATCCTGCTCAGGCGCCTCGGCACCAGGTACCAGCGTAGCATTACCTTATATGCTGTTTCGGCTGTCAGGATGTTGATGGAGCATTTTGAGATGCAAGACCATATATCTGTCCACCCCCTGTCTCCCACAGGTGGACCTAGATCCCTTTCCCAACTACTCACGTATGCGTGGGACTCTGGCTTAGTTACGTTTAGTGCTGAATAAATTAGGGAGATTATTCCCCTTTGAAAGGGGTTATTAGCACATAGATCCTCAAAGGGGGTCATCACCCGGAAGGAAGGACACAATTTTGTCAGGGGCAAAATCCAATGCCTTAATTGAATATAACGGAAATATTCTTTGTGGGGGACACCATATTTCTCCTGCAAGGCGCTGAAGGACCCAAGGCCCTCCCCTATGAGTAGGTCGGATATTTTGTATATACCCCGATCCTGTCACCACTTAAAGGCCAGTTTGTTCTGTTCACCTGGGGGGAAGCTTGGGTTGTCCCACAAATGACCCAGGGGGGTATGGGGGGACATCAGGGAAGCGGAGTACCTGACCGAGTCCCATACTGCGAGTGAATGTCTCATTAGGGGGCTAAGCGTTTTGGGTCTAAGTCCGGGGTCTGTCCAAAGTAGACTGTCGATAGGTATCGGTGCGCAATTGGGAAGCTCGAGAAAAACCCACAGTGGGGGTTTGAGAGGGGAATGCATGGGGACCAGCTGGGCAATCTGCAAGGCTTTATAGTATTTAAATATGTCAGGCACCCCCAGCCCCCCTTGTACTCTAAGGGCTAGCATAGTGCGCTTGGATACCCTTGGGCGACCCGCGGACCATATGAAAGCCAGGATCCTCCTCTGCATCACCCAGAGCATGTAAAGTGGGATTTTAGTTGGCAATGCTCTGAAAAAGTAAAGTAACTTTGGGAGGATCGTCATTTTAACCGCATTAATATGGCCTATCCAAGAGATCGGGTATGACTTCCAGACCTCCATTAAGCGGGTTAAAGACTTAAACAGAGGGGGATAATTGGCTTCATACAGGTTAGTGAACTTGGCCGAGATGCGCACGACGCTCTGGCTTTTTGACTTGATAACTACACCTTTTGCGCTGAAACCTGATATTTACCTGACGTTCATCTGCCACTATGTGCCACTAGCGCTTCTTACTTAAACCCCATAGTATATAAGGCTGAAAAAGACTTTAATCCATCCAGTTCAGCCTATTTATTAGTGGTCTAGTAACCATAGCTGGTAATCTAGTTAGATGCAAGGAAGGCATCTAGTAGCCATAGCTGGTAATCTAGTTAGATGCAAGGAAGGCATCTAGTAGCCATAGCTGGTAATGTAGATAGCTGCAAGGAAGGCATCTAGTAGCCATAGCTGGTAATGTAGATAGCTGCAAGGAAGGCATCTAGTAGCCATAGCTGGTAATGTAGATAGCTGCAAGGAAGGCATCTAGTAGCCATAGCAGGTAATGTAGTTAGATGCAAGGAAGGCATCCAGGCCACTTTTGAACTCTTTTAGTGTATTTTTCATGACTACCTTTTCTGGCAGAGAGTTCCATAATCTCACTGCTCTTACAGTACATAATCCCCTCCTTTGTTGGTGCGAGAATCATCTTTCCCCCAACTTTAGTGAATGCCCCTGAGTTTTACATACAACCCTGGGTTTAAAGTGGACCAACACCCAGGATTTTCACTATCCTGGGTGTTGGTCCACTTCAGCGGGGCATCCGAGATCAGGATGCCCCGCTGTGTGAAACCCCCCCCAGAAGCCCCAAAAAACGTACCATTTCGGCGATGGACAAGCCGCCGCCTCCCGCGTGTCCCTCTTACAGGGCGCGCGCCCACGCCGGCCATTCACAAATGGCTGGCGCGGGCGCGCGCACTGCTAGAGGGGTGTGCGCGGGAGGCGGCGGCGGCTGATCCGTCGCCGATAAGGTAAAGTTTTTTGGGGCTTTTGGGGGGGGGGGTTAACCCAGCGGGACACCGCGATCTCGGATGCCCCGCGGTGAGGGAGGTGATCGGCCCGGGAATCTTATATATTCCCGGGTCGATCAACCCTGGGTGATGGTCCACTTTAAATAGATTGTGGGACAGGTCTTTGTATTGTATATTTATACATATGCCCTTATTCATCAAGCGATAGCGCCAGGTAGTGTCTGACGAGCGCCAGGTAGCGGCAGCTAACGGCGACTACCGACTCAAGTACGCCCGCGGCGGTCACAATGACGCATTTATCAAGCAAAATGAGGCTAGCGCCGGCGAGAGCGACGGCTAGCGCGGCATTCATCATGAAGCCGGCTGGACCGAACAGCGCCGCTGCAAATTCCCTCACAGCGCCAGGTATGAGCTGTCGCTCCCTGGCGATGTCCAATGCATTTCAATGGAGCAATCTATAATAATTCATGATTAATTGGTAATAATTTTTTTTTAAATTTTTTTAATGTCAAAAAATCGGAGAACACTTCTGCAATGTTAGGATTTATTTTTAAGTAAAAAAAAAAAAAAAAAAAAATATGTGCAGAATTGATGTAACAGGTCTGAGATTAATGTATTCATATAACAAAATGATTCTAAAAACATGTATAATGTTACATTCAAAAAATATGGTTGTTTAGGGGTTAAAAACTAGTTAATACAGATCGGCGCCAGCGCTCTGGGGTTTAAACAAGGAATGGACAGCGACAGCACATTCGGAGCGTGATTTTTTGATGAATATGAAGCTAGCCGTTCGCTCTGGCCATTCGTTGTCAGGCGCTCACATACAACGCTGGACCTGTGAAACAGCGACCCCCCAGCCCGTATTCAACATTACCGCACACCGACTGAGTCGCTGTCATCAAGCTAACGCCGGCCAAGCACAGCGAATACTGGCTGGCGCTGAAAAAATCACGCTACAGTCGCTCATCTGTCGCTACCTGGCGCTATTGATGAATCGGCCTCATAGTCATTAGATCACCTCTCACGCATCTCTTTTCCAAACTAAATAAACCTAACTTTGACAATCTTTCAGGATACTCTGGTTCCCTCATTCCAGTTAATATTTAGGAGCTCGCCTTTGAACGCGCTCAAGTTCAGATATGTCTTTCTTATGCACTGGTGCCCAGAACTGTACACAGTATTCCATATGGGGTCTGACCAGTGACTTGTACAGGGGTAAAATGATGCTCTGGTCATGGGCACCTATGCCCCTCTTTATGCACCCCATGATCCTATGTTGATATATTTTAATATTGTGTGTTATATGTAGTTTTTAGCTCATAATAAAGATGAATTCTTGGGATATTTTTGACTATATGAATTGATTAATTTTGGAGGGAAGGTGCTCCGGTTTATGGTTTGTTCTCGGTGGTTGCTGGAGCCACATCAGAAAAATTGTTATATCATTAATATATATTAAATAGAATTGGACCAAGCACTGACCCCTGTGGTACTCAGCTAGTAACGTTGACCCAATCTTAGGCCCTTATTTATGAAGGAATAGCGGCAGGCAGTGACTGGTGAGCGACCGGTAATGACGGGCACCGCCACGAGAACGCCGGCTCCCCACCACAATCACACATTTATCAAGCCAATCCTGCTTAGCGACTGAGATAGCGCCAGATAGCCACTCATTCATCATTATTCCAGCCTCAGCCCGCAGCGCCAGCGTCCGACCTTGAACAGCGACAGGTATGACCTCTCGCTACCTGGCGCTCTCCAATGTATTTCAATGGAACAATCTTTAAATATTCATAATTAATTGTTATTAATGTTTTTTTTTTTTTTCAATGTGAAAAATTCTGTGACCACTTCTGCCATGTTAGATAATTTTTTTAAGGTAAAAAAAAAAAAAATGTGTGCAGAATTGATATTACAGGTCTGATATTATTGTCTTCATATTACTTTTTTTTTTTTTTTGCCAAAAATATGGTGGTTTGGGGGTTAAACAACTACTTTTGACACATCGCCGCCAGCGCTCTGGGGTTTAAACATGCATTTCACAGCGCTTGAATTTTTGGAGCGTGATTTTTTGATGAATATGGTGGGAACCGGTCGCTCTGACCAGTCACTATCATGCGCACCCATACATCGCGGAACCTGTCAAATAGCGACTCCTAACCCCGTATTCAACATTACTGCACACCGACTGAGTCGCTATCAACAACCGAACAACGACCAAGCACAGCGACTACTAGCGGGCGCTGTGAAAATACTGCTACAGTCGCTCAACTGTCGCTACCTGCCGCTATTAATGAATCGGCCTCTTAGTATGTACCTATTATAACCATCCTTTGTTTTCTTTCATTAAGCCAATTACTCACCAATGTGCACACATTTATCCCCAGTCCAGACATTGTCATATTTTATACCAGTCTTTTTTGTGACACAATATTAAATGCTTAAGAAAAGTCAAGATATATGATATCCAATGACTAGTCCTTATCCAGTCTTGAACTTACTTCCTCATAAAAGCTGATGAGGTTTGTCTGGCAGAAGCAATTTTCATAAATCCATGCTGATACGGAGTAATAAGCTCACCTTCACAGAGATACCTTACAATGGCATTTCTTAGAAATTCTTCAACAAGCGTGCCCACCGCAGATGTTAATCTTGTTTGTAGTTCCCAGGTTCCCCTTTAGACCCCTTTTTGAATATTTGCACCACATTCGCTATGCGGCAATCCTGCGAAACAGTCCCTGACATTATGGAATCTTGAAACATTAAAAATAGTGGCTTGTCTATTACTGTGTATAATTCCCTTAACACACTGGGATAAATGCCATCTGGTCCCGGGGATTTGTCTATTTTAATCTGTTCAAGGTGGTGCTGAACTTCTTGGTCAGACAAGTGGCACTTAATGGGGAATTTGGGTTATTGCTCTGCATTTCACATGGCATATTATGTTCCTCTGTGAGAAGGGCTTGCTTTTCAGGGTGGCACACTTTCAGGTTTGAAATTATTACTGTTTATATAGCTGTAGAACATTTTGGGGTTAGTTTTACTCTCTTGGCAATCTGTCTTTCCGTCTCCAGCTTTGCCACCCTTATCTGTTGTTTACATTGTTTATTTCTTTCTTTTTAATTTTGTAACGCTTCCACTGTGTCTTCTTCATTTAAATGTTTACTCTAAACTCCTGCTGCCTCTTTGGTGTGGCTCTTGGTGCTTGTAGTATTTCTGAGAATACTACAGTTGTGGTCCTTGTCTTAAGCTTATGACTTAAGTCCCTGCAATATTTTTTATTGCCCTTTTATCTACTTCTCCCTCTGACATTGGCTCAAATATATTAGCCTGCTCCACAACATGATGAACTATTGCCCCATTGGCCTGTATGTTCCCCTAATAATCGATTCACTCTCCACCAGCACCTATCTTGCCTGCCCTGTGCTCCCATTTCCTTTTTCCTCCTTACTGGAGCAGACAGCGGTACTGTCTTGCTGCAGCTGTGCCACCTTCGAGCTAACATCCTCCTCATCTGTCAAACGGCAAACTTGTTGGGAGGGTGCGAGCTCAGGGCTAGCCTCCTTGTAATTTTTATCCCTACCCCTCCTAACTGTTATACAACTCCCTATCTCATCACTATGCTAGCACACTCACCATCCCCTAACACTGATAGTGCCTACTCAGTGATCACCAGATTCTTTTCTAGAATATCAATGCGTCTTAGTAGGCCAGTTGCTCATTTAGATCCAGAATCTGGGCTTCCAAATGTGCTCAAGTCTTGCACAATGATATTCACCATCAAATTTCTGTTCAAGTAGTGCATACATAGCACAGGAAGTGCAATGGACATCATTGCTAGACATGGAGCACATTTTGGGGAACACCAAATACCTCTATAAGCTAAAAAAGCAGTTCAATATTCAGCAAACAGTTGAGAAAAACAATGCAAGAAAACCCATCAAAGTCATACAATCAAAGCCCCCCTCTGTAAAGTCCCTTTATGTTAAGTCCACTTTAAGTGTTTGGCAAGTCAAAAGTAAAAAGAAAATAATCAGTAGCTTACGTCTCATTGAGTGGCTCCAGCGCTGTCCTTCCTCTCCTGTCTGCCTCCTTAGTGAAGAAAATCACTTCCTCATTCTGGTCTCCATTCCATCAATGTGGTCCACCAATCAGCCTTTGGGGGACTAAGAACAGAAACACCCCCCACTCCCTGTCCAGACTTCCTGGGTGACCGCCTCTCTCTGCAGCTATGAAACCTAGCCCCCCTCCCTCCTCTCAGTGTGCTTACATCACATCGCTGTTGCCACACCTACTGTTTCTCCTAATTTCTTCTCTGCATTTCTGATGCTCTAATACTTTTACAAATAACTTAGGAACTACCAGGTCTTTTTGAAAATTGAGTGAAGTTTGGGATTGTGCAACATGTAGCCCAAGACAATGGGACAACCTTTAGTATATCTTTAGCACTCACTTTTTGCAATCTGCTTTATAGCAATATACTTTCCTTTCTCTCTTCACACGTATTCTGGCAAAAAGGACAATCCTAGTACAAAAAGCTAAAATATAAAAATTAATCTTGGATTAAGCTACCATTGATTTCAAGCTGTCTGCACTGGAAAAACTAGACACCTTAAATGGCCCAATTGACCCAATGGCCCATTTTTCTGAGTGACCTCTTCATTGCACTAGCACAATGAAGAGATGACTCATACATGGAAGTCAGCTGTGGGTCAGCTGTTTACATTGTAATAGGAGACTTGTGGATGCTATACACTGTAAACACAGCCATGTGCCGCCCTTGTTTTTTTTTATAGCAACCACAAGCCTGACTGTTTACAGTGTTGCACATGAACAGCTGGCTGACTTTTTAGAGTGTAAGCATCATGCTTGTTACATTGTACGGGAGAGGCAGCAGCGCGAGTTTAACCCACAGCACTCCTGTCTTTGTATGTTAGCTCAGTTGGAAAGAACAGACCAGTTTTCATTTGCTTAGGCAGGTGGAAACTAGCGTACCGTCGTCTGAGATTTTGTAATGAACAAGATATAACTGCATCCTCTTGGGAATGGTACTGTTTTTTCTGCCTGAGATTACATGAAGTGAACACATTCAGTATGTATGTAAGGAAGCTTCTTTCTGCAGTTTCTGTCCTTGGCCATTATCTTGTCGTTACACATACTTGTTTACAATATGCCAAGAGCAAATTATATATATAATCAATATAATGTATCTTCTAGTACTGCGGACCACCAACTAACAACCAAGCATGAGGAGCAGCATAGCTTGTGAGGGCATTGTAATAAAATGTGTCCAACTCATGTGGGAAAGCTCTTCATTTTATAGCTCCCCATGAAGTCCAAACTCTGTCAGGCTGCATGGGGATTGTTAATTAACAACTTCTCCATTGGACTGAGATCTGAATTCCAGGTCTGGCAGCTGCAGACAGTCTTTCGTGAGCTTTGGCTTTACACTTGGTGTCGTCATCGTGCAGTAAGACAAGTTGAGGTTTCTTACTGACTGCAACATTTTTTTTCTCCAGGGGGTCCCAGACATTAGCTCTATGGGTTATACCATTTACCATCATATGGCTGTTGATGACTATGATTTAAAAACTAGTATTAAAGTGGACCAGAACTCACAGAGATTGGCTCAGGAATATATAAGATTCCCAGGCCAAATGATTTATCCCCCTGGGGCATCGAGAATCAGAATGCTCTGCTGTGTGAAACCACCCAGGTCGCCCATAAACTCACCTTCTTTCCTGGTCCAACGGTGTATGCGCGAGCAGAGGCCGCATCCCCGCTATGCCTCTAGCAGGGAGGGAGAGAAAACTGCCATTCACTTTCATTGTCTACCTTGGAAGTGAATCTACAACAGGTGACAAAAATGTTCTATTTATGTCTGGTGCTGAATTGCCCCACAAGGTAGACTATGAAAGTGAATTGCTGTGAATAGCCCTATACCCATCAGTAGTCCCACACAGTTGATAACCTATACTGGGATTTTCAAGATTACCTCCACTGGAGATCCAGAGCACACCATCCAAACTCATTACCAGGGTTTGCCTTGCTGCCTCCTTGCATCACTGATTGCAACTAGCCACACACACTTCAATAAATACAAAGGAAGGGGTGTGCCAAGGGCTGGGATGCCCCCTACATTGTAGTAAATAGAACGGTCAAGGCCAGTCACCGTGACACATCATGAGGGACAGTCAGGATCGCCAGTGCCGGTAAGTTTTAAACTACCGCTATAGGGCGCTATAAGTTGCATGGGACTACTAGTGAGAATCTGCTGTTTTTATTTTTGCCCGGACATGGACTTTAAAGCAACTTGTGGGCCAGGGAGGTTAATGAATAGCAATTCCTACAGACTGAAAGTAGAAGTAGAAAAATGCCGGGGGGGGGGGGGTGCAGAACTGGTAGGACTATAAAGATAAGGTCTGGGGGGGGTTAAAAAAGGAAGGTGAGTGGAATGCACTGGTGTCACCAAGGCATGTGCGGAGTGAGGTCTTCTTAGACATGAGTCTGAGGTGTCCTGTGGGTGCAAGTGTGGATTTAGGGATGCTGAAAGTACTTTGGCGGGAGAATCACTTGCTTAATTGCAGGGCCAGTGTCCACAATCATGAGTCCAGTGGTAAACCTTCATTAAGATGTGGCCAGTGGCTTAACTAAATGTGATGGGGCCCTGCTGAGAACATTAAATGGGACCCTTTCATGGCTTATACAATAAACTTTTTTTCCTTTTATTTTAACCCTTTAAGTGCCAAGCCCGTAGGTACTGCGGGGTTGCTTCTCCGACCGTTAAGTGCCAAGCCCGTAGTACCTACGGGCTGGCTTTCCCCCCTGCTAGCGTAAAAAAATAAAGTAAATTAACACTCACCTGACCCCTCGTTCGAACCCGCCGGGTCTTCTCTTCACCCTGGGGGTATCCGATTACCCCCAGGGGCTCTTCTGCCTTCAGGAGGGGGCAAAAAAATAGCCCCCCCCCGCTTCGGCAGTCGCTGCTGCTAACAATAAAAAAAAAAAAATGACATTTACTCACCTCTGTACCGATCCCTCGGGCCGGGTCTCCTCTTTACCGGGGGGGGGCCTCCGATCAGCCCCCCGGGCTTCTCCGCGGTGAGGAGGGGGCAAAACATGCTCCCTCCGACATTCGCGCCGCTAGCACCCCTTGTGGACGGGGCTTATGACGGCACGCAGGTGGGCGGGGCTTATGACGTCACATCATCCCGCTGCCAGCTCCGGACTGTCAGATGCCAGGTCTGATCACCGGAGGTGGTTGGAGGGTAGGGGATGTGGTCCCCTGCCTCCCGAGCCCCCTCCAGTGATCAGACCTGTCAGCTGGAGAGAATCGTTGTGGGACACAGGATCGGAGGTGAGTGTTAAAAAAAAAAAAAATAACATTTTTTTTATTATGTGTCAGTGTCTTTTTTTTACATTTAACCCCTTGTGAACTGGTAAGGGGTCCATGAGATCCCTATACCAGTTCACAAGGCTGAGGAATGGCAAGTCACCTGCAATTAGCGGGTGACTTGCCATTAACCCCCGCACCCCCAATTACCTGCCTCCCCAAAGCCCGGGGGGGGGGGCAGAAGAGCCCGGGCCCACACAGGGTATGTGGGCTTGTAGGCTGCAGGGTGGGGGGCCACAAAAGCTGGCCCCTCCACTCTGTTCCTACAAGCTCCCATAGCTGGTCCCGGGCTGGTAATGATGGGTAAGGGGGACCCTACGTCATTTATTTTTTAAGAGTTAGGGTTAACCCTAACCCTTAAAATTCCAAAAAAAATGCCTCCCCCCGGGACACACAGGACACAGGATGGATGGGAGGTAAGTATAAAAAAAAACAAATAAAATTTTTTTTTTTCCATGTGTGTGTGTGGTGTGTTTTTTTTTACACTTAACCCTTTGTGAACTGGTAAGGGATCCATGAGATCCCTATACCAGTTCACAAGGCTGGGGGCTGGCAAGTAACCTGCGGCTAGCGGGTGACTTGCCATTAACCCCCGGCACCCCCAATTACCTGCCTCCCCAAAGCCCAGGGGGGGCAGAAGAGCCCGGGCCCACAGACGGTATGTGGGCTTGTAGGCTGCAGGTTGGGGGGGGGGCCACAAAAGCTGGCCCCTGTACCCTGTTCCTACAAGCCCCCATAGCTGTTCCCGTGCTGGTTATGATGGGTAAGGTGGGACCCCACGTCATTTTTGGGGGGATTTTTAAGGGTTTTTAACCTTTAAAATTGCCCAAAAAAATGGGGTCCCCCCAGGAGACAGTTGTCTAAAGAATATTATTTTATTTATTTATTTATTTATTTTTTACGCAAAAATATTTAAAAAACTGTAGAAAAATTACAAACAAGACATTTCATGTTAAAGCCTAAACTCTGCTGCAAAAAAATATGTATATATTTTCCTGGAAATTCTGGCAAAAATCACGGTTAAACATGGCACAAAATGGGGAAAAATGACCTGTCAACAGAGGGTGAAAAAACTTAAAGTAGGCTGGCAATTAAAAGGGTTAATAGTACCTATGCATGTTGGGTATTGTTCTGCTCTGGGGCCTTACGCTTTCAGATTTAGCTTGTTTTTTCTTGTTTGCATATTGATATTTTAGGAAAACATGTTTTTTATTCTGCTTTTTAATAATTTTTTTTAGAGAAACCCTGTGCAACCTAAGAATTCTTTGAAGGATTACTTACAGAAAGGTGAGCCCACTACAAAATGCTGGGTACGCTTAGAAAGCTTAATGCGTACTTTCAGGGAATATATGGTTTGTGGGGGGTATTCCAAATGTAAAGGGTTGTTTTGGTTGAAAAATCGCAAGGTGCGCACTTTGTCTGCAGAGCTGAAATTTTCAAGTAAAATTACAGTTACGCACATGCTTTACTTTGTGGTGTTTGGCAACTCTTCCCTTGACAGTAGCTATGCATGTTGGGTACCGTTCTGTTCGGGGGATGTTGCTTTTTCAGATTTTACTTGTTTTTTCTTGTGTCCATTTAGTTTTTTTAGGAAAATGTGGCTTTGATTCTTCTTTTTTATCCTTTTTAGGGAAACTCTGTGCAACCAAAGAATTGATTGAGGGATTACTTCCACAAATCTACACCCACATAAACAAGCCTGGTATGCCTAGAAAGCTTGAGGTATGTACTTCCAGAAAATATATAGTTTGTGGGGGGTATTTCAAATGTAAAGGGTTGTTTTTCTGGAAAATCTGCAAGGTGTGCATAGCGCATATCACAGTTGTATTTTATCTGAAAATCTCCTAAAGCGCTGTTTCAGTTTGGGGGAGTCTCCTGGGCAGGAAAGGGCATCTACCAATACATATGTGGTACCGCTGTAACCGGCAGAAATTGGGGTTTCACACGCAATAAGATTTTATTGACAAACTTACATTTGTTATTACAAAAAACACTACAAATTGCAAAAAATTGATTTTTTTTATTTTTTTGCACATATTTCACCCAAAAATATTGAGAATACACTAAAAAAAGGGGCAAACAAGACATTTCGTGTTGAAGCTCAGACTCTGCGTAAAAAAACATTATATAATTTTCCTGGAAAATCCCTGAAAATCCCTTCAAAAAAAGTTTAACATATGTAGCGCAAAATAGTGAAAAGTGGTCTGGCAACAAAGGGTGACAAAAATTCTAGGAAGGCTGGCACTTAAAGGGTTAATATGATAAATAAGGTAGAGGAGCAACAATGATGAGGCCCCCTTGACCTTCTGCACCCTGGTGCGGTTGCACCCCTTGCATCCCCTCAAGTGACGCCCCTGGATGTGTCCAATGATCCTATAGGCACCATAATAAGCAGTATATTTCTTTTTTTAAGAGCTGACAGATGTGTTCTGCAACGTGGGAAGCTTTAGGGTTCTTTTGTTTTTGAACACATCTGAGGATCCAAGTACAATAACCAAATGTGCCCCAAAGAAATAGACGTTCCAGGAAGAAATAGCCATAGTCATGCAGTAATGTGTTTAGCTGGTTACCCATAAAAAGACATCAAGGACAGCATCCTGTGTAGACTGTGAAGAAGACGATGCAGAGTATTTATTTTCCAGCTGACATCAATTTATTTTGAATAAACAGTTTGAATTTTAGCAAAATAAAACAGGCTGTGCCAAAATGATTATCAGCGGTTAGGGTCATCTTTCACTTCAATGGTCTCCGAGATAATCGTTTCTAGGTACCCCTGCTGCAGTGCTGCTGGAATATGGCTCTGTTCTGTTCTGATGCAACTCTCAAGTTCTTGGAATATAAAGGATCAGCCCAAGACCCAAGATGCCATTAAAGTCTATAGGGAAAAATTTCTAGCGGTGTGTTCTGCTCTGTAGAGCCAATAGCCTCTGTAAAGCCAATAGCCTCCATATTAAATAGGAAGACCACTAAACACCTAAAGATCATTGTACTCGTATAACAAATATGTAAGGTCGCCTTTAGCACAAAATTGTTTTTTAACTCATTTTAAGCATTTTATATGATGCATTAGTTGTTGCTATGGGCTCAACATGCCATCAGGATCAGGGCTGGGCTAGTTTTAAAGAGGGCCTGTGTTTTTCATTTAAAAATGTGCAGATTTTTCATTTTAGGTTACTGTGATTCTAAAATTAAAGTGAGTAAAAAATATCAAAAAGTGCACCTGAAAATCTAAATATATGTGCGATTCAGTTTTCTTTTTATATCTGCCTAGAGTAGGTGACTTGCTGGTCCCTGTACACTTTTAACTGGTTTAGGGGTCCTATATTGGGATTGGGTAGTAGAAAAAACACACACAAAATTCTAAATGAAGGCCTCCATACCAGCCTAAATGGTTGAGGGGCCACCAAGTCACTTGTTGGCATGCTAGAGGGTGGCTAACCTGTAAATCTGTCAATTACTTGCACCCTCATTTGGCATGGTAATGCTGAGGAGCTCAGTGTCAATCAACAAAGACCTGGTGTTTTTTCAGGTGTGTCAGGAAGCACCTGACCTATGCTAAGGGCATTGGGGATGGTAGTCCCTCTAGCCAGAGCCCTGCTTTCAGGGTTTCTGAACTATAAGGATAGTAGCTTTGAGGTTGGGGTTCTCTTAACCCTTGTGTTGTGTAAAACACACACAGCACCACATGCTTTTATTTATTTTAGAATGGCAAAATGGGCTATAAAATAGAATATACACATATGTTTTACTATAATGATGGATTTTTTTGTTATTATTAAAATGTAATTTTATGTAATGCACAAAATAAATTGTAACACTAAACATGCTCATATCTCCGCAGTAGAACTTGCTTGGGTTTGCTTGAAGCCCAGTAAGCATTGGAACCTGCTGCCTGAGATAGATGGGCATTCAAGATAATACTTCAAGATAAAACTTACCTTTTTGGAGTGCTGCCCACTCCTCTGACAAGAGCAGCAGTTCTGTGTTGTAAGCTGTCGCCCCTGGTGTGACTGAGTAACTAGTCAAGCAATCTGTGTGCAGCAGTCTTGCAGTGGCTCCCAGCAACAAATCTATGCCCAAATCTATCTTAGCAGGGGCAGAGCTAGCAAACACCAGTCCCTAAGCACTTGTTTCACTGTCTGTTTCCTGGTATTTCCAGTTTTCTGTAGCAACATTACTCAATTCTTGTTAAGCATCAGAGACTCTGGTGAGCCCAGTGTACCAGCTGATTCAAAGATCATCTTCAGGAACTAGCATGACACTGACCATTTTGTCAATGTAAAGGGTTAGGGTTCCAACCCTGCAGTGTCAAGGTTCATCTGCATCTTCTGCTGTTGTTTTGTTGCTGACCTTGGCTTAGCTTGACCACATCCATGTCCAAATACCACATCTTGTGCTGAGCTGTTAGCTGTTAGTGCACAAATTATCAGCTCATGTTGTCATGGCTGCCCTTTCCCTTCCTGTCAGAACACAGCTGCTCCTGGAAGTAGAGACAAGGCAAAGAGTAGTGGCACACTCCCTGATTCTCTTTGCCATAGACCACCAAACATAGGGCTCGACTGCTGGTCCATAACTCTGCCCCAGTTTGTAAGCTCAGAAAGAACAAACACACTAGTATTATGCAGCCTGAGCCATCACAGCCATCACGGCCTTGTACCTTTCACCCTCAACAACAATATAAATTAGCATATCAATAGGCACAATATTGAATTAGAATATGAATATTCGGCACTATAGCCTGGTTAGAGCTTCTATAACCAGCTCTCCTAATAAGCGTTCACCCATGGCTCCTTGTGTGCTTGTGGTTTTGACTAGGTGTAACAAACACAGCTTTGGACAATAGAACCTGCACCCCCTTACTGACTTTGCTGGTGTGCAACAACTGATTCTAAGCAATGGATAAGAATACTGGTAACAGTTTATAAATGCATATAATAAAATACAATTGGCATATTTTTTGTCTATTTGCCTCTTGTAAAAAAAATGTGCTTGTAATATATATATATATATATATATATATATATATATATATTCTTGGGCTCTTACAGACCCTACCCAATAAGCTGATTAATATGCTGAGTATTAGGCGGCATCACAGAGCGAAGGACCACACTGGCTGGCTTAAAATAAAACTGTAAGACCCGATATCTCGGCCATATTTTAGGCCAAAACAGTTTAGGACACTGCCACATGTAACCTAAAACAACGGCTAACACTTTCATTTGCTGCTGAGCCCACAAAACTTTTACTATAATTAAAATGTCTTAAATGCTTTGGACCAACATCCCAAGCTTCATTGCTTCCCTCCCCTGTCTATAGTTGTTTTACTATATTTGAACCTACAGCTTCCATTATGGGCAAAAGCTTGAGTCCTGATGCCCCATGCTGCCTTATCTACCTTTACGCGAGCTTGCAGTTGATTCTCCTCAATGTCAGAGAGCAGAGTTTTCTTTCAGCGTTATCGCGATCCTCATTTCAACAACTATCCATTACGAGCTTAGGATACCGAATGGAATAAGACAGTGTGCCGCATTGGGATCAAAGCTGACCTTTGAGCTGCAGGCTACCTGTGTTTTAAATAGATTTATGCCAATGAACCTTGTAAAAATATTATGACGTTTATGATAGACAATGGTAAGGCGACGGAACATTTTTTTTTTTTATTAAAAAAAATACATTAGCTGACTATAGGTCACCTTTGCCACAATATATACACTGGCAATACATGTTTTTTTCATAAAAGAAAGAGTTGGTTGAATTTATCCAACTGTCTATGTCATATAACTAGCTGAATCATCCAAATTCTATTTGCTTCAGAACCATGTGGTCCACTCTCCAGTCTTCCCAGTGCCTTCTGCTTAGACACATTTTATACATTTTATCTCGCCTGCCTATGAAAAATTCTTCACAGGCTTCCTGATGCTTGATGAAGCATCTTGCAAAACAAAGACCACTAGGTGGTCAGATGGCTGAGGGATATTTAGCCACATTTTTATCCTTCTATTTAATGCCGGTATAATTATTCTCATTCTTCATAATCTTATGGTCTCCATGCCTACCCCCCCTTTGAAATGTTCTCTTCCACATTGAAATGTTTATTCATGTTATGGCTGTGGTATTTTTCTATATCCCAGTTATAGAGTAAAAGCAGACGTGCGGTTGAGATAGGTGTCCCTCTGCACGAGATAACAAATGTAGGGGATGGAATATACTAATTTATCCCAAGTGTTGCTTCTCCGGAAGCCTTTGATGACCACCAGAATACCAGGAGAGCATCTAGAGCAGATGTTGTCTACATCAAACGAAAGCCAGACTTCTCTGCTCGCTCCAAACTCGCAGCTGATGGCCGAGCTGTCCCAAGCTTGATGATAATTGAAATGTTTTACTTACTTTAATGTAGGTGAGGGGTAAAAGCAGAAGGAAAAAAAATAAACACTAAAAGGAATGTATAAGAAATCTATATACAGATGTTGTTCAAAGGCGGTCTATATTAATAGTAAATGAGGAAATGTATCCCAAATGTTTTTGGGACTTTCATTCAAATGTTTGCAACAGAACAATATGTCCTAATTAACTGTTGTGCCCTAGTGGGTCGGAGGTACACAACAAACATGCACCCACCACAAGTAGATGTGGTTATGGAAGCATAAAACTTTAAATTAAAGGCAGTACGAAATAAAAGGATAAAACCGCACACAGTGTGGAACAATTTATCCCATGGTTAATATTATGAACTTTGATATTTAACAAATGTAGAATCAGTTATTTAATGTTGTTCTTGGTATGTATTTATGTTCACAATTCAAGCTTTGGGCCTTGCATGGTGCGTAGGAATGGCAAAAAGATCTAAGAAGAAAGGGATACCATGCCATAGTACATTATAAGGTGTTTGTTTTAGTTACCCATTGTCAAGTCAACGTTTATCATCATGCATGAATCAAAGGGCGCGATATACAATCTTATCGGTGGTTTAATTTTGGTTGGTGAGTACTGAGCTGGAAAGCCAGAGTTTTGGGCTGTTCCCCCATCCCATATATAAGGGCCTGCTATTGTCTCATTGGTGAATCTTCATTCTGACCAAGCCTTGGCATGCCCCCGTACATACTGGTAAATGGCGTGGGCATGGTCGGACCTGGTGGCACAGTGCTTGTGATGAGTGAGGGTACTGTGGGACTCTCGTGACCTAGTACTTTTTATTTAACTGGACTTGAAGAGAAAGGCTGCAGGGGTGGAAATGTGTGTGTACATAACAGGGACTTTAACCCTTTGTTTGCCATTAAAATAATAAACAGGCTTATTCAAAGCATATTAAAAGTCAAAAAGGACTTTGGAGCAGCACAGCCTCCGTTATAGGGTTCCACACTTAAAGTGATCCTATACCCAAAAAAGGAAGTGTATGTCGTCACATTCTGTCCCCCACCCACTGCCCCAAAACAGCCTGTGTTTCAATTTTTACTAAAGCATTTGCACAATATTGAAGAAAACACTGACAGGATGTGGTATGATGTTCGAATGGTGGCTGTATGGCTCCCTGGTCGTGCAGCAGCGCCCCTGTGCTCTCCAGCGATGATACATTCAGTTACACAGTCCAGCATTGAGGGTCAGGCTTATTTTTTATAATAACTGCAATACATCTGACTGCACTACAAGCTAAACTATCCAAAAAACCTCAGTAAACCATGTGGCAGTTCAGCTTGTAACTGAATGAATAATCACTGGTGAGCACCAGGGGGTGCTGCTGCATGGACATGGAGCCATATGGCCACCATTCGAACATCAGACTGCATCAAGTTAGTGTTTTTATAAATACAGGGCAAAGGCTTTATTAAAAAAGAGACACAAGGGCATTTTTGGGGCACTGGACTGGAGATAGAAGGTGACAACATAAACTTCCTTTCTGGGTATAGGTTTACTTTAACAAAAAGGCTCAGGAAACCGGCAGTCTGGTGATTGTGAATGGGACATGACAGGGGGGCCTTAGCTGTTTGGGAAGGTTTCCCATCATATGCAGCAATGGAAGTATAGGGCAAGTTTAGGTAAGCTGATTCCAAATGTATCTATTGCTTTGTATGTCCCAGAGGTGGGTCTCTCATAGATTAGAGTAGGACACACCTAATACAAGGGGACAGTAGTGTAACTTTATACATTTGAAAATGTGTTCCACCTGTGACCTCTGTTATAATCTAGATTTTCAAAACAAATGATAGGATTTGTAGCTGGTTGACAGCCTAGTATCTTGCCTATTGTCAACAAAACAGCGGTTACCTACAGTAGGCTCCTCCCTGCATTGGCAGAGACTCCACAGATACCCAACAGTTATTATAAATAAAGCCTAGTCTTTTGACTAAACATTCTCTTTTGGTTAGTTTTAGGTCCATATAGCTACCTAAAAAACTTGTAGACAGAATTCAGTCAACCGGCTTTGGAGTCGGCGACACCAGGGGCATACGCAGAGTTCACATGCCCCCATAGCAAAAGACATAGTGCTCCCCCTCAAAGAAAGAACAGATATCTTTGTTATACGTTATATAATAAGATTAATAAATGATCAATCCTGATCTTGCTGGGCAGCTCCAGTCTTCCACTATCCAGTGCCCACTAGAGTATCAGGTGCTTCAAGCACTGGGGGGGGGGGGGGGAGAGTGTGCACAGCTCCCATTTCTTCCATGGTCCTGGTAGCAGCTACCTCCCTTGCCTCTAAGGTATGTATCTTGGGAGATATACAACAAAGGGGGGTGGGAGCAGCTCAATCACTATTTATACAAAATTATCAACATTATTATTCAGGGCCTGGGAACTAATTTACCGCCCAGTTTAACCCTCTCATCAACTAAATATCAAGCAACAAACATGTCTAGCTATGTGGAAAGACAGAGATTTGGTTGCATATATCTGCAGATACATGTGGAAGCCACACTGCCCCGGCAAGGCACTCTGTGTTTAGTGTGGTCCCTACTCTTAATTCTGAGTCCCCAAAGTTGGGACATGCAATGCAGACAAATATCTGAAAGCTACTCACCTGGGAAGCAGCCAGCCTCCCTTTAGAACACTTCACAGGGAGAAATCCATATTAGCTGAATTCCTCCCTGCTTGTGCTCATGGCAATTCAAATGAACAAAGGGGTGGGAGCAGCTCAATCACTATTTATACAAAATTATCAACATTATTATTCAGGGCCTGGGAACTAATTTACCGCCCAGTTTAACCCTCTCATCAACTAAATATCAAGCAACAAACATGTCTAGCTATGTGGAAAGACAGAGATTTGGTTGCATATATCTGCAGATACATGTGGAAGCCACACTGCCCCGGCAAGGCACTCTGTGTTTAGTGTGGTCCCTACTATTAATTCTGAGTCCCCAAAGTTGGGACATGCAATGCAGACAAATATCTGAGATATACAAGTAAGCAGGAATGTCCACTACACACACATGGAGAAACATTTTGAATATGAGTAGATGGCACAACTCTTCTTTTCCAGTATATTGGGTTTGTATTTTTTAGACCACTTATGCAGTGAATGGAAATAAATCTGAAGCATAAAATGCCATACTTCTGGTCTTCATTCTAGACAATACATGTTGTATACACAGCACAGACTTGGAAACTGTGTAATTGAAAACATTCATGCTGTTCTCATTTTTGATTAGGTTGTGTTATTCCTTAAAATTAATCCTTTTGGGTTTTGGCTGGAATTAGCAGAAGAGTGATCATTGGAACTCATGGAAAGTTTTGAATAAGTCTTAATTATTTACCGATTTATAGTTGCCTGTAACAAAAAATATTTTGGCCTTACAGATGCTATTTTATTGTTCGTATACATGGCAATGGAAATGTGTACAGTGACTAGTAATAGACAATCAGATTTCAGTTTACTTTACTTGGGTAGACATTCATTTTCTATCCTCTTTGAGAACATTAAACAAGACTTACCAATACATTTAGTAAAGGACTTAAAGAGCGTATGAACAAAGGCCATAGTTCAGGTAGGGTTTGTAGCTTTTGGATGGGTAGCTAATGTTATAAGGCACACAATAAAGTGGACCTTGCTCACCGCACAATTTGGGGTGCCATTGGCCTAAATCTTAAAGGAAAACTAGAAATGCTCCCTGCGATCATGCGATCCATGACAATTAGCTCATTGGTCGAGCGCCATATTGTTTGAGCTGACAGAAAAAAATCTTGTTCGTTGCACAAACAACAGCATGTGGAAATAGGAATATACAAATACCTTAAACTGGACCAACAGCCATTTTGCAAATCTTGGGTGTTAGTCCACTGCGGGGGGGCACCACAATTGCAAATGCAGCCTCTGGCCAATCGCAGGGCTGCATTTCCCCAATGGAACAAGTTGTCAGGTAAGATTTGCAAGTTTTACAGTGCTCGATCAAGGGGGAGGATCCTGGCAATCGGAGGGGGGGCCTCCACAGCGAACCAGCACCCATGTTTTGTAAAATTGGTGTTGGTCCGGTTTAAATGCATTCTTAATTATGATCTTAATTACGATTTCGTAAAGGATTATATGCCATCAAATTGCCCACATCTGAATGCAAGTTGTCCACTTGCATACAGGTCATACAATCATTCGCTCAATGAACAATCAATTAATCATCCATTACTCTCTTTCTGTTATTCTTTATAATTTTGGTGTCCAAATAAAAAGTCAGTCACCCCTATGCGATCACAGACATTGTTATAAAAACTAAAATGGTTTTAAGTCTGTCAGGCTTGGCTGGTTTTCATGTAATATGGTCATGTAAATGAAGATTACACCAAACAGCTTAGGTTTTTACACCTGAAAAATAAAGGCTAGTGGGGAATAAACCCTTGTTTGAGACACTTTAAAGTGCACCTATACTCAGAAAGTGAGTTTATATCGCCACCTTCCATCCCCAGCCCAGTGCCCCAAAACAGCCTGTGATTCTTGTTTTACTAAAGCCTTTGTAGTATTATGGTGAACGGCAGCCATATGCTAATTAGTTCAGTTACAACTAAACTAAACACATTAGGGCTGATTCAACACCTTGAGAATTTGTTTTCTCACCCTTTTCCATGAGAAAATAATTTGTAATGAAATGTAATGTAATGTAATTTGCACAGCTATAAATGGAAAGGAAAACAAATATTTAAAAAAAGTGAGAAAAAAGTCATCTTTATTTTTTCCCACAATGCAGTTTAGCATTTTATTAGCTGTGCAATTTTATAAAACATTTGCACAGCTAAACATGGTGCTGAATTGCACCGGTGCTGAACCAGCCCTGAAGGCAGATAGGTTGAAGTGCTCCCCATTGCGGAGCTGTGACTTAGCGCATCATTGCTGGGGGCAGGGCTGCTCAGCCAGGGAGCAATATGACTGACTTTATCCAGTTCGTGTTGTTATGAATATTGATCAAAGGCTGAGGTAAAAAAAAAGAATCAGGCTGCTTTGGGGCACTGGGCTTGGGTTGGAAGGTGATGACATAAAATTCCATCTGACTATAGGTGCACTTTAAAGCGGACCAAAAGTCAAAAGCCTAGCAAATTACTCCCCTAAAGCCCCCCTCTTTCAAAAACTATTTGAGAGGGCTTAACTCCATGAATAAGCGCGAGGGGAGAGCTGTGCCAGCAGCAGCCCACACCAAACTGAGAGAGATAAATGCCTCAGAAATTCAGGCAGCTTGTGTATTATTATGTTATATAAACACACACACACTGAATACCAAGCTGCTAGAGGGTGTGTGTGTAGGGGAAAAGCTGCAACAATGAATCTTTATCACTTTTCACTGCGGAATCTGGATTTTTCGCGCACCGTTCAGTCAGTGTAAAACATATGTATCTTATAAAATGATACAATTCTTTCAGCTGTGCAGTAGAGCAATAAGTCATCACGACTGATGGCTTTCTACTAGAAATAAAGGAGGATTGCACTGATGTGCGAGGCAATATTGACTGTGGGATTGGGTTTTTATATAAGCTGGACTCATGTATGTGGCAAGATGGCCGCTCCCATGCAGATATGCAGCATAGAATCTGCTTGCTATTCCATAACATCTGCATGGAGTTAAACCCTTTCAAATACTTTATGCCACTTATTCCAGGGTGGGGCTTTAGGGGTGCAAATGACTGAACTTGCTTTTTTTGACTTTTTGTCCGCTTTTAAAGGTTAGTGTCTCAGATGTCCTGTGTGTTTTATTTCTGGTAGGCAACCAAAGGTGAATTTTTTATCATTAGTGTGGACTTTCAAGCATGGCCCTTGTCATGCTACATTGCCAGGTCACTTTTTTATTTGCTGGAACACAAGATCGCAGGACCTGAGGGACACATATTTGACAACTGTTGATCTTTTAAAGGTGCCAAAGAGGAACAATGTTTGGCAAGTATTTAAGTAAAGGTTAAAGTCTTGCTTTACTATCTGTCATATGGATGCTAAAGTGTGTATATAAACCAGTCAACTTATTAACTGGCAAATAGATACATGAACAGCCTCCAACACTCAAACCCTGTCAACCATCTAGGTCCTTTTATCTGTCTTTAAATCTGGCTAAAACAAGGGTCTCAGTTGCATACACCCCCATGTGCAGCACTAGAGGTATAGGGGCAACCTCAGATTTCTTAGCTCTCTTGGCTCTTTTTTACAGATTAGGAATAAGACAGCCCTAGCAGAGGTGGTGTACTCGGGTATGTGACTTCCACTTGCATTTGTTGTGCAACTGAGGCTTGTTGACTGATGGGGCTCAATTTATCTTTTTGCTCTGCCCACATGCGTCATCCAGGCTAGTTATAAATTGGTTGAGAAACTGCCATTTGCCATTTGTGATATGTGCAAGTACTTAGGGGGTACGACTAAGTGCATACAATAGATACACCTGATTGGCTCTTACAACACAGGTGCTGCTAAATGACAGTCTGGGGGGGGGGGGCATCCAGAATGCTGGAGCCATGCACATAACCCCCCAGAATCCATGTAAATCTCACTTTTCCCTCGGTCTAGTGACGAGAATTCAGTGCCGTGCTTGGCCATCCGGAGCTCAGGTGGGCAGTGATGTTCCATCCGCTGAATTTCCTGCCCACGTGAGCGTCGGGTGGCCAATCACGATGGTGTATTCTTGTTTCTAAATTGAGCCAGAATTTAGAAACGGTATTTGAGTGCTGGACTACATTAAGTGTTGTCTATGAGGTTTATTCATCAAGGGATAGCGGCAGTTAGTGCCTCGTAACGGCAGGCAGCGTCTTGTGAACACTGAGTGCTGTACGCAAAACCACATTTATGAATCTGGTGAGCAACTCTAACAGCGCCATGTAGCATACGATTCATCATTACATGTGGCTTAGCGTATAGCACCCGTGATCTAGCTTCCAGAACGCCAGGTATTACCTGTCGCTACCTGTTGCTCTCCCATACATTTCGTTCCTTTTCTTCTGTTTAAACAGGGTTTTTTGTTTTTATTTTTTTTTCTCTCAAATAATTGTGTCACCTCTCCTGGCCTAGAAAGAGTCATTTTTGAAAACTTTTTTGATTTTTTATATTTTTATGCAGAATTGTCATTACAAAGTCTGGAATTAAAGTATTAATGTCACAATGTTACAACAATGTAATTCCATGTGTTTTCACTTTGTTACTGGTGGATATGTGTTCAAAAACAGACTTTAAACACACAGCGTATGCTTTAGCAACCAGATCCAGAGCACCTATGCTTTGTGTGTTTTGTTGAATATGGTGTGAGTCGATGAGAGTCGGTCGCACTGAGCTGGCGCTTCCTTTCGCTCCCTGCAGCGCTGTAATGGTGTTAGAGCGCCCAACATACATCACATTCATCAATGCGGGCCAGGTTACTATAGCGACCGAGGCGCTCTGTTACAGTGCCCGATATCCGCTTACAGCGTCTCGTAGCAGTTGCTCTGCTATACAGACGCTCATCTGCTGATACCTGGCGTTAGTAATGAATCAGCCTCCACATGTTGTCTATCGGCCTTATTTATCAAGGGCTAGCGCCAGGTACTGTCTGACGAGCGCCAGGTACCGCCAGCTATCGGCGGCTACCGAATCAAGTACGCCCGGCAGCGGTCACAATGACGCATTTATCACGCTAAATGAGGCTAGCGCCGGCGAGAGCGTCAGCTAGCGCGGGATTCATCATGTAGCCGACTGCAACGAACAGCGCCGCTGCTAATCCCATCACAGCGACAGGTATGACCTGGCGCTCCCAGGCGTGGTCCAATGCATTTCAATGGAGCAATCTTTAAATAATCATAATTATTCGCTATTACTGTTTTGTTTTTTTTTTTTTAAATGTCAAAAATTCTGTGACCACTTCTGCAATGCTAGGTTTTTTTTTAAAGTAAAAAAAAAAAAAAAAATGTGCAGAATTGATATTACAGGTCTGATATTCATGTATTCATATTACAAAATGTTTAGAAAAACTTGTATAATTTTTACATATAAAAAAAAATGGTTGTTTGGGGGTTAAAAACTACTTTACACACATCGCCGCCAGCGCTCTGGGGTTTAAACAAGGAATTCTCAGCGCGAGAAATTTTTGAGCGTGATTTTTTAATGAATCTGCAGCAAGCCGTTCGCTCTGGCCATTCGCTGTCAGGCGCACCCATACAACGCGGAACCTGTGAAACAGCGACCCCTAAGCCCGTATTCAACATTACCGCACACCGACTGAGAATACTAGCTGGTGCTGTGAAAATCACGCTACTGGCGCTCATCTGTCGCTACCTGGCGCTATTAATGAATCAGCCTCTATGTCCGTTTGCTCTGCCCACATGCAGTTATAAATTGGATTGAGCATCTGCTATTTTTTTCATTTGAAAGTATTAGGGGAGTTTCCTGAAATAGGTCCCCAGCAATGGCATGTTGGGCAGTGGTTACTCCTTCTGTAGCTACTTGTGTGCTTGGCTGGGCTACCACAAACCAATACAGCCCTCTGCACACAAAATTCAGGCCAGAAACTAGCTAACCATTGCTAAATAAAGAAATGCAATACATATGTAACCGGGGCAACCAAGCCAAGACAGTTCCATCTGTACCCAGTCCTTAATTTTACTATGCATAGTAAGAGTTTTCACATGGATGCACCTACTGTGTGATCACCTCCCTCTCGCACTGCCTATGGTTGGTTTAAATTGAATTTGTAAAAGCACAGCCATCTTACCCTTTTCGCTATCCCACGCTTGACTGCGATCCGAGAAATGTAACTGTTTGTTGTCCATTTGATGTCCAACAGTCTACGGCACATGCTAGTCATTTTATGTCCATTACTAGTTCCACCGGTTGGCCAGAATGTTACATTTTAAGTATTACTTGCCATATAATGCAGTTAATAACAGGGCATTGTGACGTTCTAGATGATGGGCTAAGATGTATAATTATGATTTTAGCTTAACATGAAACCAGAGTGTTTGAATAATTTAGAACGGGACCTGAAATGTGGTTTAAAGGTCCTCCATTTCATATTGAGCACTGACAAATCAGCCGCTATGGGATACAAAGCAAATATTTCACATCAAAGGCTCTTAGTCTCAGAAATCTGTATTGCTACCAAATGTAGCTCTACATTGATTTTTTTCATTACAGATGCTAGAAATACCTTCCAATGGCCCTTCTGCATCAGATTTATTTACATACTTCCAAGTTATCTGACAAATTGGCTGGATTTTTTAGAAATAAAACAGGCTAGGGTCTGTTATAAAAAGGCATGTAATTCAGCAAATCCTCATGTCTACCACTGGATTATGCCAATTTCTGTTACAATGAAGTGCTTCGGGTCCTTTTAGAAGGCACATCACTCTGAGCCTGATTTATCAAGCATCGGTGCCTGCTAATACCACTCAGTGCCAATATTTTTGCCTCAGCGGCACTCAGGCCCTTATTTATGAAGGAATAGCGACAGGTAGCGACTGGTGAGCGGCCGGTAATGATGGGCCCCGCCACGAGAACGCCGGCTCCCCACCACAATCACACATTTATCAAGCCAATCCTGCTTAGCGACTGAGATAGCGCCAGATAGCCACTCATTCATCATTATTCCAGCCTCAGCCCACAGCGCCAGCGTCCAACCTTGAACAGCGACAGGTATGACCTCTCGCTACCTGGAGCTCTCCAATGCATTTCAATGGAACAATCTTTAAATATTCATAATTAATTGTTATTAATTTTTTTTTTAATATGAAAAATTCTGTGACCACTTCTGCCATATTAGATAATTTTTTTAAGGGAAAAAAAAATAAAAAAAATACATTGTACAGAATTCATATTACAGGTCTGATATTAATGTATTCATATTACTAAATTATTTAAAAAACTTGTTTTTTTTAGTTTCCAAAAATATGGTGGTTTGGGGGTTAAAAAACTACTTTTAACCCATCGCCGCCAGCGCTCTGGGGTTTAAACAAGCATTTTACAGCGCAAGAATTTTTTGAGCGTGATTTTTTAATGAATATGGTGGGAGCCGGTCGCTAGGGCCAGTCGCTATCATGCGCTCCGATACAGCGCGGAACCTGTCAAATAGCGACTCCTCACCCAATATTCAACATTACGGCAAACCGACTGAGTCGCTATCAACTACCGAACAACGGGCAAGCACAGCGACTACTAGCGGGCTCTCTGAAAATGCCGCTACAGTCGCTCAACTGTCGCTACCTGCCGCTATTAATGAATCGGCCTCTTACAGGATACCTTAAAAAAATTATCTAAAATGGCAGAAGTGGTCCCAGAATTTTTCACATTAAAAAAAAAAAAAAAAAAAAATCATAACAATTAATTATTAATATTTAAAGATTGTTCCATTGAAATGCATTGGAGAGCGCCAGGTAGCGAGAGGTCATACCTGTCGCTGTTCAAGGTCGGACGCTGGCGCTGTGGGCTGAGGCTGGAATAATGATGAATGAGTCGCTATCTGGCGCTATCTCAGTCGCTAAGCAGGATTGGCTTGATAAATGTGTGATTGTGGTGGGGAGCCGGCGTTCTCGTGGCGGTGCCCGTCATTACCGGCCGCTCACCAGTCGCTACCTGTCGCTATTTCTTCATAAATAAGGGCCTAGGTGTAATGATGAGATGCCAAGCAGCGCCGGTAAAATACAGCGTCAATCTTTTCAGCGTGAAAAAAATTCAGGTCCAACAGGCACTGACATAGGATGGCCAATAGCTAGTGCAGCAATCAAAGCTGATTAGTTAACTTTGAGCACTGTGACTTCCAGCACTATTCTGTTCAAACAGCAGTGCCAATGAAGAAAGCAATGACAGTGCTCCAAAACTGGAGCTATGCCAGCAAAATGACACTTAAACCGGATCTTCAGCATGATTTAATGAAAAGCCCAAAACCTTAAAAAACTATTCTCCAGCATCTAAAATTAATATATTTATTATATTATATATATAATTATAATATATATTATAATATATATTATATATTTATTATTTATACTTACTTATTATTCTTACCCCCACCGGCCTGCAGCTATCTTCAGGACTCTAGGATATGGGCGCAGGTGACTCGGAAGCATCAGGTATACTGAGGAGTCAGCAACAGGCCTTGGCACTGAATATTGCCATAAGTGGCACAGCAGGAACCTCCCGGAAGCAGGGCTGGAATGGATGCACGCTGGCAATACAGTCAGCTGTATGCTAGTTCCTGCTTTTGACTGAGCTGTCTCCAATCAGCAGGCACGTTGAGCTTATTGGCGCCAGAACACATTTTCTATATTGGGGGGACCTTATGCAATGGGGGGCATTATACAAATTTATTTCATGGGTATTATCTGAGTTTTTTGTTTTTTCTTTCAATAAGCTCAATGTTCCTTTGATGTGTGATTCCAATATAATTGAGCAGCATATGGCTACTTTAGTTGCTTTCCTGAGACCAGAACACCCAAACACAAAATGTTTCTTCACATAGCTTTGAGTAATGCTTTGATTCCAGGCCACCTGAATGCCAAATGTTGGATTTTTGTTTGCCGAACTGAATCCAGACTGTATGTTCAATTATTGCCACACCTGTCTGTATTTTTCTTATCTTTAGATATTATCTGGCTTGTTTCTTGAGTGCTTTGGACCACAGACCCATGTATGGCAGGTCATTCAGCATATGATAGAGAATATAAAATGGCAAATCCTGTAATGGCAAAAAAACAATCATTAGAATTTCATCTTTTCATTCCTCCATGTTGCAAATAATGAGTGATGCAGTGGAGAACTGGTTTAAAGTGGACCAAAACCCAGGATTATTACTATCCTGGGTTTTGGTCCTTTTCCCGGGGACACTCCGATCAGGGGTGCCCCACTGTGTGAAACCCCCCCAGGTTGCTACAGACAACTCACCTCTTCCCGGTCCCACAGCGCATCTAAGAGCAGCGGCTGTGACCGCTGCATCCTCCGCCTCCCTCTAGCATTGCCCGTGGAGGATGCAGCCGCCGTGGGACTGGGAACAGGTGAGTCCGTTCAGGCGTCCTGAGGGGTTTCAGACAGTGGGGCACCACCGATCAGGGTGCCCCCGGGGAGAGGACCAAAACCCAGGATGGTCAAACTTTTGACTATACTGGGTTTTGGTCCACTTTAATGCATATGGTGACATTGCTTGGAAATGATTATGGTAGAAGTCAGTGGAGAATCCTTCATCAAGCCCTGTATCATATGATGTTCTACTCTGCTTCTGACAACACATTGGCAGTAAACCTTGGCTGCCTCTAATTACTTCTGTTTTCTCCAACTGTAAACCTAGAATGTTCTGTGGACTACTACTGCTGTTTCTTTTTCTCTGCTGGATGTCATGAGGGGAACCAAAAATGTCATGGTCATGCTTGTGAGATTGTTCCTAGGTTAAACTGACCTTTTTTGCTGTCCTCAAAGAGGGACAGTCCAAAGCAGTTTGTGGGTGATGGGGGTGGCAGCGGTATGGTTTAGTATGTGGCTTAAACTTATACTAAAGGCATGCCCAATTGTTGTCCCACTGTCTCATGCTACACGTTGCACTGTCCCAAAACTTCAATCCGTTTTTAAAAAGACCCTGCAGTTCCTAAGTTATTTGTAAAAGTATTAAAGCATAGGAGATGCAGAGAAACAGCAATGTAATGTAAGCACACTGTGTGCTTTACATATTCATAATGGGCGGTCACTTCTGTAAAGGTATAAAATACAGACCGAGTAAAAATATATACTTGTCTTACACTTAAATATTACACAAGGTATTATGGGTTGGATTTGACAGACATGCAACAAATCTGAGTTGATAATAGGGTACAATAGTAATGAGGGCCAAAAATGTGAAATAATTTTTTAGACACCAGGGACACCGTGTCCTGTGGACTCAAGAGGAGAGGGACCTTTCAGCTTGTTATCAGTGCACAACTCAATGTCTCTGATGGTATGAAATGTGCAGAGCAGTGGTTCTCAACCTTTTTACGTCAAGTACCCCCTATCGACAAGAAGTTCCAAACAAGTACCCCAAAGGGGGTGAGTAATCATAAATAGTACCAAAATAAGTAGGCCATAGGCCTCGTGGCACTTTTAGCAAGGGGAGAGTAAGTTTCACTAGTAAAATAATATACCAGACCATTCAGACACCCCCCTGAAGGTTTGCCCTGAACACTGCCGACTATCCCCTGGGGTACGTGTACCGCAGGTTGAGAAACAGTGGTGTAGAGGGATTAATGGGCAGAGCTGGAGGGCAGAGATAGATGGGCAAAGCTGGGAGGAGGGATAGGTGTGCAGAGCTGGAAGGAAGAGTGATAATTGGGCAGAAATGAAGGAAGAGGGATATGTGGGCAGAGCTTGGAGGACAGGGATCGAGTGGGAAAACCTGGGAGGACAGGGATTGGGTGGGAAAACCTGGTAGGACAGGGATTGGGTGGGAAAACCTGGGAGGACATGGATGGATGAAGCAGAACTGAGCAGATGGGGATGCATGGGGCAGAGAGACAGGGGTAAGAGGGGCAGAGCTGAGGGGACAGAAATGGATGGGTCAGAGCTGTAATGGGGTTCGTGGTTAGTCCTTGGTGCGACCATGAGTGTGCACTTGCGCTCATAGAACGGTGATTGTTGGTATGCATGTGCAATTAAGATTGCAGAGTGGCTGCACAAGCAGTGGTACGAATGCTTCGGTGCATGCCTGTGTGTGTGTGTGTGTGTACGCAAAAGCCAGCTATTTAAGCCCTGAAGGTGCAGCACACATTGCTTTCTGGTCTTTAGTTCTAGCCCCTTTTTTCCTGTAAACCAGACTTCCTGACAGCTGTTTCCTGTTGCTGCCTCAGATCTTTTCTTTGACCTTGGGCATGCTTTACCCTTGGATTATCTGCCTGTTGTTTCCACATTAATAACCCGGAATAGACTTTAACCTTGAATTAGATCTGTTGCCCACATTGCTCACCCAGGCTGGACTTAAAGGGTAATTCCACTTTCGATGGCATATTTTA
The DNA here is from genome assembly GCA_027917425.1 of Gastrophryne carolinensis. Lineage (NCBI taxonomy): Eukaryota > Metazoa > Chordata > Amphibia > Anura > Microhylidae > Gastrophryne > Gastrophryne carolinensis. Next base: position 442,816,029 of record CM051235.1, read on the forward strand.
AATACATTTTTCATTATTGCATGCCTAAATTATGTCTTTAATGTATTAATTTTTATCTTTTTGTATCTGTTATTTTTGTTCATTTTCTATTTGTTTGCAACAAATAAAATAAAACATTTTTCCCTAACAACAATGTGTTTACCTTAGCAATGTACATCAACTGGTGCATTAAATATACAGCTCAGAGACTTCCTCACTTTAGCTTGCTAATTGTCTGGCTAAGACACGGGCAAAAGGTTTAACCCATTCTGCTGTAATTCACCTTTTTCAGTAAGGGAACATCACAATCTTATAGTCAGTATTTTACATCCCAGAAGAGGAAAACAGTAAGGCAGAACACCAATAACCTGATAAAAAGGGAGTTTTCCTTTAAAGTGGAACAAAACCGGGGATTTTGTTTAATGACCTGCTGTGTGAAACCCCCAAGATCACCCATTGAAACTCACCTTTCCCCGGTCCTATAGCGTATACGCAGACTCTTGTCCAATCAGAGCCATTTCCTGTGCCTATTTAATGTTCAGCAAATGGCCCTGTTTATAAGGCAATTTGGAGTGCGAGCAGCAACATCCCCAGCAGTGGGTGCGCTCCCACCTGAATGCTTGGGAGCAGAAGCATACTCACAGCCCAAAGATGCTGGGGATTAGGGCGCTGATATTTACATTAGTGAGGGTGCAAGGAAGTAGGTGAGTTTTGCGGCACCTTGGCAGGGGGTTCACACAGCGGGCCATCCCAGACATGGGATTTTTTAAATTCCAGGGCTGGATTAGTTGGGTTTAAACCACTTTAAACTCGTATTACATCTGTTTCCCACTTTGCTGACATGGATCGGATTTTGAGTGCTCTTGTTTCTGCACCATGCTTCTTGTTTGAATTAGATTCAGACTTTGTCTACTCTGCCTTTTTCCTGAGACTGCTCCTGTTTTCCTTTGCCAAGTTATATTATATCACTCCACGCCCACTACAGGAGGAGCCAGCTGTGACAGCACCCTATGGTTTATGTAATATAGTAATAGTGGCCATTGTGTGCCACTTCTTCTCCACATTTTCGCATCCGTGCACTAAGAACAACACAACTCTGTGTACACCAGTGAATAAAAACCATGTGAGTGATTATACACAAGTGAATTATAAACTAAGCGGCAGTGAAGTGCACATGGAACGGTGGCCTGCCCTAAACTCAGCGCCCGGGGAGCAATTGGGGGTAAGTTTCCTTGCTCAAGGGCACTTCACCCAGACATGGTTGGGAATAGAACCTGCCACCGTCCGGTCGCAAGCCTATTTCCCTACCTCTAGGCCATAACTGCAGGACCTTCAATGGTAAATATGACCCTGTTCCAATTTTGTGAGATACTGATGCCATCATTTTCTAAATGAGGTAATTTCTTTGAATACACCTTTAACTACTGATATGTGTTTGGTGTTCTGTTGTGAATAAAATATGGTTATATACATTTCCAAATCATTGCATTCTTGATTTCATAACATTTTACACACCTGCCCAACTTTTTGGGATTTGGGGTTTTACATATTTGTTTGGATATAATAGCTAAGTAATGTAAAAATGTTTTGGCACTATTTCCTTCTTTAAAAGGAGATCAACAACTCACGTAAATCTAGCATTTTTATATCATTGATATACAATATTCAGTCACCAACAGGAGCAGACTGGCCATAGGGAACACAGGAAAAATGCCTGGTGGGCCACACTGCTTTAAGGCTAATTTGTGAGGCATCATGTGTGTAACCCACACGCCACACCAGGGCCGGCCGACATGTGGGGCGAGCTGTCACGAGTTCTTTAGGATCTTGGGGGATGGTTGGGATATGGGCTGGTGGAGTCACCACACAATGCAAATGGCTTTCCAAACTTTATTTGAAGCAAACACACTTCCACTTCAGCATCAGCAATAAGCAAAGTACTTCAGACTATTAGCAAACAGGCTCACAGGATCCCGGGGTCACTCTAGGGGCCTGGACTATGCTACTGGTACCTTGTGTATTGGTGCTCAGTACACTCCTCTACGCTCCTCCTAGGCCCACATGGATGTCTCTCTGTGGTATCTCTCTCTGTCTTGCTCTGCACACTATAACTCCTCCTTGTGTAGTAGCTCCTTCTCAAAAGGGTTAATAAGCTCCATTCTGTACTCGGCACACTACAGACTCCTCTGCATGGCTATATCCATGGTTCTCTCTCAGCAATCCATGTATTCTCTGCTCAATACATCTTCTCTCGACAACAGCTCTAAAAAAGACTCCCACTAGACTAAACTCAGACAAGACTATTCTAGAACGTGTCAGCTCTTATATAACCGCTGTTGATGTCACTCTCCCACAGCAGCCTCTAGTGGTTAACTCCGGCACTGCTGTTATGTGTTATGCAGCTAGGCTGTGTTATGCAGGGTTTTCTATGAGAGATTAGGTTACCCCAGTTTTTACCTGGGCCACACTCTCCCCCCCTGAAAATAATGTCGTCCCTGACATCAGTGGCTTAACTGGTGTAGACAGGTTGGTTGGTTGACCAAAGTTATGTCTGGTATGGGTGGTTATCTCATTTGAACTATGACCGCCTGAGTGGTTACCGGTATACCCTCAGAGGTCCCAGTTAAACTAGTTTAGTTGTTTTTTTCCAGATTTACTTGAGTAAGTGTTTTTGCACCTGTCTCTTTTTAGGTGAAAGGGAAGTGGTTGCCTAACACATAAACAATTGTAAACATTGTTAAATGATTGGTAATAACAGTAAGAATAATAACATTCTATTCTATAAATGCTAACTACATTCTCGAAGATTTTCCTGTAAGAGAATGCAAATGGTTAATAATGCATGAGTCCTTAAACAGTTTCTTGAGTCTTGAAAACTAACTAAGACTAAACTAAGTGATAGAACATTGAAATGTCCGTAGTCCCTCAAAAATATGAGAAAAAGGGTTTTAAAGATTCAAAAGTCTTCTGAAAAACAAGTGGTTGGTATGTACCACACAGGTTGGTGTTCCTGGTGGATGGGAAATGAAACAAGTTTCAGATTCACAGTTCTGGGTACGGCACTCGGTGTACCTAAAGTATCATAGGTTATGGTCATAGGTCTTCTTCTTTCTCTAGTAGAGGTATTTCTACTTGGTAGCACTTCTGATGTCTCAAGTTCCTAATTTTCCATAACCTCAGGCTCAACTTCTTGGGTTGGTTCAAGTTCTACTTCTGGTTCTGGTTCAGCTATTACTGGATCAACAAGTTCTGAGTCCATGGTTGGTTCAGCTGGTTCAGGATCTTCTTTTGGTTCTTCCACAGGTAACTCTGGAATTACTTCAGGACTTTGTTGAATTACACATCTTGAACGTTGGTTTCTGGATGTTTGGGGCACAAACTCTGTAGCTCTAGGATCTAATCTACTCCTAGTTCAGCGATAACGACCTCTTCTTGTTGGCATTCTCACAACATAAGTAACATCTTCTTCTGAACTATCAGAGTTGTTTGTTAGAACAGGTGGTTCTTCAAGTTGTAGTTCTCTTCTTGAATCTCTAGGTTGAGTTCTTACTTCAGGTGGAGGTTTATCTGGTGGTAAGTAGTCACAAGGTATTAACAAGTTTCGGTGTAGGATTCTTGTTTTGTTGTTTCCTGTTTCTGGTTTAACTTCATAAACTGGGCTGTCTTCACTTTTTCTTTTAACAACTACATAGATTTTGTCTTCCCAATAAGATCTTAGTTTTCCAGGTCCACCTTTTTCATGTAGGTTCCTGACTAGAACAAGACTTCCAGGTGTCAATTCTGCTCCATGACATTTTCTATCATAGTGTTGTTTATTTTTGTGCTGTCCTTCAGTCACAACTTTAGAAGCAATGTTATAGGCTTTAGTCATGCGTTCTTTCCAGGCACGAACATATCAGGATAACTTCTGTAAGTGTCTGAAACTGGAGTATCAAACATGATATCAATTGGTAGTCTTGGTGATCTTCCAAATAAAAGATAGAATGGGGAGTAACCTGTTGCGTCACTCTTGGTACAGTTATAGGCATGCACCAACTTTGGTAAGGAATTCTTCCAATCTCTCTTTTCTTCAGAGGTCAAAGTCTTTAGCATTGACAGTAAGGTACTGTTGAAACGTTCTACTTGTCCATTACCTTCTGGATGGTAGGGAGTTGGTTTTCAAACTCTCTTCCTTGATCATGATGGGGCTTGGTTGGAAATCCATACTTCAGAGCGAAATCATTAAAGATCTTCTCTGCTGCTGTTCTTCCAGACTTGTTGGTAGTTGGATAAGCTTGTGCAAACCTGGTGAAATGATCCATGACCACGAGGATATATTCATAACCTCCTTTACACTTGTCAAGGTGCAGAAAGTCTATGGACACCATCTCAAATGGGTAAGTTGTTGTGATATTTCCCATGGGTGCTCTTGTTGGTCTTTAAGGGCGTTTATCTTTCAAGCAACCGCATTCTCTTGACACATAGCGTTCAATGTCTCTTTGCATGTATGGCCAAAAGAAGCATTCACGGATTAAGTTCACAGTTCTTTCTATTCCTAAGTGTCCCATTTCTTCATGAAGTTCTTTCAACACCAAGCGATGGTACATCTTTGGCAACACTAATTGTGAGCTTGGTCCTCTCTTGCGATGTAGAATTCCTTCTGAAGTCAGGAATAACTTAGACCAACCTTTGAGTAAGGTATTTGTAGCAGGTGCTTCAGATTCCTTCTCTCCCTTGCTTGGAAATCTATCTTGATTGATGTAGTGGAGAACTCTTCCAATAACTCTGTCTTCTTTCTGAGCCTTCTTGATTGTTTCTTTTGGAAGCTGGCGAATGGTAACAGCAGGGGTCTGTTCTAAATCCTTCACAGTTTCTTCCACTGTAAGAGGACACCAATTGGGCATGTATTCTTCACTTTGGACTTGAACTGCTTGGATGGTAGTTACAATATCTTCCATTCCAACTTCTTCAGAACATTGTTGCATGAAGTAATCTGGTTCTAAAGGCATTCTTGATAATACATCTGCATCAGTGTTGGATTTGGGCGATACTTGATATTGAAGTTGAAATCAGCAAGTTCAGCAACCCATCTCTGACCAGTTGCATTGAGTTTTGCAGTGGTAAGGATGTAGGTTAATGGATTATTGTCTGTGTAGACCATAAACTCTGGACTGTAGTACAGATAGTCTCTGAATCTTTCACAGATGGCCCATTTTATAGCCAGGAACTCTAACTTCCCAGAATGCAAATGGTAGTTCTTCTCAGCTGGTGTCAATGTTCTTGACCCGTAGCCAATAACTCTCAACTGGCTGTTTTGGCGTTGATATAGGACTGCTCCAAGTCCCACTTGAGATGCATCACAATGTAGAATGAATGAACTATTGAAGTCTGGATATGCCATAACTGGTGGATGGAGCATTGCTGAGTACAAAGGGAATGCGGATCCATTCATACAATCCCCAAGGAGTGATGAAAGCTGTTAATGGTCTACTGGATTCTTCAATGAAACCTTATTGGTACACTTTGCCCTGGTCTAGGACAGAAAACTAAGTACTTCCTGACAACTGGTCAAGCATGTCTTGAATCTTGGGTAAAGGATGACTATCTGACATGGTTCTTTGATTCAACTCTCTGTAGTCACAGCAGAGTCTTAAAGTTCCATCTTTCTTCCTGACACAAACAATAGGAGATGAGTAGAATGACTTGGACTTCTGGACCCATCCTCTATTGATGAGATCTTGCAGGTACTCTTTCACTTCTTTGTGCAGGGGTTTTGGCACTGACCGGTAACCCTTGGTCACTGGAGTAGTGTCCTTCAGGTTAATCTTCATTTTCAGTGAAGGAATGCAACCAACATCATGGTCACCTTTGGCGAAAGCATGACACTCTTCTCTCAGCATCTGTCTCACCATCCTTTGTTTTTCTGGACGCAGATGTTCTAAGGACACTGGTGGATCCCATCTTTCTCTTGATGATGGTGGTCTTCTCTCAGGTTGACAGTTGTTCACTCTGGGAGATGAGCTGGTACTATCAGGAGATGATTGTACTGGTCTCACATCAGCTGGGTATACAGTTTTGACAGCTTCTAGGTGTCCCAAAGAAGTTTTAAGTTCAAGTGTCACGTCATGCCTTGTAGAATTCATCACTAACACAGTCACTTTTGCAAAACCACTATAAGGAACAGTTACCACAGTCTCACCTGTGATGATTCCTTCTGGCAGCTGTACAGGATCTGTTGGCACAAACAACATCTGTTGTGGTCTTGACCTTGGTCCGACTCTGACACCACACTTCACTCCTACTGCGGTATGGGCAGGAATAGTAGCTGGACGCAGGCCTACCTTGACTTCTCTGACTGCTACTGTTGTATCGGTTTTCTTCAATGCTTGCACAACTCTCTCTGCTGCTCTGTTTGGTAATGAAAAGGATGTGGAAACTGAGTCTACTAATGGAGTAAAAGTCTTTGTTCTGTGGATCACTTCTGTAATCACGTTATAACCACCCGTCGGTCACCGGTGATCAGGAATGGTACTAACAGTTCACAAGGTCTACTGTTCTTAGCGTGCAGTTGAAATGTCACTTCAACCCATCCAAGGAAGGGTATCACTGTTTGGTTTGCAGCTCTACCACTGAGTGGGCCAGACCCTACTAGTTCATTGACAGACCTGAGTCTGGTGTGAAGTAAATGACATCTTCTCCAGTCTTCATTCAGGATACTGACTTGAGCTCCTGTGTCCCACAAGGCTTTGCAAGACAGTCCATCTAGTTTACAATGGATCATGCACTTTCCTCCAACAAGATCAATCAACTTAGGCTGGTCTTCAAAGGTACTTCCTTCTGACAGGGTAAAGATTTATGACCTGGCACTTCCAATACTGCTCACGGAGTAGTTTTCTCTGGCTTGTAGTCTCTGAAGATGGTCACACACTTGTGGATAATATTGGCGCAACCGTTCTTCATTCTGGTTAGTTTGGGACTGCTTTGGGGTTGAGACAACTGGTTGTCCTTCACTCGCAAATCTCTGTCTTTTTAGCTGTTTGAAGCGAGGTGTTCTGCAATCTTTGACAAAGTGTCCTTCTTCACCGCATTTTAGGCAGTGGCAGCAACTTCTACCTTGATTGGAATACAAACAGTCTTCACAAGCAATGGGTGGTCTATTTCCAGGAGAGGATCTACGTTGAAAACTTTGACGTGTTCTCCTGAAGCTGGGTTGTGGTCCCACTCTGAGTGCTCTCTTCACTTCAGCCAACTCTGCTCGCAGATCATTCACTAACGTTTCCCACTGGTCTGATGTTACTGTCTCTTTAAGTGGTGGTTTCACCATTGCTTGTGCAGATTTAGGTAAAGGTAACGGTAAAGGATCAGCTCCCTCGGCTTCCTCATGCTGCACACCCACTCTTCCTGCTTTGGGTGCAGTTGGCTTGATTGGTCTGCTGGTGGAGTTCTTCCTTAACTTCTGTTCTCGCTCTGAATCAAGACTGGCAGCATCATTTATTTTCTCTATCAACTCTTCATCTGTAATGTGAGGCTGCTCCAGATACTGCTTGAGCTGGAACTTGATGTTTTCACTTAAAAGGCCTGTCCAGACTGATCTGAGAAACTTCTTCTGGATTAAACCTGGATCAAATCTTTCTTCAGCATCGTCCTCTCTGGAGGCAAACAACAGTCTCGCTTTAAGCACAATAGCTCTGAACAGGAAGTTTTGAGGAGATTCTTTGCTGTCCTGCGAAATGTTGATCAATTTGTGGTAAAGATCAGAAGTGCTTTCTTCTTTGTAATGTCCCTTTTAGATAGTTTTCAGCTGGGGTAAGGTAAGATTGCTTTTCATCTTCAGAATGTTTCTGAGGTGCATCCCTGGACTGATAGCTTTCACCACGGCTTCAATAATTTCTTCCTCTTTGTACCCCTTCTGAACCCCCAAATCTATCTGGTGGATCAGCTTGGTATAAGACAGTCTATCCCTTTGATCTCGCTCTCCAATCTGGCCATTGATTCTGAATTCTTTTCTAATGGTGATCTCTCGCATAGGACTGGTTCTCTTTACTGGCGTTTCAGGGTTTGACTTGCCAGAAGAATGACTAGAGCCCAAAAAAGTAGCTGACTCCAACATAGTCTGTTGTAAGGCTTGTATCTGCTCTTGTACCTGTTGCAGCACCTTCCGTGGAGAGGGTCTTTCCTCTGCTGGCTCAGGACCTATCTCTTCTATCCCAGTCTCCTAGGTGGCAATAAACTGGGTTAATTTCTGCAAAAAGGCCACGATAACCTCCTCTTCCTCACCTTCTTCCACCGCATCTAACACAGCATTAATGGCTGCGGTCAGATGTCGGCGGGTGCGTGCATGGTAAAGTCTCTCACTGGGTACTTTAACAAACTTTGCCACTGAAATCAGTTCTGCATGGGTTAATGGCAGTAGGGAGGCACTGATAGCTTCTAGCTGTTGCTGCATATCCATTTCTACTTCTCTTGTCAAGTCACACACTTTACAATTCAAACAGTTCAAAGATGCAATCGCAGTGTACTGTCTCTTTAAGACGCTTGGGCGCTTGCTGCGGCTGGACGCTGCTAGCTGAGATGTTCACAACTATTATTCTTAATACTTTATTCAAAGTCCTTGTATGATGCAGTGGTTTGATGAGCAGGCAATGACGCTGGCTTTATTACACGTGGCTGCGCTGTGCTGAGTGTCATGTTAAGAGTTGCTACGCTGGGGAACTGCGCTGTGCTGGGAACTTTCAACGTCTCTATGAACAGGTGCGTTTCTACTTTGAACAAGGCAATGATGACGCTGCTGGGTGAGGGCGGTTAGATGGCAAATCACACACAGGAAGGCGGGCTGGCAATCTGTTACAGCAACTTCGCGCTCTTTCTAGGCTGTTCCTGCTGCCTGGGCGTCTTGCTCTGACTCTCGCAAGATCTCGGCCCAGCGCGTGCAGCTGACCGTTAGCTGCACAGTTACCTGACAATGGCGCCGACAGTTCAGTACACAGTTAACCCCTCACGCGCCACTCCCGGTTTCTTGCTGGGTCTTCGGGCCCTGTTCCCTCGTCAAGCCCCCCCGGAGTCTCCCTCTCGGGTTGCCTAGGGCACCTTCACTTCAGGGTAATCATCCCCTTTCAATTTCCAATCACACTCCCACGCGGTGCAGCAGTTTCTGTCCCCGCGTTCCGTCACTTTAAAAGTCACTGGGGCATCCCAAATCCTTCGAAATACCCGTACGGAGCCACTAATTTTGTAACCCACACGCCACACCAGGGCCGGCTGACATGTGGGGCGAGCTGTCACGAGTTCTTTAGGATCTTGGGGGATGGTTGGGATATGGGCTGGTGGAGTCACCACACAATGCAAATGGCTTTCCAAACTTTATTTGAAGCAAACACACTTCCACTTCAGCATCAGCAATAAGCAAAGTACTTCAGACTATTAGCAAACAGGCTCACAGGATCCCGGGGTCACTCTAGGGGCTGGGACTATGCTACTGGTACCTTGTGTATTGGTGCTCAGTACACTCCTCTACGCTCCTCCTAGGCCCACGCGGATGTCTCTCTGTGGTATCTCTCTGTCTTGCTCTGCACACTATAACTCCTTCTTGTGTAGTAGCTCCTTCTCAAAAAGGTTAATATGCTCCATTCTGTACTCGGCACACTACAGACTCCTCTGCATGGCTATATCCATGGTTCTCTCTCAGCAATCCATGTTCTCTCGACAACAGCTCTGATAAGACTCCCACTAGACTAAACTCAGACAAGACTATTCTAGAACGTGTCAGCTCTTATACAACCTCTGTTGATGATGTGACTCTCCCACAGCAGCCTCTAGTGGTTAACTCCGGCACTGCTGTTATGTATTAGGCAGCTGTGTTATGCAGGGTTTTCTATGAGAGATTAGGTTACCCCAGTTTTTACCTGGGCCACATGTGCCATAATTCACTCAGTCCTCTTCTTCTAAGGTCATGGCTGTGGGGGGGGGGGGGGGGGCACAGTATCTACCCATACAAAATGAATGGTCCAGTTCCTTCTCAGTAAAAATGGCTACATCCACTACTGACTACTGCTGATGATCTGCCCCTACAGGACTATAGCCTCAACTGATGAAACAGACTTGTTGGTCAGCTCGGTCAGAACCCTGGTGGCAAGTCATGAGCTGGCTGGGACCAGAATAGTCACTGGCTATTGACCATATTGCGACATAAGGGGCTCGTGTACATATAGTAAAAAGCAAATGCTGGTGCGCTCTCCCATGGATTGCACAGTGGTAGTTATAATAAAACATCATGTCTTTATCTGGATTCTTAAACTCTTGGTGGCGAACCTAAATGGCAGGTCTGTCCCCTAGGTCCAGACGGGCAATGACGGTTTATTTTTCACTTCAAATGTAACCTGCATAAGCCTCTAACAGCTGTTGTACACATATGTGCAGCAGACACATTCTTCAAGAAAATACATGTGTTACGAGTCAATCGGGAGCCACACAAAAATTAAGCTATATACTATTTTGATATGCTAAGGTTGTTCGCTTATGATTATGGCTCCATTAGGTTTTGCATAATAGCTGCTCCCCATGTGCAAAGCAGGATAAAATGTTATCTATTTCAATTCTATTTAGTGACTTTAAAGAGGAACATCAGGGGAAGTTAAAACTTCCCCCAAGCCTCATCAATCTTCTGCCCCCCCTCCGGTTTTACCTTAGGGCATTACTTACTCACCTCACCAAGGGATCCATCTTCTAGGTCCCACGGTTTCTGGGGGACCTTGCGATGGGAAGCGACATCTTGCATCCCAACAGGCACTGTGCGCTGTCCCATCTCGCACCTGTGCAGTGCCCATGAATGGGATGCAATGGGGTCGTCCGAAGTCCTGCGAGACGTTGCTGAGCTGCGAGATTGCCGTGGGACATTGATGAGCATGGCTAAGGCCATGCTTGTCATTAACAGATGGCTAAGTGAACGTCGGGGTGAGGATCAGGCCCTGAAGCAGTCGGATGTCGCCGCATCCAACATCCAAAAGGTAAGTAGGGGCCGGAGGGGGGGGGGTCGTCCCCTTTTTATTTTTGGTCCGATGTTCCGCTTTAACGTGGAAAAAAACCTTAACATAATTTTATTTTCAAAAAATAGGTCACCAGGTCATGGCATACATTCAGTGGCCATGTACCTCTGGCTGCAGCAGTGGGACTGTTGAGAAGGCTGAAGCTCATTCCAGGAGCTGGTGTCAGAGCAGCAGGGCCACTCAACATCTGCTGTCTGTAACCAGGGACCCCCCCAAATGTGACAGCAAAATACAAGGAGAGAGAAAAAAATATATATACTGTGACAGAGGCTCTGTCTTTTGGGTGTCATCACTATTCCATTGCCCACCGGGTCATTCACTGGCCTTTTCTTAATTAGGTTCCAGACAATGTCATTGTATTTTGATACTGTTACAGGCAATGTCATTGTAGTTTGGATTGTATTACAAGACTGCCATTGTGTTGATTGATTACGTCACAGACAATGGCATTGTCCTGATTGATTGTATTACAGCCTGCTATTGTTCTACTGATTGCATCACCGGCAGAGTTGAGGGATTGTGTGCCCTGCTGCTATTGGTCGGTGTGTGTGTCATGCAATGGAGACTTGTGTATATAAGGCCTAGAGTGGCACTAATAAAGTTCACTTCACCTTCACCCTCAATACTGAGTTCTGTCTCTTATTGGGGGAAACGCTATATTACAATTCACTAGCCCTTGTAAGGGCTGTTCCTGTTTCCTCACGGACAACTCTGGAATTCCAGCAGCACCTCTTACGATTGGGAAAAGGACGTCTCAGGCGGTGAAGCCCTCCGGCGATAAGGGTTATCGCTACAATTGGTGGCAAGCGGTCGGATGGTCCTTTTCTACCCAGAGAGAGTGCTACCCTGATGGAGAGTCAGTAGGACAAGTTGAAAAGGCTGACCCTGAAGGATCTACTCGAGAGCCGGGGAAGGTCAGCTAGCAACCGCCCACGTCGGGAACTGATAGCCGAGCTGATCGAAATGGATCATGCAGCAGTGAGGACCGAAACCAATATAGAGATCGATGAAGACGCTGCTCTTGTTCAAGCGGTTCGGAACAGATTGTCGGTCTATGGCCCGAATCCATCACAGGAACTGATCGACCGAGTCTTCGCCGCAGCGGAGGCAGAGGCCAGTAAGCGAAGGGAAGATCGACGACTTTCAACCCAGCAGCCTCTCAGCCTCAGTTACACTGGGGGGAGAAAGATTCCATTTGCAGCATTTAAGTCCTTCCAGGAAAATGACGACGAGATTGACGGATTTTTGGCCGATTTTGAACGCCAGTGCGCTTTACACCGGGTACCCACGGAGGAATGGGTCACCATATTATCAGGGAAACTATCTGGGAAAGCTTCCGATGCTTTCCGGGCCATCCCTGATGCGGACTTACCACACTACCATCTGGTAAAGGAGGCTTTGTTAGCCCGGTACGCTGTCATCCCGGAAGCCTACAGGCGAAGATTTCGGGAATCCCAAAAGAAGGGAGGGGATTCTTACACGGGCATGGGCATGTCGCCCAAAAGGCCAGTGAATGACCCGGTGGGCAATGGAATAGTGATGACACCCAAAAGACAGAGCCTCTGTCACATATACCTTATATCAAATCACAATGTCACAACCAATTCAATCAGACCCTACCTATGATTAGGATTAATTTTCTTGAAGATATTGATTTGAATGGATTGGATTTGGTATCTTTATGGCACCTGTGTATGGATATTGCTTTATGTGATAGCCCCTATGGGGCTTTAGGTATTTAGGCCCTTATTTAAGAAGGGATAGCGTCAGGTAGTGGCTGGTTAATGACAGGTAGCGACAGGTAGCGACCGGTGAACGCCGGACACGGCACGCAATTACACATTTATCAAGCAGAATCAGTTTAGCGGCTGGGATAGCGCCATGTAGCTTCTGATTCATCATTTTCACAGTCTCAGTGAACAGCGCAGGCGTTCAGCCTTGCACAGCGCCAGGCATTACCTGTCGCTACCTGTCGCTCTCCCATACATTTCAATGGATGAACCTTTTCTTCTCTTTAAACGGGGTATTTGTTTTTTTTTTTTTTTTTTCAAAAAATCACAAATAGTTCCGTGACCTCTTCTGGCATTGAAAAAGCATTTTTTTCATAATTTTTTCATTTTTAATATATTTCCTCAGAAATGACATTACAGGTCTGGCATTAAAGTGTTCATGTTACAATGTTGTTACAATGTAATTCCATATGTTTTCGCTTTGTTACTAGTTGATAGATGCTTGAAAACACACTTTAAACACACCGCCTCCTGCGCTCTGGGCTTCAAACAAGTATTTTTCAGCGCCAGAGATCTGTGAGGCTGTTTTTTTGCTGAATATGGAGTGAGTCGGTTGCTATGAGCAGTCGCTAACATGCGCTCCCATACAACGCTGTACTGGTCAAATAGCGACTCACAATGTATTCAACATTACTGAACAGCGACTGAGTCGCTATAAACTAGCGACTCACAGCCGAGCACAGCGACTACTAGTGGACGCTCTGAAAATGCCTGCTACAGACGCTCATCTGTCGCTACCTGCCGCTAATGATGAATCAGCGTGCCCATTGTCACTTTTTTAAAATATATTTTAATGCATATACTATATTTATTTTTTCACATTTCTTTTTATTTGTGTCATATTATAGTCATGTATTTACAGTAACTGATGCTTACATTCACATCTGTTGACACTTTTTGGGGTTATTATTTGCATGTACATACATGTGTGTGTGTATGAATACAGTAAATGTATATATATATATGTGTTGTGATGTTGCACCATGCATTTAGGATCCGGATCATAGGTAGGATCTGATTGATTTGGTTGTGACATTGTGATTTTTCTCTCTCCCCCCCGCCTCTATCTCTCTTTACACGGTTTTGTGTGTGTATATGTTTTTAATGGTTTTTAATGTTATCTAGTATTATATGTAGTTTGATATGGAATAAAGATGTGATTCTTTTACATTGGTTGTGCCTCCCTTGGATGTATCTTGGGTCAGAACATCATGTGTGAATTCTTAAGGACTGTTTGGGAGTGGCACCTTACTTTAGTTGTGGGATTGTGCAGGCTAGTGTTTTTTCTGCATCTTGATGTGCGAGCGTGAGGACATGAGGTTGTGAACCTTGTGAGCCCCGCCTGCCCCCGATACTGTGTTGAGCTGCGCTGAACGCACAAGGCCCAGAGGAAGGATGGCTGGCAGCTAATTAGCTAGCACCAGCGAAAGGACGAGAGTGGTAGCGCGTGGCTGGGAGGAGGACATCCTGCACAGCCCCCCCCCCGTGCACCTGGTGCGAGATGCGAGAGTGGCAATAAAGTGGTGATTGGATGGGTGCAGGGACGTGGCCTGGAAGGCTCCTGCTACATTCAGGTGATATTGGCGGGAAAGAGGCGCCAGCAGAAGTTGAGGACAGTCACAGGATCAGCGTGAGCCCCGAACTGGGAGTCTGGTACTGGGAGAATTGTCCCCCTGGTATAAGTATAAGATCCTGTGAGGCAGAACGGCCGGGAGCAAGGTCTCTTCCGCAGGCAATGGTGTGAGGGAGCACAACCGGCCTAATACACTGGGGACATATGGGACTAGCAGCTATAAAGCATAGGCATGACGAGAACTAGTAAAAAGAAAAAAGCTGCAGGGGAAAAGCAGGCTGCAGCCCTGAGTGAAGCCAAAGTGCTACCCTGACTGATTCTGGGAGTTCAGGGCTTAAGCAAAAAAGATAAATACGGGACTTATTATGTGGCCCAGCTCTGCCTCAGGTTGAACAATCTAGCCAGGTAGTTTTAACCCTTTCGCTGCCAGCCTACCTGCAGCATTTGCCACTCCCTGTTGCCAGACCATGTTTCACTATTTTGCGCTCCCCATGTTCAACTGTGATTTTTGAAAGGATTTCCCAGGAAAATGATATATTATTTTTTTCAAGAGAGTCTGGGCTTCAACATGAAATCTCTTGTTTGTCATTTTTTAGGTGTATTCTCAATACTTTTTGGTGAAATATGTGCAAAAAAAATAAAAAAAATAAATTTTTTGCAATTTGTAGTGTTTTTTTGTAATAAAAAATATACGTTTGTCAATAAAATTTTATTGCGTGCAAAACCCTAATTTCTCCCAGTCACAGCGATACCACATATGTTTAGGTAAACACCCTTTCCTGCCCAGGAGACTCCCCCAAACTGAAACAGAGCTTTAGGAGATTTTCAGATAAAATACAACTGCGCTATGTGCACCTTGCAGTTTTTCCAGAAAAAAAACCCTTTACATTTAAAGTACCCCCCACAAACTATATATTCTCTGGAAGTACACACCTCAGGCTTTCTAGGCGTACCAAGCTTGTTTATGTGGGCTTAGTTTTCTGGAAGTAATCCCTCAATGTATTCTTTGGTTGCACAAAGTTTCCCTAAAAAAGAATAAAAAGGAAGAATCAAGCCACATTTTCCTAAAAAAAACTATACAAACAAGAAAAAACAAGTAAAATCTCAAAAAGAACGATACCCAACATGCATAGGTACTGTCAAGGGTAGAGTTGGCAAACACCCCAAAGTAAAGCATGCGCATAACGGTAATTTTACTTGAAAACCCTTAACCCCCAAAATTGAAATGGGGTCCCCCTTACCCAGCATTACCAGCCCGGGACCAACTATGGGGGCTTGTAGGCACAGAGTGGGGGGGCCAGCTTTTGTGGCCCCCCCACCCTGCAGCCTACAAGCCCACATAGCCTGTGTGGTCCCGGGCTCTTCTGCCCCCCCCCTGGGCTTTGGGGAGGCAGGTAATGGGGGTGCCGGGGGTTAATGGCAAGTCACCCGCTGCGGCAAGCGGGTGACTTGCCATCCCCCAGCCTTGTGAACTGGTATAAGGGGTCTCATGGACCCCTTACCAGTTCACAAGGGGTTAAATGTTAAATAAAAAAGACACTGACACATAAGAAAAAAATGATCTTTATTTATTTATTTTTTTTACTTTACTCACCTCCGATCCTGTGTCCCCCGGCGATCTGCGATGACAGCCTGCTTGTGTGTTTGAAGGAGAGAGCCTGGGGAGGAGGGGGGGCCATCACAGCCCTCTCCTCCTCCCCATCTGCCCTCCTCCAGGCACACGAGCAGACTGATTGTCTGTCTCACGGTGCGGGCATTAAGAGGGCTGCTGGTGACATCACAATGATGTCACCCGGCCCCACCCCAAGGGGACGGGGCTAGCAGACCCGTTCCAGGAAGTGGGGGGGGGGGGAGGGGAGGGCAATTTCTGCCCTCTCCTCGCCACGGAAGAGGCTGGGGGGGCGATCAGAGGCCCCCCCAGTGAAGAGGACACCCATCAGGAGACAGCGCGGCCTCAGGTAGGTAAATGTCATTTTGATTTTTTTTTTTTTTTTTACAGTTAGCAGCTGCTGCTGCCGAAGCGGGGGGGGGGGGGCCTATTCCGGGGGCTCTCCTGGAGCCATCCGACCCCCCACGGGGTATCGGATGGCACCAAATTAAATTTTATGTTTATTTTTTTTACTAGCAGGGGGGAAAGTCAAGCACGTAACACCTACGGGCTTGGCACTTAAGGCCCAGCCAAGCCAGCCCGTAGGTGTTACGTGCTTGGCAACAAAAGGGTTAATGGCTGCACCTATGGACTACACTTCCGAAACAGGCCTCAGAATTACTGGATAGATGGTCAAAACTGTGGAAACTAGAGTTTAATGTCTCTAAATGTAAAATCATGCACTTGGGTAGAAGGAATCCCTGCTCTGAGTAACGTATGGGCAGTACTGTGTTAGCCAGGACCTCGGAGGAGAGAGATTTAGGGGTACTGATTACTGATAGCTGCAAGATGAGTGGACAGTGTAGCCAGGCAGTGGGAAAAGCAAGCAGGATGCTCGGCTGCATAGCTCGAGGCATCACCAGTAGGAAGAGGGAAGTTGTGATGCCGCTGTATAGAGCCCTGGTAAGGCCACAGCTAGAATACTGTGTGCAGTTCTGGAGACCTTACCTGCAAAAAGACATTATTCAAATAGAACGTGTCCAAAGGCGGGCAACGAAAATGGTGGAAGGACTTAAACTTAAAACTTATCAGGAGAGACTTAAAGAACTTAATTTGTACAGTCTGGAGGAAAGAAGGGGGGACAGGATTGAATAAGGTTCAGGAGGGAAGTGTTTTTAAGAAGAAACTTAATGATAGAACAAGGGGGCACAACCTGAAGCTAGTCGGGGGGAAGATCAGGAGTAGAGATGAGCGAACTTTTGAAAAATTCGATTCGACTGATTCGCCGAATTTTCCGACAAAAATCGTTTCGACCCGAATAAATTCGCGACGAATCGCTATTAAAAACGGCTATTTCTGAGCCTCCTAGAGCCTCAATAGGGTTGTAAACCATTCTGCCTTGCTGTAACACGCACAGGATGCGTGCTGGGTTAGTTAAATAATACTTTGAAGAAATATCACATGCAGATCAGAGGCATCGCTAATAGAATCGCAGAGCGGCACAATTGCAGAGAGTTGAAGTGGCATCACTATGAGGGGCAGAAGGAGCCCAAACATTGCTTTAAAGAGACACTGGAGTTGGCAGCAGCAGGAGCCCAAAAATTGGATGAATCACACCCTGGAGTTGGCAGGAGTTGACAGCAGCAGCAGCAGCAGGAGCCCAAATATTACTTTAAAGAGACCCTGGGGTTGGCCTCAGGAGCCCAAAAATTGGATGAATCACACCCTGGAGTTGGCAGCAGCAGCAGCAGGAGCCCAAATATACACTGGAGTTGGCTTCAGGAGCCCAAAAATTGGATGAATCACACCCTGGAGTTGGCAGGAGTTGACAGTAGCAGCAGCAGGAGCCCAAATATACACTGGAGTTGGCTTCAGGAGCCCAAAAATTGGATGAATCACACCCTGGAGTTGGCAGGAGTTGACAGCAGCAGCAGGAGCCCAAATATACACTGGAGTTGGCTTCAGGAGCCCAAAAATTGGATGAATCACACCCTGGAGTTGGCAGGAGTTGACAGTAGCAGCAGCAGGAGCCCAAATATACACTGGAGTTGGCTTCAGGAGCCCAAAAATTGGATGAATCACACCCTGGAGTTGGCAGGAGTTGACAGCAGCAGCAGCAGCAGGAGCCCAAATATTACATTAAAGAGACCCTGGGGTTGGCCTCAGGAGCCCAAAAATTGGATGAATCACACCCTGGAGTTGGCAGCAGCAGCAGCAGGAGCCCAAATATACACTGGAGTTGGCTTCAGGAGCCCAACAATTGGATGAATCACACCCTGGAGTTGGCAGAAGTTGGCAGCAGCAGCAGCAGGAGCCCAAATATACACTGGAGTTGGCTTCAGGAGCCCAAAAATTGGATGAATCACACCCTGGAGTTGGCAGGAGTTGACAGTAGCAGCAGCAGGAGCCCAAATATTACATTAAAGAGACCCTGGGGTTGGCCTCAGGAGCCCAAAAATTGGATGAATCACACCCTGGAGTTGGCAGCAGCAGCAGCAGGAGCCCAAATATACACTGGAGTTGGCTTCAGGAGCCCAAAAATTGGATGAATCACACCCTGGAGTTGGCAGGAGTTGACAGCAGCAGCAGCAGCAGGAGCCCAAATATTACATTAAAGAGACCCTGGG
Organism: Gastrophryne carolinensis; assembly: GCA_027917425.1. NCBI lineage: Eukaryota > Metazoa > Chordata > Amphibia > Anura > Microhylidae > Gastrophryne > Gastrophryne carolinensis. The sequence continues at coordinate 442,834,607 of CM051235.1, forward strand.
GTTGGCCTCAGGAGCCCAAAAATTGGATGAATCACACCCTGGAGTTGGCAGCAGCAGCAGCAGGAGCCCAAATATACACTGGAGTTGGCTTCAGGAGCCCAAAAATTGGATGAATCACACCCTGGAGTTGGCAGAAGTTGGCAGCAGCAGCAGCAGGAGCCCAAATATACACTGGAGTTTGCTTCAGGAGCCCAAAAATTGGATGAATCACACCCTGGAGTTGGCAGGAGTTGACAGTAGCAGCAGCAGGAGCCCAAATATACACTGGAGTTGGCTTCAGGAGCCCAAAAATTGGATGAATCACACCCTGGAGTTGGCAGGAGTTGACAGCAGCAGCAGGAGCCCAAATATACACTGGAGTTGGCTTCAGGAGCCCAAAAATTGGATGAATCACACCCTGGAGTTGGCAGGAGTTGACAGTAGCAGCAGCAGGAGCCCAAATATACACTGGAGTTGGCTTCAGGAGCCCAAAAATTGGATGAATCACACCCTGGAGTTGGCAGGAGTTGACAGCAGCAGCAGCAGCAGGAGCCCAAATATTACATTAAAGAGACCCTGGGGTTGGCCTCAGGAGCCCAAAAATTGGATGAATCACACCCTGGAGTTGGCAGCAGCAGCAGCAGGAGCCCAAATATACACTGGAGTTGGCTTCAGGAGCCCAACAATTGGATGAATCACACCCTGGAGTTGGCAGAAGTTGGCAGCAGCAGCAGCAGGAGCCCAAATATACACTGGAGTTGGCTTCAGGAGCCCAAAAATTGGATGAATCACACCCTGGAGTTGGCAGGAGTTGACAGTAGCAGCAGCAGGAGCCCAAATATTACATTAAAGAGACCCTGGGGTTGGCCTCAGGAGCCCAAAAATTGGATGAATCACACCCTGGAGTTGGCAGCAGCAGCAGCAGGAGCCCAAATATACACTGGAGTTGGCTTCAGGAGCCCAAAAAATGGATGAATCACACCCTGGAGTTGGCAGGAGTTGACAGCAGCAGCAGGAGCCCAAATATTACATTAAAGAGACCCTGGGGTTGGCCTCAGGAGCCCAGAAATTGGATGAATCACACCCTGGAGTTGGCAGCAGCAGCAGCAGGAGCCCAAATATACACTGGAGTTAGCTTCAGGAGCCCAAAAATTGGATGAATCACACCCTGGAGTTGGCAGAAGTTGGCAGCAGCAGCAGCAGGAGCCCAAATATACACTGGAGTTGGCTTCAGGAGCCCAAAAATTGGATGAATCACACCCTGGAGTTGGCAGGAGTTGACAGTAGCAGCAGCAGGAGCCCAAATATACACTGGAGTTTGCTTCAGGAGCCCAAAAATTGGATGAATCACACCCTGGAGTTGGCAGGAGTTGACAGCAGCAGCAGGAGCCCAAATATACACTGGAGTTGGCTTCAGGAGCCCAAAAATTGGATGAATCACACCCTGGAGTTGGCAGGAGTTGACAGCAGCAGCAGCAGCAGCAGGAGCCCAAATATTACATTAAAGAGACCCTGGGGTTGGCCTCAGGAGCCCAAAAATTGGATGAATCACACCCTGGAGTTGGCAGCAGCAGCAGCAGGAGCCCAAATATACACTGGAGTTGGCTTCAGGAGCCCAAAAATTGGATGAATCACACCCTGGAGTTGGCAGGAGTTGACAGTAGCAGCAGCAGGAGCCCAAATATACACTGGAGTTGGCTTCAGGAGCCCAAAAATTGGATGAATCACACCCTGGAGTTGGCAGGAGTTGACAGCAGCAGCAGGAGCCCAAATATACACTGGAGTTGGTTTCAGGAGCCCAAAAATTGGATGAATCACACCCTGGAGTTGGCAGGAGTTGACAGCAGCAGCAGGAGCCCAAATATACACTGGAGTTGGCTTCAGGAGCCCAAAAATTGGATGAATCACACCCTGGAGTTGGCAGGAGTTGACAGCAGCAGCAGCAGCAGGAGCCCAAATATTACATTAAAGAGACCCTGGGGTTGGCCTCAGGAGCCCAACAATTGGATGAATCACACCCTGGAGTTGGCAGCAGCAGCAGCAGGAGCCCAAATATACACTGGAGTTGGCTTCAGGAGCCCAAAAATTGGATGAATCACACCCTGGAGTTGGCAGAAGTTGGCAGCAGCAGCAGCAGGAGCCCAAATATACACTGGAGTTGGCTTCAGGAGCCCAAAAATTGGATGAATCACACCCTGGAGTTGGCAGAAGTTGGCAGCAGCAGCAGCAGGAGCCCAAATATACACTGAAGTTGGCTTCAGGAGCCCAAAAATTGGATGAATCACACCCTGGAGTTGGCAGGAGTTGACAGTAGCAGCAGCAGGAGCCCAAATATACACTGGAGTTGGCTTCAGGAGCCCAAAAATTGGATGAATCACACCCTGGAGTTGGCAGGAGTTGACAGCAGCAGCAGGAGCCCAAATATACACTGGAGTTGGCTTCAGGAGCCCAAAAATTGGATGAATCACACCCTGGAGTTGGCAGGAATTGACAGCAGCAGCAGCAGCAGCAGGAGCCCAAATATTACATTAAAGAGACCCTGGGGTTGGCCTCAGGAGCCCAAAAATTGGATGAATCACACCCTGGAGTTGGCAGCAGCAGCAGCAGGAGCCCAAATATACACTGGAGTTGGCTTCAGGAGCCCAAAAATTGGATGAATCACACCCTGGAGTTGGCAGGAGTTGACAGTAGCAGCAGCAGGAGCCCAAATATACACTGGAGTTGGCTTCAGGAGCCCAAAAATTGGATGAATCACACCCTGGAGTTGGCAGGAGTTGACAGCAGCAGCAGGAGCCCAAATATACACTGGAGTTGGTTTCAGGAGCCCAAAAATTGGATGAATCACACCCTGGAGTTGGCAGGAGTTGACAGCAGCAGCAGGAGCCCAAATATACACTGGAGTTGGCTTCAGGAGCCCAAAAATTGGATGAATCACACCCTGGAGTTGGCAGGAGTTGACAGCAGCAGCAGCAGCAGGAGCCCAAATATTACATTAAAGAGACCCTGGGGTTGGCCTCAGGAGCCCAAAAATTGGATGAATCACACCCTGGAGTTGGCAGCAGCAGCAGCAGGAGCCCAAATATACACTGGAGTTGGCTTCAGGAGCCCAAAAATTGGATGAATCACACCCTGGAGTTGGCAGAAGTTGGCAGCAGCAGCAGCAGGAGCCCAAATATACACTGGAGTTGGCTTCAGGAGCCCAAAAATTGGATGAATCACACCCTGGAGTTGGCAGGAGTTGACAGTAGCAGCAGCAGGAGCCCAAATATACACTGGAGTTGGCTTCAGGAGCCCAAAAATTGGATGAATCACACCCTGGAGTTGGCAGGAGTTGACAGTAGCAGCAGCAGGAGCCCAAATATACACTGGAGTTGGCTTCAGGAGCCCAAAAATTGGATGAATCACACCCTGGAGTTGGCAGGAGTTGACAGCAGCAGCAGCAGCAGGAGCCCAAATATTACATTAAAGAGACCCTGGGGTTGGCCTCAGGAGCCCAAAAATTGGATGAATCACACCCTGGAGTTGGCAGCAGCAGCAGCAGGAGCCCAAATATACACTGGAGTTGGCTTCAGGAGCCCAAAAATTGGATGAATAGCACCCTGGAGTTGGCAGGAGTTGACAGTAGCAGCAGCAGGAGCCCAAATATACACTGGAGTTGGCTTCAGGAGCCCAAAAATTGGATGAATCACACCCTGGAGTTGGCAGGAGTTGACAGCAGCAGCAGGAGCCCAAATATACACTGGAGTTGGTTTCAGGAGCCCAAAAATTGGATGAATCACACCCTGGAGTTGGCAGGAGTTGACAGCAGCAGCAGGAGCCCAAATATACACTGGAGTTGGCTTCAGGAGCCCAAAAATTGGATGAATCACACCCTGGAGTTGGCAGGAGTTGACAGCAGCAGCAGCAGCAGGAGCCCAAATATTACATTAAAGAGACCCTGGGGTTGGCCTCAGGAGCCCAAAAATTGGATGAATCACACCCTGGAGTTGGCAGCAGCAGCAGCAGGAGCCCAAATATACACTGGAGTTGGCTTCAGGAGCCCAACAATTGGATGAATCACACCCTGGAGTTGGCAGAAGTTGGCAGCAGCAGCTGCAGGAGCCCAAATGTACACTGGAGTTGGCTTCAGGAGCCCAAAAATTGGATGTATCACACCCTGGAGTTGGCAGGAGTTGACAGTAGCAGCAGCAGGAGCCCAAATATTACATTAAAGAGACCCTGGGGTTGGCCTCAGGAGCCCAAAAATTGGATGAATCACACCCTGGAGTTGGCAGCAGCAGCAGCAGGAGCCCAAATATACACTGGAGTTGGCTTCAGGAGCCCAAAAATTGGATGAATCACACCCTGGAGTTGGCAGGAGTTGACAGCAGCAGCAGCAGCAGGAGCCCAAATATTACATTAAAGAGACCCTGGGGTTGGCCTCAGGAGCCCAAAAATTGGATGAATCACACCCTGGAGTTGGCAGCAGCAGCAGCAGGAGCCCAAATATACACTGGAGTTGGCTTCAGGAGCCCAAAAATTGGATGAATCACACCCTGGAGTTGGCAGAAGTTGGCAGCAGCAGCAGCAGGAGCCCAAATATACACTGGAGTTGGCTTCAGGAGCCCAAAAATTGGATGAATCACACCCTGGAGTTGGCAGGAGTTGACAGTAGCAGCAGCAGGAGCCCAAATATACACTGGAGTTGGCTTCAGGAGCCCAAAAATTGGATGAATCACACCCTGGAGTTGGCAGGAGTTGACAGCAGCAGCAGGAGCCCAAATATACACTGGAGTTGGCTTCAGGAGCCCAAAAATTGGATGAATCACACCCTGGAGTTGGCAGGAGTTGACAGTAGCAGCAGCAGGAGCCCAAATATACACTGGAGTTGGCTTCAGGAGCCCAAAAATTGGATGAATCACACCCTGGAGTTGGCAGGAGTTGACAGCAGCAGCAGCAGCAGCAGCAGGAGCCCAAATATTACATTAAAGAGACCCTGGGGTTGGCCTCAGGAGCCTAAAAATTGGATGAATCACACCCTGGAGTTGGCAGCAGCAGCAGCAGGAGCCCAAATATACACTGGAGTTGGCTTCAGGAGCCCAACAATTGGATGAATCACACCCTGGAGTTGGCAGAAGTTGGCAGCAGCAGCAGCAGGAGCCCAAATATACACTGGAGTTGGCTTCAGGAGCCCAAAAATTGGATGAATCACACCCTGGAGTTGGCAGGAGTTGACAGTAGCAGCAGCAGGAGCCCAAATATTACATTAAAGAGACCCTGGGGTTGGCCTCAGGAGCCCAAAAATTGGATGAATCACACCCTGGAGTTGGCAGCAGCAGCAGCAGGAGCCCAAATATACACTGGAGTTGGCTTCAGGAGCCCAAAAATTGGATGAATCACACCCTGAAGTTGGCAGGAGTTGACAGCAGCAGCAGCAGGAGCCCAAATATACACTGGAGTTGGCTTCAGGAGCCCAAAAATTGGATGAATCACACCCTGGAGTTGGCAGGAGTTGACAGCAGCAGCAGGAGCCCAAATATACACTGGAGTTGGCTTCAGGAGCCCAAAAATTGGATGAATCACACCCTGGAGTTGGCAGGAGTTGACAGTAACAGCAGCAGGAGCCCAAATATACACTGGAGTTGGCTTCAGGAGCCCAAAAATTGGATGAATCACACCCTGGAGTTGGCAGGAGTTGACAGCAGCAGCAGCAGCAGGAGCCCAAATATTACATTAAAGAGACCCTGGGGTTGGCCTCAGGAGCCCAAAAATTGGATGAATCACACCCTGGAGTTGGCAGCAGCAGCAGCAGGAGCCCAAATATACACTGGAGTTGGCTTCAGGAGCCCAAAAATTGGATGAATCACACCCTGGAGTTGGCAGGAGTTGACAGTAGCAGCAGCAGGAGCCCAAATATACACTGGAGTTGGCTTCAGGAGCCCAAAAATTGGATGAATCACACCCTGGAGTTGGCAGGAGTTGACAGCAGCAGCAGGAGCCCAAATATACACTGGAGTTGGCTTCAGGAGCCCAAAAATTGGATGAATCACACCCTGGAGTTGGCAGGAGTTGACAGTAGCAGCAGCAGGAGCCCAAATATACACTGGAGTTGGCTTCAGGAGCCCAAAAATTGGATGAATCACACCCTGGAGTTGGCAGAAGTTGACAGCAGCAGCAGCAGCAGCAGGAGCCCAAATATTACATTAAAGAGACCCTGGGGTTGGCCTCAGGAGCCCAAAAATTGGATGAATCACACCCTGGAGTTGGCAGCAGCAGCAGCAGGAGCCCAAATATACACTGGAGTTGGCTTCAGGAGCCCAACAATTGGATGAATCACACCCTGGAGTTGGCAGAAGTTGGCAGCAGCAGGAGCCCAAATATACACTGGAGTTGGCTTCAGGAGCCCAAAAATTGGATGAATCACACCCTGGAGTTGGCAGGAGTTGACAGTAGCAGCAGCAGGAGCCCAAATATTACATTAAAGAGACCCTGGGGTTGGCCTCAGGAGCCCAAAAATTGGATGAATCACACCCTGGAGTTGGCAGCAGCAGGAGCCCAAATATACACTGGAGTTGGCTTCAGGAGCCCAAAAATTGGATGAATCACACCCTGGAGTTGGCAGGAGTTGACAGCAGCAGCAGCAGCAGCAGCAGGAGCCCAAATATTACATTAAAGAGACCCTGGGGTTGGCCTCAGGAGCCCAAAAATTGGATGAATCACACCCTGGAGTTGGCAGCAGCAGCAGCAGCAGGAGCCCAAATATACACTGGAGTTGGCTTCAGGAGCCCAAAAATTGGATGAATCACACCCTGGAGTTGGCAGAAGTTGGCAGCAGCAGCAGCAGGAGCCCAAATATACACTGGAGTTGGCTTCAGGAGCCCAAAAATTGGATGAATCACACCCTGGAGTTGGCAGAAGTTGGCAGCAGCAGCAGCAGCAGCAGCAGGAGCCCAAATATACACTGGAGTTGGCTTCAGGAGCCCAAAAATTGGATGAATCACACCCTGGAGTTGGCAGAAGTTGGCAGCAGCAGCAGCAGGAGCCCAAATATACACTGGAGTTGGCTTCAGGAGCCCAAAAATTGGATGAATCACACCCTGGAGTTGGCAGAAGTTGGCAGCAGCAGCAGCAGGAGCCCAAATATACACTGGAGTTGGCTTCAGGAGCCCAAAAATTGGATGAATCACACCCTGGAGTTGGCAGGAGTTGACAGCAGCAGCAGCAGCAGGAGCCCAAATATTACTTTAAAGTGACACTGGGGTTGGCTTCAGGAGCCCAACAATTGGATGAATCACACCCTGGAGTTGGCAGAAGTTGGCAGCAGCAGCAGCAGGAGCCCAAAAAATGGCCTAAAGACATAAATATGTTTTGCACCATTTGGAAAGTGTAAAACGTGGCACCATGCTGAATCTAGTCGCATGCATCAGGCATTGGTGGGTGGAAATCCTGGCTGATCCATCCCTGATTCATTTTGACAAAGGTGAGTCGCTCCACATTTTTAGTTGACAGACGAGTTCTCCTTGCCGTAACTATGGCCCCCGCCGCACTAAACACCCGCTCAGATGGCACGCTACTTGCCGGGCAGGACAGCTTTTCCAGGGCAAACTCTGCTAGTTGCGGCCACAAATCAAGTTTGGCTGCCCAGAAGTCCAGCGGATCCTCAAGGTGTGTTGGCATGGTCATGTCAAAGTATGACATGACCTGCTGGTTGAGGTCCTGCTCCAGGTCTTCCTGCTGCTCATGAGTAGCCTCACTATGCGGGTGTAGAAAGCTACTCATTAGCGACTGAAGACTGAGGCTGCTGCTGCTGATGGAGCTGCTGCTGCTGCTCCTGCCAACCCCCCCAGCGGCCATGGCAGTGGAAGGTGAGCGCAGAGGTCCCCTCGAGTCAGACCTGCGAGAGTATGGACCATGGCGCAGATAGGCATCGGCCAACTGCCTACGTAGAATGTCTTTGTAGTAGTTGAGTTTGTCCTCCCTCTCGGTGGGTTTAAAAAATGCCCCCATTTTGTGCCGGAAGCGAGGGTCCAATAAGGTGGACAGCCAGAAGTCATCCCGCCGACAGATGGAAACAATTCTGGGGTCACTACGCAAGCACGTGAGCATGCTTCGTGCCATTTGCGCAAGTGACTCGGATGGACTACCTGTCTCCATCTCCACTGCATACTGCCACGGTGTGCCCGGGTCCTCTGTCTCGCCTTCCTCAAAAACCTCTAGCTCCTCTGGCTGCTCCTGCTCCTCCTCTCCTGTCCGCTGACTAGATAAACCAGCCATTTCGCCAAGCCTAAACTGTGTTTCGCTGGGCAACTCCTCCTCCTCCTCTTCCTCCTCCTCCTCCAGTTCAGCTCCAACGGGGTTCATGTGGCCGTAAGATGTAAACGCCATGTCTCCAGTGCCCTGACCAGCCATGGTTTCCAACATGTGCTGTAGTACATGAAGCAGTGGAATCACGTCGTTCATCCCGTAATCCTGCCGACTGACAAATAAAGTGGCTTCCTCAAAGGGCCTGAGCAAACGGCAGGTGTCACGTATGAGCTGCCACTGGTTGACATTGAAGTTACACAGGGGAGTCCCCCTATCTGCTTGGATCATCAGGAAATCCGTGATGGCTTTTCTCTGTTCATATAATCGGTCCAACATGTGAAGGGTGGAATTCCAACGGGTGGAAACATCGCAAATCAGACTATGTTGGGGGATACCATTCTGACGCTGTAGCTCAAGAAGGGTGTGTTTGGCGGTGTAGGAGTGGCTGAAGTGCATGCAAAGTTTCCTTGAAGTTGTTAGGATGTCCTGCAGATGGGGGGAACACTTCAGAAACCGCTTGACAACCAGATTGAAGACGTGAGCCATGCAGGGGGCATGGGTCAGGCTTCCTTGGCGCAGCGCAGACAAAATGTTCTTCCCATTGTCGGTAACCATGATTCCCATTTTAAGTTTTCTCGGAGTAAGCCATGTTTGGATTTCCTGATGAATACATTTAAGCAGTTCCTCCCCTGTGTGACTCCGTTCGCCAAGACAAACCATGTGAAGCACTGCGTGACACCTCCGTGCCCTGCACACATGGTAGACTGGAGGGGCACTGAGACTTGAGCCTACAGTGGAGGGTGAGGAGATGGCGGAGGATGAGGAGGCCGAGTCGCACGGTGTCACAGGCCCAATGGGCAGAGAGCGCGGAGGCCGAAGCGGCGTGACCTGTCCAAGTTGCTGCTGCAAAGGGACCACATTCACCCAGTGGGCCGTAAACGACATGTACTGCCCCTGACCGTAGTTACAGCTCCAGATGTCGGCGCTGCCATGTATTTTGCTACACACCGACAGGCTCAAGGACTGGCCCACCTTCTGTTCAACAAAAGTGTGCAGCGCTGGTACTGCCTTCTTGGCAAAGAAATGACGGCTTGGGACTCTCCACCTCGGCTCGGCACAAGCCATCAGTTCTCTGAAAGGTGCAGATTCCACCACCTGAAAAGGGAGCGACTGCAGCACCAGCAACTTGGACAGGAGCACATTCAGCTTCTGCGCCGTAGGATGAGTGGGCGCATACTGCTGTCTCTTGGACATGGCTTCGCTGATGGATTGCTGGCGGGATGCATGACTTGGAGGAGGAGGAGCAGGAGCGACAGAGGATGGGTATGACGCACAGCTGCCTTCGGCTGAGGTGCTGGAGCCTTGGCTGGCAGAAATTGGGAGCTCACTTGGTGAGGAAGCAGACTGGACCACCCCTTGGGAGCCTCGGTTCTCCCAGGTCGTTTTATGGTGACGCATCATATGTTGACGCAGGGCCGTGGTGCCAACATTTGGACCCTGGCCACGCTTCACCTTTTGCCTACATATCTTGCATGTGGCCATGTTACCCTCCTGCGGATGCCTCAGGAAAAACTGCCACACTGCCGAGTAGCTACTTTTCCCACCCCCTGGCCTCACTGATTCACTGCTGCTGTTGCCAACTCCAGGAACCCCTGCTCCACTACCTCCCGATAAGGTAGACTGCCGCACAGCAGGTGCTCTACCCCGGCCCCGGCCCCGGCCGGCTCCAGCCTTTGGAATTGTGCCCCCATGCTGACTGCTACCACCTTGCTGCCTCAGCTGCTGACTCCGGGGCAACCTGCGCCCCTCTTCTCCTGATGATGACGATGAAGCCCCTTCATCACCCGGCTCCCAAGTGCGATCGGCTTCATCGTCATCATCATCATCATCACCGAGTTGTGGCTGTACGTCACTGATGTTCGTGGATTCGTCAACAGTGTCTGGCGCAGGAGCTGGAACGCTCGCAGCACCCACGACACTGTTCACATCACTATTTGTCTGCCTAGCTAAAGAAGCCACCTCCATTTCTTGGCTGGGCAGTAGCTGCTGACTGTCCTCCTGTATCTGATCGTCCTCCTCACTAAAGAGTGGAGCTGAACCCAAAGCATAGGATACGTCGCAGGGGGAGGGAACGGCGTAGGACAGAGGCAATGGGAGGACAGGGACTGCTCTCGGGGCATGCCAACTCAGGGTTGTGTCAGAGGAACCTACCGACCCTAGACTGGGGGTCTCAGACGTAAGTTGTGATGATGTTGTTGATGAGCGCGTCAACCAATCTACCACGGCAGATGCGTTACTGGTGGAGACCCGACCGCTAGCAGATACTGGCAGATTAGGTCTCTCAGCGTGACTCCTGCTGCTACTGGCCCCCAGTCTGATGCGAGCTCTGCCTGCGGAATCTTGGCCTCTGCCACTCCTCTTTTCACTTCCAGGCACTTGTCTGCCCGACATAGTCTAACTGGCGTGGTAGTAGGTGATATTTTAAGATCCCCCGGGCAGCGGTGGGTCTATATGAAACAGAATATAATGCACACCAAAAGTGAGCAGTAACACTCAGCCTCCAACAGGCCTGCTTAGTGTAAATAAGATAGCTGCTTAGTGTAAATAAAGAGGGGTATGCTATGTTACAGAATGGGATGCCTCAACAGAAGTGCACCTGGCAGGCAGCAGTAAGCCTATGCCCAGCAAAAGTGTCTTATAATATAAATATAATAAGAGCAAATGGTTATATGGTCCTAAACAGAGGCTGCTTTAGTCACAGAATGGGATGCCCCCAAAAAAGATCCAGTAGTACTATGCCCAGCAAAAGTGTCTTTATCAGGCTAATTTCAAATATAATAAGAGCAAATGCTTATATGGTCTTAAACAGAGGCTGCTTTAGTCACAGAAGGGATGCCCCCAAAAAAGATCCAGTAGTACTATGCCCAGCAAAAGTGTCTTTATCAGGCTAATTTCAAATATAATAAGAGCAAATGCTTATATGGTCTTAAACAGAGGCTGCTTTAGTCACAGAATGGGATGCCCTGGCAGGGACAAGTAGTGCTATGCCCAGCAAAAGTGTCTTTATCAGGCCTAATTTCAAATATAATAAGAGCAAATGCTTATATGGTCTTAAACAGAGGCTGCTTTAGTCACAGAATGGGATGCCCTGGCAGGGACAAGTAGTGCTATGCCCAGCAAAAGTGTCTTTATCAGGCCTAATTTCAAATATAATAAGAGCAAATGCTTATATGGTCTTAAACAGAGGCTGCTTTAGTCACAGAATGGGATGCCCTGGCAGGGACAAGTAGTGCTATGCCCAGCAAAAGTGTCTTTATCAGGCCTAATTTCAAATATAATAAGAGCAAATGCTTATATGGTCTTAAACAGAGGCTGCTTTAGTCACAGAATGGGATGCCCTGGCAGGGACAAGTAGTGCTATGCCCAGCAAAAGTGTCTTTATCAGGCTAATTTCAAATATAATAAGAGCAAATGCTTATATGGTCTTAAACAGAGGCTGCTTTAGTCACAGAATGGGATGCCCTGGCAGGGACAAGTAGTGCTATGCCCAGCAAAAGTGTCTTTATCAGGCCTAATTTCAAATATAATAAGAGCAAATGCTTATATGGTCTTAAACAGAGGCTGCTTTAGTCACAGAATGGGATGCCCTGGCAGGGACAAGTAGTGCTATGCCCAGCAAAAGTGTCTTTATCAGGCTAATTTCAAATATAATAAGAGCAAATGCTTATATGGTCTTAAACAGAGGCTGCTTTAGTCACAGAATGGGATGCCCCCAAAAAAGATCCAGTAGTACTATGCCCAGCAAAAGTGTCTTTATCAGGCTAATTTCAAATATAATAAGAGCAAATGCTTATATGGTCTTAAACAGAGGCTGCTTTAGTCACAGAATGGGATGCCCTGGCAGGGACAAGTAGTGCTATGCCCAGCAAAAGTGTCTTTATCAGGCTAATTTCAAATATAATAAGAGCAAATGCTTATATGGTCTTAAACAGAGGCTGCTTTAGTCACAGAATGGGATGCCCTGGCAGGGACAAGTAGTGCTATGCCCAGCAAAAGTGTCTTTATCAGGCCTAATTTCAAATATAATAAGAGCAAATGCTTATATGGTCTTAAGCAGAGGCTGCTTTAGTCACAGAATGGGATGCCCCCAAAAAAGATCCAGTAGTACTATGCCCAGCAAAAGTGTCTTTATCAGGCTAATTTCAAATATAATAAGAGCAAATGCTTATATGGTCTTAAACAGAGGCTGCTTTAGTCACAGAATGGGATGCCCTGGCAGGGACAAGTAGTGCTATGCCCAGCAAAAGTGTCTTTATCAGGCCTAATTTCAACTATAATAAGAGCAAATGCTTATATGGTCTTAAACAGAGGCTGCTTTAGTCACAGAATGGGATGCCCTGGCAGGGACAAGTAGTGCTATGCCCAGCAAAAGTGTCTTTATCAGGCCTAATTTCAAATATAATAAGAGCAAATGCTTATATGGTCTTAAACAGAGGCTGCTTTAGTCACAGAATGGGATGCCCTGGCAGGGACAAGTAGTGCTATGCCCAGCAAAAGTGTCTTTATCAGGCCTAATTTCAAATATAATAAGAGCAAATGCTTATATGGTCTTAAACAGAGGCTGCTTTAGTCACAGAATGGGATGCCCCCAAAAAAGATCCAGTAGTACTATGCCCAGCAAAAGTGTCTTTATCAGGCTAATTTCAAATATAATAAGAGCAAATGCTTATATGGTCTTAAACAGAGGCTGCTTTAGTCACAGAATGGGATGCCCTGGCAGGGACAAGTAGTGCTATGCCCAGCAAAAGTGTCTTTATCAGGCCTAATTTCAAATATAATAAGAGCAAATGCTTATATGGTCTTAAACAGAGGCTGCTTTAGTCACAGAATGGGATGCCCTGGCAGGGACAAGTAGTGCTATGCCCAGCAAAAGTGTCTTTATCAGGCCTAATTTCAAATATAATAAGAGCAAATGCTTATATGGTCTTAAACAGAGGCTGCTTTAGTCACAGAATGGGATGCCCTGGCAGGGACAAGTAGTGCTATGCCCAGCAAAAGTGTCTTTATCAGGCCTAATTTCAAATATAATAAGAGCAAATGCTTATATGGTCTTAAACAGAGGCTGCTTTAGTCACAGAATGGGATGCCCTGGCAGGGACAAGTAGTGCTATGCCCAGCAAAAGTGTCTTTATCAGGCTAATTTCAAATATAATAAGAGCAAATGCTTATATGGTCTTAAACAGAGGCTGCTTTAGTCACAGAATGGGATGCCCCCAAAAAAGATCCAGTAGTACTATGCCCAGCAAAAGTGTCTTTATCAGGCTAATTTCAAATATAATAAGAGCAAATGCTTATATGGTCTTAAACAGAGGCTGCTTTAGTCACAGAATGGGATGCCCCCAAAAAAGATCCAGTAGTACTATGCCCAGCAAAAGTGTCTTTATCAGGCTAATTTCAAATATAATAAGAGCAAATGCTTATATGGTCTTAAACAGAGGCTGCTTTAGTCACAGAATGGGATGCCCTGGCAGGGACAAGTAGTGCTATGCCCAGCAAAAGTGTCTTTATCAGGCTAATTTCAAATATAATAAGAGCAAATGCTTATATGGTCTTAAACAGAGGCTGCTTTAGTCACAGAATGGGATGCCCCTAAAAAAGATCCAGTAGTACTATGCCCAGCAAAAGTGTCTTTATCAGGCTAATTTCAAATATAATAAGAGCAAATGCTTATATGGTCTTAAACAGAGGCTGCTTTAGTCACAGAATGGGATGCCCCCAAAAAAGATCCAGTAGTACTATGCCCAGCAAAAGTGTCTTTATCAGGCTAATTTCAAATATAATAAGAGCAAATGCTTATATGGTCTTAAACAGAGGCTGCTTTAGTCACAGAATGGGATGCCCTGGCAGGGACAAGTAGTGCTAAGCCCAGCAAAAGTGTCTTTATCAGGCTAATTTCAAATATAATAAGAGCAAATGCTTATATGGTCTTAAACAGAGGCTGCTTTAGTCACAGAATGGGATGCCTCACAGCAGACTTAAGATCAGTTCAGTATATATGCACAGTTAGTTAGTATAAGCAGCCTGAAAACGCTAACCTAACAAAGCCTGTCAGGCTGGATGAAAAAAAAAAAAAAAACTGACAGCCTCCGATTTTCCATTCCTTTCCCTGTTTTCCGCTGACTTTCTGTCTGTCTCCTGTCTGTCTCCTGCCTGTCTCCAGCCTGTCCCTGTCTGTCCCTGCCTGTCTAACTGTCTAACTGTCTCTCCCTCAGCTACACAGCGTTCTGTCTCTCACGAATGCAATAGAGAAATGAGGCATGAAAGCAAGATGGCCGGCCTTAAATACCGCTGTGACGTCACCGGGCTTGCTGGCTGCTGATAGGCTGCATGTGACTGTCCCAGCATACACTGCCCCAGCTTACATGTCTGGACATGTCCCGTCCGCCATCTTAGAATGCCTGTAATGTAAATGAATGGATGTTAAAGGAAAACTTCGAGCGATCGAATCGCGGGGAAATTCGGATTCGATCCGAATCGAATTTTTCCTGAAATTCGGATCGAATCCGGGTTCGTCCGGATCGATTCGCTCATCCCTAATCAGGAGCAATGTTAGAAAATATTATTTTACAGAAAGAGTAGTAGATGCTTGGAACAAACTTCCAGCAGAGGTAGTTGAAAAATCAACAGTCACTGAATTTAAACATGCCTGGGATAAGCACACATCTATCCTAAGATAAAGAGTACATACAGTATACACATAAGGGCAGACTAGATGGACCCTATGGTCTCCTTCTATGTTTCTATGTTAATCACATGCAAGTGCAGGCTATGCCTGTATATTTATGGATGAACGTACGCCTTGTCCAGGCAGAAATGAAACAAGTCTATTCTCACCTGCAGCTCCTCCATGCAGGTCCAATGTTCCTCCACAGCTCCTCCATGCAGCGCAGGCATCTTCATACATACCAATGGCCCCAGTCTTCTAGCCACGGTGGCCACTCATGGTGGTGCCCATGGCGCCTTCTTTACAACCCTCACAAGCCTACTCCATTCATGTAGGGGTCATCCCAAAGTGGGTGCAGCACACCTGACCTCCGCATGCCCCCTTCATTTCAATAAATTAAGGAGCGTTAGGGGAAATAAAGCCATATTGATGGATGCCACCATGTCTGTGCAGTGATGAAGGGTGGAATCACTTGTTCTCCCTTATTGGTAAGTATGAAAATGCCGGAGCTGCAAGGAGGAGCTGTGGGAGAAAAGGTGAGTATAGACTTTTTTATGTTATTGCCTGGACAGGACGTTTAAAGAGACATTCCAGGCAAAGGGTTAAATTAGCCTGTTTTCTGCTCCCTTCATGATGAATTTGAGGGTCTACACCTTTTGTTCAACCTTCTGCTGGGCCTCCTCAGTTTGGGAATTGATGAATGAAAGGTGAAACCCCTGACAGCCAGCATGGGACAAGAAGAAAGCACAGCTAATTAAACCCTTTGCTTGGCATGTCCCGTTAGGTACATATACTCAATGCCCATCTGAGGTGGCCCCTAACATGCTGTGGGGAAAGTGGGAGGGTTAAATAGAACTTCTGTGTAAAGGTAAATAGCGGCTCAATAAGGATGAGAGGTTGCAAGGAGAGTGATATAGGAGGGGCCCATTGCCAAATAGAGGTGGCAGCGGTGGCTTAGAGGAACACGGTGACAAAGTGCAGCACCACCCCTGGGTAAAATCTCTGACACAATGACAACAAAGCATTTTTTTCTATGTTTGTTTAGCAATGTTTAGCATTGGTAGGCGTTTATATTGTCTGAGTATTGGGAATATTGTTAAGATTTGGGATAGATTGGAGAGATGGGTTATAAATATGGGGCTCATATATTTTGGAGAGATGAGACAATCAGCGCATGTATTACTAGCATGTGGGGAGATTTGTGTAGACAGTGTTATGTTATTTTAAATGAAAAATGTGATATTTTGAACCTATTCATTGTGGCCCATGACCAGTTTTCAAATCACTTATATGGCCCCCACTCTTCAAAAGTTTGAGCACCTCTTCTTTAATTTATTTGTTTTGAAATTGTTTTTCAATAAATATGCTTTAAGTTCTCTTTAATTAGCCCTATTGCTTATATAATAGTGAGAAACAGCTCATGTTACAATTTTCCTACAGAAATTTTCCTACAGTAGAAACCCCACCAGTGGCCTACCTAGAATCTAAAATATTCTAAATGTTGTGAATGGATGGGAGCCTGTGCAGATACCTTTGGTGCGGGAAGAGGTGAGTCTGAATGCGGCGATGGTGGGGGGTTTCACAGAATGGGGCATCCCAATGCAGGATGCCCTAGGGCACAGAATAAAACCAGGCAAAGTGAAAATTCTGGGTTTTGTTCCGCTTTAATTATTGCTAATTTATGATGGAGCCAGAGTCTGGTTTTAGCTTACCGACTCCACAGCCCTGGCTGCCATGATGTTATATAAAGGTTCTGGTAAACATTGCTAGCTTGCAGAGGTCACAATTAATATCTGTACTTTCCTGAATAAATACCAGATAAGGTTTAATAATTTAGAGAAGCTTAAGCCGTGTCAGAAATATAGTGTGAGCTGTCTCTCGGTCCTAGGTTCAGCTACAGGTTATATGGGAAAATGGATATTCCCTCATAAAATAAATATGGATATGGCAGGTCTAAATGATAGAACTAAATCAACATGAAGTAACGGCGCAGTCCGACTGCGTAATGATGATCTCTTGGATTTTGTCTGGCAGGTTTATAGCTTGCGTATATATGCATGAATAAGCACAGGTTGCAGTGTATGTTATTTATTATGGGGTAAATGGAGAGGGGAATAAAAGATGGAGCTCATATATATATATTCTCTTCTAGATTAACCTCTAAAACTGCTAGGCAGACACAATAAAACTGCCATATCCTGCGTGCTTACATTTAAGACAAGGTGAAGCGCATATACATAAAAAATATCTTTTTATCATAACTACCTATGTCTCCTTTCTCCCTTTCTCTGAAAAATAATTTCCATTTCTGCCCCATTATTACATCACTTCCTTCTTCCTTCATTCCCTGACAATGCTGACCACAGCTTCAGGTTATTTTATCAGCAGAAGGACAGCTACACATGACTGAACACATACTACAATTCATTTCCAGCCTTGTCACTGATAAGGAATCCACCCTGCTTTGCCTGGCTGCCCCTGTACTGAAGACTAACAGCAGAATACAATGAACACAAGTTGAGGGACTTTATTAAGTGCTAATGCAGCAATGCCACACTGTAGAAAGATGTTGGAGCTGGAAGCGGGCCTGGTGTGAATTAAGCCTGTAACAGTGGCTGTGGTAAGTGATCTTAAGTGAGGGTGGTTGGTCAGTTTACATGCCAGCAATACGGACTTTGGAAGACATAGTCAAGAAGTCACAGGGTCACAGCAGTGGCTCAACAGACATGGTCAAGATGTGGCAGGGTCAAAACACTAGTTCAACAGACAGATCAAGTCACGACTGGTAACACTACACTAATGCAACAGACATGGTCAAGACGTGGTTCAACAAACATGGTCAAGACTTAGTAGGGCCCCAACAGATGTGGTCCCACATACAAACGTGGCAGCAGTTGACAGCAAGGATCAAGGGAAGAGGATGAAGACCATCATGGGAACACAACTTGAGGTGTATTTTTTTAACTCTAGTACAGCAATGTCACTGTAGTCAGGTTGGCGCTATAAGCAGGCCAAGCGTGAGTGTAACCTATACCAGGGGCTGTGCATCCAGCGGTTGTAACTGTGTCTGAGTGCATAGGGCAAACAAAATGCAGGGGTTGTCAATCAAATAGCATCACCAACAGGCGGTTTGGAAGATATAGTCAAGATTTGGCTGGGTTAGCAACAAAAGTTCATCAAGTATGGTCAAGACTTGGCAGGGTCAACAGTAATTCAACAGATATGGTCTGCGGCAGAGTCAAAACAGTAGTCTAACAGACGTGGCATGGTTGGCTACAGGTCAAGACTTGAAAGGATCACAATAGACTTGGTCCAGTCGTTGCGGGACAGCAACAGATGGCAAAAAGTATTTTGTGAAGGGCAGGTTTAGCAACCAAAGTTCAACAGACATGGCCAAGACATTGCAAGGTCAGAACACACACACAGTTGACAATAGATCAATATCTGGAAGGGTCACAGTTGTTGCAGAGTTGGCAATAGGGGGTCAGCAGACACAGACATATGTGACAGCAGCTGACAGCAGGGCTTGCAGGGCTATGCAGGGCTTGGCAGACATAGAGAAGGTATGCTGCAAAGATTAGCAGGACATGGTCAAATGTGGCAGAGATCAACAGCAGAATTTGGTATGGATTTCTTTTTGAGGCTCAGGACAACTGCTGGGACAGCCTGACAACCAGGGCTGTTAAGTTGGTAAGCCAAAGCCCAACCCCTCATTTTCTTTAGGCCCTGACTCCGACTTCAGCTCCGACTCCGAGTTCATAAATGGCCAATATTTATTAAAAAATTCCTATAGTAAAATTGTAACACTGGCTTTTTTCTTACTACCATAGTAAGCGATATGGTTACTTATATAGAACATAAAAAAAACATATTTATTGCAATTGCAAATTCTGACTAAATAATAGAGATCAATGTTTCTAGACTTCCTATGAAAGTTACATTCATTATACAATATTAGGAAGATTATTTTTTTTTAGTCTTGAGTCGCTACCTTTTTTTGCAACTCTGACCAAACCTAACTGCGACTCTACGACTCCTCAACCCCCGACTCGACAGCCATGGTGGCAACCCTACAATACAGTCAGCACAATACTTGGTCCTGGAGGTAGCTTTTAAATCAGCTGACTTTAATCAGCTGAGGCACGGGGTCCATCAGTGTCTCTGGAGGGTCACTGGAGGTGAAGAAGCAGGTGGCAGTCACAGGAAGAATTGCTTCCTCTGACGGATACAGTTTCTGACTGCCAGACAATGTTGCCGAGCGACCCAATGACTATGCCGCTGCAGAAATTATTAGGTCACTCAAGCTCAGTCTGGCCTCGGGCTCCCCATTAGTTTTCTTGAACAGTCCCTTTAAAGTGGCCACCTGGACACCGCCCACCCTCTTTTCACCCCTACCCAGCAATTAGCTTGAAAACAGAAAACTAATCTTTAGCTGTGACTATCAGCTTGATAATTGTTTTGCTTGTCCAAAAATGTAAAAATGTTAGGTGGTAACAATCTATATATGTGCACTCATACAACATGTATAAACCCCTGTAATGTTCTCTTTTCTAAACGAACCAAGGCCAAAATGGTCCTTGTCTCTACGAAACATTTCTTGAATCATTGTCCAGCATTGCATTTTGGCAAAACTGTCTTAACACTCAGTCCGTATATGCTAAATATCCTTAATTTTGCCTTGACAGCTCTGATTGGCTGTTAGGGACAATGCTAATCTCTTTTTATGCACTTTGATGTGCTAGAACAATTCGGATTTCTGGCTTCCATTTGAACTATCGGATGTCTTATCAGGGTGTTTATTTGTATTGGGCAGTTGATATGCCTGATGTTTTCGAAAGCATATCCAATTCTTTTGACCTTTCACAAGCAATTTTTTTTACATCAAAGCAGATCTGAGATTCAGACGAAGGGGGATTCTCTAGGCGTTGACAGGGAGCAGGCTGAGTAATTTGGTGGTTTGCTGCAGCTCGGCTCCAGCTCGAACGCTGGAGCTTCGCGCCATTCTTTTACTGGGATTAGCTGACAGCCTAACAAATTCTGCAGAACCTTTCCGTGATTAAAGCCATTTGTCTGGAGATGCCAGTGAAGTTTCAGATAATAAAAATTAATCTGCAGATGAGAATGTGAAGTACATGTCTGTGGTGGAAATAATCATTTTTGTAAAACATCTCTAGGAAAGAGAATGGTTTTCTCTAGCCATTTTATCTCTGGCTTTAAACACTCTTCTGGGTCAGATTTTCATAGATGTCATCTTATCCACACATGTGTGTCCCACACAATTGGCAGGCGAGCATGAAGATGACAGTCCAAATTTCCAGGAGGTAAGATTAGATTCTCATCAAAAACACAAATTAATGCAAAAAAAAAAAAAATCAAACCTCTGGGAGGCAATTTGATTAGCATTCAGGAGGTCCACATTATAAAACACATAATGACTGAACGATAAACAGCCCATAGTACCTCATGCACCTGTTATTGGGCCAAGGCCAGTACATGCTTATATTCAGGGGATAGCAAATTAATATAAGATGGCCTTACAATGGGACTAAAAGCCTTTTTAAACCCACATTTTTACTTGTGTAGTAAGGAAGACACAGTCTCTTTTAATTATATAATGCTGGATTATCACCTGTTGTCTAAACTGTGGACTAAAGTCTCTTCTCTTCTTTGTGTCACATGGGCACAAGCCTCTTCTAAAACTGTAAAGTGGGACTATGTCTAGTTTTCTCCAGGATGAAGACAATTAGACATAACCCAGCATTATAGAATTAGAAGAGGCCATCTATCCCATCTGGCTAGAAAAAAAAGAGTTTACAGTGAGTACTAAACTTTTTTTCTCTTGCGCTGTATAGAAGACACAGCTTGCTGTTTTGCAGTCGTCTTCAGGATGAAGACACTTGGACTGAACCCAACTTTACAGAATTATAAGAGGCCATGTTTTCCATACTTCTGGAAGAAAAATAAATTACAATCAGTACTAAATTCTGGCAGACATGGCCCTTTTATTTCTGTAATGTATGTTTTTTGTTCCATTGTCTCTAGAAGACAACTGGACCTAACTTATCATTACAGAATTAGGGGCCATGTCTTTCACATACGACTAGAAGAAAAAGAATTTACAGGTACTAAATTCTACTAAATTCTCTTTTCCTTATGAGTCATATGGAAGGCAAAGCCTCTAATGCTGTAACATTGGGTCATGTCTAAAAGGCTTCAGGATGAAACAAATCCTACAGAATAAGAAGAGGCTGACATACATACGGCTATATGAAAAATCATTTTCAGTGAATACTAACCGCTTTACCTGTTGCGTCAGATTGAAGACACAGCCGCTTCAAAATCTGTAATGCTTGGTTTTGTAATGGGGGGGGGGGCATCACCAGCTCACCTCTGGCATAATTTTTTAGGGATGGAGTGTGTCTATTAAAAGCAAAGTAAAGCCAGCAGTGGCAATGGTTTACAGTATTTATCTTTTTATAAATGTGTAAAAGAGCTACATACAATTATCTGAACTGGGCAAAAAAATCTTTTTTGCTTATTTTCAGTTAAGCAATAAGAATCCACAGTATTTATTGTTCCCCAATGACTGGACAAGGATTCTGAAGCTCCAGGAATTCATAAGAAACACTTCCAGGAAAATCACATTTTTATTGAAGGTTTGCAAATGGCTTTCAATGGCCACTGGAGTATAGCCGACATATTAATGTCACTTTATTCTGAAATGTGATCAGTTCAGGACAATTGCACTTTTCAGAGGAAGAATGTGGTCATAATAACCTGAAGATACTTTTATATTAATGAATCAAAATTGCTATAGTTGTTACTTTACTTATGTGCGGTGTTGTACAACAAATTTACACTGGCTACTGCTTTTTTTCCTGCATGTAGAAATAGACAAAAAAATGGCGCAGACACAGCTGGGAAATACAGATGTTATTGTGATGCAACAAGAAATGAAAACTCTCATCTGTGGCTTCCTGTCTCCATAGTATTGAAAAACTGGGCTCCTAATGCCACACTTACTGAAAACGAATGACAGATTACAGCCATTGCTGCTGATGGACTCTGGGGAAGTCAGTTTGGCATATGGCAAATATGCTTTTTCTTCCTAGCGAAGATAAAGGTGAAGATGAAATGATAACGTTAATGAGTATAAAGGTGGAAAGTGGGTAGGATCTGTTTTTATAAGGATAGAAGTTGGTATCGAGAGATGAATGAGCCATCATAGATAATAGTATTTAAAGATAAACGTTCAAATAAAAAACAAATGAGCCTGAGGAAACAATGCTTTGCATAGGTGAAAGGGAGGTAACAACCTTGTAAACAAAGCCATTCGAGACACTCCTTGACAAAGTTGCTGCGTGACTGATAGTATGATGTACAGTAACAGCTGTAAAGTCGGATTAAATGCAACATCATAAAATGCATAAAATGTTTCTGAGGAACTCCTAGGAGGGGAGCAACAGTGAGATCCTTAATTGCACCGCATGCACCCCTCGCTCTCAAATTCAGATTCAGGTTTATTCTGCCAGGTACTTACATTATATGCATACCTAGAACTTGTTGTGGCAGGGAGGCCAAGTCCAGTGTTGTAAAACAAGTTAACAGTTCCAGCATAAGCAGAAAAAGCAATGGAAAAGTGCATTAACGGGTTTGAGGAACAGGGGATGGGCCTTCCCAGCTTCCCATGCTCAGGAAGAAAGGTGCGAGAAGGAAAGAAAGTGTGGCGGTCTGCAGCTGGAGCAGAAGTTGGGTGAGTCAATGTGTGGTACCCATAAGCACCAGACCATGGTTGGGGCGGGCAGCAGAGGTGCAGAAAGTCTGACTGGATGTATACAATAATGCTTGGTGAACAAGTTTCTGCATATGCATATTTGTAAGCACTTTTGCCGAGATCTAACACAAGGGTAAGTCTCTGACAGAAAGGTCTCCTTGTGCCAGGACCCTCCTGTTTAGTCTGCCGTTCAAGACCTAATCTTAAAGTGGACCAAAACCCATGAGTTTCACTATTCCCAGGTTTTGGTTAGTCCTCCTGGGCCACCCTGGTTTGGGATGCCCTGCTGTTTGAAACCCAGCCATTTGCTGAAACTACTCACCTCTCCTCGGCCCAACAGCACACGTGAGGCTGCTCATCCAATCAGCTTCTCTGGCCATGCATAGACTGCCTGATCTTAACCTATCCCTCCACCTAGCCCCCCCTTAACAAGCGCTAATTCTCTAAAAAAACAGACACTTACCTTGGCCGTACTCCAGCGGTGACCTTTGCTCGATCATCGTGCCGGTGTGCAGCCCAGGGAAGATGGCGTGCCCTGTGCAGTGATCAAGTCAAGGAGGTAGGGTGGTGGTTGGGTTAAGATTGGACATTTTGTTCAATATGTTTTTATTGGAAAACAAAGAGAAAAGCAGTTACAACAAATACAATAAAGGAGTGGTTCTTCAACACGGTCAGGATATTCAGTGCGTATTCATACAATTACAACAAATACCTGAATCAACAGTAACCGTCCCCTATATCCTGTCTCTTTTATGTCGAAGGGGTGGGAGGAAGAAACCCCCCGGGGGGCACAACCCGCCAATAGCGCGCAGTGCCCCCCAGCGCGCCCCCCCACCCGCCGCCCCCGCCAACGGAAAAGGCGTGTCGGTACTTTATTTAATAATGAGAGATTCCAGAATGTCTCCGGGACCTGTCTCCAGGGCCACTTTCCAAACGCCACACACGCCAACCGGCCGTCTAGGCACACAGGGCAGGGTATATTAAAACTGACCAACTCCAGAAAGGAAAGAAAGCACGTAAAGAGAAAAGAAAAGGGAAAGAGAGATTGCATGGAGATACAACCTTATGCATCGACGAATACCGTAGGGGGCAAGGAAGACCAGGCAGGGTGGGGAGGCCAGCCAGCGAAGAAGTCACGCCCAGATTCAAATTCAGAACCAACCACCAGGGCCCTCAGCAGCGCCCCTACCGACCCACCTGTAGTGAGGACAGGAATGTACTGAATTCAGGTGTGTTGAGGCTCATCAACCATATTGTCCATGTCACGTTCAGTTTCTGCCTCCCGCTTTCATCCCCCTCCAACATTAACTCCTCCATTCTTCTAATGTTTTCCACCTCCTGCACCCATTCCATGATTCCCGGAGCGCCTCGAGTACGCCAATGACGCGGGATCACCGACCTTGCTGCAGTGAGCAAATGTCTCAGTATTCCCCGCTTTGCTGAGGAGGTCAACCCTGGGACCATGGAGAGGAGAGCAACCTGGGAGTTATTGGGGACAACTTCCAGCGTCAAGAATTTGTATATGGAAAGCACACTGTCCCAGAACTTATGTATCGAAGGGCACTCCCACCAGATATGAAGCATCGTACCTTCCGCGCCTTCGCACCTCCAGCATGAACCCGAGTCAGCTCCCCCGAATCTAGCTAGATCCACCGGACACTTATACCAACGGGACAGGATCTTGTAATTTTTCTCCTGTGCTCTGCATGCCACAGAGAGTTTGTGTGTTAGCATAAAGGATTTAGCCCAATCCTCTTCACTTATCTCACAGCCTAACTCTAGCTCCCACTTTCTGGTGTATCCAGGCCGCTCCGAGGTCCCCTCCTCAGCTTGTAAGATCCTATATGCTAGAGAAAGGGTGTGTGAGGGTATCGAATCTGCCCTCAGCAGGCTCTCGAAAGTAGTCAAGGGTCGCAACAAGGACGACACAGGATCGAGGGACCTAAGGAAAGTCACCAATTGTCGATGAAGCAGCCAAGACATCCCACCCTCTCTGCCCTCCGACCGAAGCTCCTGGAGACTTGGAGGGCGCCCGCCCCGCAAGGTATCTCCAAGCCGAGTCCCCTGTGCCCTACCCCAAATCAGAAACCTGTCAACTCCCACACCGGGGGGAAAAGCGGGGTTGTCAAAGAGGGGCGTGAGTGGGCCCAGTCTGTTCGACAGATTTCCCTTTTTAAGCTCTGCATCCCAGACAGACAGCAGCGAACATGTCAAGACCGACAAGGTGTGTGCCCTGGGTCGCAGCCCAGGGTCTATCCACGGGAGCGATGTAAGTCCCAAGGGAGACATACCTTCTTCAATGGCCACCCAATGTTTATCAGACCTATGGTGGAACCAGTCCGACATCCTGGTCAAGATCGCTGCTGTGTGGTACAACTTAAGATCCGGCAGCCCCAGACCCCTCCTCTCCCTGGTTCTTAATAGGACCGAATAGCTGATCCTCGGCCTCCTATTGTTCCAGATGAATTGCAGGAGTGCTGATTTAAGGGCTTTGAAGTAACCCCTATTCGGTACAATAGGGATTGCTTGGAAAATGTAGAGAAAACGCGTCAAAATATCCATTTTTACTATATTTATACGACCCATCCATGAATACTGGGATTTGTTGTACTGTTTAAGGTTCTCTAGAGTCCTGGAGAGTAGCGGGGCGTAGCTCAACCTGAAAAGGTGACCAAGGTCCGAGGGAAGATGGACTCCCAGATACTTGAAAGACTCCTTCTGCCATTTAAAGGGGAAGTTCGATTCTAATAGCTGCTGGGTCTCTAGTGGCAACGAGACACTCAAGGCCTCTGTCTTCGCTAGATTGATTTTAAAGTTGCTAAGACTGCTAAATCTATTGAATTCTTTCATTATGGAGGGCAAGGAGAGATGTGGGGATGTAATGTATAACAGAAGGTCATCAGCGAACAGGGACAGCTTATGTTCCCTCCCGCCGCACTGAAGCCCCCTAACCGAAGGATTGGCACGCAGCGCCTGAGCCAGGTGCTCAATTACAATTACGTATAGGAGCGGCGACAGTGGGCATCCCTGACTACAAAGGGAGTTGACAGGAGACCGTTGACTCTGACCCTGGCCGAGGGCTCCCTATAAAGTGCCGTGATCTTACCTAGCAGTGTAGGGCCTATACCCACTTGGACCAACGCCGCTCTCAAAAACTTCCAGTGGACCCTGCCGAAGGCCTTCTCTGCATCCATTGATAGCAGGTATGCTGGGATCTTATTCAATTGGGCGTAGTGCATGAGTGTAACGGTTTTTATCGTATTGTCTCTGGCCTCCCTTCCCTGGACAAACCCCACCTGATCCCCATCTATGATCTCCGCCAAAGGTGCTTGAAGTCTTGTAGCTATCATTTTTGCAAACAATTTAATATCAACATTGATTAGTGATATTGGTCTGTAGTTGCCCACCACAGTCCTATCCTTATTGGGTTTTGGTATGACAGAGATATGGGCCTCCAGGGCCTGTCCAGGGAAGGGGCACGCCTCAGAGACACTGTTGAACACCCTTGTCAGGAAGGCGGAGAGCTGCCCCCCAAAGGTGCCATAGAACCGTGGTGTGAACCCATCCGGGCCCGGACTCTTTCCCGCAGGTGTCCCCTTAATGGCAGCTCCCACCTCGTCTTCAGAAAACGGCTCTTCCATGGCGTCCCCGGTATCCCTGTCTATAGGGGGTATTGCTGTATCATTCACATATGCTTCTATACGGGCGTCTAAGTTTTCACGGCCTCCCTTGCCCCTAACCACCGGTGCATATGTCGAATTTTGTCTGGGGTGCAGCGATCTAGCCAGCAGTTTCCTGCACTTGTCAGAAAACTTGTAGAACCTAGCTCTACATTTATCTCTGTACTTTAAGAAGCTCTGATCGTAAAGTCTCCTCAACTCTTCCCTGGCCTTAATCAACTATATCAGCTCCTCCTGTGTAGCGGCCCGTTTATGAGATCTTTCAAGTGCTTGAATTCTGTCTAGGGTGTTCTGGATCTGCCGCGTTCTTTCCTTCTTCAACCTCGCCCCATGTTTAATAAATACCCCACGGAGGACGCATTTCATAGCTTCCCACTGAATGGGCAAGGGGGTGGCATCATGTCTGTGGTCTGCAAGGAAGTTAGCTATCGTTTCTCTGACCTCAGAGAGGCACAGGGTATCCTTGAGTAGATTATCATTCAATCGCCACGTAAACTGTCGTTTGATTCCGTCAGGGATAGGGAGGGTAAGGAACACCGGAGCATGATCCGACCACAGAATAGGGCCGATAGATGCCCCTATGTCCCTAGACAAGATGTGGTGACTAATGAAAATATAATCAAGTCTGCTGTAGGAAGCATGTACGGGAGAGTAAAAGGTATAATCCCTAGCCCCCTGATTTAATACTCTCCAGGCATCTATGACCTGCAAAGAAGTAAGGGCCTGTCAAAATGCCGCTAACTTGGATAAGGGGATCGCCGACTTACCCTGAGAGGAGTCCACCCTCGGGTCCAAGGCCATATTAAAATCCCCTCCCAAAATTATAGCACCCTCTGCGTAGTCTTCTAGTAAGCGTAGGAACCGCTGTCCCATCTCTACTTGGTTAAGGTTGGGAAGGTAGACGTTTGCAAACGTATATGTGTCTCCATTCACTAAAAATTTCAAAAAGATATATCTGCCCAGTGGGTCCACTTTTGTGTCTAGAGGCTCCAGAGGGGAATTTCTGTGGGTGGCAATCGACACCCCTTTAGATTTAGTGGTCGTCGAATGGTTCCATCTTGGATAGTATCTATTTTTGACCTCTGGCATCTTTCCCGCACAAAAGTGGGTTTCCTGGAACAGTATAATATCCACTCTTTCCTTATGTAGGCTGTAAAGTATTTTGGCTCTCTTTTCTGGGATATTTAGACCCTTTGCATTAAGGGAGCATATTTTCAAGCTGGCCATAGCTCCCGGCCTCCCCACCCAATCCTATGCAAGAGTACTTGGGGCTAAAGGAGGGGTATGTCAGGTGAAGAAGAGCAGAAACGCAATATCAACGGTGCGTGAAATGCGCTGAAATCCAAAGAAAGAGAGAAGAAAAAGAGGACAGACAGGAATAGAAAGGAAGAACAAGAAGATCGAACAGCCCTCCCTAGGAAGAGAGAGAGCAAAAGATGGAACTACCGTTCCCTATCCTGCTTGTTCCCACCGGGCCGTGGCTCAATGAGAGGAAGCAGAAAACTAATGGGGTTGAAGTGACCTCGCACCGCGGGGCGGGGCTCCAACATCTCTGCGCTCAGTCCACTGAGACCAAACTCTCGGCAAGTGCCCGTAACTGAACCTCTGGTCTCCCGTCTATGACCATGGTGTGACACCTCATTTAAGTAGAGTAAACTAAGACAAGCATATTAGCAGTCATAACGCAGCAGTTTGCTCAAAACATAACATAGTAATCTAATATGTAGCATATTAATCTAATTTATGGAAAGGATATCGTTCCAGCTGGGGCATCCCGACCTCCCAAGAGGCGCAGGGCCGGAACCCAACATGTCATCTTCGGGGCCCCAGGCGGATCTGTCCCCCCGGCCCCTCCCCCCCTGGCGGCCGCCCTGCTCCCGTCTTCCCCCTTCAAAAAGTGGGTCTGTGCTGAAGTCCAGCCAGTCAGGGACTGCAATGGGGTTAATGTCCAAGAACCGAAACAACTCCGGTAGATCTTCTTTCCGTCACAAGGGAAATATGCCATTGGCCTTCTGCACAATGAGGTGGAAGGGGTGTCTCCATTTGTAGGAAACGTTGAGCTCTCGCAGCTTATCCAGTAAGGGGCGCATAATCCTCCTCATACGTAAGGTGTGTCGAGAAACATCAGGGAGGATCTTTACTCTATAACCCTCCCATTCCACCTGGCGCCTCACCCAGGCCTGTCGCAGAATGTCCTCTTTCAGCGTGAAGAAGTGGATGCGGCAAAGGACATCTCGTGGCGCTTCAGCCTCTGCTGAGGACCGGCCCGCCACCCTATGGATCCGATCAATAATGACCTCTGAGTCCCTGGGTCTCCCTAGCAGGGAGTTGAAAATAGCTGATGCTGTGGACCGCAACTGATTCGAAGGGACAGACTCAGGGATGCCTCGTAGCCTCAAATTGTTGCGCCTGTTGCGATTTTCAAGGTCGTCTGACTGTAGAAAGACATTGGTGAGCCGCCGCTGTTGAGTGTGGAGTAACCGCTCTAACTCCGCAATCCGGTTTTCATGGCTCGCACTGGACCCTTCTGTTGCGGAGTCTCTGGTGTCCAGGGCTGATGTTTGCTGCTGGAGGTCCTCAATCTCTTTCCTCATAGCCCGTTCGATTCTCAGCGCAACTGCTTCCAGGTCTTCCTTTAGGTCTGCTTTAGTGGGAAGAAACTGTAACAGGAGCTTAAGGCTGGGATCCAACTCCGTGCTGTTTTCAGGAAATTCGGGAGCCGACTCTCGCCAGGGTGAATCCAGGCAGCCTCCAACGATCCCCCTCTTTTGCTTAATCGGCCTCTCCCCTCTGTGCGGAGTTCCTCCCGCCACCGTCTCGCTCCTGGATCCTCTTCGGGGCCGGGGGACCAGCCTCCATATAATGGTGATGGAGCAGGCGACCGGACGGGGCTGTGAAGGGGAGTCCATCTGTGGGGGGTGTCGACCGCAGGGGCATCCCAAACCGGGCCTAATGGGTTTACGGAAGCCCCAGCACTGTGGTTGTCCGGCTGAAGGCTCCTGCGTCCTCGTATTGCCCCCCCCCCCGTAAGGATCTTGTGAGTAGGGGGTGGGGGCGCCAGAGTCACCACCTCCCTTCTAATGCTCTCCAGGGCTGATGGCTGTGGACTCGGGTGCTGTGTCTGTTGCCACTTTAGATGTAGGTGTAAGGGATGGATGAGGTGAATGGGGATGAGGGCTCATTGAGGGCTGCCCCCTCAGTAACTCTTCAGGATGAGGCACTGTGGTCATTCTCTTTATTGTGCCTAATAAGTTGGGCTGCCCCCCTTCCGCCCCCACCAGCACCTCTGCCGCCTCCTGTGTGACATCTTTCCCCGCCTGGGCTGCCGCACCTCGCAGCGCACGTGTAGGCGGCAATCGCGGCTGCCTGTCAGACGGAGGCTCCTCTCTCCCCTCCGCCTCAGCCTCACCTGTCAGTGCCGCGGAGCGGCTCTTCTCGGCAGGCGCGCTCACCTGCGCTCCTGCTGTCTCCTTATCCTCTGGGCGCTGCAGCCCGCCGCCCGCTCCCCGGCCATGTGGATCTTGCTGGGGGAGACCCGGTCCTCCTCCTCCTCCCTGCGCCATCTTGGGTGTCCCCGCCGCCGGCCGTGTGGAGGCTCCAGGCATCAGGTAGGGATTAATCCTCCCCGCCGACTTGCTCCTTCTTTCTGTCGCCACTTTCTTCTTCTTGTTGCCCCCCATTGCTGCCGTATTACTCGCTCTTATCTGGTCAGTAGCTATGAAACTAGCCGGAGCCCCACCACTTTGCTCCTTCACGCCGCCATGCGTAGGCCACGCCCCCTCAAGATTGGGCATTTTGACTGGAATGGCCCTTTAATGTGTGGCTGGAGAAGCTGAATGGAATCCCGAGCTGCACACATCGGCAGCGCGGCATCACATGCAACCCTTCTGCTGTGTGCAACCACGGACAGCTATTCGGGTGTGGCAGGCATGTCCGTGCACAGCCAAGAAAGGATGTGTGTTATGACTGCCGTGCATGTGCCGTGGGCTGATTGGAAAGGTAAGAATTCTGGGCGAACTGGGGGGTTGCCCCAGGAGGAGGGAATCAGCAGGCTCCGAGAAAATGGCGGCGCCATTTAGAACATTGGATGCGGCTGGCGGCACTGCTTGGCTCCCTTTGGCATCGCTCAGCTGCTTATCCGTCTAGGCGGCTTAGCCGTCAGTGGCGCCCAAGGGAGCCGAGTGACAGTGAGCCTACTGATTGGCTGAGCGCACATCCCAATTCAGGATGCCACCCCACAGAGATACAACAACACAGGAAAGTGAAATTCCTGTGTGTTGCTCCTTTTTAAGGAAGGCAGAGTGGGTGGGGGTGGATTAAGTTCGGGCAGACTAGATGGACTGACCATTTAAGCAATTCACTTCACGGTTTTGCCATACTTCAGGGCACTGCCATGCCAATGATGCTTAGAACATACTGCTTGTGGGTGGATGTGGGATTTATATTTACAAGGCCTACTTATTTCTGGTAGGCTTATAATCCAATATATATAAGCATCTAATCCTTTTTTGAAGCTGATGCTGTAACAAGCTTCTGTGGGAGGCTATTCCATAGATTTATAGTTCTTATGGTAAAAAACGATTGTCTCCTCCTGAGACTAAATGTCTAAAGACAAGAGTGCCCCCTTGTCTTTGGAGAGGATTTTACCTGAAATAGTGTTCCCCCATATTTTTTGTATGGGCCATTTATATATTTATACAAGTTACAAGACTAAACAGATTTAATTCTCGTAATCTTTCCTCATAACTAAGATCCTTCATTCCCCTTATTGGTTTGGTGGCTCTCCTCTGCACCCTTTCCATAGTCAGAGCGTCCTTTCTATGAACGGGTGCCCAGAACTGGACGACATATTCCAGGTGAGGGCGCACCAGTGCCTTTATTGGTTTGGTGGCTCTCCTCTGCACCCTTTCCGTAGTCAGAATGTCCTTTCTATGAACGGGTGCCCAGAACTGGACGACATATTCCAGGTGACGGCGCACCAGTGCCTTGTAAAGAGGCAAAATTTCATCCCTATCCCATGATTTCAT
This sequence comes from Gastrophryne carolinensis, assembly GCA_027917425.1. NCBI lineage: Eukaryota > Metazoa > Chordata > Amphibia > Anura > Microhylidae > Gastrophryne > Gastrophryne carolinensis. The sequence continues at coordinate 442,866,074 of CM051235.1, forward strand.
GCCTTTTTTAATGCATGATAATATATTGGTGGCCTTGGAAGCAGCTGCTTGGCATCGTATGCTGTTATTTAGTGTTTTGACCATTGATACACCTTTTGTATGTTATTTTAAGTATATTACTTGCTTTACCCTGTGTGTAATTTCTACATTGTACAGCACCACAGAAGATGATGGTGCTTTATAAATGAACAACATTAATAAAAATTATAACAAGCCAGGCCAAATATGAGAAAGCAAACAAAAGCAAAGTCAATCATGCAAATATGTCTGTGTCAGGAAGCAGCTGCGTTGGAACACAAATTACTCATTGGTGTGAGCATCCGCAAGAGACACTAACGGTGGAACTTTAAAAGGTTTCATGCTGGGGCTAGGAGACATTCTTTCAAACATAGGTGTGAGATGTAAGAATTAGAGACTTGCCTGGCTGTCATGTTAGTTCCGATTCATCAACTGGTCCTGGGGCACTAGCTGTGCCAGAGTTCTTGTAAATCCTTGTACATCCCTATAGATGTCTATGGTTAAATCCTTAGGTATTATACTTTCTGGACTGATCACCTGGCCTGTTCCTGGACTTTCCCTGCTCATCTGATCCAGCTTTAATTGGTCTTTGTGGCCTAAACTGTTATCCCTTGCACACCCAGGTCCTAGGGGCAACCAAGTGAGGGCCTTACTGTAGGTGAACAGTTCTGTGTTAAATTGTCATATAAAAGCTGTACAAAGAATGGTGATGAAGTCAACAGGGCTGGCTTTTGTAGTCCTCATATTGGACTTTCCAAATTGCTATTTCCATCCAAAACCATAAAACCTTAATCCACCATAGTCACCAGATCAAACGTTTATATAAGAACACTGGTCGCACAGCCAGATCTTACGTTTCTGAATGCACTTATAGGTTACACTACCAGGGCAAACCTTAGTGATTGGCAAGTCAAAAGTTACAAAATAAATCAATAGCTTACCTTACATTGAGTCCCTGCAGCTCTCTTCTTCCTGCTATGTGAGTCTACTTAGTGAGGAAATAACTTCCTCATTCAGCTTTCAGTCTCCACCCGCTGACCTGGTCCTTCAATCAACGTTCAGTGGACCGAGAGCGGAAACACCCTCCCCAGATTCCTCTCTGGTCACACTGTACTGGCAGGCTGGAGATGCTCTTACCCCCTTTTTGGATATGCTGGCAGTAATAACTAGAGACACAACAATGCACAATTTATTTTTTTCATATGATATAGTAGTTTTGCCACTACTTTTACTAATAACTTAGGGTCTACAGGGTCTTTTTGAAAAACGGATTGAAGTTTGGGACAGTGCAAAGTGTAGCCCACGGGACAATGGGACTTGCCTTTAGTATAACTTTAATGTCCTAGGTATAATGGGGACCCTGACTGTACGCACAGGCATGTATTGTCTTGTAACAAATTGTCCATTATCAAGTTTTACCCCAAATCTTACTACCTACCCTGTCTGCCTTTTTTTCAGACCAAGAAGAAGGTAACACTAATAATTATACTAGTAATATAGGCCTTCATGTGTCTTCTTTTTACACATTCCACTTATTGTGCCACTATTTCCCTGACACTTACTGTGTCCCTTCAAAACATTATAGGGGCGTATTACAAACAGATCAGTAGAGAATTAGTCCTGGGACATAGATCCTGGATGTGTGCTTCATTTCTGTACAGTGTACTAGAGATATAGTAGTGCCTTAGGCTTAGAAGAAACTAGATACCTGGGCTATGTGATTGGGCGAGGAATGGTCAAACCCCAGGTTAACAAAATAGAAGCCATCCGTAGTTGGCCACGTCCTACCTCTACCTGCCAAGTGAAGTCATTTCTGGGGTTGGTGGGGTTTGGCCATTAAGTGGGCCCTTGAGTCTCTTCGCTACTACTTGCTGGGGAGAAGGTTCCGTTTGATTACAGACCATTCTCCCCTCAAGTGGATGTGCCAGGCTAAGGACAGGAATGCCAGGGTCACCCGGTGGTTCCTGTCCTTACAAAATTTTGAGTTCACAGTAGAGCACAGAGCGGGACGGATGTTGGGTAATGCGGATGCCCTGTCCCGGGCACATTGTTTGGCATGTGTCCACCCCCTCAGGGTTGAACAAAGGGGGGGGTATGTGGTAAGGTGCAAGGTGCCGTCATTGACGGTAGGTATGTGGCACCAAGGTACCTGGCCTTGGTGCAGTAAAGCTGTATAGTTTTTTCCAGCATCAGCTGCTAATGGCAGTCTGCTGCTAAGATGTTAGTATAGCCGAAAGGATAACCCAGGACGGCTTTACTGGGATGGAGTAGAGCAGGGTGGGACTCCATCCCCCTACCCAGGTCCAGGTTTTGCGGGCCGCATAAATCGCCTGGGGAGTCAGCTGTGCACTGGCTGTGTCTAGAGCATACTTGTGGAGTGAGACTCTGTGTGCCTGGCTGGAAGCTCTTATACAGGCTATTTCATGTGGACCCGAGGTGGATTCGGCTGCAAGTGTGCAAGCTTGGACTAAAACTAAGAAAGGCCGTTTCCTGTCTGATGCAATACTATGGCATTTTTCCTGAAAAGGTGATGTAACCTAAAAAGGATATTTTGTGTTATGGACTTTATGTGTGAATAAACACGGACTTTACTTTGAACTTTTCACCTCTGAGCCTCTATACTGCTAACATCCTGCTGTCTACCAGAGCTGATCCTCACAGGGGGTAGAAACAGGGCAATTGCCCTGCAATGAATGAGGTAAGGAAGGTACTTAAAATAATAACATAAAATAAAAAATAAAATAAAAAAATAAGTTTAAATTACTTATAGTTAATGACACTGCAGTAGAAGACAGTTTGAGTATACACTTGCAGTTACTGACACTGCCCGGAAAAGGGCAATTATGTAAAATGACTAGTTGTCCCTCACTATATGAGCCTCCTCTCCCTACCAACCTGCCATGAACTCACCTCTTCTCGGTCCTACGGCTCATGCCGACACGTCCAATCAGCTTGCTCGGAACTGCTGCCGTCACTTTGTCTAAGCCTTCGTCTAAGGCGAACGTCTCTGAGCTCGCTGGCGGCCACATCCCTTGCTACCCTCTAAAAGGGAGCGTGCCCGCGCTGGCCATTCATGAATGCCTGGGGATGCAGCCACAGTGCATGCACCCTTAGACCGGAGAGTTAAGTATATGGGGTGACCTGGGGGATTTGACACAGTTGGGAGGGAATTGATCGGCCCGGGAATCCATTGGTTTTGGCCCAAAACATTTTTGCCCAATGTTTTGTCTCTTGTTCTCTTTAAAGTGGACCAACACCCTGAGGTGATCGGCCCGGGAATCTATAAGATTCCCGGGCCGATCACCTCACACACCGCGGGACATCCGAGATCGGGATGTCCCGCGGGGTGAACCCCCCCTGAACACCCCAAATCAACCTACTTGGTCACTCTTGACGTGTGCTGCCGCCGCCTCCCTCGCGCCCCTGTAGGCGTGCGCGTGCCCGCGCCGGCTGTCTCTGAATGGCCGGCGCGGGCGCGCACACGTCAAGAGTGACGCGCGGGAGGCGCCGACGGGCAAGCTGCTTGTACGTTGCTGTCAATCAGCTTGTCCGTCGGCGCCGATTGGACGGCGCGGCCACGTGGGAGCGGGGAGAGGTGAGTTTTGGGGGCTTTCTGGGGGGTTTCACACAGCGGGGCACCCCCGATCGGGGTGCCCCGGGGAAGTGGACCAATACCCAGGATAGTCAAAATCCTGGGTGTTGGTCCACTTTAACTCTCCCTCCCCTGTTGGATTTTCATATTAATGCTTAATAATTTATTGTTGTGGTTTTTGACAAATTTTTATCATTTTTTTTTTCGAACAAAAACAAAAAAAGGGTTCAGTCCCTAAAAAGAAATGTGTCTGACACTTTCATTGTTCAAAAACATGGCGGACACTGCTGACGTGTTTTCGGAATGAAAAAAGCCTGTTACTCATTGGAAACGGCAGTTTCCTCCACCTATTTTCTGGAGGAAATTCACTCTTCAAATTGCGACATTTGTGCACACTTTTCTACCCTCTAAACATATCAAAAATCAGGCACCAGAGACAGTTTGGTGTGTCAAAATGGTGCTAGCAGAAAGTTTCAGGTGCAGATTGGCGCATTGGTTAATGCTCGTGCACAAACTGATTCAGAAACAAATGAGCATCCATTTGGACAACCATGAATCAGACGGAAGCCCGAGCGCTCCAAAACATGCGCAAATTTATTTGTGCACAACCATGAATTGACTCTAATGTCTACTTACGCATTTAAAAATAACAACTCTCATAGTTTCCCTCCCAACTGCATCCTCTGCAAAATGTTGCGTGGTTACCAGCCTTGATCCCGTGCCAGCATCGCTCTTCTTTCCCGGCAATTCAGAAGACCTTAGATAGAAATCTTTGCTCATGCTGAATTGATTTAAAATCCAGAGGAGCCTGTACTTATCAGTTTTCTCCACCACATCCATTATTACCCACAGGGTGCATAATAGGTAATTTCCAAAGACCTTGCCGGCAGTTTTAAGAGCTGCAGTTTTATCCCTGTCACCGAGAAAGCTTTGTACTATAGGAGTAGTTCCTGTCTGTGATAGGTAGCAATCAACTTTACTACAAGAATGACCTTAATGAAATGATTAGAAGCCCCCCGCACCATTGCGGTAACTGTGGATGGATTGTACTTAATTGTTTTCCTTTGCGTTCAGCTACATAACATTTGTATTCTTGCCAGTGTGGACGGTTCCATTGTGCTGTCAGAGGGAAATGTTGATGGCAGATGAACAACAGAAAACCTGGGTAGAACAAATGGTCAGAGGGAAATGGATAAATAAAACCATCAGACATACAGACCACAAGTTTAAGAGTCTGAGGTTTGTGAACCTGTAAGTCATGGTAATTTGTAATCCTAGACAGGCCTTACTCCGGTAAATCTTTCATCTGATCATCTAAATCAGATATTTGGAGGTTTGTTTCTTGGTAACCACACTGCACAGACTAAATCTGTGTAAAATAGATTATTTCAGTGGTGGAAGGCATGGAGCCAGATTTCTTCTATCTGATTGCTTCAAGTTTTAAAGTGAATATAGTGCTCTGCTGTAAAGCTGATTCCATTATTTTCGATTTAGATTAGATGAGAAATAACATATAGTCCTTAATTTATATATCTCATAAAATAAAGACTGTTTCCTGCTTTATTTCAAAATAATTTAAAAGGCCTGAGTTAAAATAAAATGTGATTCAGTAAATAGAGTAAGGGGTTCATTCATCAAGGGGTAGCGGCAGGTAGTGCCTTGTAAGCGTCAGGCAGCGTCTGGTGACCGCAGGGCACTGTACCCAATACCACATTTATCAAAAGCGATTCCGGTGAGAGACTCTAACAGCGTTGTGTAGCGTCTGATTCATCATCACAGACGACTCAACGTATAGTGCCCGCGCTCTGGCTTCCAGAGCCTGGCATTACCTGCCGCTCACCCAAACATTTCAATGGACATTTCCTCTTTTCTCTTAAAACAGGGTTTTATTTTATCTTTTATTTTTTTTTTTGTATCAAATCATTGTGTGACCTCTTCTGGCCTGGCCCTATGTAATTCCATATGTTTTCGCTTTGTTACTAGTGGATATGTGTTCAAAAATGGACTTTAATCACACAGCGTCTGGCGCTCTCGGCTACAGTGACCCAATTTTGAGCCCGGTGCTGTGTGAGGCTGTTTATTTGATGAATATGGTTTGAGTCGCTCACACTGACCAGTCACTACCGTTCGCTCCCATATAGCGCTGTGGTGTTATAGCGACTCACATGTCAAATTCATCAATGCCGGCCAGCGACTGAGGCACTCTGCAATAGCGACTCACATCTGATCAAAGTGACCACTAGCGGTCGCTCTTAGCGCCACTGTACAGGAGCTCATCTGCCGATACCTAGCACTAGTAATTAATCAGCCTCCCGTTAGAATGTGATTTGCACCTATAATTCTCACTAGGATAATGTAACAACTTCTGGCATTTGCGTTTATAAAGTAAAGCTCAAATACATTTTACCTTTTATAGTAAGTGGATTGTTTTACTGACATAGCGTGAACATTTTAGGTGTTACTAAGCAACATTGTGCACATTAAAGCAACTATATGCTTCTGTGATGTTCTATTATCTTTGACTATCACTTTATTATTTTAGGGAATCACAACCATAGATCTACCCTAGAAAAGCAGTTCCTAATGTTTCTTTTTTTATCAAGTGTGGCTTTCCATTTTCTAATTATAGAGTACCAGCTACATGGTACATATGGGATGTCACTCAACGAAAAACCATGGTAAAAACACATATATGTCTGTTTATGACACACACAGATAATACACAGAATTAATTGTATCATCTTTCAGGGAAGTTTTATACAGGTATAGTTGAGGTGTAGATGGCAACATATACAGTTTAGGGATAGTCTGCAGCATTGTCAAGTCTCTAGTACCACTACTGGTACTAGTACCACTGGTTGGAAATGCCTGCACTACAGTATTGCACATGCTGTTACCAATGAAGTAACAATTTTAAGACAAGCCAGACCTTTGAGTGGGTGTCATAAACAAGGATCTAAGGCTGCAAGAGGGAATGGGAGCAAGCCGGCGCACACAAGTATCACAGGCCACCACTCATCCCTACAGACTCACAACTTGCTGGCAAATCAGCACTGGAATCAAAATATTGCATGCATGGCCCTAGAAGTAACACAGGCAGTGCAGGGAGTTGGTTACTGCGAACCTTTACACACACTTGCAGGAATACTAAAACAGTCCTAGACTAGTCTCCTAAAAAGGCCACACCCACTTTATTAAATCCCAACTCGAACTAGGAGTAGCGGTAAGGTAAGCACATTGCTTGTGTCTTGTACATCCGCATCTGAGGTCCTAGGAAAAGAAAGTCTCAGTATGCACTACTTACTGTTTAGACAAGTCCAAACTGACCAAGTTAAGTGCCCTTGATGTTGAGATGTTTGCAAGCTAGCAGGGCAGCATACATTGCTGGAGCCAGCTGATAACAGAAAACCATCTTCTACCTCAGCTCAGCACCAGATCCGTTGTTCTGTGGGAAGGTGAGTATAGGCTCTATTTTATTGTAAATTAGAGATCGAATTTAAAGCAAATTATTGGTTGGAGCTATCGAACTCCAAAAGCCAACTGTGTTCAGAAAAGTTCCTCCCGGCTTGGAGCCCCCCCCTTTTATGGACACATCTTGGCTTTTATATCTTTTTTATTTATTTCTAATCAGAAAGTAATAGTCTGTAGAGTCACTCTAACTTAATAAAAGGATTGCAAGCAACCTTTGAGATTTTCTATATTTACGCCAGTGGCGAACCATACAGCAGGTCGGGTTAACTGACCAGGGACAACACCAGAAAAAAACACCAGGCACCTCACACCCTCAGAGGCCCAGGCCAGGTGCCCTTCTTGTTCCACATTTATTTTGGTATCATAGATGCGAGTAGCAATTAAGGGTACATGGTTATTTATTTTAAGTTTTATCAGAGATTTTCTTCTTTGGCTGAAAAGAAGGCTCTAAACCCACTGGATCAGCCTAGAATATATCACTCAGAGGACAAAAGGCCTTAGCATAATTGATCTGCGTTATTGCTGTTCTCACAAATAAAAATAAACACGCGTCTATCCTTTTCATATATATCACAAGTTGGATTTTAGGTGCCTTGGCCAATCTTTATTCGATAGCTCCAACCACTAATAATATGTTTTGAGTTGGCCACTCATACAGGTTGCAGGTCTACAACATCTCTAGCCCTTAACCCCTTTGTTCTCTTTAAAGTAAATGCTAGCTGATTAAGTCAGAAATGTCAGACTTTCTAAAAAATAAAGTACTTTTGGTAAAATACATTACTATATAGTGCTGTGTGCAATGATTGTTCCTGGATTTGCTCATTAAAATGGAACTGAAGAATGTTTGAATCACCCAGAAAAAGTTACAATACACAAACTGTATACTCCGCACTACCCAAAAAAAATTACATATGTGTGCAAGCCTCCAAATGGACCTAACCACTAAAGGTTAGTGGTGATTAAGAACAAGAACATAGGTGGGGGCTGTCAGACTAAGCACCCCTATGGTCCAAGGAAAAAGTGCCGCACCACAACTGATATAGAAATATATATCAACTTTATTTTATTAATAAATTATACACCACAATTGAGGACGGACACACTACACATAATTAAAAAATACACATAACTAAAAATATGGGGTACCGGGATGAGAAGACTGGCTATTCATACTATTAGATACAAAAATAATGATTACAATATAAAAAGTACCCTAATGCTTTCCCTAATCAGTTTCCTTCCCCTTCTTCCCCTCCCCCCCCCCTCCCTTTCCCTCTTTTCACCTACTATAGTATGTAAGTAATTTTGATAGCTGACATATTCCTATAGGAGTCTCATTCATGTTGTGTTTGTGTTTTAGGAAATTGTGTTGTTGCCTTAGGATGTGATATCCCATAAGTATGTATGTCTTTCATATATTGAATCACCTCCCCCCCCTCCCCCCCTCCCCTCCTTCCTGTATAATGGATCATTCCATATAGAATTATGTCAACTGTAAATATAGAAAATTATAGATTTGTAAATAGATATGATAAAGAGAGGAAATTTATCAATCATTAAATCGGTAATAATCATGTATGTTACTCATATATTGAATTACCTTTTCCCCCTTCCTGCATAATGGACCATTCCATATAGAATCATGTCATTTGTAAATATAGAAATATAGATTTGTAAATAGATATAACTAAGAGAGTAAATCTATCAATTATTAATTCTGTATAATAGTTCACCACACACACATTATGTATTTTTCCTTGGACCATAGGGGTGCTTAGTCTGACAGCCCCCACCTATGTTCTCACCCAGAAAAAGTGGCTCTGCTCCTGCTGTAATTGCCTAATGTGCCCATCACTCATGATCTCTAGTAGCTTTGAAGACGTAGAATGAAGGATGATTTCCTAGCTTAGGATTGAGTGCAAAGCTGGGACAAGGTAATTGTTTTTTTCTTAATGTTATATTTGGGTTGAGCTGGACGGTCAAAATGGGTTTTGGTTCTCTTTCTATTATGTCTCAAACTCAAGCCACTATCTTTCACTTGTGAGTTCAAAGTTCAAATATTTGCTTAATTATTATTATTTTTCTTCCCTGTCCAGATGATGAGAGTTATACGCAAATGAAAGGCCCAGCATCAATTGCAACTACTTTTTTTGAGAATGTGTATACATTCTTGTCACAGTAGCAATCCTCAGGGCCCTTGCAGACACTTGCACACTGCTAAACCTTATATACACATGTGTTGGAACACACTCCGGTGTGCATATTAACAGAACATGACTACTCGTGCTGACCAAACTATTTTCCTGCTTTGCTTTTGCATCACCGGGGAGGCAATGCCTCATGAAAATGCTTTATTTCAGAATAGGGAACGGGATAAAACAGGGTGTGATACAAAGACCACTTCAGGATTCTATAAATGCTATATATGTTAATTAGAAATATTTACATTTTAGTTTGGCCAGGTAAATTGATCCGGTGACTCTAATAGTTAATGAAGATCAAAATCAGAACTCCAATTACCTGTTCCTGGGGTGTCCCAGTTTAGGATGGTCCCCATGGTGAAACCACCTGATGATCCCTCGCTACCACAACACATGCAAAGCTTGGCCAAGACAGGGCTCTGGGAATGCACGACTATAATTAACCACGCATCCCTCAGCATTCCTGCTATCTCCACCGGGTGTGCTCATGTTTGCCAGGTGCAGTGAATGCACACAACAAGGATGGAGGGGCCTCAGCCGCACAAGCACCATGAGATTGCCAGATAAATGTGAGTATAGGGTAAGTGTGTGTGTGTGGCATTTTTAAGGTTTTTTGGTTGCCTTTAATGTGGACCTCCAGTCAAAAAAATTACGTTTAGTAAACTGCTCCCCAAACCCCCTCTGATGATCAGTGGCAAAAGCTGTCTGAAAGGGCTAAACTGCATGCAGATGTTGTGCAATATATTTTCAGATGATGTGCCCCTGAACTCCTTGGGAGCAGCCATCTTGCTACACACACAAACATGAATGTGGGAGGGGGATGGGGAAGAGCCTTTGCTGACAGCTTGCTTTTGGCAGCACACAGACACACTTCAGTTGAGCTGGGATCATCCTTGTGATTATCCCAACCATCCAGAGAGAGATTTTATCTGTTTCCACACAGAATGTTAAGCTTTCTCTAGCTGCCTGCATTTATTAAAATAAAATTTGAGCTGGGCTGCAGTGTTTTTGTGCCATTCTGTCTCTCCAGACAAAGCAGGCTTTCAGTGTGGGGGCTGTAGCAAAGCTTGTGGTTTTCGTGCATATAGTCCAGACCAAACTGAGAGAGATATATGTCCCAGCCTGTTTGTACACTGACATCTAAGATGCCATCACGGGAGCAGATGAGTAAGCAGCATGGAGGACAGAAATGCTCTAGAGGCACTGCCTTGAAACAGTTGCTACAATGATTCTAAGAGCTTTCTAAGCTTTGAGTTCTTACGAGTTATTTCAATGACTGGGCATCTACTTGGCTAGTGATAAGGGATGATTACACAGAGATTTAAGGCAATTTTGACTGCAGGGCTGGGTTTTTCAGGACATCCTCTAAATGCACTATTCTCTAAATCAGTATACATGCATGTCTGGGGCAACAACTGCCACATGTTGCGCTGACGAATCCCGGCTTCATCAGCCTGCCTCAGTCTCTTCTGTGTACCCTATTTTCTGGTAAATTAGTGTGTTTTTTCCTTTGCCTCAATTTGCACATTTATATTGAATAGTTTCCATTTTTTCTCGAATAAAACAATACTGATTAAAGATGTGGTTAATAATGTTAAGGCACTTTTTGATTTTTGCACTTAACGGTACTTTAGAGTTTCTGATCTTAGGCAATGTATGACTAGTTATCATTTATATCAATTGTTATTGACCTGGGTATTCTTCATAGCTTACCGTAATTATACTGTAAGCTTTAAAAGGGACAAAGCACCTTCATTCAGCATGTTCTGCTTGGTAGTCCATTGTCACCCTTGTATGTTTGTTTGTCTTTTTATGTGATTTTATTATGTGTGTGCCTGTTTTTGACATACAATTATTGTTGTATTTTTTCTAATAATTTAATAAAATTTAGATATTTTTACATATGCATTTTGGCTGTGCAAGTCCTTGAGTATTGATTTTTGTGCCTTTGAGCTGCCAGGGTATTGTAGACACATTTTTTCTTAAAGAGAGAAGAAACACACTCCTTGGATGTTTTAAATAAATACACGCAACTTTGGCTGCCATTTTTGTTTTTTCATCCACATTTAGATCAGATTTCTCTTAAAGGTTTGCAAGAAAATCCTGGCCTGAATTGTTTTGTCACTGAGTTCTTCTTTAGGGGGTTAAAGTAAGAACAGCATGCTATGAATTTTAATGTATACGTTACTGCACTTTTTCAAACTGCTCTTTGATTTACTAAATAAATCCAAAGGAGTTAAACCATCTGAGCATAGTAATTTGTCTCCATAATGAATCCATAGATGTAGGTTTTGGGGCCTCTTTTCTGTAAATCCTTGTACTGTATTTATTATCTTTCAGGAATGCCTGCACGCATTGCACATGTGCGCAGACTAGGCTAGGTACAGTAAAATGCCATGGCACATGGACATCAAAGCAAACAACATCAAAGGGAGGAAATGCATTGCCCTAAAGAACCAGCGGCACTTTCTTCCATTATGATGTAATGCCTTTCCTTGGGATTTATGGCTGGGCCAGTGCGCTGTGACATAATACAAAGTTACTGGGGTTGGGTTACAGGCAGGGCAACTAACAAATCTCGAATAAGAAGGGAAAAACCTGACAAAGGTATCCTCTGTAGTTCTGGTTGTCCTTCTTAGTTGCTGTTTATCTTTTGGGGAAGCACCTCAATACCAGATAATGCATGATGAGCCCAGAATGGGGGCAATGGTTGCATTGTAGAATATGCTTAGGATGCTTTTCTGCCATTCCATACTTGTTCAGTTTTTGTAGGAAGAAGAGCCTTTGTTGAACTATTCGAAGGACCAAGGATTTCAGAACCTGGGTGATGTTGGTGCCTATGCAGGGGTGACTGGTTTGTATGTATTAGGGTGACAGGACCCCCCCCCCCCGATTTACTCTTACTTCCCCCCAAAAAAGCCTGGCTGGATATTTATTGATGCCATGTATATAAGTGACCCCCTCCTCCCGCCAGCATATTTATACAGATTTTTATCATTGGGCCATTTTTTCATAATAGTTCTCCTTTGAGGGACAGATTTAATTGAAAATGTTCTTTTGGTCAGGGTTTTTGTTACTTATCAGCATGATGCTTCCAAGTTTCTTATATTTTTTTGGCTCTGTGTTGCTAGTGGGAGCAGCTTTCCTGGCCTTGAGTAAAAACTGCTGGTTTCCCAGAATCCTTCCACTATAACAGGTGAGTTAATCTGCAAGTCTGGCTAAATCAAGCAGCCGTATTGACCGCCCCAGGTGAGAATGCTGCCAGTAACCCCTTATCTACTGGAACACAGAAAGATCATCTCATCTGAACAGGTTGAATTATAGCAGGGGGAGGTAAATCTGTGAGCTCAGGAGTGTGGAGTGTTGTCTCCCAATCAGATGATTATCAAGCCAAAACCGAAGTTTCTGTTCTCTACATCGTACATACCAGTTGGTGTACATTGCTAAGGTAAACACATTGTTGATAGAGAAAACTGTTTTCTTTTATAACGCAGAGTTGTCAACAAATGAAAATAGTTCACAGTTACGTTTAGCACCTTGAGGACATTATTTTAGCACATAATAATGGAAACTTAAAATTGCCGTCAGAAGTGTCATTACCCTTTAAGACACATTGTCATTGGTGCTACTGCTGAAGGACCATATCATTTAGACTGGTTAATCTGTATTACTGGTTGACAATCATTGTTATGCAGCTGCATTGCTAATCAAACCGTATAGGATACAGACCATTATACTTTAAGGATAAATATTTCTAGCTTTATCAAATTATTAAGTAATCCCATTGAATTATTAAATACGCAGTTAAGTAATCCAATTACCCAAGTCACCAATTGAAAAACTATTTAAAGCAATATACATACACACAAGAAAAAGTAATCTCTGGGGGTTTACATTTAGTAGCATTCTCACCACACCCTCTTGGTTGGGAGACTATTGTGAGCATAGGTAACCGGTTATAAGGCTCGATTCAGAGAGACAAAAAAAAACTTCAGTTTTAGTGCCGATCTGTTTTTTTTGTGAAATGTTTCTGCTCTCGTATGAGTGTGCGAGCGATTCTATGCATGCATTGCAATCCTTCTGTAAAGTTTCCGTCCATTCGTACGGCAGATTACGAATACGAGGATGTCATTTTCCATCCAGACTTTTCCGTTTCATTTTCACATGTTACAACGTAGGCTTTCGTTTTTGCCCTTTTCCCATCGTATCCTCCCACGAATCCTTTACGTTTCCCGTTAGATTCTGTTTCCCTTTTTCAATAAATATTCGTCCAGACGGAAATCCTTACGATCTTGCGCCTGCGCACTACAAACTTAACTCATTAAAGTGCTCACCTACATATTTGCCACCCTCACTTCTACTACAATGTTTAGCAAAATCACTTAGCACTATCCTCCATCTTCTCTTTTGGACCCTTAAAGCTCACCCAAACCACTTAGCACTATCTTCCATCTTCCCTTTTGGACCCTTAAAGCTCACCCAAACCACTTAGCACTATCCTCCATCTTCCCTTTTGGACCCTTAAAGCTCACCCAAACCACTTCGCGGTTAGGTTCTTCTTCCATTTTAGCCCCCTAAAATTACCCAGATCACTTCTCGGTCATGTGAATATTCATCTTTAAATATTTCTGGGCCCATTAGTTTTGTGTTAATGTATTTTGTAAATGAAATGACACTGTAACATTTTTTTTTGATCCTTCATAAAATATAACATTTTTTTAAATTTTGAAAATTTCACATTTTTACAACTATAAAAAACAAAATACATAGCAATGGCAGGCCACAGAACATTATTCTTCATCTGTGGTCCCCAACGAGTTGCGCAGCTCCTGCATCTCGCCCACCAACTGAAGGACACTCAGTTGTGCCACTCTGACACGTGTGGTCCCTGTTAAAAAACGTAAATTAAAATATTGGTATAACCTTGTTGGGGTCATACTGCAGTGCCCCCCCCCCCCGTATGGTCCAAACACCTAAATCTGGACTTCAAAAGCCAGAGGGTCCTCGCCACCACGGCCCGGGTTTTGCATAGTGCCTGATTAGAGAACCCCTGGCCCGCATTCTGCAGGCAAAAACGGGCGTCAAGAGCAAGGGCAGGAGTGGATATCCAGAATCCCCTGAAAGAATTTAAAAATACTAACATAAAATACACATTCTATGCTACAATATTATTTAACATGTCATCAAGGTTTAAAAACAGCCATAGGTTAAGACATGAGTCATCAACTATATTCACTGCCATACAGTGAAAATGGATTGATGGAATGTGAGCAAACTTACCCTGGAGCCATCCACCAGATAATTCTCCTGACTCAAATTGACGAAATAAGCTGGAGCTCTGCAATATATAAGCATCATGGGACGACCCTGGATGCCCTGCAAGAACACTGAGGAATCGCATAGCTGGACCAAACACTGCTTTTATGTTGTGTGAGTGGCACATCTTGCGGTTCCTGCAACCAAATATAAAATAATTACACAAAGCAAAGGTAACCGACTAAAACAATAACTCCTACAACAAATTAAGATTCAAGTTCAACAATCCAAAAATAATTCACAAAGGACATAAGTCTAAAAAAATATAGCAATTATATGGGTGTGTGGGAAAATAATGGTTTATATGCTAAGGACTAATTAAGGTCAGCATTAAAATGCTTCTATAAGGCATACATTAAATGTATTGATTCAGGTATGCATTGCTATACAATTTATGGCCTCGGCCATGCTGATACATGCAATGCCTTGGTGCTAAAGGCGCGCAGACTCCTCCACATAGCCGCAAAACATGTTCAACAATAGCAATCCGAGCCCTCAAAGGTCCCGTAAGTGGATCGGAAATGAAACGGATTTATAGGGTGGTGATCCGTCGGAAATCAGCTCTCTGAATCAGACGTAAGCCCATCCCAACAACGTAAGTTATCTGAACGAACGAAAAATATCAGATTTTGTTTGGAAAATGATCCGAACTAACGGAAATGATCCGTTTTGCTTCCGTTCATCGAAAGCGCATATACACATTTTCCCGAACGTTCGTACGAATGAAAAAAGAACAAAAAAAGCAAAAAAAAGACTAACACCCACCCAAACTTTCACAGACAGCTACGGAAGTCCGGACGAATGTGTATTTGAATCGAGGCTATAGAGTTACAAGCTACATCTTGATTTATATTTAGAGCTAGGAAATCCTGTTCAGGGAAGGCCATGAGTTTCATGAATTGGAGAGGCATCACCCATAGATCAAACTAGCGTCAGCTGAGCATGGACTCCATCTTTTATACACCCACAACCATGCAGATGACACAGAGGTGAAGACTTTGGAAAACTAGTTAATAGTGAACGTTAGTACCAGCAGCAGCTTATACCAACCCTCCAGGTAGATGGTGTTAATACAGAGAAGGTAACCAGCTTCAAATATCTGGGGGCACACATCTCTCAGGGCCTTACCTGGACCTGCCCAAATCGACAGCATAGCAATGAAGACCTGACAGTGCTACTAGCAGTACTAAAGAACTGTTATACCGTACATCCACGATAAAGAGCATATTGATGGGAAATATCACCTCGTAGATTGAGAACTGTACCAGACAGAACAATCATGCAGTGGATAGTACATAGAGCTGAGGCCACCATCTTCGGAGCTCACTAACCTAGATAACAAGCAGTGCTTGGCAAAAGCGAAGGCCATTCTAAAAGATTCTTGTCACCCAAACTTCAATTTATTCTCCATGATCCTATTTCATAAGTGCACAAACAGAAGCCATCATCAACCCCTAATTTCTATAGAACCAGTAATTCAGTGTCTCACTTTGGTATACAAAGCTGTATATACTGTAGCACTTATTGTAAATAAAATAGCTATATATAATTTTTACTATATACTTTACATATCCAACTCCCTCTACCATTCCCTCAAAGACATACTCCAGGCAAAGGGAATTTTTACACTATTGTGTTGGGCTACATTTGGTACTGTCCTAAACTGTTTTCAATTTTTATATTGAATAATAAATGGCCAAGATTGAGGTTTACAAGTTCACCTTATGATTTCTCTTGTGAAGCAAGTGGGCACGGCCCTTGACCTTGTAATGCTGCATAATAATCAGCATAATAGGTGGGGTCTGTAAGATTCCCAGAACTTGCTTCAGACACCCTGGCTGTGTTTCTCCCCTCTCCCTCTGTTGCTAGGTGACATTGAAGCCTAGACCAGCACTGCCAGACACACATAGCCGCAATCCTAAAGTGCATGTGCACACTCCCAAATGTCCATTCTTACACGTCCGCCCAAAGTGCATTCTTACACGTCCAAAGTTCATGCTTGCACCTCAAAAGTTCCATGCACGCACTCTCCCAAAGTGCATGTGCACACTATCAAAGCACATGCGCACATCCCAGCATTGGCCCGGGAGCACAAAGGAGGATAGGGGGGTGAGGCGGCACAGCTCTCTCCAGGCATCGACCGGGAGCAGCGGATGAGGCGGTACTGTTCTATCAAGGAGGGAGAGGAGGAAGGGTGGGCAAGACAGCGCTGCTCTTGCCCAGAATCGGCTGGGGGAGAGTGGAGGTAAGGTCGGGTGAGGCAGTGCTGGCCTCTCCCGACACAATCAGCATGCTCGATTTTGGCTAAGCAGCCAAGCAGAGCTGAAGGGAGCGGGAGCTTTTAGCTGTGGCGTGTCTGCGCCGCCTATTCAGACATGGGTGTACACACAGCTAGAGGTGAGCGGAAATGTGGCCAAAGCGCAGAAGGTTCCGGGAGACGATAAGTGGAACTGGGAGGTTTCACTGAGTGGGGCATGCCAATTTCGGATGCCCCAAGGAGTAGAACTCAGATTGCCTCCAAAGTTCTTCTTTAAGCTCGTTCAAAGAGATCTTCCCCAGTGAATTTTGCCCCTTAAGGCATGTATATCGTAAAGGTTTCAATATTTCTTTACTTAACTTGTGCCCAAGAATTCCAGAGATCCAATGCTTAAGCTGAAGATATTTGTAGTGCTCTTGGAGTGGAATATCACACTTTCTCTGAGGGAGTCTCATGGCAGCCCCTTTTGACCATTTATCATAGAATACACTATGGTAAGTCCACCCAACACCCACCCACCAAACAACTATGGACCTTCATTGCTAGAGAGGGAATAATGTGTTTGTGGATATGATGTGTTGTTTACATTTATGTTTACTACTTATTAACAGGTAATAGCTCACAATGACCTGTATACCAGCTCAAAGAATTGGGAGGATGGCAAGCCAACTGCCCCGCACACAGCAATTAGCTTGCCTTAATACTTACACCCCCAATTGGCATGGGGTGCAGAAAAGCCCAGTGCCCCCAGCACACCTGGAAGGGCATAGGAGCTGGTAAACCACCATGACCCAGCTGTTTGGCCTCTGAGCTGTGGGGCCTGGTAGGTCTTGTTTAGCAATAGAACTTCCAAAATCAGGAGGATTTCACACTAAGAGGCTGTTACACAAGTTAAAAGACTATGTTAACTTTAGGTCCACGTTAAAGTAAAAAAACGATTAGTCTAATAAGAAAATGCTGGGAAGTGTGCATTCCCACGCCCCTAGCGAGTTGCAACCTGTATGATATATTGGAATTGCTGCAACTTTCAGCTTTAAAGTTATACTAAAGGCAAACCTGACTGTTGCCCCATTGTCTCGTACTACACGTTGCACTGTTCTAAACTTCAATTCGTTTGCAAAAAGACCCTGTAGTTCTTAAGTTATACTTAAAAGTATAAAAGCATTGGAGATGCAGAGAAAAAATCACGGGAAATAGTGTGTGTGACAACAGCGATGTGATGTAAGCACACTGATGAGTGTGAGAGGAGAGTTTCACAGGGAGGGGGGGGGGGCTGAAAGCTGAATGAGGGAGTGATTTTCCTAACTAAGGAAACAGAAAATGAAACACAATACTCAAGCCACTCAATGAAAGGTAAGCTACTGATACTTATTTTCTAACTTTTGCCAATTGACTTGCCAATCACTTGTGTATGTATCTAAGCACATAGCTGCAGCTACTCAACCATACACCCCTTAGCACTGATTACCTTCATGGCCAGAAGTTGTCACGTCTCTACAAATGGTCGCCTAAGCCACAAAGAAGGGAACAATAAATTAAAACCCTCTCAGCCTACCTCCAGCGTGCTTTTTAGGAAAGCTGTAGTGTGGTTACGCTAGAGATACCCATGCATGTAGATTAATGGAGCTTCTAGAAATATGCCCCCATAACTAGTTTACTGCTTTTGGCAACTGAAAGAAACAACATGTTTTCTTTTATGGAAAGAGCCAGCTCTATTTTATATATGTGCTTGTGTCTAATAAAAAATGGGACAGCTGTGTACAGCTTTTTGTATTTAAAGCAATCCTGTCAGGTATTTATCCTCACTAAAGTAATAAGGTTGCTCTATTCTCCACTATAGCAAGTCCTGAAGTGTATCATATGAGCATGGGCCATCTGCTTTAACCTACAGTATATCACAGCAACTGCATTGAAATGTCATCATTAGAAGGGGTGATTCTTCTGCTTTTGTTACCCCTCATACAGGTTCAAGATTGGTGCCCCTTGATGACTTGGCTTGTGTCTGGATACTGATACTTGGCTACCTGTCCTGACATGTTTTCTAAATAATAATAGACTCCATACCCCTATGCCTAGGGGTGTCATCAGGGTATGTGGGAAGTGGGATCTTCATGGGCCAAGTTTTGTGAATGCAAATGTAGGTAAATGGGTCCTGACCATCTTAACAACCTAGCAGGAGATGCACACAGATGCACACGTACGGCACACTCTTCCCACTGCAGCCTTCTTAGCCATGTCTCAGCGCAGTTTTTTCCCCTCTCTCACAGGTACCTGGGTCTTGGCTTCCTCCACAGGTCCTTAGGGCAACCCTCTCTTCACCAGTGGCATAACTAAATGTGATGGGACCCTGTACCAAACATTAAATGGGGCCCTTTCATAGCTCATACAGTAAACGTTTTTTCTATTCTTTAACTTATCTGGATGCAGCTAGACAACAGCAGAAATAAATGGTGCTTCATTTCTCTAAATGATGCCAAGTTAGCACAAATATAATAAATAAGGTGAAGGAGCAACATTGATGGGGCCCCCTGACCTTTTGGGCCTTGGTGCGGTCACACCCTCTGCACCCCCTTAAGTTACACCCCTGCTTTTCACATTCTTCCTCTACTCCATTCCTCTTCCTGTTCACTGCCAACTCAATGACAACTGGTTCCTAATTTATGGTCCCACCCAGTCCCAACACTGTAACATAACAGGTACATGTTTTGACATGTGTGTCGAACTATCAACGGACACATGGCTTAATTATTAACTATTTATGTTCCTAACCACTAACTGAAAATGAACAGCCTATGACTAACAATCCAGGAGTGGATCAAATCAGGCTAACTGCCTACACTAGGGGGCCTACACTCCAACTCGCAGTTACCAACTGTCCTACCTTGTTTGTTTAAAGTGGACCAAAACCCAGGATTTTGACTATCCTGGGTTTTGGCTCTTTCCCCAGGGGCACCCCGATCGGGGGTGCTCCACTGCGTGAAACCCCACTAGGATGCTCAGACCAACTCACCTCTTCCTGGTCCCTCAGGGCGTCTAAGAGCAGCAGCTCTGACGGCTGCATCCTCCACTTTCTCTCTTGCTGTGCACGTGCCCGCGCCAGGTATTTGTGAATGGCCGGCGCAGGCACGCTCCCTGAAGGAAGCGGAGGGTGCGGCCATCAGAGCCGCTGCTCTTAGATGCACTGTGGGACAGGGTTGAGGTGAGTTGGCTTCGGCATCCTGGGGGGGTTCACACAGCGGGGGGTGCCCCCGGGGAGTAGAACAAAACCCAGGCTGCTGCTGTGCTCTGCATTAGGGGAACCCCTCCTCTGTCCTCACCCGCTGGCCTGGGCTCCTCAAGGCCGGTAATTTTAATTCCGGGTGGGGATGATGTTGGGGGGGAAGGGCAATCAGAGACCGGGGCCCCTGTCATTTTTGGGTTCAAAAGTTCGGGTCCCCATTCATTTCAGTGGGGATCAGGTTCGAGTTCGGGTCAAGTTAGGTACTGAACAGAACTTTTGTTCAAAGTTCAGCCGAGCTGGCCAAACCTGAACTTATGGCAGTTGGCACAACACTGATCATAGGCTACAGAAAAAGAAATGTGACTAATATACTTTATTAAAAAGAAATCCCCTTTGTATGTATGAGAAGGTGACAGGCCTGGGCAGCTTGGTAGTGGGAGAGTGGCAGCATGCATCTGCTCACAAAGCTTTTAAATACAGTGCTGTGTTTCAGATACACAAATCACAAGCCCTGTTCCAATATAAGTTTTCATATGTTGCTTACCATTTCCTAAACACCTGTCACAGCTTGTTGTTTTGGGGTGTTTAGGGATACCCAACATGCTGAATCAACTTGAGAGAACACAAAACATGATTTATGGCACTTGTACCACTGACAGAAAGCCACCTATTAAAGAGGAACCTGAAGCCCTCTGTTTTTTCAGCAAAGCCCCTGAAAGCCCCCAGACCTAGTGAAAAGGAAAGAGAGCAGACATTTAAATTAGGAGTACTAAAATGAAGAGAACAAAAAAAGAACCAACTCCGAGATGAAGACAATACTATAATGTAAAGGCAGAAACAGGGACGTAACCAATAGTCTGACAATGCAGGATAGGAACTCAGAGCCAAAGTACAAAAGGGAAGGAGACTGGAGAATACAGACGTGAAAAGGAAAGTTATGATAGGGGCTAATGAAAAAATAATGGCTAAACTAGTCTCACTTTGTGAGGACATCTCCTAAAATATTTGAGTGGTCTGGAGAGGTTGGTGAGCAGAGGCTTAGAAGGGACAATTTTTCTATTTACCTGTACCTCACCTGTAGAACTGCTTCAGATAGGTGCACTTGAATGAGAAAGCCTTATCCAACTTGTTGCACAGGTACCCTCTAAAAGTGGGTTTCTCCCTGACACCTAGAAAAAAGGGTGAGATAAAAGGGGAGGTCAGAAAAAGGAAACCCAGAATTTGGAAATCAAAAGGGAAAGCTTTGTCTAATAGTTTGCAGATTTGATACTAATGAGATCTCGTACACAACTTTGGTTTCCTGGATGTAGCTATAATCTGAAGAGTGTGTTCGTGTTAGAACAGCTGCAAAATTCTTTAAACAGGAAAAGTGGAAACAACCAACTCACTTGCTTTACCACAGTCAGCAGCTAGATAAATGAATCTTAGGTATATGAGCTATGGCAGTCTACTGAACCTGTAAGTAAATCTAATTTAACAATTCATATTGTCAAGAGAAGCACACAAATGAAATATGTTGAGAATTTCAATGGTAGCACTCACACTAATTACAATAATGAAGAAAGATGCATCCATTTTTCAGTGTTGGCCCTTATCTACAAAAACAAGCCTCGCCTTGGGTAGCACTTAGCCTTTGGCCCCCATTTCTAAGCCCTGACACCTTCAGTGTGAAGTAATTGGATTACATGATTCACGATGTCATGTGACGTCCTGCAATAAAACTCTCACCTATTAATAACAGCAGTGGTGATAAATACGGCAATCTCGTTGATAAATGACCTCTTCTATTTGATACATTTATTTCCGCAGCCCGTTTCTGGTTTGCTTCACTTGCCCCTTTGATTATTGTGTGTTAATCCAGCAAAACATGGATTACTTTATTAAAGGGCTACTTTTTAGTAGATACAGATGTGGGCTAGAGATGCAAGCTGCACACACCATGATACAGATGACCTGGTGGCTTTAGTGCAGCTGTTTTCTTAAAAACACTTTAAAGGGATTTTTACTTTACCAGTAAGGTTTTGGCCTGGTGATCATTACCGTTCTCCTAAGGTGAAGGTCTGGTAGCCTCCTGTGTTTCTAGGCAGATAACGAGCAGTTGATGAGAACCAGCCCCTTGCCTCTGGGTGGGTGTATGCCTATTGATGTAGTTGGCTACGACGACATACCACGCTGCTTTAAGTCTTGCTCTCTGGATCTCTGGGGGGTACATTTCAGAGATGTGGTAACTTTGTGCAGCTGGGTTGCATTATATTAGTAGTCAGCAGTTATTACAATATCCCTTATAAATCTGGCATCAAAGGAATGATACAGCAACTCTTCGAACACAGACAGCTGCTTAAAGCGCCAGGCGATTGATGACTTTTTCCTTTCCATTATATCACACGTCCCAAGGCTGTGCTTGAATCACTTCAGTCAGCACATTATTTGTTCACTACGGTGTGATATATTTGCTTAACTAGTCATTATCTTTTAATAATAGTTGTACCACGGTGTTGAAAACATTTCTGCCATGCTGCGTTGCACTCTTCTACATTCATCAGATTAGTCGCATTATTTGACAAGTGCAAGGCTTCTTAGTTGAACAGAGCTGGCAGGTGCCCAGGGCTCAGCAGGGTATGTCAAGGCAATGAATATATGTGTATGTACAGGTGCACTTTAACTTGGGCCCAGGCCAAACAAGCTAGAACGTAGCCTTTTACCCTATCATTGATCTTAAATATAAGACATACCAGACACAAAAAAATGGCCTGCTGAGATATACCATGTGTCTTATCTCTGTTCCAGAAATTCCAAACCACTATATTCCATATATTTTAAATAAATATATATATCATATATATATATATATATATATGTATATATAATGTAATTCAACTAAATTCAACTTCATAGTCATAAACTATTCCCTAACCAAATGAATAACCAATAAGAGATAAAACATTTACAGAGGTGAGTTCGGGGGGTTCGGGGGGGTTTCACACAGCGGGGCACCCCGATCGGGGGTGCCCCACCGAAGTGGACCAAGACCCAGGATAGTCAAAATCCTGGGTGTTGGTCCACTTTAAAGTGTGTTTTCAAGCATCTATCAACTAGTAACAAAGCGAAAACATATGGAATTACATTGTAACAACATTGTAACATGAACACTTTAATGCCAGACCTGTAATGTCATTTCTGAGGAAATATATAAAAAATGAAAAAATTATGAAAAAAACTGCTATTTCAATGCCAGAAGAGGTCAAAGAATTATTTGTGATTTTTTGGAAAAAACAAAAAAAACAAAAACCCTGTTTAAAGAGAATTGTATTATTGTATTGTATTGTATGAAGTATTGTCCATTGAAATGTATGGCAGAGCGTCAGGTAGCGAGAGGTCATACCTGGCGCTGTGCAAGGCTGAACGCTGGCGCTGTTTGCTGAGGCTGTGAAAATGATGAATCAGACGCAACATGGAGTTATCCCAGTCGCTAAACAGATTCTGCTTGATGAATGTGTAATTGCGTGCCGTGTCCGGTGTTCACCAGTCGCTACCTGTCGCTACCTCTCATTAACCAGCCACTACCTGACACTATCCCTTCTTAAATAAGGGCCAAAGTTAACCCAAAATAGAAACCTTGCTTTAAATAACACCCCATTCTTGACCTTGACCTTGACTGACCCATAAATTCATACAATGTCTTCTAACCTAAATAAATATATACATACATACATACAGTCATGAAAGAGCATGTGTTCACCAGAAACCTTTCACAGGGGTTTGGATTTAGATGTAGGCTACTCCCAGGTCAAGGTCATGGGATTCCCTGATTATTATTATTATTGTTTATTTATATAGCGCCATCATCTTCCGTAGCGCCTTACAAAGTAGTAATTACAGACAGGGTAGAAACATACGGTACATATAATAATTCAAATGCAGTTTTACAGAGTTGACAATGGATATTCTGAATACAAGATACAATAGGGGAGAGAGCCCTGCCCTTGCGAGCTTACACTCCCAGGTCAAGGTCATGGGATTCCCTGATTATTATTATTATTGTTTATATATATAACGCCATCATCTTCCGTAGCGCGATCTATAGTATGCTGAATATTGAGAGTTACAATCACTAAGGAGGCAGTAAAGGACTAAGCTGAAGAATCAAGCATCCACCACAAGGACAACGCTTGGCACAAAAAAGGACAATGGTCTAGGACCTGAAGGCAAACAAGGAACAGGGTCTTGGGCCATGGCATATTCAGGAACAAAGGCTCAGACTACAACACTAACTAGGATCAAGGTCCTGGTGGAGGACACAAACAAAAAGGTACAGCCAATAAGAACACAGACCAGGACTGGGATCCAGGACATAGACTAGAAAAAGTTCACAGTCCAGGGGACCAGGAGCAGGGACTCACTCCAGGACATTAACCAGAAGCAGGGCCATGGAGCTAGAAACAAACTGTAAGGATAGCCAAACCTGGATTAGGCAGTTGATGCATGGACAAGAAACTTGGAAGTTGGAGTTGGATCAGGAACTGAAATCCTAGGACAGAAATGGAACACAGGCCAAGAGCAGGGTAGCAAATGGAACACAGACCAGGAGAGCCGAAGAACAGAACATGATAATGGCTAGGGCATGTCTAGACTGGGGACAAGGACCTTGCAGCAGGCATGGGCAAGGAACACATATACTAAAGCTCACACAGATTCATCACATACACCATGTGGGAGATCTAGCTCAATTGCAGGGTCTCAGAGACAAACCAAAGCCAGGAGCAGGAACCTGGAGCCAGACACAGCCCAGGATCTAGGGTACAGAGCAGGAAACACATGCAAAACAGACGTACAAAGCAGGACAATATGGAAACAAAACATGTACAGAAAATTGTGTTTTGAACCACATGGTGCCTGTAGCTGTGCAGCATTCAGGTAGGAAATACAGAAGCATCTACATACCTTGTTGGATCAATAAGATGAGTGGGGTGGGGGGCTATTTACCAGCGCCAATAGGAGGTAGTCTAAAGGGTAATACACCTCCAAAAGGAACTGACAGTCACAGACAGCTGCAACAGACTATGAGAGTTACCCACTCTGGTCATTAGTTACTAGCTGCTATGTGTATGTTATTAAAAAGTTGCTGGGCTGGGTGGGATCAGAGGTATTATAGGTAGAGTTCTAGTTAGAACCACTCAGACTGAGCAGGACGGTGCCAAACAGAGTAACTAACTTGTCCAGGAGGGAGCAGGAGGAAGCTAGCAGCCCAGAAATCCAGCTAGGAGTCTAGACAGTGCCAAGGAGTATCTGCAGAGAGCCCGTGGAGGAAACCTAAGATCCAAGAGACTGCACTAAGGAACTTATTTGATTTTCAACTCTGTGGTAGAGGTTCACTGTGCCAGTTTGAGTTGGCCTTTAACAAAGCACCATGAAATGCTAAAGCTTGTGACACTTTGTATGTTCCTACAAGAATGGATTGGTGTTTATATTCTGTGGCCTCCTCCACAAGAGCCACATGGGACTCCTCAGGGCCCAGAAAACCCACTACCCTCCCCCACCAGTTTTAATATACCTTTCAAAGCTGCCAGTGCTGCATTGACATAAGCATTCACACCACCCTACCATATCCTGTGTTATCGACTTATTTATTAACCATACCTAGAAAATCCAAGCACCATTAGGAGAGACGGATGGTGACTAGCACAAAAAAATGTTGGTGTGCCGAGGCACCACATTTCTGATATTCCCTCATTTTGTTTTGAGGCAAGTTTTATCTGAAGTTGGGCTTCACTGTGCTTCCTATGGACTTCAGTAGTTTAATTTGACGTCATTTTTTTCAGAGATATTCTGAAGTTAGATTCTGACCACAAACATATGTAAAAGTAAATGATTAAAGCCCTTGTTGAATTCATGCATGTCAGTAGGGAAATTCAATATCCTGTGGTGAAAAGCGTGACCCTTGCACAATCATCCATATATTCTCATATTTCCCAGCATGGCTTTGGAGCCCAGCTAAGCACGCTGTCTGTCTGTATTTCATGGAAGATATTTTGCTGGGTCCCCACCTCAGGCTTTATTTACTATTGGAAAAGATCAATAATAAAAATGTCTATATGTTTCATTAGCAGTTGGGGAAAGCCTTGGCCCTACACAACTTACCAGGCAAACCGTGTTCCCCATGTTTCCAGGGACTCTAAAATTAGGTTTAATATGAACAGACAATTTACATTCCAGATACAAGACAAGACACCATCACAGAGGACATTTGTAAACTTTATAATGCACTAAAAGTCACTTTTATGCACAAGGAGCGTAGAGACAGCGGGAGGCAGAAATGCTTTTTATCAATTAGAAAAATCTGCAAACAATAAGTGGTCCATTCGCATATGTGAAAATCTACATTTATGTCTCTGCTGTGCTCTTACAAAAATGTAAAGGACCAATTTGAAGCACAAAATTAGGGCTCAGATTGCGTTTTTACTTGCCTTGCAGGCATAGACATAGAGGCAGGATGGTAATAAATGACTATGATGTTTATTTTAACCTGACTTGAATACATGATCATTTAAGTAATGCAGCTGGCTTTTGCTGTCATGGTCAGTTATACAGGGATGCCACACACCTAAGGGGACTGTTCTATTGATTGGGAGGCTGTCATGGGCAACGATAGCAGAGGGGTCAGACATGCGCAAAGCATAAATTCATAAGCTGGTCATCCACTTGGGATATAATTATTATTATTATTGCTGAAGGATTAGAAACTCAGTCAGTTGCAATGTCTTGAACACTAATGTCTTGAACACCAATAGGCATAGTGGTGGACATTTCCCCTTGTTGTCTCTCGCTAAAAGTGGAGGCCATAAACAGAGTATTTTCTTACCAGTACCACTGAGAACAGGACAAAGAACAAAATCAGCAGGGGGCTAATTATAGGGGTTGCAGGGTTGTGGCCGCACTGGGGCCCAGATGGTCAAGGGAGCCCCATCATTGTTGCTCTTTCACCTGATTCATCATATTTGTGATCATTTGGCATCCTTTAGAGAAAAGAAGGACCATTTGACTCTGCTGCTTTAGTCTTTAGATGGAATTGAACCCAAAGTAAACTGAAGTGACTAGGCATATAATTCTGCTCGACTGGCCCTTCACCCACTGTTGACTATATTAATCCTTTGCCTGACTATTGTGCTACCAATCATCCTCCGGAACATACAAACAATGCAACCACCTGCTATTGGTAAGTCCCTCTTGACTTCCCTCTCACTTCTACCCTCCCCGCATATCTCCTCTCATTAATTTCTCTATCTCACTAAAATCTCATTTTCTTCATCAATGCACAGCAAACACACTGCCTCTTTTTCCTCCCCTTCTCCCTCTTTGCTCCTACTAGCCGCAGGACATCTCGCCCAATCCAGGCCCAGGTCACTGCCCGCAACCACCCTTCAACCCCATCTCCAAAAGCACTACTAATTCCCTCCACTGCACTACACCTTGCATCCGTAACCCTACTAATCTAATACACATAACCCCTAAATCACACCTCCTTACTGCCTGTTACCTGTGCTCTATGGTGCTCTATACAGTCCTTGGCATAACAGAGGCATGGCTTACCACCTCAGACACAATCTCACCAGCTGCTCTTTTATATGGGGGACTACAAGTCAGCCACACCCCCAGGCCCCAGGTGTCTGGTTCCTACTCTGTGAGTGCTGCTCCTTCAGCCCAATCCCTGCCTTTCCATCATTATCTTTTCCATCCTTTGAAGTTCAATCTGTCCACCTATACTCCCCCTCCAGCTCCAAATTTTAGTTATCTATCGCCCCAGTTGGCCCCGCTGCACTTTTTGTCGACCATTTCTAAACCTGGCTCCTTCACTTACTCTCCAACGACAAACCTGCAATAATCATGGGAGACTTTAACATACCTATTGACCCTGACAGTCTTGTTGCTATCAGACTCCTCATACTACCTTCCTCCTAACTCCTCACAGTGGTCCTTTGTTCCCACCCACAAAGACCTTAGACCTCCTTTTTACTAACCTCCTACTAACCTTTCATCTCCTCTACCACAACTGCTAACTCTGACCCTCTCTTCTACTCTCTCTACTTCTGCAACCCTCATACAGGCAAACTTGCACCGAAACTTACACTCGCCAGACCTTCAGTGACTCACTGACTCGAAATCTCTGCACACTCTCTTCACATTAACTGACACAGACTCTGCAGCCTTGCACTGCTACAACACCTTAAAGTGGACCTAAGGTTTTGGTTCTTCCCCCGGGGCATCACCTATTTTTGAGCCAATGGTTCAGGTGTGGCTGCTCGTTCAGTCAGCTTCTCCCATCGCGCATATTAATGGAAACTGAATGGAATCCCTCTCCAGCCTTACCGGTGGCACATGGCTTCACTTTGTCCTTTCGGCTGTGTGCGGCCACACACAGCCATTCAGTTGCGGTGGCCGGGGCCGCGCACAGCTGAGAAGGGATGCAAGAGATGCTGGCAACGGCTGCACATGCGCCATGGACTCGGGGAAATGGCGAGTTTACTGGGCCCCAGGGGGCTTTCATCCAGTTTGGGATGCCCTGGGCGAGGGAGTAAGCCTGCCCTAGAGACTTGTAGACCCAGGATAGGTTTTGGTCCTCTTTAACTTCAGCCCTCTACTGTTCTCCCCCTCTCCCACAGCCACCCCCAATGTGCAAACAGAGCGGTGGAAATTGAAGTACAATAAGGCTTTCCTATTATACAAGCAAGCCCCTCAGGAACTCTGGACAGCTCTTTCATCTGCTAAACAAGCGTAATTTACCTCTCTCATACCTAACAACTTTTAAGTATCTGCATAGCGCGTTACCTCCTCCTTTTATTTCCCAAATAACAGCTGAGCAGCTTGCCATATTCTTCACTAACAAAACTGACAGCCTCCTTGCTGGCTTAACTCTTCTCTGGTGAACCAGTATCCTCAGCTACTTCTCAACACCTAACTCTGTCAGCTTTAAACCCCAGAGGACGCGTGTGGTCTGTGAATGATTAGACCACAAGTACATTACTTTACATTTTTTCACATTAAAGTGGAACAAAACCCTATGAGATTCCCGGGCGGGTCGATTCCCCCCCCCCCCGGCGCATCCAAAATCGGAATGCCGTGTGAAACCCCCCATGTTGCCCATACACTTACCTTTTTTCCCAGGTCCAATGGTGCATGCGCGAGCAGTGGCCACTCTCCCCACTACTCCTCTAGCAGGTACCCGTGCCAGGCATTTTTTGAATGGCTGGTGCGGGCACGCTCCCAGTTAGAGGGTAGCAGGGGATGCTTAAAAAGTACATGTTTATTTCAAAGGGGAGTGTTGGATTACAAATGTAATTAGTTCAGAAACAGAAAGGCCATATTACAGAAAGAACCAATCAAGAGTGTAAGCTCTTGTGATTGGACTACTAGGGGGGAAGCCACCAGAGGGTATAAAGGGTACCCCCAGTAAAGGGAGGACAGACATCTGAGAGAGACTCTGAGAGGCAGACTTAGACTGAGACTCAGAGTTCCCTGGTGTTTGCTGACAGAGTAAGAGGCTCTGGAGAAATATATGTAGTACTAAGGAACTTGTGAGAAAAGCTGTATATGGATTGTACTGGATATAATGCTGCATATGAACTTGTAAAGACATCAATAAAGAAGTGCTACCTCACCACCTGAGTGTGCTGCATTGCGTAAGCCAAGGAGTGACATCACCACTGCAGTGAGTCCATCACACTCCACACTGAGTCCCTCTCTAGATCTAAAGAATTCCCCAGCTCTTCTAGCCCCAATTCCCCCTGTAACAATGGTGGCCAAGCGTACAGGGATTTAGGAAGAAGTGGGCTCAGTAGGAAGAAATGTGCATGTGATGAGAGACTGGGACTGAAGGGGTTAACTAAAGCAGGGAAACCTGAACAACAGTGTATCCAAGGTCCAGACCACCTGAAGACCTCCTAACCCTTACATTGGTCAATTCTGCATGTGGGGGAGCAGGCTGGCGGTCCCAGAATGGAAGGGGAAACCCAAAAACTTTAACCAAGTTCTCCAAGGCACAGCAGGAGATGAACTGGGAAGTGGCGTTTCAGACAGGCTATTGCTATCCTACCTCAGTGAAGAAGGGGTGGTTTGGGTGGAAGCCAATTGGGATGATTGGATAGAGAAACCTGTGAGGCGCAAGTTAGGACTATCTCCTGCATACAGCCTAGACCGTTTGTCCCAAGCAGAGTGGGATAGCAGAAAACATTTAATAGCGTGCACCACACGAGAAACTTTTTTATGGACAAGGTCATTCTCTATGGATCTTATAAGGGCAATGTGTATAAGAGGATCACGTTCTGGCGTAATGGAGAAAAGGTGGACTTACCAGATCCTGACTACAACCGCCCCTAAATGTGCAGATAAAGAGAGCGCACTATTGCTGTTGTAAATAGTTTTGATCCTCGAGTGAGTTCATGCCTGTTTAACCCGTTTTAGGGTAAAAGACTGATATAGTTGGTGTTAAAGAGCCAGGGAGAGATACTCTCTGTGTCCAGTTAAAGCACACATGGAGTGGTGTTTAGTATGCTGAGCGACAGCACTAGGCACAATAACTCTATAAGGAGTGGGGTGATGGTCCCCGGTATCAGTTACATCTTGAAGTTGCCCCTTTTAAGTAAAGAGTTCACAGCATCAACCCTGAAGTCTCCTTGTTTCGTTAAGAACGGTTACAGGAGTTAAGCAGTGGACAAGGGTAAAATGACTGATAAAATGGTCGGTGCTCCAGATAAAGTAGCATAGTATGTTGAACTGGTTGTGAGTACTGTTAAAAAGGTTATTAACATGTCATCTGGCAACTCACCACCAGGTGGCGGCAGAGAGAGTCTAAAAAGAATCCTAGCTGCTAAGGTAATTGTGAATGTCCCATAGTGTTGGATGGCAACCAATTCTATGGGAACTTTAAATGCAGTTACTTGGGGTGGGGAGTGTCCAGGGATGCCTGTAGAGCCTCTACATTGTGTTTAAGTGGGAGCCTAAAGGTGGGTACTCCTTGTCATTATAGGTGTTAATTGGGTAGTGGGTTGAAAGTGTTTTATAAAGGGGTGCATAGAAGCAAAATAGTGAGTCTGCAGGTCAATTTTCTCTGGGGTTTTCTGCTTTGTTACCCAGCACAGATGAACTCTCACTGGTACTTATCTACCAGATGAGCAGGATCCCCTATCCCCACCAGAGTGCCAAAGGATGTGGTAGCTGTCCTAAAGTGACATCAGGTGTTGGGCCAAGAAAGGAAGCTTAGAGAAAACTTTAAATGAACATGTGCACTGAAGTGAAAGGGCCAAAACCTCTTTTCTTGGTACAATGGGGGACAGGCCATGGTTAGGCCAAATCACCTTGTTGGACAAGGGGAGCATAGGGTCAGATGAGCCTTTAAGTTGCCCACCATCTTACATGAGGTTTGGTCAAGAAAAACAGGTTAACCCCCTCCTCAATCCTAGAAACTTGGAGGGGAAAGGGGGAAGTGGGATTCATTTGATGTGTCATGGTGATGTGGTGCTGCAGGTTAAAACAAAAGCATGGACACTAAATGGGATACTTTCAAGGGAATCCTTAATTTGATAGATATATACCTTACAGGAATAAAACTGTTAGACACACTTGTAAACCGATGTGGTTAAATAAAAAGGTTAAGGGGGCAATAAACAACAAAAAAGGCATTTAAGTGTTTAAAGCAGGAAGGGACAGCGAAAGCGTTAAAAAATTATAAAGAAGAAAAAAAACAATGTAAACAACAGATAAGGGCAGCTAAGCTGGAGACAGAAAGACTGATTGCGAAAGAGAGTAAAACTAACCCCAAATTATTCTATGCTACATAAACCGTAAAAGGTACAAACCTGAGGGTGTGGGCCCCCTGAAAAGCAAGGTGGGGACACCTATAGAGGCAAATGAGGAGAAAGCAAATTTACTAAACAACATCTTTGCTTCTATATTCACAAAAGAATGTGACATGCCGCGTGAAATACAGGGGAATAACCCAAACCCTCCATTAAATGTTCCTGGTCTAACCAAGGAAGAAGTCCAGCACCGTCTCAATCAGATAAAAATCGATAAATCACCGGGACCAGATGACATACATTCTCGTGTTTTAATGGAGTTATGTACAGTAATAGATAAGCCGTTATTTCTAATATTTGTGGATTCAATAACTACAGGGTCTGTTCTGAGGGATTGGCGCTTGGCAAATGTGGTGCCAATATTCAAAAAGGGATCTAGGGGGGAACCTGGGAACTACAGACCGGTAAGCTTAACATCTGTTGGGCAAGCTGTTTGAAGGTTTCTTACGGGATACTATCCTGGAGCATCTTGGGGAAAATTACCCTATTACTCCATATCAGCATGGATTTATGAGGAATCGCTCCTGCCAGACAAACCTAATCAGCTTTTATGAGGAGGTAAGTTCAAGATTGGATCAGGGGGAGTTATTGGATATCATATATCTTGATTTTTCTTAAGCATTTGATGCTGTGCCACATACAAGGCTGGTACAAAAGATGAGAATGCTTGGACTGGGGGAAAACGTGTGCAGATGGGTGAGAAATTGGCTTAATGATCGGAAGCAGAGAGTGGTTATCAATGGTACACACTCAGATTGGGTCAGTTCTGAGACCAATTCTCTTAAATATCTATATAAATGACATTGGGAATGGATTAAACAGTAAAGTCTCAATCTTTGCAGATGATACTAAGCTAAATAAAGTAATTAAAACAAAAGAGGACAGCAGGCAGCTACAAACAGATATAGATAAATTGGAAGAATGGGCAGGTAAATGGCAAATTAAGTTTAACACAGATAAATGTAAGGTTATGCAAATGGGAAGGAGAAATCTGTGTCATGATTACACACTGAATGAAGAAACACTTGGTAAAACAACAATGGAAAAGGACCTAGGGGTTTTGGTTGACAATAAGCTCAACTGTAGTAATCAATGCCAGGCAGCTGCTGCCAAAGCAAATAGGATCATGGGGTGCATCAGGAGGGGCATAGGGGCTCATGACCAGAGCATCATTTTACCCCTGTACAAGTCACTGGTCAGACCCCATATGGAGTACTGTGTACAGTTCTGGGCACCTGTGCTTAAAAAGGACATATTAGAACCGGAGCGCGTTCAAAGAAGGGCAATAAAGTTAATAAAAGGTGTGTGGGTCTAGAGTACCCTGAAAGATTGTCAAGGTTTATTTAGTTTAGAAAAAAGACGCTTGAGGAGTGATATAATAACTATGTATAAATATATTTGGGGTCAATACAAAGATCTGTCCCACAATCTATTTATACCCCGGAGTGTAACTATAGCCCAAGCTAGTCAGCAGCTAAGTTGGTAGAGCCCAGTGGGTGGAGCCACTGAATGCCCAGATATACCAGGTCCCTGGGTCTACGCGAAGCCCTGGTCTTCACTTGAGCCCTCAGTAGGGAAGGACAGGCTAAGCTGCAGGACACTGTGGCATTCACCTGGCAGTACTGGGCACCAGGGCCTGGGCATGGCTGTAGGTAGATAGGAGGCAAGGTATGTATGCAAAGCAGGGTCAAAATCAGGGCTGAGGTTAAAGGGCAGGTGGTGGAAATCAAATACAAAAGTCCAAACAAGATGTCAGGGCTAACAGCAAAAAAGCATAGTTAAAACAAACCGTAGTCAAAATCCAGAGAAGCAGTCCAAGGGTGATCCAGAAAACAAAGTCCAAAACCAAGGGTCAAAACAAGGAATCCAATAAGAGTAAGCATGATCCAGGAAGCAAGGGGCTGAGAATATCCAAAAACAATCCAGCAATTACTTGGTGCAAGGCACTTCCTTATAAAGCAGGTAGGAGCCAATTAGGGGGTATACATGCATCTTGTACCCACACTAATCATGTGACTGATCTAATCACATGACTGCTCTAATCATGACTGCTCTAATCACATGATCACACTACCTACCTCAACCGAACCAACAGCCTGGCACAGTTGGAAAAGAAAGGTAGCAGCCATTTCGGAGCTTCTTCTCCCAACATCTCAGTCATGCTGCTGCCTGGATTCAACTGATATAACTGACAATGCAAAGTAACAGGAAGCCCAGCAGCACTTCCTGTTTGCAGGTGGCCCGCACATCCATGAACTGCCATTGTGTTTCTAAAATGTACTACAGCAGGAGATCAGGAGTCAGAAAAAGGTAAATTAATTTTCGTGTGCAGCAATCTACATTGCCCTGGGGAGGGATGCATATGAGCACTGTTTGTTGTGTTGGTATTGGTTAAAGTCATTGCTGACTGTTCGCTTTTACTGGACTGAGCTGAGCTGAAAGTAAGAGACAATAAACAGACGGGAAAACTTGTAAGCAGACTACCTGCTAGAGTGAACCCCAAGACTCTTTACATTGAACCTGTTTTGTTGGTGATCCAATGTGCGGATCTGTGAGCTGGCAGCGACCTGACACTAAGCTGTAGAAGAGTTACCTACAGGCTCCAAGTACTGAAAAACTGTGTTGTGAAATGTGTGTGTTTTGTGTTTACTGGGCTGTGGGTCAGAGCTAAGCTAAGGTACCCCGCTGAGCCATTCACTCAGGCCCAACCATAGTAGTGGCAGCATTCATTTCACTGCTAGTAGTAGCAGCAGTAATGTACGCGGTAGTAGTAGCAGCAACAGTAATGTATGTGGTAGTAGTAGCAGCATCATCAAGCCAGAGTTGTCCATTTCCTCCAGTGGGCATGTTATTTTGGACAATGCATCCATTGTGGACTGGTTGACTCGCTTATCTCAGGAAGAGGAAGACTGACCTCCTCTACTACAGCTACACATCACAGTAAAAGAAGATTTTCTCTTCCATCATCTGTCTCTTTACTACCCATCCTAATGGGGTACCTGCTTTTCTCAGCAGCCCGGTTGCTATGAATAGCGATGAGGAGAATTTGTTTGACGAAAGTCAGCCTTTGGAGTGTGTTGCGAAGGTGGAAACAGTGTCCAAGACACATGGCTGTGGCAGTGGGGGTGGTGGTAGACATGGACATAATGGCAGTTATAAAGGTGGCTGTGGGGTGGGAAGGCAAGTAGACCATGATGAAACAACAGAACAGGGAAGTGGCGGGGATCAGGAGGAGGAGTATGAATATGTAGTTTTGGACAGGACCTGGGAACCAGGCAACAAGGAAGGGACATCGTCAGAGCAGGAGGGTACTTCTGGTATTTCAGCCGAGCCAAGGTAGGGCCAGATAATCTGCAAAACGGCACAGGGCTTGGTCTGCTGGTATGGTTCACGCAGGGGCAGGTGATGGCAACACTGATGCTGCTTTCGAAGACTTCAGAAAAAAAACCTGCCAGAGGAGGAGCAAAGTCTGGTGGTGGTGTTGGAAAGGCTAGTTCTCCGTGTGGCAACTCTTTTGCGTGGATAAGTGATGATTTTAAAACCCCTGATGCTGCTGATGCCACTGATCAGCTTGCCACTACTACCACCAACAGCGCCTCTGCTGCTAGCCTGCCACCCTCTGCTACTGCCAGGCCAACTGCCAAAATTTAGGGGTGCCAATCCTGCTGCCACCCGCGTTACAAGTGTAACAATTTTTTTGAGGGCTTGCCCACTACTGCTAGGCCAACACAACCACAGTGTAACCCTGTAATGGCCAAAATGGGCACATTTTTCAGCACTTGTAAAAAGCCATTGCTTCTTCTTCAGCTAAAATGTAAGGGTGCCAATCCCACTGC
This sequence comes from Gastrophryne carolinensis, assembly GCA_027917425.1. NCBI lineage: Eukaryota > Metazoa > Chordata > Amphibia > Anura > Microhylidae > Gastrophryne > Gastrophryne carolinensis. The sequence goes on from CM051235.1 coordinate 442,901,834, forward strand.
TACCCATGTTACAAATGGTACTGCCAGACTTACACAACTGCAGGTCTACCCCCTGTGATGCCCAAAATGGGTAAATGTTTCAACGCTTGTAAAAAGCCATTACTCCTTTTCACATTCCAGGAACACCAAACCTGTTGCTTCTCCCCATTTACTAGCAGCAGGCTATTAAAATGCTAAAAAATATGTTTTTATACAGCCTTGGGTGACTTCAGAGTGTTAAAAATGGACTTTTAGGGCCATCCGGCATTGTTCTCCATGCATTTTAGACAAAAGATTGTCCCAAACTAGTTCAGACCGAACCAAACTTTTTCAGAAAAGTTTGGCGAACCAGTGAACCAAACTTTTGAAAAGTTCACTCATCTCTATTCATAATGTTAATAGTATAAACTGTTTTTTGTTACATCTGTCTAAATTGCCATTTATCCCTGCAAAGCTCAGGGCATAATTTTTAGATTTAAGCAGGGCCGGCCTTACCATGGGTCCCGGTGGGTCCATAGTCCCAGGCCGCACTTTAAGGCTGGCAGCGGTGGGAACATATTTGGCGACAGAGGTGGGCGGCAGCAGCGGGCAGGACCATCGTGACTGCGGAGGCAAACTCGTAGCACACGCCTCCCGATTTTCCCGGGATTGTCACGATTATTTCCCAAAATCCCGCGGTCCCGGACTGTTGCAAATTCTCCCAGCACGCCCTGCGCCATGGACACTGAGCAAGGGACCTGCTGTGCACCGCCCGTGAGGCCAGCTTCTTCTGAATTAATAGTTCCCGGCGCCGGCGCGAAGAGACTTCCTAGCGTGCGGGTGATGAAAAAAACTTCCAGCATGCAGGGGTGAAGGCAGCCGACATTGCCGGAGGAGCTGCTGTCAATCTGCGAGCAGGGGGCGGGGCAGTAGTTCTTATGGGCGCCGGCTGGAACTAAAGCACTGTTGCTGTGTTCGCGGGGGAGCCTCAATAGGAGTGCACAGAGTGCTGGGTTTGACAGGCTCTCCAGGCTCATAAGTGTGTGCACGGAGTGACAGAGGCCTGTAGCTGAGAGCAAGTGTGCTGCCTCTCAGTGCCTGACACTCAGACTGCTTCCCCCCTAAGAGATAAGAATGTGGCATTTCCTGTCCCGGCTGCCCTGTGGCATGTCAGCTGTGTGTGCAGAAAATGGCTCCCCCACTCATACAAACAAGGCAACAGATTTATGTTCAGAATGTTCTAGGTGGGATGATTTTTCTTTCAATGGATCGTTGCCCAGTTCCCCAACATCCCTGCTCAGCCACTGCAAAGGCTTAGAGGGACCTTGGTTGTAAGAGCGGGGGCCGGACCTATGTGCGCATGTGTCTGCCTGTGTGTGACTTTGTGTGTGGGCTTGCATGCATGCATGTATGTGTGTGTGTCTGCATGTATGTGTGTGTGTCTGCATGTATGTGTGTGTGTGTGTGTCTGCATGTATGTGTGTGTGGAGAGGGCATGCATGCAGTGTGTGTGTTTGCCTGCACATATGTATTTGCCTGAATGTTTATGTTTGCCTGTGTGTGTAGGGGGGCTTGTCTGCATTCATGTGTGTGAGGCTTGCCTGTGTGTGTGTGGGAGGGTGTTTTCATGTAATTTGTTACTATGTATTTATTAGGTGGCGTTTCCCTTTAAGGCCGTGGCTGGGGGCGTGCCTTTTTTCAAAAGTTGGGAGGTATGCCGTAGCGTAGAAGGAATGAACGCCACTCTCCATAGCGGGTCATTCACAAACTTTTCCGTACTGCGTGTGTGAGGCAGAGCCGAGAGAAGCGCCGCACTCGCAGCATTGTGGGATGCAATAAAATGGGGGCAGAGGCGAGCTGCAGGAGAGTGCGCGCACTGCTGGGGGAAGCGTGGCTTTCACCAATAGCCACGCTGGTTGGCTGAGCCACTGCAGGGGGAGGCGTCGCTATTTGACAGGGACTGCTGGAGGCAGGGCGCTAGTCGGGTCTGGAGAGAGGCATAGCGCACACCGGCGGCTGCTTCACACTGTGATAGGTAAGCGGGAGAGGCTGCCGCACGTTCACTATACCTTCAGTTCGGTTGCTTCTGAAAGCTTCCGTGGAAGAGAGGAGGTTCCAACTTATCTGGCGTTCATAGAGCTAGGTGGGCGGTCGTCACGTTACAGCCTGGTGCCTGGTGGCTTCCAGCCTGCCAAGGGCCGTGGACACGGGTTGCCCGTTATAGTCTGTACTGTCCAGGTGCCAGATTAAAAGATATCGGTGGCAGAGCTGTACACCTGCCTGTGGGTGGCTGCTTGGTTACGGTGGCTGTGCATCCTGGGTGGCCATGTTTGCTGGTCACCTGTATAGAGTGTAATTGGAACAGTTGGGGTTGAGCTTGTCCAGTTACAGGGCTACCCCTTATTGGCCATTTAACACCAATGGCTAAAAGACTCCAGGGCTGATTCTGATTTGTGATGTGCCGCTGTGCGTAGCCCCTGCAGTACTTGCATAGCTGGCAATCCAACAGTGAATGTGTGGGCTATGGCCACATCCCTGCTTTAACTTCATCTGAGGCGTGCACCAGGTGGGGAGGGGGTGTGGCCAGTGCCCCCCCCCCCCTTAGCTAGATTTGTGCTGAATGTTGCGCTGAACGTGCTCATTGCCTGTCTGCATGCTCTGTGGGATTGCTGAAAGTGGTGGGGGGTCCACACACTGGGCATCCCAAATTAAGATGCCCTATCACAGAGGAATAACACCTGGGAGAAGGACAGTACTGGTTGGTGGCCTTCTTTAATGGAGAGGTGCAGTGTTTCAGAATAGGGCTTGCTTGTCCCATGTTCTTCTATTTATCAAGCTGGGAGACCATGCCCAATGCTGTGGAATGCTGGATATCCAGCCAAGTGGCAGAGGCCAAGAAGTTTGGGTCTAAAGTTTGGGTCCCATGCATGGCTCCAAAACTAAACTGTGCTATCACTAATCTGTTCAATTTATGGGATGAAAGCTACCAGTTCATCACCTGCATGGCTGTATTTACCATTAGACAAACCTAGGCATGTGCCTAGGGCAGCCACTTGCAAGGGGAGGTGCCATAGTATGTGGTTACTGTACTATAGTAAAGAAAAAAGGTGAAATAAAGGTGCTGGCGCCTTAATGCGCCCTCATGACCCCCCCAGCCATGACAGTGGGGAGATTTGGGGGTTTTTATAGAGTCTGGCATCACAAATCTGGTTGTTCCTAAGTAAGTATCAAAGCCCAGGATAGTGAAAATCCTGGGTTTTGGAACAAAACCCGAATTGAGATTCTGCGCTATGTGAAAACCCCCCAGTTTGCCTAGTAAAAATCACCTCTCCTCTTTTTTTTTTTTTATTTTGTGTGTGTGTGTGTGTGGGGGGGGGGGGGGCAGCATTTCACTCTTGGACCCAGGCAGCACAATGTCTTGGGCCAGCCCTGGATTTAAGACTGCTTCACTATCTACTTTCATGACTACAAAGCCAATAAACATGACCACAGGAATTTAGGGTGCCTTTACCCAAAACATTATTGTAAATACTTTGAAGATTAGACAATGGTTTGGGTTTGTTTGTCATAGAACATTTGTATGCAAGATCTAATCTTAAAACAAAATCTTCTTTTGCTTTAGCATTGCAGTCTTTTGGGCACGTTTTAGCAGAGGAGTCCCTTGCACGTCCGGACAATCTGAGCCTCATAAACAATGGTATTTATGTTATTCAAACCTGTTCCTCATAAATGGTTGGGTTTATGGATTACACATGCCTCAGATCATTTGTCCACTCAGCTTCCCGTCTATCTATGTGGCTCCTTTTGTCCCAGAAGGTGATTGCCTCAAACATCTTCACTTTTACATTCCAAAATTGACGTTTTATTTGAATCAAGGTTTTGCCTTTTACACCTACACCATTGGCTATAAACATTTATGGCAAATGGCTACACAGGCTGTAAATATGGGAAACCCATTAATAAGAATGTGCCAGTTGGCATTAAACCAACATACCAAGGGTAGTGAACATAAATTATGTACATGTCAAAAATAGACAGAATTAATTGATCTTTTTGATAAACATTAGGCTTACTGTATTTTTCGCCCTAAAAGACGCACCTGCCTATAAGAAGCACCCTGGATTGGTAGATAAAAATTAGAAAAAAAATTTCTGAACCAAATACCCCCTACCAAACACCCCATTATAGACAGTGTGCAGAATTCCCCCAATCACACCATTACAGACCCCACATTACAGACAGTAAGCAGTATTCCACATTAAAGGCAGGAAGGGGCATCCCACATTACAGGAAGTAAGTGGCATCCCAAATTACAGACAGTGAGGGGCATCCCAAATTACAGGCAGTGTGCAGGCATCCCCAATACAGACAGTGTGCTGGCATCCCCAATACAGGCAGTGTGTGGCATCCCCAATACAGGCAGTGTGCTGGCATCCCAAATACAGGCAGTGTGTGGCATCCCCAATACAGGCAGTGTGCTGGCATCCCAAATACAGGCAATGTGCAGGCATCCCCAATATAGGCAGTGTGCAGGCATCCCCAATACAGACAGTGTGCTGGCATCCCAAATACAGGCAGTGTGTGGCATCCCCAATACAGGCAGTGTGCTGGCATCCCCAATACAGGCAGTGTGCAGGCATCCCCAATACAGGCAGTGTGCTGGCATCCCCAATACAGGCAGTGTGCAGGCATCCCCAATATAGGCAGTGTGCTGGCATCCCCAATACAGGCAGTGTGCAGGCATCCCCAATACAGGCAGTGTGCAGGCATCCCCAATACAGACAGTGTGCAGGCATCCCCAATACAGGAAGTGTGCTGGCATCCCAAATACAGGCAGTGTGCTGGCATCCCAAATACAGGCAGTGTGCAGGCATCCCCAATACAGGCAGTGTGCCGGCATCCCCAATACAGGCAGTGTGCTGGCATCCCCAATACAGGCAGTGTGCTGGCATCCCCAATACAGGCAGTGTGCAGGCATCTCCAATATAGGCAGTGTGCAGGCATCCCCAATACAGGCAGTGTGCAGGCATCCCCAATACAGGCAGTGTGCTGGCATCCCCAATACAGGCAGTGTGCTGGCATCCCCAATACAGGCAGTGTGCAGGCATCTCCAATACAGGCAGTGTGCTGGCATCCCCAATACAGGCAGTGTGCAGGCACCCCCAATACAGTGTGCAGGCATCCCCAATACAGGCAGTGTGCAGGCATCCCAAATACAGGCAGTGTGCAGGCATCCCCAATACAGGCAGTGTGCAGGCATCCCCAATACAGGCAGTGTGCTGGCATCCCCAATACAGGCAGTGTGCTGGCATCCCCAATACAGGCAGTGTGCTGGCATCCCCAATACAGGCAGTGTGCAGGCATCTCCAATACAGGCAGTGTGCTGGCATCCCCAATACAGACAGTGTGCAGGCACCCCCAATACAGTGTGCAGGCATCCCCAATACAGGCAGTGTGCAGGCATCCCAAATACAGGCAGTGTGCAGGCATCCCCAATACAGGAAGTGTGCAGGCATCCCAATACAGGCAGTGTGCAGGCATCCCCAATACAGGCAGTGTGCAGGCATCCCCAATACAGGCAGTGTGCTGGCATCCCCAATACAGGCAGTGTGCAGGCATCCCCAATACAGGAAGTGTGCAGGCATCCCCAATACAGGCAGTGTGCAGGCATCCCCAATATAGGCAGTGTGCAGGCATCCCCAATACAGGCAGTGTGCTGGCATCCCCAATACAGGCAGTGTGCAGGCATCCCCAAAACAGGCAGTGTGCTGGCATCCCCAATACAGACAGTGTGCTGGCATCCCCAATGCAGGCAGTGTGCTGGCATCCCCAATACAGGCAATGTGCTGGCATCCCCAATACAGGCAGTGTGCAGGCATCCCCAATACAGGCAGTGTGCTTGCATCCCCAATACAGGAAGTGTGCAGGCATCCCCAATACAGGCAGTGTGCTGGCATCCCCAATACAGGAAGTGTGCAGGCATCCCCAATACAGGCAGTGTGCTGGCATCCCCAATACAGACAGTGTGCTGGCATCCCCAATGCAGGCAGTGTGCTGGCATCCCAAATACAGGCAGTGTGCAGGCATCCCCAATACAGGCAGTGTGCAGGCATCCCCAATACAGGCAGTGTGCAGGCATCCCCAATACAGGCAGTGTGCTGGCATCCCAAATACAGGCAGTGTGCAGGCATCCCCAATACAGGCAGTGTGCTGGCATCCCCAATACAGACAGTGTGCAGGCATCCCCAATACAGTGTGCAGGCATCCCCAATACAGTGTGCAGGCATCCCCAATACAGGCAGTGTGCAGGCATCCCAAATACAGGCAGTGTGCTGGCATCCCCAAAACAGGCAGTGTGCAGGCATCCCCAATACAGGCAGTGTGCTGGCATCCCCAATACAGTGTGCAGGCATCCCCAATACAGGCAGTGTGCAGGCATCACCAATACAGGCAGTGTGCAGGCATCCCCAATACAGGCAGTGTGCAGGCATCCCCAATACAGGCAGTGTGCAGGCATCCCCAATACAGGCAGTGTGCAGGCATCCCCAATATAGGCAGTGTGCAGGCATCCCCAATACAGGCAGTGTGCTGGCATCCCCAATACAGGCAGTGTGCAGGCATCCCCAATGCAGGCAGTGTGCTGGCATCCCCAATACAGACAGTGTGCTGGCATCCCCAATGCAGGCAGTGTGCTGGCATCCCCAATACAGGCAATGTGCTGGCATCCCCAATACAGGCAGTGTGCAGGCATCCCCAATACAGGCAGTGTGCTTGCATCCCCAATACAGGAAGTGTGCAGGCATCCCCAATACAGGCAGTGTGCTGGCATCCCCAATACAGGAAGTGTGCAGGCATCCCCAATACAGGCAGTGTGCTGGCATCCCCAATACAGACAGTGTGCTGGCATCCCCAATGCAGGCAGTGTGCTGGCATCCCAAATACAGGCAGTGTGCAGGCATCCCCAATACAGGCAGTGTGCAGGCATCCCCAATACAGGCAGTGTGCAGGCATCCCCAATACAGGCAGTGTGCTGGCATCCCAAATACAGGCAGTGTGCAGGCATCCCCAATACAGGCAGTGTGCTGGCATCCCCAATACAGGCAGTGTGCAGGCATCCCCAATACAGTGTGCAGGCATCCCCAATACAGTGTGCAGGCATCCCCAATACAGGCAGTGTGCAGGCATCCCAAATACAGGCAGTGTGCTGGCATCCCCAATACAGGCAGTGTGCAGGCATCCCCAATACAGGCAGTGTGCTGGCATCCCCAATACAGTGTGCAGGCATCCCCAATACAGGCAGTGTGCAGGCATCACCAATACAGGCAGTGTGCAGGCATCCCCAATACAGGCAGTGTGCAGGCATCACCAATACAGGCAGTGTGCAGGCATCCCCAATACAGGCAGTGTGCAGGCATCACCAATACAGGCAGTGTGCAGGCATCCCCAATACAGGCAGTGTGCAGGCATCACCAATACAGGCAGTGTGCAGGCATCACCAATACAGGCAGTGTGCAGGCATCCCCAATACAGGCAGTGTACTGGCATCCCCAATACAGGCAGTGTGCGGGCATCCCCAATACAGGCAGTGTGCGGGCATCCCCAATACAGGCAGTGTGCAGGCATCACCAATACAGGCAGTGTGCAGGCATCACCAATACAGGCAGTGTGCTGGCATCCCCAATACAATGTGCTGGCATCCCCAATACAGGCAGTGTGCAGGCATCCCCAATACAGGCAGTGTGCAGGCATCCCCAATACAGGCAGTGTGCTTGCATCCCCAATACAGGCAGTGTGCTGGCATCCCCAATACAGGCAGTGTGCGGGCATCCCCAATACAGGCAGTGTGCAGGCATCCCCAATACAGGCAGTGTGCTGGCATCCCCAATACAGGCAGTGTGCTGGCATCCCCAATACAGGCAGTGTGCTGGCATCCCCAATACAGGCAGTGTGCGGGCATCCCCAATACAGGCAGTGTGCTGGCATCCCCAATACAGTGTGCAGGCATTCCCAATGGCATCCCAAATAGTGTGCAGGCATCCCAAATACTGTGCAGGCATCCCCAATGTCATCCGAAATAGTGTGCAGGCATCCCCAATGGCATCCCAAATAGTGTGCAGGCATCCCCAATGGCATCCCAAATAGTGTGCAGGCATCGCCAATGTGCATAAAAAAAAAAAAAAGAAAAAAAAAACTTACCGTGTGCCGCAGGTTCAGAGTGGGCCGATTCCCGCCCGGGGGGACTTGCCGCTGTGAACTTGCGGCTAACTGCCGCTCCCCGACGCCGCCCCCACCACCTCTTACACTCTTACAGAGGCGGTGGGGAGCAGCAGCCAGCCGCAAGTTCACAGCGAGCCGGCTCCAGCTTCTGGGTGGGCCTGTCAGCGTCACAGGCCACGCCCTACCCAGGGGCCGGAACCAGATGAAGGAGGAGGCAGACGGGCAGCGGCAACTACCAAGGCTGCGGGGGATCCGTGGAATGTACGTTTTTTTTTTTAACATTCGCCCGTTAAGACGCATGGACATTTTTCCCCCACTTTTGGGGAAAAATAAGTGCGTCTTATATGGCGAAAAATACGGTAATTAGCCATTTGCATGTTACCTGCTTTTGTAATGGGATAACCTTTTGGGACAAGTTGTAAATTCGGGAAATATTGAATACAATAATAGAAAGTGGATGTTTAGATACTCATGAAGTATTCTTGATCTATTTAATACTTCCTGCTCGCTAACAGGCTGAAAAAAATGCTTCCCATATCTCTTTGGTGGTACACATGGGTGTTTTTGCTCCTTACTCTACTGATGTTATACAGACTTATGCTATTGGGAGAGGTACATAGAGTAAGTCTGTGTGCACCCGTCCATGGGGCCTACGTAGGCATGTATGTCTGTTTGCAGATTAAAAGGACTGACCAGTCAATATCATTTGTTAGACAGCTTGCCTGTCTGCATTGTCAGTCCCATGCTATCTCTTTTCTCTAGTCACAGAAAGGTAGAGCAATGTTTTCTTTTCTAACTCTCCTCCAGTGCCTCCCTCCTGATCTGGACCACAAATTCAATCCTGAGGCTTGTGTCTACTTGACACCCCCTCTGTTATAGGCTAAAATGGAGCTCTCCACACAGTCAATCTCCGCTCAATCTAAAGCAACTGCACGCTGTGTGCTTTGATGCCCTGACACTCATTACAGAAGGCATGAGGATTATGAACAAAATTAGGTAAAAACTAAAATTACTCTGGCAACATAGCTTTATTTTTAAAAAAGAGAAAATGAGAACACTGTCATGTGTAGTCATGTGTTGTCCTACACAATGGGAATACTTAAGTGAACAGTACCTGCACATAGACATACCCCAGGTTTGTCCCATAGCTGGGTGAATATAAACCTATGTGCTCACACCTTTCAGGGCCATAAATCTGTATAACTTAGTAGAGAGTGACCCAAGTGCCAGAAGCATCCATTTGAAACCATCACCACCACCACCCATCTATGTTCTCTTGTAGGAAGCCCATGAACAGACAAAGAAAGTAAGACAGCATTGCAACTACCTGCACACATACTATGCAACACTGGGTTTTTGAATGTGAACCAACTTGGGATCTCAGTTTGTAAATGAACTAAGATCTAAAGGGGTTTTGTAGGTTCTTCTGTTGTTTACTCCAGTCACAGTTTAAAAACATAGTGGCATCTTACCAATGCACAACCACAACAGAAATATGAATGTTAAAGTTTTAGACCTCTGCTGGACCAGGTGTGACTGTTGCTGGGAGAATAATAAGGATTTGCTGAGTTCAGCCTTCCCTTTAACTGGTGCCAACCCCTAAATAAGGATGCCTGGAGGTTTGCTCAACACTTACTGCTCTCTGTAACCCCATTGGGGATATTTATCCTCACATTGCAAGAAAGTAAAAAATAATTTAATAATAATAACATGTGGGCTCCAAAAGGCAGCTACAATCACCCAACCTCCAACAGCTTTTATACCTTGCAGCAGAGGCTCATTTTTATTCTGGCTTCAGGGTACACGCCTGCTTTCAGTATTTTGGAGTTTCATTGGGACTCTTTGTACTGCAGATTGACAAGCCCATTTGCTGATTTATTCTGATATAAATAGTTTTAGCATTTTGTCATTTCTCTTATTCTTATTTTCAAGAAATATGCATGCAGGTGGTGGTGATTGTGGTGGCAGTGGTAGCGGTGGGGGTGGTGGTTGATCTGTCATTAGTAGGTCTAGACCCAGCACGTATTGCAGTGATGGTCCGAATTCTGAAGAATAAGGACTGCACCTACAGAAGCACCTTACATGCACTAGCGGATTTCCACCACAGAGACATCTGCATCTGTTTTATTGCAGGATATATAAGCCCTTTTTCTATTTTTTTCAATTTGATTGTCCCCTGTGCACCACCTAATTCAGATATCATTTATTTGAGCAGCTTGCTCTTTCTCTCATCTGAAAACAGATGACCTGGATCTGTACACACTGTATGTACACACTCTATGTATTCATATTTAGAGGCTGATGGGGGGCACATGTATGCTCAAATTATATTTGGGGGAACAGGCCTATAAGAGATTAATCATGGGAGGGGGAAGTTAATTTTTGAGTGTGGGAGTTTTGCATCCACCCTACATATTCAATTTGGAGGCTGGGGGATCAGTGCACATGCTTTATATTCATATTTGGAGGCTGACAGGGGAAACCACATGTTTGCCACATATTAAATTTTGGGGGATGGGGCCGAAGGAATTTCCTAATGGGGGGGTCAGCTAATTTTTGGGTGTGGGGGGGATTCTCATGCACTCGGCATATTCATTTTGGGGGCTAAATGTGGATCAGTGCACAGCTTATTTTTGATTGCTGAAGGTGGGCAGTGTTGGAGACTTGAAGGGCACAAGTGCTTAGAGTGCTTAGGGCATCATGAACACCAAAAATCCCCCCCCCCCGTATGCATGCAATAATCTCCTGTTCTGCTGATGTGTGCAACAGGAGCTTACCTGAGTGCTTCTACATACTATAGATATTGAAAAAGGTGCCTATTTTGTCGTTACTTTTAAAACAAATTTATAGGATATTAAAAATAACACAAAAAAATACAAAAACTAAATATGATACAATAAATAGAGCAGCAATTAAGAGTAATAATCAATAACACAGAAATATCGAAAAAACATTTTTGATTCAGAAAAGTGTTTTACAGTGACTTGATAATAGCAATGTGTATGTCATTCTTTACAGACCGTTAGAGACATGACAAGATAAACTACCTGAAGGCATTTGGTCAGTTCATTGTACTGTAATGTGGTGGAGTGACAGCACATGGGACAGCATTGCGGAGGGGGGGGGGGGGATCTTTACACATATGTTTTTCAGTAAAGTCTCAGAAATGAATGCAGAGAGGGGAGGGTCAGGGGATGAAGGGATGACAGGGGTCTCAGACACTTAGGAGTAAACTCTGGGATGAGACAACACTCATTGGCTGACGACTGGTCCTCTCTGTTGGGTCTGAAGAACACTTAAACATCCCGGAGAGCTGGGAGCCAGCAGAGTCCAGGTCGTCATCAGATTGGGGTAGGTGCTCTCTGGTCTGGTCCCCGATGCACTGACACTATACAGGCAGGATGGAGGAAGATAGGTAGAAGTATAGAGGATAAATGGGAGCTATTTAAACAGAGAAAAATAGAAAATATGCCATGCAAGTTATTATAAGACGGGAAATAGGTTTTATTGTGCAACTTTTTAACTTTGTTTTGATATGTGCTTTCTTTTGTCTAAAAGATAGATTATGCCGCTTGACGTGCTAACCACTAATTGTAATTTTAAAATGACAGCTTCATTGCTAATGACGAGAAAATTGCTGTAGTTTACACTTAGCAAAAGTACTCTGGCAGACATATCCTTTTATTTACTAAGTGATTTGTGCTTATCAGGTATATTTTAGTGGCAGAATTGGATTAATGAATGTATTATGGGATTTTTCTTTTTTTTTTACATAAACTGCTTTCTATTATGGTTTTTCTTGTTTTCCTGTTGATTTTGTTTTGTTAAAGTGAGCATGTCCTCGTATAAATCATTAGGTATGTGGCATGGACCTGCACTTAAAATTCTTACCATGTAATAGCCGGAACTGCATGGTGGTGCAAACATACATTTCAATAGGACTAGAATACCTCTGCATGGGACAATGGTGGCTGGGGCTACCTCTTCATGGATAGGAAATCCCTGCATGGGATAATAGTGTCTGGGGCTACCTCTTCATGGATAGGAAATCCTTGCATGGGACAATAGTGTCTGGGGCTACCTCTTCATGGATAGGAAATCCTTGCATGGGACAATAGTGTCTGGGGCTACCTCTTCATGGATAGGAAATCCCTGCATGGGACAATAGTGTCTGGGGCTACCTCTTCATGGATAGGAAATCCCTGCATGGGACAATAGTGTCTGGGGCTACCTCTTCATGTATAGGAAATGCCTGCATAGGACAATGATGTTTGGGGCTACCTCTTCATGGATAGGAAATCCCTGCATAGGACAATGATGTCTGGGGCTACCTCTTCATGGATAGGAAATCCCTGCATGGGACAATAGTGTCTGGGGCTACCTCTTCATGGATAGGAAATCCCTGCATGGGACAATAGTGTCTGGGGCTACCTCTTCATGGATAGGAAATGCCTGCATAGGACAATGATGTTTGGGGCTACCTCTTCATGGATAGGAAATCCCTGCATAGGACAATGATGTCTGGGGCTACCTCTTCATGGATAGGAAATGCCTGCATGGGACAATGATGTCTGGGGCTACCTCTTCATGGATAGGAAATCCCTGCATGGGACAATAGTGTCTGGGGCTACCTCTTCATGGATAGGAAATCCCTGCATAGGACAATGATGTCTGGGGCTACCTCTTCATGGATAGGAAATCCCTGCATAGGACAAGGATGTCTGGGGCTACCTCTTCATGGATAGGAAATCCCAGCATAGGACAATGATGTCTGGGGCTACCTCTTCATGGATAGGAAATGCCTGCATAGGACAATGATGTCTGGGGCTACCTCTTCATGGATAGGAAATCCCTGCATAGGACAATGATGTCTGGGGCTACCTCTTCATGGATAGGAAATGCCTGCATGGGACAATGATGTCTGGGGCTACCTCTTCATGGATAGGAAATCCCTGCATGGGACAATAGTGTCTGGGGCTACCTCTTCATGGATAGGAAATCCCTGCATAGGACAATGATGTCTGGGGCTACCTCTTCATGGATAGGAAATCCCTGCATAGGACAATGATGTCTGGGGCTACCTCTTCATGGATAGGAAATCCCTGCATAGGACAAGGATGTCTGGGGCTACCTCTTCATGGATAGGAAATCCCAGCATAGGACAATGATGTCTGGGGCTACCTCTTCATGGATAGGAAATGCCTGCATAGGACAATGAACTCTGGGGCTACCTCTTCATGGATAGGAAATCTCTGCATGGGATAATAGTGTCTGGGGTTACCTCTTCATGGATAGGAAATGCCTGCATAGGACAATGATGTCTGGGGCTACCTCCTCATGGATAGGAAATCCCTGCATGGGACAATGATGGCTGGGGCTACCTCTTCATGGATAGGAAATCCCTGCATGGGACAATGATGTCTGGGGCTACCTATTCATGGATAGGAAATCTCTGCATGGGATAATAGTGTCTGGGGCTACCTCTTCATGGATAGGAAATCCTTGCATGGGATAATAGTGTCTGGGGCTACCTCTTCATGGATAGGAAATGCCTGCATAGGACAATGATGTCTGGGGCTACCTCTTCATGGATAGGAAATCCCTGCATGGGACAATGATGTCTGGGGCTACCTCTTCATGGATAGGAAATGCCTGCATAGGACAATGATGTCTGGGGCTACCTCTTCATGGATAGGAAATCCCTGCATGGGACAATGATGGCTGGGGCTACCTCTTCATGGATAGGAAATCCCTGCATGGAACAATGATGGCTGGGGCTACCTCTTCATGGATAGGAAATGCCTGCATAGGACAATGATGGCTGGGGCTACCCCTTCATGGATAGGAAATGCCTGCATAGGACAATGATGTCTGGGGCTACCTCTTCATGGATAGGAAATCCCTGCATGGGACAATGATGGCTGGGGCTACCTCTTCATGGATAGGAAATGCCTGCATGGGACAATAGTGTCTGGGGCTACCTCTTCATGGATAGGAAATCCCTGCATGGGATAATAGTGTCTGGGGCTACCTCTTCATGGATAGGAAATCCTTGCATGGGACAATAGTGTCTGGGGCTACCTCTTCATGGATAGGAAATGCCTGCATAGGACAATGATGTCTGGGGCTACCTCTTCATGGATAGGAAATCCCTGCATGGGACAATGATGTCTGGGGCTACTCTTCATGGATAGGAAAAGCCTGCATAGGACAATGATGTCTGGGGCTACCTCTTCATGGATAGGAAATCCCTGCATGGGACAATGGTGTCTGGGGCTACCTCTTTATGGATAGGAAATCCCTGCATGGGACAATGATGTCTGGGGCTACCTCTTTATGGATAGGAAATCCCTGCATGGGACAATGATGGCTGGGGCTACCTCTTCATGGATAGGAAATGCCTGCATAATACAATGATGTCTGGGGCTACCTCTTCATGGATAGGAAATCCCTGCATGGGACAATAGTGTCTGGGGCTACCTCTTCATGGATAGGAAATCCCTGCATGGGACAATGGTGTCTGGGGCTACATCTTTATGGATAGGAAATCCCTGCATGGGACAATAGTGTCTGGGGCTACCTCTTCATGGATAGGAAATCCCTGCATGGGACAATAGTGTCTGGGGCTACCTCTTCATGGATAGGAAATCCCTGCATGGGACAATGGTGTCTGGGGCTACATCTTTATGGATAGGAAATCCCTGCATGGGACAATAGTGTCTGGGGCTACCTCTTCGTGGATAGGAAATCCCTGCATGGGACAATGGTGGCTGGGGCTACCTCTTCATGAATAGGAAATCTCTGCATAGGACAATGATGTCTGGGGCTACCTCTTCATGGATAGGAAAACCCTGCATGGGACAATAGTGTCTGGGGCTACCTCTTTATGGATAGGAAACCCCTGCATGGGACAATGATGGCTGGGGCTACCTCTTCATGGATAGGAAACCCCTGCATGGGACAATGGTGGCTGGGGCTACCTCTTCATGGATAGGAAATCCCAGCATGGGACAATGGTGGCTGGGGCTACCTCTTCATGGATAGGAAATGCCTGCATAGGACAATGATGTCTGGGGCTACCTCTTCATGGATAGGAAATCTCTGCATGGGACAATGCTGTCTGGGGCTACCTCTTCATGGAGAGGAAATCCCTGCATGGGACAATAGTGTCTGTGGCTACCTCTTCATAGATAGGAAATCCCTGCATGGGACAATGATGTCTGGGGCTACCTCTTCATGGATAGGAAATCTCTGCATGGGACAATGATGTCTGGGGCTACCTCTTTATGGATAGGAAACCCCTGCATGGGACAATGATGTCTGGGGCTACCTCTTCATGGATAGGACATCTCTGCATGGGACAATGATGTCTGGGGCTACCTCTTTATGGATAGGAAACCCCTGCATGGGACAATGATGGCTGGGGCTACCTCTTCATGGATAGGAAATCTCTGCATGGGACAATGATGTCTGTGGCTACCTCTTCATGGATAGGAAATCCCTGCATGGGACAATAGTGTCTGTGGCTACCTCTTCATGGATAGGTAATCCCTGCATGGGACAATGGTGGCTGGGGCTACCTCTTCATGAATAGGAAATCCCTGCATGGGACAATGGTGTCTGTGGCTACCTCTTCATGGATAGGAAATCCCTGCATGGGACAATAGTGTCTGTGGCTACCTCTTCGTGGATAGGTAATCCCTGCATGGGACAATGGTGGCTGGGGCTACCTCTTCATGAATAGGAAATCCCTGCATGGGACAATAGTGTCTGGGGCTACCTCTTCATGGATAGGAAATCCCTGCATGGGACAATAGTGTCTGGGGCTACCTCTTCATGGATAGGAAATCCCTGCATGGGACAATAGTGTCTGGGGCTACCTCTTCATGGATAGGAAATCCCTGCATGGGACAATAGTGTCTGGGGCTACCTCTTCATGGATAGGAAATCCCTGCATGGGACAATGATGTCTGGGGCTACCTCTTCATGGATAGGAAATCTCTGCATGGGACAATGATGTCTGGGGCTACCTCTTTATGGATAGGAAACCCCTGCATGGGACAATGATGGCTGGGGCTACCTCTTCATGGATAGGAAATCTCTGCATGGGACAATGATGTCTGGGGCTACCTCTTTATGGATAGGAAACCCCTGCATGGGACAATGATGGCTGGGGCTACCTCTTCATGGATAGGAAATGCCTGCATAGGACAATGATGTCTGGGGCTACCTCTTCATGGATAGGAAATCTCTGCATGGGACAATGATGTCTGGGGCTACCTCTTCATGGATAGGAAATCCCTGCATGGGACAATAGTGTCTGGGGCTACCTCTTCATGGATAGGAAATCCCTGCATGGGACAATAGTGTCTGGGGCTACCTCTTCATGGATAGGTAATCCCTGCATGGGACAATGGTGGCTGGGGCTACCTCTTCATGAATAGGAAATCTGGGACAATGGTGTCTGTGGCTACCTCTTCATGGAGAGGAAATCCCTGCATGGGACAATAGTGTCTGGGGCTACCTCTTCATGGATAGGAAATCCCTGCATGGGACAATGATGTCTGGGGCTACCTCTTCATGGATAGGAAATCTCTGCATGGGACAATGATGTCTGGGGCTACCTCTTTATGGATAGGAAACCCCTGCATGGGACAATGATGGCTGGGGCTACCTCTTCATGGATAGGACATCTCTGCATGGGACAATGATGTCTGGGGCTACCTCTTCATGGAGAGGAAATCTCTGCATGGGACAATAATGTCTGGGGCTACCTCTTCATGGATAGGAAATCCCAGCATGGGACAATGATGTCTGGGGCTACCTCTTCATGGATAGGAAATCTCTGCATGGGACAATGATGTCTGGGGCTACCTCTTCATGGATAGGAAATCCCTGCATGGGACAATGGTGTCTGGGGCTACCTCTTCATGGATAGGAAATCCCTGCATGGGACAATGGTGTCTGGGGCTACCTCTTCATGAATAGGAAATCTCTGCATGGAACAATAGTGTCTGGGGCTACCTCTTCATGGATAGGAAATCCCTGCATGGGACAATGATGTCTGGGGCTACCTCTTCATGGATAGGAAATCTCTGCATGGGACAATGATGTCTGGGGCTACCTCTTCATGGATAGGAAACCCCTGCATGGGACAATGATGGCTGGGGCTACCTCTTCATGGATAGGAAATGCCTGCATAGGACAATGATGTCTGGGGCTACCTCTTCATGGATAGGAAATCTCTGCATGGGACAATGATTTCTGGGGCTACCTCTTCATGGATAGGAAATCCCTGCATGGGACAATAGTGTCTGTGGCTACCTCTTCATGGATAGGAAATCCCAGCATGGGACAATCGTGTCTGGGGCTACCTCTTCATGGATAGGAAGTCCCTCCATGGGACAATGATGGCTGGGGCTACCTATTTATGAATAGGAAATCTCTGCATGGGACAATGGTGGCTGGGGCTACCTCTTCATGGATAGGAAATCCCTGCATGGGACAATAGTGTCCGGGGCTACCTCTTCATGGATAGGAAATCCCTGCATGGGACAATAGTGTCCGGGGCTACCTCTTCATGGATAGGAAATCCCTGCATGGGACAATAGTGTCTGGGGCTACCTCTTCATGGATAGGAAATCCCTGCATGGGACAATGATGGCTGGGGCTACCTCTTCATGGATAGGAAATCCCTGCATGGGACAATAGTGTCTGGGGCTACCTCTTCATGGATAGGAAATCCCTGCATGGGACAATAGTGTCTGGGGCTACCTCTTCATGGATAGGAAATCCCTGCATGGAACAATGGCATCTGGGGCTACCTCTTCATGGATAGGAAATACCTGCATGAGACAATGTTGTCTGTGGCTACATGTGAGTGGATAGGAATTCCCTATATGGAACAATATGGAACAATGTTGTCTGAGGCTACCTCTGTGTGGATAGGAAATCCCTGCATAGAACAATGTTCTCTGTGACTACCTGTACATGGATAGGAAATCCCTGTATAGGAGAAGGTTGTCTGTGGCTACCTGTACATGGATAGGTAATCCCTGCATGGAACCATGATGTCTGTGACTACCTGTACATGGATAGGAAATCCCTGTATAGGAGAAGGTTGTCTGTGGCTACCTGTACATGGATAGGTAATCCCTGCATGGAACCATGATGTCTGTGGCTACCTGTACATGGATAGGAAATCTCTGCATGGGGCAATTTTATCTGTGGCTACCTCTTCATGCATAGGGAATCCCTTCATAAGACAATGTTGCCTGGGGCTCCCTCTTCATGGATAGGACATCCCTGAATGGGACAGTGTTTTCTGGGGCTCCCTCTTCATGGATAGAAAATCTTTGCATGGGACAATGACATATGGGGCTCCCTCTTCATGAATGGGAAATCTCTGCATGGGACAGTGTTTTTCTGGGGCTCCCTCTTCATGGATAGAAAATCCTTGCATGGGACAATGATATCTGGGGTCCCTCTTCATGAATGGGAAATCTCTGCATGGGACAATGATATCTGGGGTCCCTCTTCATGAATGGGAAATCTCTGCATGGGACAATGATATCTGGGGTCCCTCTTCATGAATGGGAAATCTCTGCATGGGACAATGCTGTCTGGGGCTACCTCTGTGTGGATAGGAAATCCCTGCATGGGACAGTGATGTCTGGGGCAGAGTCATAGCTAGGCTTTCTGGCATCCAGGGCAAAGATTCAAAATGGCCCCCCCACCTGTGCTTAGACCCCCCTTTGATGCCCCCTGACCTGCTGCACCCGAGGCATGTGCCCCCTTTGCCCCCCCCAGCTATGCCCCTGGTCTGGGGTTACCTGTGTGTGGATAGGAAATCCCTGCACATGATAATGTAGTCTGGGGACGGTATAAAAAACTCTCGCAATAATCTTGTCCATAATAATAAAAAAAATAAACATGAAAAAATATGTTAATGTGCAAAGCTTGCATGTGTAAAACACACATGAGAATAAGCATTACAATAGATCTACACCCTTGTGGGGTCTGACTGGGGACTGGGAGCCGAAGCTGACACTGTGGCAGCCAATGCAAAGTGTGCTGTGCTTTCTGGTCTCCCATTTAAAGAGGACCAAAACCTAGGATTTTCACTATCCCGGGGTTCTGGTCCTTCCCCCTAGGACACCCCAGTTTTGGGTGCCCCGCTGTGTGAACCTTCTCAGAACGCCAAATCCACTCATGGCTCCATGAGCCTACGTTGCGGCTAGTAGCACTTACAAGCCGCTCCCTTTGGCTGTGCGTGCGTGGCCGGCACAGCCATTCAGTTGAAAGTTTGAGAAATTCACAGCCAAAAAGGGAGATGAGTGATCCCGGCACCGACCATGTATGCACCGTGGGCTTGGGGGAAAGGTAAGAATATTGGGCGCCCTGGGTTGTTTCACACAACTGGGTATTCCAGTTCAGGGTGCCCTGGGGGAATGGAGTAAGCCTTCCCTGGAGTCTCATAGACTCTAGAGTGGATTTTGATCCACTTTAAAGACTCAGCCCTATGCAGTTTTAAAGGCTCAAGGGCCAGATGTTAGGGTTTGGGTCCACTTTGATATGCAATTAATAACCCAACTGCAATT
The DNA here is from genome assembly GCA_027917425.1 of Gastrophryne carolinensis. NCBI lineage: Eukaryota > Metazoa > Chordata > Amphibia > Anura > Microhylidae > Gastrophryne > Gastrophryne carolinensis. The sequence goes on from CM051235.1 coordinate 442,921,609, forward strand.
TTCTCCCAGCAATCCTATCCTGTAAGAGAGTGCCTACATGATGCACTAGACAGACTCTAGAATAGGAAGGAGAGAATAGCAAAGCATACAGGCTCTCCCTCCCACTATGCCCGAGTTTCAGAAAGGGCCATACGCCTATTCTCCTACCTGATCTTTATTAAAGCGGACCAAAACCTATCTATGAGACTCCTCACCTGTGGCATTCCATACTGTGTAAAACCCATTATTCTTACCTTTCCAAGCCTATGACACCAGCATAATTCACCTCCCTTCTCAACTGCGGGCAACCCCGCACATACATTCAGTTGCTTCAGGCAAGGCTGGCCACAGCTGAGAAGGGAGAGGATTGATGCCCTCTGTGGCTAGCCGCAGCGTGGGTTCAAGGAGAGGTGATTTGATTTGGCGTTCTGGGGGGGAGCTCTGTTCACACACTAGAGCACTTAAAACCAGGGTGCCCCAAGTGTAAGGACCAGAACCCGGGATATTGAAAATCATGGGTTTTGCTCCACTTTAAGACAGTGGAATACCAATTTAGCATTTCCCATTGTGAAAGCCCTTTGCTTGCATACCTAGATGTGGCAATCCCATGGCCATGATCTGACAAGCCACCTGGGTCATCTCCTCCATCACCTGCACACACCTGCATCAGACATATCTGAATGGCTCGTGGTGGGTGCGTGCAGCCAGGATGAGCATGGCAAAGAATTCAATGTTCATTCATGTGCAGTAGTGCATGACAATTCATTCGTATTGGAGGAGGCCCAGAGGCATGAAATAGTCAAACTGATGTATGTATATAGCGAACCAGGGGCTTTGACACACACAAATACTAAATCTGCATGCCCCTGTAATTAGCGCATACGCCATTTGAGATTTATGCTTAGGTGGAGATTGGGATTTAGATAAGTGTTAGGAATAGTTCATAGAAATAGCAGCCAGTATTAGAATCTGACTGGCAAACCAGCAGCATTAGTGTCTGTTTACATCTATACACATTCTTATTTGGGATGTCCTGTTGTGTAAAGTCCCATTAGATAGCGGTTAAACATTCTATGCCAGTGATCCCACAGAGCAGACGCAGCCGGGGACATCATGTCCTGCATCACTGTACTCCCTACTTTCCTGACAATGAATGTAGTGTGCTAGTTTATTAATGGGGTGCAAGGTTTTTTCGTGCCCCCTCCCTGGTTGTAATTCATAAGTGTCTACGGCAGTGTTTGCCAAACATCTCCTTGAGGTCTGCCAACAAGTCATGATTTGTGAATCTCCTCATAGCTGTCTCTATAGCTCTGACTGAGCACTAGTTGTGTAGAGATCTACGCTACATGGCCTGTTTGTAGGCCTTGAGGAAAGGGTTGGGGAGCACTGCCCTAGGGGACATCCCAATTTGGGGATCAGCAGCATAACACTAACATAAAGCATATCTCAATCTTTATACTTACCAACTTCTGGGTCCCTGTGATGGCTGTAGATGCAGCATAGCACTAAGCATTTTGATTAAGGATGCCCCTGGGGGTGGGAGAAAGGAGTGACCTTGAGGCTGCTGAGGTTTTGGTTTGCTTTGCCCTCCAGTTAAAGTAACCAAAGAGGCTTTTGTCGTTGTAGCATCTCCTACCTCGCGGGCATGCTAAATTGGGATGCTCATTGGCTTGAGGTCACATAAAAAGCCTGAGAAATCAAGCAATAGACTAACCAGGTCTGTGCACTAGCATACGTACATGCCTGATATTGAAAACCTTCGGCACTGGCAGAGTGGTGAACGTGTGCTGCTGTCACAGCACGAAAGGGGGAGTAAATGTAATTTTACCCTAAGGGAAGCTATAGTCCGAAATGGTAACTGCCTGAGTACTCACATCTTCCGGGATCCTTCTACGGCAGCCAAACAGCCTATCAGCATGCACAGCCAGTGGCTGCACAGTAATGAGCTCAACCGCTGGCTGCATGAAAGGCTGCTCGCGGTCACTTGGGATGCACAACCTGCAAGAGGTGAGTATTCGGCTCTTTATCCTAGCACACAAGATACTATGCCACCTTTCAAACTCACAGCATTATCTTCTCTCTCTATTTACTCATATTTGCCACTGGTGACATTTCACCGAACCTAGGACTATCCTCTTCACCTCTCTCCTCCTGCTTATGCCTTCCTCTTCCTCCCTCCCTGCAACTTCCTGCCACTGTCACCTATGCACTGTGGAAAGAACACTCACCTATATATATGACTTGTTTCTAACACTTCACAGGAACATGGCTTACTCCATCAGACACAGCCTCAACCACTGCCCTCTCACATGGGGACTACAATTCAGCCACACTCCCTGACCCAGTAACAAACAGGTTGAGGGTGTGGACATCCTTTCATCTGAATGCTGCTCCTTTAACCCAATTCCTGCCCTGCCCTCCTTATCCTTCTCATCTTTCAAAGTTCATTGTGTCAGTTTATATTCTCCAGAACTTATATGCTTTTGTATGACCACTTTTCTATCTGGCTATTTCAGTTTCTGTACAAAGACATCCCGCAATTAACATTAGTGACTTTAAAATATCTGTCTACACTAACAACCCTGCTGCCATGCGGCTACTCTCAATAACCTCCTCTTTTGGACTCAAACAAAGGTCTGGTGCTCCTACCCACTAAGACCACCATAAAATTGACCTACTCTTCACCACCCTTTGCTCTGTATCTAGCCTGTCCCTCTCTTTGCTCCCCATCTCTGACTATAAACTGACCATAAACTACTAACATTTTTGCTTCCTCGCCTTCATGCCACCTCCCCTCCGCACACAAACCTAGAATTCAATGCAGGGACTTCAGTCTCTTTCCACCTCACTTCGAACTCTGCAGACCTTGACCAAATTCACTGACATTTCAGCCTTGCACTACCTACCCACCCCCCCCCACTTAAAGCTGCCCCTGCCCCAAAAACTGACAACCTTGCCTAAATGCAAGCTCAGCCAGACTGAAACAGCACTCTCCAGCTGCTGAATGGCAATGGAGGAAAACCAAAGACAGCAAAGCAAGGACTTTCTGTTCCACAAACAAGCCCCAGAGGAACCCAGGACTGTGCTAAACAAGCATTTTTCTCAAATAGTCGCAACTCGCATTCCCACCCCAACCTATAGATGTGAGAGTACCTGCATCAGCCATTCAGAAAGACCTGTGCTGGGGATCAACTGATCTACTCACTTCTTCCGCGAGCTCGGGGGGGTTGCACACAGGGGGCATCCAATTTTAGGATGCCTCATATAGAAGTAGACTAAACCCCCCAATAGTCTTATAGACCCGAGGAGGGTGTTGCCCCTCTTTAAATAGTCATTGGATTCTGGATGCTGCACCAGAACAGAAGAGAGGCATGTTCGAACGTCACTAGTAGGAAGTGTGGGCTTCAGTTTACATCTTGTTGTGCGTTTGATTTTCTGCTTTGGCAAACAATTTTTGTGGGTCTGTAAGTCTCTGATGGCTAATGTCTGTGGGTATCCTTTGTAGCTCTGTGTGTGTCTGTCTTGTGTTTCCCGTCGCCTCCTTCCACATCTGTTTACACTCCCTGCCTACATCTTTCACATTCACACTTAATATCCACATTTACCACAACACAGTAAATCACATCTGTTAACTACATTGTGGCTGCAACAAACAAATACTTTGCAAAATGTCACTGCTTCTATTGTTTTCTATGTTGGGGGTACAGTGGCAATGGGCCAACATTTTCCACTGGGATTCCTTGCTTGAAGAATGTTGGTTTATATAACGACAATCAGTGGTTTATGTACAGGGCCATTATCTGCACTTGTGTGTGTTTCTCATTGCAGATGTAATTCGGAGGTGTCTAAATATTTGGTAGACACGATCTTTAATGTTCTGGTAAAATGCTTCTACAGTAATTTACTTCCCTGCTGCAAGTTCATTCAACAAATCTTTCTAAAGCATAACGTGTGTCACAATCATTTGTTGTCTACGCAAAACCATTCCCAAAATATACATTGTATACAATTTATCAGTGAAAGTTCTCATTCATCCAGTTCACAGCATATATAGGAATAGTAAACTGGACTGGCTGTTTTATATCCTTGAAGATGTTTTGTTAGCCATCCAACTAGATCTCCCAGTTCAGTGTGACTTGTACAGGACCCTAGCAGCAATAAGTAGTAGCTTCAGTCCACACTCTCTACTTACCATAAATCTTAGGGGGGTAAAGTGTTACTGCATTACAATGACTGGTGTGAAGAGGTGTTGTTAAGCTGCCTTGATAGATGTGTTACTACAATGTTGTACCCCAGTCTCTGTTTAAAGTGAATGAACACAATTAAAAGAAACAAAACAGTACTCACCTTTTGTCCCATGCAGCTGATCAGTCTTAATCCATTGTTCAGCAACTCTCCCTATCACTGTACCTGTTTCTGCGCTGCTCCGAGCCCGAACTCCAAGCACCAGTGCTTCCATGTCTGGCTCGCAAAATCTCAAGCTCAAGCTCACAGCCACGTCCTCTACATTCACTACAATGGAGGGGGAGTGTCAGGCCGCTGCGCACCCTCTCCATTGCAATGAATAGAGAGGACATGATATAATTTCTGTGACTGATGGCTGGTAGCAAGCCGACAGGCCATCAGTCCGAACTCCATGTTCAGGCTTGGGGCAATGCGGCATGGGCTGGGATTCAGCATTCAAATGAGTTGCAGATTGCCGGACTGAGTCCCCATTCCCGCAATGCCTAGAGACCGAACTCGATTCATTGCCGCTCCCGTGTCCAGCTTGCACCCCCGGCAATCAGACACTTGTCCACCCTCTCTACATTCACTACAATGGTACGGCACATACTCTCTGTTGCAATGAATAGGCTTGGGGAAATGAGGGATGTACAGGCTGTGCTGCGGGCTGGGATCCAGTGATCAGATGAGTTGCAGATCGTCGGTCTACCCCTTTTTTATCGGTTGGCTTCTCTATTTGAGCTTCTTTCACACATCTTTTGACCCATTTTCTTTCTCCTGCCTTGCTACTTATGTCTCTTGTGGTTATTGTGTTCCTTCCTCTTCTTTTTACTGTTTTAATAAAAGCCCTACCTTACCTTTTGTCCTGTGCTGCTGGTCTCTGCAGGTCTGGCACTCCAGACCTCACCCAATCGCTTTATCGGGCTCCTACTGCAGCCGCCGCCTCCTACACTGTTCTGGGCCAGACCCAAGGGACGGGATTGATGTCAGGAAGGAATCAGGACTCACCAACAATCACCAGGTTGTGGCTACGTCCTCTGCATTTATTGCAATGGTGGTAGTGGGCGAGGCCTTACACGCCACCTCTCCATTGTCGTGAATGGAGGAGGCATGACCACAACCCCTGTAACTGATGTCGGGTGCATGGTCTGGCACGGAAGTGCCAGAGAATCTAGTTTCAGGTCCCCCGACGGTGCGGTGGGAGGAGGTGGCTGCAGCCAGGGTCCGATAAAGCGATTGGGTGAGGTCTGGAGCACCAGACCTGCAGTGACCAGCGGCACAGGACAAAAGGTATGTACCGTTTTGTTTTTTTTCCCTTCTGTATAACTTTAAGTTCCTTATAATTAGCCTCTGTTTGATTTTATCAGAACTCTACATTACCAAATGGAGACGATCACAACAAAATTTGTTCTCTAGAGCAGCGTTCCCTAATCTTCGTACCAAGGCCCACCAACAGGTCATGTTTTGTGTACGTCCATATAGCCGACTCTATAGCTCTGCTGCTGCACTTATTACTTTACCTGGGCATGTATGTGGAGATGCACAAAACATGACCTGTTTTCAGTCCTTGAGGAGGAGGTACTACTCAGTGTGAGTAGGTTTCCTGTTTCCAGCCTTCCACCCTCCCTGAAGGCTCCAGACAGAGCATTTTGCTTTGCACATCTTCTCATTTAAATTTGATGTTGTAGTCCACTGAATTGAGGTGCTCAGTGAAAACTTCTGCTGTAGCTGATGAGTTCGAAGTTCGTCAGTGTCGTTCCCTACGAGTACTTCTCTGAAAACAGCAGAAAACAATAATACTGTGATGATTTGCTTGGAGACACAGTAAAAGCCCTTGTTCCAAGTTAGCATCAAAAGTTCTCTGTTTGTAATAATTGAACAAAACAGTTGGGAATGAGCCCCCTGCTTTACATTTCATAAGGAACACTTTATATAAACATATGGATTTTCTTCCATAGCCTCTCCTTTCATTATCCTCCTTCTGAAATAATAATGGTAGTCCTGATTGCAGCGACATGGAAAGGAAAGTTAGAAAAGGGAAAACTCACCTGAAACCAATTTATCCTTTTGCAATACTAGATGATTAAGACAAGGCAGCGTGGGGTCTTGGTTATGAAGGCTACATTCTTCTTGTTTTAAAATGCAGTCATGTTGCTTTAAGCCCATTTTTCTTATATTAGCATTATGGCCTAAAAAGGTAAAAAAGGGCATTTTTCTGGATGCACAAGTTGGTAGTAACCACTTCCTTTGTTAAACCGGACCACCACCTATTTTACATAAAATGTGTGTTGGTTCGCTTTGGGGGAGCATCCTGATTGCTGGGGTCCCCCCTTGATTGACCTCCTGCAAGCCTTGTAAATTCTTTCTTAATTTGCATTTCTGGGGGATCAGGGATTTAAGTGGACCAGTCACCGGGATCTTAACTATCCTGGTGATTGGTCCCTGCCCTGGGAGCATCCCAATGTAGGGTGCTCTGCTGTGTGAAGTCCTTCAAATTGCCCCTGGACCCAGGTGCACCTGCTATAGTTACACCCTAATGGAAACAATGATGGGGCCCCCTTGACCTCCTCCAATCTCGTCCAATCAGCTCTTTATGGTGTGCATACTAATAAATTACATAAAGCCAAGGAGTGCATACTGTGAAGTGCACACTCCCCCATACCCAGCCTATCTCAATTCAGAAAGGCTGGGCACGGGGGCGCGCAAGGCTGCAGGGATGCTAGGGATGCGGTCACAGGGATGCCAGGGATGTTTCTACCCTGTCTGTAATTACTACTTTGTAAAGCGCTACGGAAGATGATGGCGCTATATAAATAAACAATAATAATAATAGAAAAAAAACCTGCCTCTCTGGCGCCCCCTGCCACCGGCCCCAAGTATCCAGCTCAGCGCTCACACTCAGGGCAGGCGGAGGTGGGCGTCTGAGAAGCCGAGGCAACGGCGCTGGACAGAGCGAGGAAGACACGGAACAAGGGCACGCGCAGTAGGACGTGAGACCACCAGAAAAAAATCGGGATTGTCCTGGGAAAATCGGGACGGTTGGGGGGTATGATGTAACTATAGGGGGTGCACCAGGAGGTCAGGGTGCCCTATCATTGTTTCCATCAGAGGCATAATTATAGGGGGTACACTGGGACCCAGGAGGTCAGGGGTACCCATTATCGTTCCCATCAGAGGCATAACTATAGAGGGTTTACCGGGGACCCAGGAAGTCAGGGGGCCCCATCATTGTTCCCATCAGGGGCCTCGAAATTCCTAGTGGCAGCCGTGTGCATAGCTATAGCTACTGCTAAGAATCATGGGTAAACCAGGTATTTTTGGTCTGTACATGCTATGTAATTGATTTCTGTTTCAAGAGAACATGCTCTACCTTTAGCTTGAATGTAAATAGTGCCTAGCAGAGCTTATCTCTGATATGAATACTTTCATCATGAGTTTTTCTAGTTGGATGTACGCATTGCCATTTATCATTTTAACTGCCCATCTGTATCCATAAAACTGTTATCCAAGCAATCTCTCTGTTATCTCTTTCCTTTAAAATGAAGATATAGTGGGACCTTTCCTGCCCTTTGTAATCAATCATGAAGCAAATGTTAAGTGAACCTGTCACTAGGGGGCCAGGGGCTACTCTCCAGCACAAGACAAGAGGATGCTGTTATCCAACTCCCAAGACAAGTAGTTAGGTCTTAAACAGAGTTCAAATATATGTACTTACAGGGTCATGTAATAAGGAGTAAGTTTTAATTTTTAATCACATTGTGAAATGGTGAGATCAAAACTCATCACAACTAGAAACTTCGGGATATTGTTTTGCTAGGTTTTCTAGTGCAGCAAAACATAAACAGACTGGGGCCCTCAGCAATAAATGTGCTTCTCACTCAGTGCAGGGCAACAAATCAAAGATAACCCATGGCCACTGATAAGGTCAAAGAGTTTGAAGGTCAATGGCAACCTGATCTATAGGGCCTGATCTATTAATATTTCAACAGTGTACCATTTCTCACACAACTGCATGCGCCATACATAGGACGCGCCAATGTTGCGCCAGTGTGTTTCTACAGTCCATCCATATTTATTGGATGTTTTTAAACTGGCACAGAGTCGCTCAGACTGGCGCACACAAAACACACACTTCTGATGAAAAAGTTTGTTTAGCAGAAAAACAATAATCTTATAAATGCAACAGATGTGAAATCAATCATTTTCAGAGAAATTAAAAAAAAAAAGAACCATAAACTACATTTCTGTGCTCCTCTTATGACCCAAATGCCACGGCTGAAATCTGAATTAAAACGAACAACAAAAACTGGTAAAATAACACGCAGAATAATTTGCCCATTATATCCTATGGGAGTAGCAAACCGAGTAAAATGGCAGGTGTATGTGTGCTCATTGATTATTAATTGCAATGACATACGCTGATGTAAAAAAGGGCACCATGTGCAAAATCTGGCGTAGAAGTGGCTCAGTACTTTCATGAATCAGGCACATAGTTTCTCTATAGATCTATATTTCAGTTTAAATAAGCAACTACTGATAATCAGACATTGTTTTAAAGCAGGCATAAAGTTAAAAGTGACTAGATCCCCTCAGTTGATCAGTGCTTCAGATTGTTCCAGCGATCACAATTGGAATCAATAGTTGTTCTTCCAAGATTATCTCTTCATTTAAATGTTGCATCTATTCCCGATATTCTGAGCTAGAACATCAGGTAGTTAACTAGAGGCTAATTTATCACTAAAACGTGCGGGGGGCACTTGTGAGATGCTAGGGCTGCCCGCACTGCAGAGCTGGCTGCAGAGAGCCGGCCCTGATCCATGGCTGTCTTTTGGGTGCTAGCACAGGACTTAAACCGGACCGTCAGCATGATTTATTGAAAAGCCCAAACCCTTATAAAACGATTCCCCAGCATCTAAAATTAATATATTTTAAGTTTTTAGTCACTTACTTATTCTTCTTTCCCCCACTGGGCTGCAACTCTGACTTTAGGATACGGGCGCCGCCATCTTGGCTCAGAAGCATCACACTTACTGAGGAGAGAAGTGTGGGATAAAGTACAGGGGGGCAGGTTATAGCTGTGCTTTGCTCAGACAGAGCAGAGCTGGGATCAGGAAAAGGTCAGCAATCCCAGAATGCAGAGTGACACAGTCAGAAGGCACTTCCTGTTTGTAGGCTGCCTGATGTTCCATAAGCCACCATCTTGGATGTTTAAAGGCTCATTACATGCAGTAGGTGCAGGTAGGATGATTTTTAATGTGAGCAATCTGTATCTACAGGAAACATATAAGATAGACTTTTTTTCAGAGTGAAGGGCTGCTTTAAGCCTATGCACAAGCAACCCCTAGCGCTGGCTGGGAGCATAAATAAACAACAGGATTTAAATAAAAAGCAGTGCCCGTATGGGTGCTGTGAAAAGGGGATTCGAGGCGTTCAGTGCCTGTTGCAATCCTCTTTTTTATTTTAAGGTGATGGCAGCACAATAAAAAAATAAAAAACATGGAATTGCATTGGGGACACTTGAAAGACATAACACAGTATTTGCATGGCCCAAATCACAAGTGCAAAAAAATGCTGTGGCACGTGCACCAGCACCCCCAAAAATTAAAAAAATAGCCAAAAAAATGCTAACCAACACTGCCCATTGACATCTATGGGATAAGGCCACACAGTGCCTGGTCTTATCTGGCACAGTAGGGCACTCATCCCGCGATGATGATAGATGGGACACTACCTGGTACTATCACAGGCGCTCGGGATATTTGACTTGATGACTACACCTTTTGCACGTCACCTGACGTTTATCTGGCACTACATGGCACTAGCTCTTCCTAAATAAACCCCCTAGTCTTAAAAATAACTAATGAAACTGGTTTCACATTACTGTTTGCATTTTCTGTTAAACTAATCAATTATATGTGGCTTTACAAACAACCAGGAGACACCACACATATATTTTGAGATCCATACCATTCTTACTTAAGCTATAAAACTGTATTCTTATCAAACTGTCTGCAGCTTGCACCAAATCGATTTTTATAAGTAAATGCCAGTCTTCCACCCAGGTGAAGTGCAGGGAAACCTAGCAAAATGCCAGCAAGTTCTCCCTAAGTTTGCTGTTACAGTCATAGCTCTGGTTCAAGAATAATAGCTCAGTTTGCAGCTATGTTCCCCAGTTGTTCTGAGGCAAACTAGGGGGGTTATTTAAGAAGGGATAGCGGCAGGTAGCGCCTCGTAGCGGCAGGCAGCGTCTGGTGAACGCTGGGCGCTGTATGCAAAACCACATTTATGAAAGCAAATCTGGTGAGCGACTCTAACAGCACCATGTAGAGTCACATGTATTGTTACAGGTGGCTCAGCGTATAGCGCATGCGCTCTAGGCTCAGGAGCGCCATGTACTACCTGTCTCTCAGTGTTGCTCTCCCATACATTTCAATGGGGTTTCATTAGTTGTGTATAAATGGCGTGTTTGGCGATTTAATATTTTTTTATTTTGCTCAAATCATTGTGTGACCTCTCCTGGCTACAAACAAACACTTTTAGAAACTTTTTTGACTTTTTATATTTTTAGGAAGAATTGTCATTACAGGTCTGGCACTAAAGTGTTAATGTCACAGTGTTAAAACAATGTCATTCCATGTGTTTTCACTTTGTTACAGGTGGATATATGTTCAAAAACAGACATTAATCACACAGCGTCTGGCGCTCTATGCTATAGCGACCAGATTTAGAATGCCGACGCTGTGTGTGTCTAGTGTTTTGTTAAATATGGTGTGGAGCGCTGACGGACGGTCGCACTGAGCTGGCGCTACCTTTTGCCCCCTGCAGCACTGTACTGGTGTTAGAGCGCCCAACATACATCACATTCATCAATGCCGGACAGGTTACTACAGCGGCTGAGGCACTCTGTTACAGCTCCCAATACCCGCTTACAGCGTCTACTAGAGGTTGCTCTAAGAGCCGCTATACAGACGCTCATCTGCCGATACCTGGCGTTAGTAGTGAATCAGCCTCTATGTTAGGCAGAGCAAACACCAGTGAGCGATGTTAATCAGGTCAGTTATGTACTATAGTATATCCAAGCTCTACACGTTCAGAGGCCTATACTCATCTAACACCTGGGCCTAGTGAGCTGAAAAAAACTCCTTCTTCTCCTATCAGCTGTCTTCCGGAGCTCTCCTACTGGCTCAACTTTAAATCTGATGTACAAATTTGCAAATCTTAAAGCTTATGTTAGGGGTAATCTCTTAAAAAAATTTAATGTGGACCAAATGGTTAAACCCAACATTTTGACTATCCCAGGTTTTGATCCGCTTTCTTTTACACTTCAGGGCTTGCAATAAGATGGTTGGTCCTCTTTAGCTGGTTGTGTGTACTCATCTTGGGCTTCTTAATTTAAGACTGTCTCCTGGTTTTCATTCCAAGTATATGTTATAATTCATTTCACACCGTGTAAGTTTTCATCAGGCAGTAAATATAACCCAATATATAAGAAATGTGATGTGGTTCACATATGTCCATTTCCCGCTTATATAAAAATGTCTCATTAATTATCAGTCATATGGTAGCTAAGGGCTGCATACCATCCCCTCTGTTTACAATTTTCCATAGTGCGTGGCTCATCGCCCTCTGCACCACACATGCTGGCCTGATGTCTTTTTTAAAAACATATACAACTATATAGAGAGAATACAGCTTTTATTAATAGGTACAAAGTAATTTAACATGAAAGCAAGGAGGCCATAAACAAGTAAGGCTGAGTACAAATGAAATTAACTTTATTTCAACAAATTACATTTAGATTTTTGACCATTCAAAGTAGCCAACTCTAGATGTTATAGTAGCTTTAAACAATCACATTCTTTTACCAATTATTGAACACGCTCTAACAAACCTGCTGCACTTGCTTTCTACCCTTCAGTCCAGATGATCTAAAGCTAGCTCAATGTGGTTTAGAGTGGACTAAAAGCGGCCCTGCCTGTTTCCCACCCACCAAATCAGGATGCCCCACTGTGCGAAACCCCCAGAATCCCGGGTAAAATATACCTGACTGGCATTTGTGAATGGCTGGTGCAGGGATACCCTCAGCTAGAGGTTAGTGGGAGGCAGCCAGCGGAACGTTTGGCTCCATTTGGCCCTTAGCCGACTTAGGCCCTTATTTAACAAGGGATAGCGGCAGGTAGCGACTGGTGAGCGAACGGTAATGACGGTCACCGCCACGAGAACGCCGGCTCCCCACCACAATCACACATTTATCAAGCCGATCCTGCTTAGCGACTGAGCTAGCGCCAGATAGCGACTCATTCATCATTATTCCAGCCTCACCCCACAGCGCCAGCGAGCGACCTTGAACAGCGCCAGGTATGACCTATCGCTACCTGGCGCTCTCCAATGCATTTCAATGGAACAATCTTTAAATATTAATAATTAATTGTTAATAATTTTTTTTTTTTTTAATGTGAAAATTTCTGTTACCACTTCTGCCATGTTAGATATTTTTTTTAAGGTAAGAAAAAAAAAAAAATTTGTGCAGAATTGATATTACATGTCTAATATTAATGTATTCATATTCAAAAATGTTTTTATAAACTTGTTTTTGGTTTCCCAAAATATGGTAGTTTGGGGGTTGAAAAACTACTTTTAACCCATCGCCGCCAGCGCTCTGGGGTTTAAACATGCATTTCACAGCGCGAGAGTTTTTGGAGCGTGATTTGTTAATGAATATGGTGGGAGCTGGTCGCTATAGCCTTTCTCTCCCATACAGCGCGGAACCTGTCAAATAGCGACTCATCACCTTGTATTCAACATTACTGCACACCGACTGAGTCGCTATCAACAACCGAACAACGGCCAAGCACAGCGACTACTAGCGGGCGCTGTGAAAATACCGCTACAGTCGCTCAACTGTCGCTACCTGGCGCTATTAATGAATCAGCCTCTCAGCCTTAGCTTACTGGCTGTGTGCCCGCACAAGAGCTGTTGGATCGGTGGTCAGGGAAGTTTAACCAGCGATCCGGGAGGGGGGGGGGGGTTTCACATAGTGGGAGCAAGGTCCAAAACCCAGGATAAACAAAACTCTGGGTTTTGGTCCACTTTAAAGCAACCTCACACTGCCTGCTGCTCATGTCTGGGGGTGTGGGGGCATAAACACTAGAGAAAACTTTTCTTTTATAAACAAACTGAAAATAAAAAATAGCAAAAAAGCTCAGCACCTTGTGGAAATCATTTTGGCACGCAGTAATGGTAACTTTGAAAGTGGAATTAACTTTTGAAGCTTCCAGTTAATTCATTTTAGGCTTGGTGTCAAGGTAGTATAACCAACTAAAAAGTCCTAGTGGCAAAAACAAAATAAAGTTTCAAGGCAAATATAACTGAGCTTATATAAATGAGGACCTTATTTATATCTATTAATAGCTGGGTCCCTCCACCAGGTGCAAAAATGTACATGTACACCCTTTAGGTGGTTCATGGTGCTGAAGGCCACTGGGTAAGCAATTAAAGGGAATGGTACTTTTAACTCCAAATAAACTTAGAGGCCGATTCATTAATAGCGCCAGGTAGCGACAGATGAGCGACAGTAGCGGCATTTTCACAGCGCACGCTAGTATTTGCTGTGCTTGGCCGTTGTTCGGCTGTTGACAGCGACTCAGTCGGTGTGCGGTAATGTTGAATACGGGGTTAGGAGTCGCTGTTTGACAGGTTCCGCGCTGTATGGGAGCGCATGACAGCGAATGGCCATAGCGAACGGCTCCCAGCATATTCATTAACAAATCACGCTCAAAAAATTCTCGCGCTGTAAAATGCTTGTTTAAACCCCAGAGCGCTGGCGGCGATGGGTTAAAAGTAGTTTTTTAACCCCCAAACAACCATATTTTTGGATAAAAAAAAAGTTTTTCAAAACATTTTGTAATATGAATACATTAATATCAGACCTGTCATATCAATTCTGCACACATTTTTTTTTTTTTTTACCTTAAAAAAATATCTAACATTGCAGAAGTGGTCACAGGATTTTTGACATTTAAAAAAAAAAAAAAAAAAAAAAAATTAATAGCAATTAATTAAGAATATTTAAAGATTGCTCCATTGAAATGCATTGGAGAGCTCCAGGGAGCGAGAGGTCATACCTGTCGCTGTTCAAGGTCGCTCGCTGGCGCTGTGGGGTGAGGCTGGAATAATGATGAATGATTCGCTATCTGGCGCTCTGTCAGTCGCTAAGCAGGATCAGCTTGATAAATGTGTGATTGCGGAGGGGAGCCGGCGTACTCGTGGCGGTGAGCGTCATTACCGTTCGCTCACCATTCGCTACCTGGCGCTATCCCTTGTTAAATAAGGGCCTTAGGGGTTTATTCATCAAGGGATAGCGGCAGGTAGTGCCTCGTAGCGACAGTAGCGAACGGTGAAAACCGGGCGCTGTACTAAATACCACATTTATCAAAGCGGTCCGGTGAGCGACTCTAACAGCGTCATGCAGCGTCCGATTCATCATCACAGATGGCTCAGCGTATACCGCCGGCATTCTAGCTTCCAGAGCGCCTGGTATTACCTGTCGCTACCTGACGCTCTCCCATACATTTCAATGGATGTTACTTTTCTTCTCTTTAAACAGGGTTTTGTTTTAATTTTTTCAATTTTTTTATCAAATAATTGTGTGACCGCTCCGGGCCTAATTAGTCATTTTTGAAAACTTTTTAGATTTTTTACATTTTTATGCAGAATTGTCATTACAGGTCTGGTATTAAAGTGTTATTGTCACAATGTAATAACAATGTAATTCCATGTGTTTTTGCTTTGTTACTAGTGGATACATGTTCAAAAACAGACTTTAATCACACAGCCTCTGGCGCTCTGGGCTACAATGACCCGATTTTGAGCGCTGGCACTGTGTGAGGCTATTTTTCTGATGTGAGTCGGTCGCACTGAACTGCCGCTACCGTTCGCTTCCATACAGCGCTGTACTGGTGTTAGAGCGACTCAGCGAACAGCGAACTATGGCCGAGCACAGCGACTACTAGCGGTCACTCGCTACAGACGCTCATCTGTCGGTACCTGGCGCTAGTAATGAATCAGCCTGTACCTGGCTATAAAACTGGGGTAAAAAGTGCTATTCCCTTTGGTTATCTACCTAGAAGGTCCATTCAGCACCATGTGCATAAAGTGCACTTCTACAGTATTTCACCTATAGTGCACTTTTTAGTACAATATATACTCTTTGTACTTGCTGAATCACCCCATAATTTGCTATTACTACTACCACACCACACAAGGCAAATGGGAGAACATCTGTGGAAAATATAGTAAGAATAACTAATAAAGCTGCCTTTTATTAATTTTGTTTTTCCCCTTAAAACAGAGCTCCTACTGCTGACCCAGAATGGGTGTTGTGACCTTCTGGGGCCTTCTGGCCCGCTTTCTCCTTCTATGCTACCCTTATCATATTCTCACCTCTGCGGCTGCCATCAAGCTCTCTGACGAAGGCGAATGCAGTAGTGAGCAGGGGCTCACCATCACTCATATCTACAGCACTCCCGGGGAAGACAATGAGCAGCTACAAACTCTACAATCAGACAAAAACAATCTAGTATTCCGCCACCAACTTCAGCTGAAGAACCCTGCTGCAGACTGTGAGAGAAACTCCCTTCTAAAAGATCTCCTGGCCCGGCTGCAGGGTCTGGAAGCACAGATGACTGAGATGAAGACACTTTACGATGGTCAACTGCTGGCACTGGAATCAGGGATGACAGAGATGAAGGACGGCTTCGATGGATGTTGTGGAGCTGGTAAAAATCTTACTCTACTACTATCCTAAATCTAAAGTATTTAATTTTGGGGAAAATTGTTGTCAGAGTAGGGGCAAAACTACTAGAAGTGTATCCCTATACTAGTCTAGGCTAGTCTTCTGGCAGTAATGGTGGGGTTGAAACTACTTTGAAATGTAGGTATAGCCTATCAGTAGGGGTGGAACTACTGGAAATGGAGCTATGGGCTAGTCTACTGGCAGTATCAGCATTGGTGAAACTACCTGAAATATAAGTATGGGCTAGTCTACTGGCAATGTCAGCAGGGGTGCGACTACTGGAAATATACAGTAAGTATGGGCTAGTCTACTGGCAATGTCAGCAGGGGTGTGACTACTGGAAATATACAGTAAGTATGGGCTAGTCTACTGGCAATGTCAGCAGGGGTGCGACTACTGGAAATATACAGTAAGTATGGGCTAGTCTACTGGCAATGTCAGCAGGGGTGTGACTACTGGAAATATACAGTAAGTATGGGCTAGTCTACTGGCAGTGTCAGCAGGGGTGCGACTAGTGGAAATATACAGTAAGTATGGGCTAGTCTACTGGCAGTGTCAGCAGGGGTGCGACTACTGGAAATATACAGTAAGTATGGGCTAGTCTACTGGCAATGTCAGCAGGGGTGCGACTACTGGAAATATACAGTAAGTATGGGCTAGTCTACTGGCAGTGTCAGCAGGGGTGCGACTACTGGAAATATACAGTAAGTATGGGCTAGTCTACTGGCAGTGTCAGCAGGGGTGCGACTACTGGAAATATACAGTAAGTATGGGCTAGTCTACTGGCAATGTCAGCAGGGGTGTGACTACTGGAAATATACAGTAAGTATGGGCTAGTCTACTGGCAATGTCAGCAGGGGTGTGACTACTGGAAATATACAGTAAGTATGGGCTAGTCTACTGGCAGTATCAGCATTGGTGAAACTACCTGAAATATAAGTATGGGCTAGTCTACTGGCAATGTCAGCAGGGGTGCGACTACTGGAAATATACAGTAAGTATGGGCTAGTCTACTGGCAGTGTCAGCAGGGGTGTGACTAGTGGAAATATATAGTAAGTATGGTCTAGTCTACTGGCAGTGTCAGCAGGGGTGAGACTAGTGGAAATATACCGTACGTATGGGCTAGTCTACTGGCAATATCAGCAGAGGTGCTACTGGAAACGAGGGTATAAACTACATTGGGCTATTCCATTGGCAATATAAGCAGGAGTAGAACTATCTGAAATGTAGCTATGGGGGATTTTATAGGGACCCATCAGTTAAATAACATATTCTTAGTATGTCACACACCCCGCTTCAAGAATCCATAACATGTGGGTAATATCGTCCTGAAGAGGGCGTTCCTGCAGAGATGATAGCAAAAGAAAGCCCCTCCCTGATCCATAAATACCTGGGACCTCCCACTCACTACCCAGTTTTCCATCTCTGCAGACGGCGAGCAAGTCAGAAGATGATGGCTCCTCCTTGCACAGGGGGATTTCAGGTAGCCGGGGTAACTCCCGGCCTCTTATTTTGTCTATTTCCGCTCGGACCCCTGTTTGTCCCAAAATTTACCTCCTCAGAAATCGCCATTGTTCTGAGGCGGATCGTTCACCGCAGCGTTTGTGAGTGGCCCTGTGGGCCTCATTTATTTTTTCTTTTCTTTATCTGTTAAGTCTTATTGTAGGGACTTATGGGTCTCTCTCTGTCTTTTAGGTGAAGGTTATCCAGGAGGATCTTCTGTAGCATTGGAAGGTCTCTCCTGATCCTGGGTCCCTGGGTCCATTTTAGATTGGTCTGATTATCCTCAGCTAGAGGAGGGGGAAGTTGATGAGGGTTCAGAATTTTCGGATGATGAGCAGTCTGCTGGCGCTGATGCCGAGCTTTCTGATTTAGGGAGATCCTTGGACTCTCCTCACGCTCTGTCTCTCATGCTGGAAGTTCTGAATATTTCCCCTCCCGAGGAGGCGTCACAGCAGAAAGGTGAATTGTTTGAGGAATCCAGGCCGCGCCTGGAGTTTCCTACGCAACGCCATTTTGATAGAATCATTGACAAGGAATGGGATAGGCCGGCTCGGCTCCCTGGCATCCCTCAGGGGTGGGATAGGAAATATCCCTTTCCTTCTGAGGCGGTCAAGCGCTGGGCATCTCCCCCCGAGGTGGATGCACCGGTTTTGGGGTTGTCTAACTCCTCGGTTTTAAACAGACCTGATTGTTCCACTCTCAAAGATGGAGAGGATAAACGTATTGATCAGATGGCTTCTCATGGCTTTACTAGCATTGGGTCGGCCATCCGGCCTGTGTGCGCTTCGGAGCTAATGGTGTTGGCTACCAGGTCTGTGGTCAGGGACCTGTTGACTTCTTCCGGGCTTCGTCCTGGTAGTAACGAGTTCCTTAGCCTTAAACGGTGTGAGTTGTTTCTATCCTTTGTGTTGACTGCCTTGGATGACACTTTGATGATGTGTGGTAGGATGTCGGCTCTGCTTGTGGCTATTCGGCGGTCGGTGTGGCTGCGCCAGTGGGCAGCCGATTTTATGTCCAAAAAATCACTGACGGCTTTACCCTTTGTTGGTCTACGGCTCTTTGGAGAGACATTGGACTCTGTCACCAAGGGTGGTAGGTTACCTCAACGTAAGAAACAACGCCGCCCTTTTCGGGGGGCGCCTGCCGTTACCCCCTCCTTTCGGGGGGCCAGATCTGGTAGGGGTTCTGCATTTCCCTCTTCCAGAGGAGATTCCGGAAACAGAGGCAGAGGACGTGCCCGTTCTGGATACAGTTGGGGCTCTAAGCCCAAACCGGCTGCCAAGCCGGCTCAGCAATGAGGGGGCGCCCTCACCCATGCGGGTGGGGGGACGGCTGCAGCACTTCTCTCAGATCTGGGATCAAGAGGTCTCGGACAGATGGATCCGGGAAGTGGTGTCTTCCGGCTACAAGCTGGAGTTCGAGCTCCGCCCCCCTTCCAGATTTGTCAGGTCTCGGATGCCGTCGGAGCCTCTAGCGGCGCAGGGGCTCCTGGTGGCAGTGGAGAATCTTCTGGACATGGCTGTCATTTGCCCAGTGCCCCCTTCAGATCGGGGCAGGGGCTTTTATTCCAATCTGTTCACGGTACCCAAGAAGGACGGGTTGGTCCGACCCATCTTGGATCTGAAGTTTCTCAACAGGTTCATCCGGCCGAGGAAATTCCGCATGGAAACGCTGCGTTCGGCCATTCACTCTCTTCATCAGGGAGACTTTCTGACGTCCATAGACATCAAGGATGCTTATCTACACGTTCCGGTTTTTCCAGCACACCAGAGGTTTCTCAGGTTCGTGGTGGAGGATCGGCACTTTCAGTTTGTGGCACTTCCTGCTAGCGGGGGTGATGGCTCTGCTCAGAGGCCAGGGTATCCGCATCGTGCCCTATTTGGACGATCTACTGATCATGGCCTCTTCCTTCAACCAAGCGGAGTTGGACACCAGAGCGGTGGTGTCCACTCTGGAAAGGTTCGGTTGGGTGATCAACCACCCCAAGTCTTCTCTTTCTCCGTCCAGAATTCTGACCTTTCTGGGAATGTCTCTGGACACTTCACAGGCCAGGGTGTTTCTACCCCAGGCCAAGATTCTTTTGATTCAGGAGTTAGTTCGGCTTCTCTTGTCTACCCCTCATCCGACCATCCGGTTAGGGATGAGGCTGGTGGGGTTAATGGTGGCCTCATTCGAGGCAGTTCCCTTTGCGCAGTTTCACACAAGGACGCTTCAGCTTCATCTGTTGAAGGTTTGGGACAAGTCTCCTCTATCGCTGGATCAGTCCTTCCTGATGACTCCCCGAGTTCGTCGATCCCTGCAATGGTGGCTGGGGTCGGTCAATCTGTTGAAGGGCAGATCTTTTCTGGCTCCGTGTTGGGAAACAGTCACCACGGATGCCAGTCTCTCAGGTTGGGGGGGTGTTTGGAAGGACCTCCAGTTTCAGGGTTTGTGGGGCCCGCGGGAGGCTCACGAGCCCATCAATGTTCTGGAGTTGAGAGCCATCAGGTTGGTTCTGTTTCGCTTGACTCATCAGTTGAGAGGCCTGCCAGTTCAGGTCCGGTCGGACAACAGAACGGCGGTTGCTTACATCAATCACCAAGGAGGGACTCGCAGCAGGAGTGCCCTCAGGGAAGTGTCTTTGATTCTGGACTGGGCAGAGACCCACGTCCCGTGTATCTCAGCAGTCTACATTCCGGGAGTGGAGAACACGGAGGCGGATTTGCTGAGCAGGGCCTCCTCTCGTCAGGGGGAGTGGTCTCTCAGTCCCAAGGTGTTTCGTTCGATATGTCTCAGGTGGGGGGTCCCAACGGTGGACCTCTTTGCTTCTCGTCACAATCACAAGCTTCCAGTCTTTGTGTCTCTCTCGCGGGATCCTCTGGCTCTGACAGTGGATGCCATGTCTCTAAACTGGAGGGATCTGGGGCTCCTTTACCTGTTTCCTCCGTTCCCAATGCTAGCCAGAGTGCTGCGCAAACTGGCCTTGGATGGTGCGTCGGCAATTCTGGTGGCCCCAAGGTGGCCAAGGCGAGTTTGGTTCGCAGATCTTGTAAGACTGGCAGAGGATCAGTTCGCCCTGCCTCTGCTGCCGGACCTGCTCACCCAGGGTCGGCTGCGCTATCCCAATTTACCATCGCTGGCTTTGACGGCATGGCTGCTGAAACCGCCATCTTGAAGGAGGAAGGTCTTTCTGACGCAGTGATTCAGACTCTTATCTGTGCCAGGAAGCGCTCTTCCTCTTCTATTTACTACAGGACTTGGAGGGCCTATATTGATTGGTGTGAAAGTAGGTCTTTCTCTTGTCGAGAGTTCTCCATTCCTAGAATTTTAGAGTTTCTCCAACATGGTCTAGATCTGGGGCTCCAGCTTAGTACGTTGAAAGGGCAGGTTTCTGCCCTGGCGGTGTTCTTCCAAAGGTCTTTTGCACTTCATCCCTTAGTCAAGACCTTTTTCCAAGGTGTTACACATGTTCGGCCTCCTAGGAAGCCTTTTGTTCCAGTTTGGGATTTGAACCTGGTTCTTTCTGCTCTCCAGGGCCCTCCGTTTGAGCCCTTGAAGGAGATAGCTTTGTCTTCTCTTACCCAAAAGGTGGCCTTTTTGGTGGCTATCACTTCGGTTAGGCGTGTTTCTGAGTTGTCAGCTTTATCCATTACAGCTTCGTACTTCGAGAAACATCAGGACAAGGTTGTCTTTCGTTTCAAGCAGGATTTTCTTCCTAAAGTGGTCTCGGAGTTTCATCTGAATCAGGACATTGTTTTGCCCTCTCTATGCCCAAATCCCAGCGACGACAAGGAAAGGGCATTGCATTCCTTGGATGTAGTTCGTGTTGTGGAACATTATCTGGAGGTTACGTCTTCCTTTCGTAAGACTGATGCTTTCTTTGTGGTGCCCTGCGGGCCTAGGAAAGGTTTGGCTCCTGCCAAATCTTCCATTAGTAAATGGATTCGTCAGGCCATCATTGGGGCCTATTCTGCCAAGGGGAGGAGTCCCCCTTTTCGTGTTACTGCTCATTCTACTCGTGCAGTTGGTGCGTCCTGGGCCTTTCAGCACCAGGCTTCTGTTGAACAAGTTTGTAAGGCTGCTACCTGGTCTTCGGTTCACACCTTTTCCAAGTTTTACAAGGTTGATGTTAGGGCATCAGCGGATGCTGTTTTTGGCCGCAAAGTTTTGCAAGCTGTTGTGGTTTAAGGTTGTGCATTGTTGCCTAGTTTTGGATCCCCGCCCTTGTTATGGACACTGCTGTTGGATGTCCCACATGTTATGGATTCTTGAAGCGGGGTGTGTGACATACTAAGAATAATACCATTTTGTGAATACTCACCTTGTAAAATGGGTATTATGAGTATGTCACACACCCCGCTTCAACCCGCCCTTTTGTATTCAGGATCCTCTTTATTGCGAACTTTGCGTGGTTGTTGTTTATATTTGCCTCTTCCTGGTCCCTTACCTTACTGCTTTCTGTATACTGGGTTGTGAGTGGGAGGTCCCAGGTATTTATGGATCAGGGAGGGGCTTTCTTTTGCTATCATCTCTGCAGGAACGCCCTCTTCAGGACGATATTACCCACATGTTATGGATTCTTGAAGCGGGGTGTGTGACATACTCATAATACCCATTTTACAAGGTGAGTATTCACAAAATGGTATTTTTCGGTTCCCTGTTAAACTGGTGGGCTAGCCGGAGCCTGAATAAAGCTAATAAAGAGATTTCTAGATGAACTTCTATTCTTCCATGCCCCTTACCCATTTATACAGTAAGGAATTAGTAACCCCTTTCTGCAATGGTGACCTTTGTGAATAGAGTATTTCTCCTTTCTTGAGTTAACTGACAGTGTAAGTGCAATTCAACTGACACTGAAAACAAGGCAGGGATACAGAAAAAAGAGATATGAGTGGTTCTACTGGCAGTGTAGTCGAGACAGAGCTACTAGAAATCTAGGCATTGGTTTTTACTTTACTGGCTATTAGCCTGGCGTTGCTGGTATTTGTTTTTTTACTGGTAAACGACGATGGGAAAGGTATACCCACATTTGCAATTACCAGTAAGAAAACAAATACCGGTACTGCAGGACAGTGGCTGCAAAGTAAAAAAAAGGTGGCAACCCTAGTTAGAAGGCTGGACTACTGTAAGTATAAGCACTTTCCTTGCAGTGAACAAAAAGAGATGAGGCTTCCGGAAATGTAGGTATAAATGATTCTGAGGCAGTGTAAGCAGGGGTGGTGGGATTATCAGAATTGTAGGTATGGCTGGTTCTGCTGGCAGCGTAAACAGAGCTGGGGCTACTGGAAATGTATGTATGAGTGATTCTTCTGGCAGTAAAATTATGGGTGGGTGAAATAAAAATGTGTATGGGTGATTCTTCTGGCAATGTAGGCAAAGGCAGAGCTACTGAAAATGTCTGTATGGGTGAATCTTCTGGTAGTGTAATCAAAGATGGAGCTACTGAAAATGTCTGTATGGGTGATTCTTCTGGCAGTGTAATCAAAGATGGAGCTACTGAAAATGTCTGTATGGGTGAATCTTCTGGTAGTGTAATCAAAGATGGAGCTACTGAAAATGTCTGTATGGGTGAATCTTTTGGTAGTGTAATCAAAGATGGAGCTACTGAAAATGTCTGTATGGGTGAGTCTTCTGGTAGTGTAATCAAAGATGGAGCTACTGAAAGTGTCTGTATGGGTGATTCTTCTGGTAGTGTAATCAAAGATGGAGCTTCTGAAAATGTCTGTAGGGGCGATTCTTCTGGTAGTGTAATCAAAGATGGAGCTTCTGAAAATGTCTGTATGGGCAATTCTTCTGGTAGTGTGATCAAAGATGGAGCTTCTGAAAATGTCTGTATGGGGGATTCTTCTGGTAGTGTAATCAAAGATGGAGCTTCTGAAAATGTCTGTATGGGTGATTCTTCTGGCAGTGTATGCAAAGGCAGAGCTACTGAAAATGTCTGTATAGGTGATTCTTCTGGTAGTGTAATCAAAGATAGAGCTACTGAAAATGTCTGTATGGGTGATTCTTCTGGTAGTGTAATCAAAGATGGAGCTTCTGAAAATGTCTGTATGGGCGATTCTTCAGGTAGTGTAATCAAAGATGGAGCTTCTGAAAATGTCTGTATGGGTGATTCTTCTGGCAGTGTATGCAAGGGCAGAGCTACTGAAAGTGTCTGTATGGGTGATTCTTTTGGTAGTATAATCAAAGATGGAGCTTCTGAAAATGTCTGTATGGGTGATTCTTCTGGTAGTGTAATCAAAGATGGAGCTACTGAAAGTGTCTGTATGGGTGATTCTTCTGGTAGTGTAATCAAAGATGGAGCTTCTGAAAATGTCTGTATGGGCGATTCTTCTGGTAGTATAAGCAGGGGGGCTGTGTTCGGCAATGGCCTTGCTTCACTGAATCATCAGATAGGAAGACAATGGAAGTAAAATGTTCAATACTTTTCTCAGGAGTAAAAAAGTGCCATATACTTTATTTGCCTCTTATCTGGTAATTCACTAAAAGTGAAATTCTCATTCTTTTTTCTCATGAATTGAATTTTTTACTACCATGAAATTTTTTTCAACTCTTAGTGAATCAAGGCCATAGGGTTTTAGGCACTATTAAAAAGACTGAGGTTATTTATGTGATTTGGAGGGTTTTTTATGCAAAGGGTAGGTATTTATTTGCCTGCCTGGTAAATGCTATCGGTGGAATAGTGTCAGCACCTCTGGTGGCCACCGCCGGCGATGGATCATTTTCCTCATTTCGAGTTCCAGAGGACGGCCTTCCCAAATCTGGATTCCCAGAGGGTGGGAGCAACAGCGGGTCTTCATAAATTTAGCTTTAAGCCCTAAAACAGTAACTATTCCTACTCATATTTTCTTTTCATATGGGACATCTTTTATCAATCTAGTTACAGGCCTGACCTAATCGGTGGCCATGCTGTGGTCCTGCTTGTCAGCTTCTGGTGGGTTTTAAATTGCACCTCAAGAACTTAGGGCGTTAATCTAACATGTCAGCCTTACTCCAGAGGAAGCTTAGGTAATGGCTTAATACCTTATTATATTTCTAGCTAAAAGAATGCCTCCGAAAAGTCAGAGCTCAGCTCAGTCATTATCTGGCGGCTAGCCTGGGGTTAGCTTTGCGTCTTGGCCTAATGAATAGCAAATGCTGCAGGCATGGATTACAGTAGACTGGACTGAGGGACATGCAGGCCAGCTGCAGAATGAATATTGCCACAAGATGGCGCCCTGCAGCAGAAAATGAAGGAGGTCGCGTTTAACGGAAGCTTGCTAGCCTTATAGCTGTATAAATCTCTCAGACATTTATGTTAAAGTCCTTTACAAACTTATAGATTTATTAATAGAGGCCATAAAATCATTCTTTTCTCTGTGACAATTCCACAAAAAGCCAATATAAGTACTAATAAACAAAAATGTGCAGCTGTTTGGGATTTCCAGGCCTCCTACAGTCAAAACATCAGGGTCCCCCTTTATTTTCAGACAGAATGAAAGTGCATTAAGAATGGGGCCACTGTTTCATTCTGCATGGTGCACACTACCACCCCATAAAGTTTCCTGCTTTTACCTCAGGGCCTGCACATACTGAGCAAAGGCCTCTGCTCCATAGCCATGGGTAACCCCCATACAATACCACCCATACTGTCTAATATCCTCCATATGCACCCCTTGTATCCCACTAATATTATCCCACAGAGACTCTTCCATAATATCATTTCACTTTCCCAGGGTTAGACTGGCCAATAGGACAAAGGTTGAATGCCCTGGTGGGCCCCTTAACTTGGCAACCCCCCCATTCCCAAAAGGTCTCCCGTCCTGGGTACCCTGGTTCACATGGTGCTAACAGCCCTCTGTTAGGAAACAACATGTTCAGCTGTGTCATAGTTTTGGCCCTGTGTACAGCACAAGTAATCTATTGATAAGGCACAGAAGGCTAGTATTGATTATATATATATATATATATATTTATATATTTTTTTGTATTGATTATATATTTTTTATTTTTCTATGAAGGAGCAGGTAATGCTGGATATCGCTGCGCCTTCTACATCGGAAGGTGGTATGGCTTATCCACTCCTGGCCCATGACCAGTCCATGAGTTGCTTAGCCCTGCCCCCCATGAGTTTACCAGTCAGTCAACAGTTGCATTCATCAGCTGTGGCTAGAGCATTGCTGGGACAGAATATAGGGTGTACTTCTTCAGTTGGACGAAGACTGCAAGAAGGAAGGTTTAAGTTCCTAGGACTTTTTATTGTCTTTGACTCACTACTACCCCTGTTTTTTTGTGGATGACTGGTTGTCTGCGATCAGATCCAACCTCCAGCATCTAAGTAATGACCAAAACCTAGAGCTGCTTTTAACTCATGTAATCCCTCTGCTCTGCTGATCAGAGAGATCAAATCCTTAAAGTAATACTAAAGGCAAACCTGATTGTTGTCTCATTGTCTCGGGGTACACGTTGCACTGTGCCAAAATTCAATCCAGTTTCAAAAAGACCCTGTAGTTCCTACATTATTTGTAAACGTATTAGAACATTTAAGATGCAGAGAAAAAATTTGGAGAAACAGTAGATGTGAGCACACTGTGTGCTTTACATATATAATAGCAAAAAGTGCATTGTTGTGCCTCTACTTACTTCTGCCAGCACATAGTGTGATCAGAAAAATGGGGGGAGAGATCTCTAGCCTGCCAGCACATAGTGTTACCAGAGAGGAGAGAGGAGGTGAGGTTTCATAGCTGCGGAGAGAGGCAGCCAATCAGGACATCTGGGGTGGGAGTGGGTGGTGTTCCCGTTCTCTGCCCGCTGAATGTTGATTGAAGGCCCAGGTCAGCGGGGTGAAGACTGAAAGCTAAATGAGGAAGCAATTTTATAACTAAGAAGACAGACATAGCAGGAAGGAAAGAGCTGCAGGGAATCAATGTAAGCTAAGCTACTGATATTTTTGACTTGCCAATCACTTTAACCTAGATAACCTAGTTCTTAAACAGATAGGACGGTGTCTAGAATGCAGAAGTGCAATTAAACAACAATAGTTTAGTCTAAGCAAAGGGAGCGGATTACAGCTGTCAGCTAAATTTAAAGTGTAACCTTCCAATCCCAATCTGTTGGGGTTTCACCAACTTTCTCTGTCATTATAACTCATGGATCTCCTGTTACATGACATATCTGGGTGAAAACAAAAGGGGAAAATGGCTCCTTAGACCTGGTCTGACCTGCTTGCCTGTTTAATGAAGGCAAATGCCATTGTTCAGTTACAATAAGAGAATGATTCCTGAATTTCCTTTTGAGAGCCTGGAGCAGCAGTATAGTTGCCAACATGCGGCTTTTTTGGGACAGTTCTAGATGAACTCAGAAGAGCATTGTATTGATATAATTGACAGATACTAGCAGGGGCAAACAGACCAAAGGGAAGGATGGGGGAATTAACAGAGGCCCACACTGCTTTAGGGCTGGCTGGGCTGGGTGTAGCCTACAGCAAGGTAGTCACCTCCCCAGGAGCTTGTCCTAAAATTCACCCTCTGTTGGCCAAGACACACAAGGACATGTTCTGCAATGCTTTAGGCCCAGCATCATATCTGTGGGGGCCATACTCCCCCCTGCTACTTTATTTCCCTCTACAATATTAAAGCTTCAGTACCATTACAGTGTCCATATCAACTGCTGCCTATTATTTGCAATGCTGAAGCCTTTTGTTGACTGCTTGGGAAGTGCACAGGGCTCACATGCACACGGCTCAGCAGGCATGTTGTGGCTTGGTCGTGGGCTGGCCAGGGACAGTAAAATCTCGGCTAATTGTTGCCTCATTGCACCCCTAGTGATTTCAAGGGCCACAATCATCATATTTAACTTGTTCACTTCCACTGCCCTCACCTCATTAGGAAACTTCACTTTCCATTCTTTCTAGGTGACTCCTATTGCATATCTATAAGCCCAACCAGACAGGAGTGAAAACAAAGAAAAAGAGATGTTTTGGGCATAGCTTTGCAAAAATCTGCATTTTAGTAGAATTTTAATTGGTACTCTTCTAGTAGTTCTGTTTTTGCAAAGGATTCTGGGAAGTACTTGAATTACAGGTGTAAGTGATACGTCCTAATTATCTACTTTGTTCCTCATCCTTTTCAAGATTATCTGGCAATTACTGTAGTTAACATGCCAACAATTTAGACTATTCGGAGAAATGATATTCGCAATGGGCAGAAGTAATATGCACATATATTTAGACGTAGAATGGTGGAATAATGAGGCTCGCGTGTAGTAATTTTCAGACAAATTATTTTTTGTTCGTTTTCTAGCTTTCTTTT
This sequence comes from Gastrophryne carolinensis, assembly GCA_027917425.1. Classification (NCBI taxonomy): domain Eukaryota; kingdom Metazoa; phylum Chordata; class Amphibia; order Anura; family Microhylidae; genus Gastrophryne; species Gastrophryne carolinensis. The sequence goes on from CM051235.1 coordinate 442,949,378, forward strand.
TCTGGCCAGAAAACTTAACACAATAAAATGGTCATTTAAAATAGCCTGCAGTGAAAACCTAGACTCAACTAAGAAAATGGAGCCTGTCTCTAAAAGGGAGTCCATATGTAATTCTGAGGCTAAAATGGTTTTTATAACTCCTCAGCCTTGTGTGTTCTGATTGCCCTGATGACTGTGAGGAATGCCAGTAGGACTTGCACTGAATTAGAGAAAAAAATTATACTTGCTAAAGTATAAGTGAAAACAGAAAGTGTTGCACTATGAATCTTTTTTTAGGGCAAATTCAAAGTATTTTAGACTAATCTTCTGCGGAAGGTGTTTTCTATCCACCTTTTTTAGGGCAAATATTTATAGTATTTTAGACTGAGAGGCCGACTGAGAGGCCGATTCATTAATAGCGCCAGGTAGCGACAGATGAGCGACAGTAGCGGTATTTTCACAGCGCCCGCTAGTATTCGCTGTGCTTGGTCGTTGTTCGGCTGTTGACAGCGACTCAGTCGGTGTGCGGTAATGTTGAATACGGGGTTAGGAGTCGCTGTTTGACAGGTTCCGCGCTGTATGGGAGCGCATGACAGCGAATGGCCATAGCGAACGGATCCCAGCATATTCATTAACAAATCACGCTCAAAAAATTCTCACGCTGTGAAATGCTGGCGCTGGCGGCGATGGGTTAAAAGTAGTTTTTTAACCCCCAAACAACCATATTTTTGGAAAAAAAAAAACATGTTTTTCAAAACATTTTGTAATATGAATACATTAATATCAGACCTGTAATATCAATTCTGCACAATTTTTTTTTTTTTTTTTACCTTAAAAAAAAATATCTAACATTGCAGAAGTGGTCACAGAATTTTTGCCATTTAAAAAAAAAAAACATTAATAGCAATTAATTAAGAATATTTAAAGATTGCTCCATTGAAATGCATTGGAGAGCGCCAGGTAGGGAGAGGTCATACCTGTCGCTGTTCAAGGTCGCTCGCTGGCGCTGTGGGCTGAGGCTGGAATAATGATGAATGATTCGCTATCTGGCGCTCTGTCAGTCGCTAAGCAGGATCGGCTTGATAAATGTGTGATTGCGGAGGGGAGCCGGCGTTCTTGTGGCGGTGACCGTCATTACCGTTCGCTCACCATTCGCTACCTGGCGCTATCCCTTGTTAAATAAGGGCCTAAACCTCTGTGTAAGGTGTTCTCTATCAGGAATTAGCGCAGTGTTTCCCCAAAGCTCTCCTCCAGAGCCACCAACACCCATGTTTTACAGATCTCCACACAGACTCACAGGTGAAGTCATTAAGGCACAGACAAAATCTGACCCACTGATGGCTACCGAAGCAGAAGGTTGGGCAACACTCAATCACGGGAATATAGAAGTGTGTGTGTGCGTGTGCGTGTTGGGGGTGGAATTGATCAACAACAAGGTTTCTAAACAGAGGATAAATGCAGGTGAATTAGCATGTGCCTAACCTTAAAAAAGATCCCTTATATAGTCTGCTTTTAGATTTTGACTTCAGCCAAAGCTCCTTTTTTTGTATAAGTTAAAGCAGAAATGTATTTGAGACACCAAAGCCTTTTTGCTACTTGTTTGTTGAATTGTGACCTGTGCATGCCTGGTGACTATTATATGTCTTCTTAACCTGATTTAAATGCCCTATTTTTTTTGTTTTTAGGCAAATGCAATGGTAATGGAAAATATGTACCGGCTTTAGGTACCTGCCAGTGTGATGAAGGATGGGAAGCACCTGACTGTGCCACAAGAAGCTGCCCAGGCAACTGTGGTGGTAATGGCGTGTGTGTTGATGGTGTCTGTCAGTGTGCCGAGGGCTTTACTGGCCCGGACTGCAGCATCAAAAAATGCGCCTTTGACTGTGGCAAATTTGGAACCTGCGTGGATGGTGTCTGTGTGTGTCAGGAGCCATACAGCGGCCCAGCTTGCAGGAAGAAGAAGTGCCCCGTTGACTGCAGTCCACATGGAAAGTGCGTTGATGGCGTGTGTCAGTGTTCCGAGGGATACACTGGAGCGGACTGCAAAGAGAAGAAATGCGCAGTTGACTGTCGTCCTAATGGCCGCTGTGTTAATGGAGTCTGTGTCTGTAATGCAGGCTTTACAGGGTTAGGCTGCAAAGAGAAGAAATGTGCTGTTGACTGCCGTCCCAATGGCCGATGCGTTAATGGCCTCTGTGTCTGTAATGAAGGCTTTATGGGGGATGACTGCTCCATTGGTAAGATTTTTTTAACTTTTTTTTATTTTAAGTATTTTTGATAAAATATTTCATATTACAATTACAGCTTGCCTTTCTAAACTGGTGTGGTGCAAAGAAAATGGGAAGCCAGGTTTCAGCACTTTAGAATGAAGTGGTACAAATATATATAAGGTGTGGTGCAAAGAAAATGGGAAGCCAGATTTCAGCACTTTAGAATGCAATGGTACAAATATTTATAAGGTTTGTCTCCATCAAAAATAATCTTTGTACATCCCAGAAAACCAATAAAGGGATTGAACCATGTGGTTAAGTGAGGACCCTCATGTTTCAGGTGTATACCATCCTTAATCATACCTATAAATGTATGATTAGTTTTATGGGATTTACTAGGATAGCTTTTTTGAAGACATACTAAACATTACTGACAGGCAGATGGGGTTTGGAGGAGTTTTCTTTTCCTACTGTGCCAGGCTTTTGGTCTGGTTTACGCTGGCAGAAGATCCACCACCAACTATTTCTGGCCACTCAGTAGTTGAGTAGAGTACATGCTCTGCTAAGCCCACCCTTCATCCCTGAATGGGGTCTGATTACACCTTGCATCCCGAAAAAATTTGACCTAACAAAATACTGTTCATCTAAATGTAACCCCACATTTCCCTTCAGTAGTGTTTACTACCTATACCAGGTCTTGAGACTATCTACTTGTCAGTATCCGTTTCTCCGAGGGAAGAACAGCATATCATTGCTCCGAGGGAAGAACAGCATATCATTGCTCCGAGGGAAGAACAGGCCCCATCATTTTTATTCTTCAGCTCTTGTTCACTAAATTTATGTCCTATTGATGGCAAAAGATATTGTTAGACGACAAACATTCACAAGGCTTATATTAAATTCAGCAGGTGTTATTTATTTTAGTAGAATATGTTGTATGAATAGGTATTAAAGCGGACCTTCACCCTGAATAAGAGTCTATCTTGTATGTTTTCCCCACCCTATACATACAGATTGCTCACATTAAAAATCATCCTACCTGCACCAAGTGCATTTTCTGAGCCTTTAAACATCCAAGATGGTGGCCCATAGAGTCTCAGGCTGCCTGCAGACAGGAAGGGTCCCCTCACTATGCCGCTCTGCATTGTGGGATTGTGGTCCTTCTCCTGGCTCCGCTCTTCTCTATTTGTGCAAAGCACAGCTATAACCCACCCCTCTACACTCCTCCCCCTCTCCTCTCCTCAGTATGTGATGCTTCTGAGGCAAGGTGGTGGTGTCCGTATCCTAGAGTCCTGAACAGAGTTGCAGCCGTGGGGGAAAGAATAATACGTAAGCAACTAAAAACGTAAAATACATTAATTTTAGATTCTGGGGAATAGTTTCTTAAGGGTTTGGGCTTTTTATTAAATGATGCTGAAGGTCCAGTTCAATTTATAAAAGAAGAAAAACAATACCTCCAGGAACTGGAAATGTCTACCAATTGAGGCAACACAGCAAGAACCAGTTGTATATGTTGTAATCCTCTGTAGCCAGTCATACATTGTTCCTAAACATATTCAGATCAAGTATATTTGTCCTGGACAAAATGTAATATTCTTTCAAACAGCTACAGTATATATACCATCAATTAAAATGAATGACCCCCAAATTCAAAACAGATGGCATATAAAAAATCATATACACTTACAATCCACAAGAGAGGCCTTAGCCAAACCAACGCTCCAAAGATGCTCTTGTTCCAATGAATAACCCTACATGACTCAATATTAGGTCCAGAGTCCCTACCCATCCATGATATACACCTGAGGCATATTAATGCTCCCTAATATGCCACAGCACAACCCTGGAATAATGTTGCATTAGGTAGGTACCCTCCCATCTTTCTCATGGTCATGGCTCATATGGCTAATCCAGTCCTTTATTAGTAAATTAATTGCGTAGCTATTAGCGGAATTGCCTTAATTCTACTTACTGCTATCATTCTCTGTTAGTATTTACAGTACTAAAACTGAATCGTTAAGGCGGAACAAAACCCACTAGTGGCCGTCCAGAAATCTAAAGGATTCCAGTGCCAGCAGCTGGCTTTTCTCAGACGCATCCCAAATTGGGATTCCTCCCTGTGTGAAATCCCCCAGGAAGCCCGAAAAAACTCACCTCGCCACGCTCCAAAGGCACATGCGTGAGCTCTCGTCCAATAAGAGCTGCCTGCTGTGACAACGTCATTTGGCAGGCGGGATGCCCAGGAGAAAATCCAGTGGTCCTGGAATCTTTTAGAATGCCCCAGGGGCACTGAACAAATCCCAAGTCAAGTTCTCATGTCTTGCTCTGCTTTAAGGCCTTAAAAAAATAGACTGTATGCTACATCATTTTTTAAACTGCAATATGAAAGATTTGTTCACATATTATTCTTTCATGGAAAAATATGTTACAGAAGAGCTTGGTTCTTTTTCTGTATTTTCTGTATTGGAACCGCAGGCAATAAGCACATGTGCACCTTTGAAGTGTGTTGAATGAAGCCCAGCAGAACGCTTTAAGAGTGGCCACATATACATCAAAGCAGCACTGTTTTAAAATGATGAAATGCTATTTAAGACCACTATCCCTGATGACTTTGCTAAAACATTTTAAAACCATCTCTGGTCATAGTAGTAGTAGTTTGCAGAAGGCTGACACAAAGGGATCACTATAAGGGTATCAATGCATATAGCCTTGAGGTCACATGTTGTGTGGAAAAGCACTGCTGTATATAAACGTTTTAAAAACAAATGAAGGTAACCGCTAATAAAAACTCACTTAAAGTGGACCAACACCCAGGATTTTGACTGTCCTGGGTTTTGGTCCACTTCGGTGGGGCACCCCGATCGGGGGTCCCGCTGTGTGAAACCCCCCAGAACTCCCGGAAACACTCACCTCACCACGCTCCTACGCGGGCGCTCGTCCAATCAGAGCGCTCAGAGCCGCTGTGGTATGCATGTACAAGCGGCGTCCAACCACAGTGTCTCTGAGCGCTGGAGGCCGTGTCTCGCGCTTCCCTCTAAAAGGGAGCGCGCCCGTGCCGGCCATTCACAAATGTCCAGCGTGGGTGCGCGCCCTGCTAGAGGGAAACACGAGACGCGGCCGCGGCCCGCGCATGCGCCGTTGGAACGGGGTTATGATAAGGTTTCTGGGCTTCCTGGGGGGTTTCACCCCGCGGGACATCCCGATTTCGGATGCCCCACGGGGAGGTATAAGATTCCCGGGCCGATCCCCCCCGGGTGTTGATCCACTTTAAGGGCTGATTCAGCGCTGTATTTTTTTTCACTCATGGCTTTTGAGAGAAAAATATTTTCCTCATGATTTTTTCCCTTGGTATAATTCTGCAACATATTTAGCTGTGCATTTTCTAAAGAAATATTGCACAGTTAAATATTTTGCTGAATTATACCAAGGATAAAGAAAACATGAGAAAGAGTGCTTTCTCTGGAGAACGTGAAAGAAAAAATGGTGCTGAATCAACCCTTATGTTGTCATCTGTTTAACACACTGATATTACATTCTTAGCATTGGGTAGCTAGTATAGGTGTCTGACAAAATTGTTTAGATGTAAATGACAAGCCTCTTCCAATAATATTAGTAACTATTACTAATTACTAGTAAATATTAAGTAACTTCAAGACACCCTGCAATCATTCTGTCAAAAGAGCCTCTACAAGTCCTGTAATTCCCAATGTTATTTGTTTATTACAACTGCTGAGTTTCACTTGGCCTATAAATCAAGAACAGAACTTTATTTATGGGTAATGACTAAACCAAGAGGATATAATTTAGGAAATAGGGAGTGCAGAGACCAGCTAAAGCCAGGTTACAAAATGCCATAAAGTCTGCATTTGTCCCAAAGTAAATGTCAATTGGCATTAGTCTGAGGAAGAGAGTGGCATGGGACTGGTTGAAGTAGCGTTACACAATGGATGCTAACTGTAGTGTATTGTGGGAATTACCTAGTGGGTGGGTATTTCAGAAAGTTCCATTCTATCTTCTGTCAGTATTTAGGCCTTAGCTTAGTAGAATGGCCCTTACATAACACTGCATGTCTTGGGGCCTACCTGTGATGACTTTCTAGTCCAGCGCTAGCCCCAGAATTAATAGATACATTCTGGCTTGTTCACAAATATAGTACGTTTTTCATTGTATTTCCTGTTTTAGAAATTGCAAGCCTTTGCAGTGGAAATGGCAGATACAACCTTGCTACTGGTGCTTGTGAGTGTGATAACGGCTGGGAAGGACCTGACTGTTCTCTGAAGATCTGCATCCCTGCCTGCGGAGAAAATGGCAAATGCGTCAATGGCGTCTGTGTGTGCAATCCGGGCTGGGTAGGACTGACCTGTCAGGAAGAAGACTGCCTTGTCAGTTGTGGTGAAAATGGCCGCTGCGATGGCGGACAGTGTTTTTGCGAAGAAGGATTTTTTGGGGAGTCCTGCTCAGAAGGTAATCATAGTTTAATTGCTAAGTTGTTCACATAAATCACAAATTCTGTATTATAAAACAGGCGCAAAAATAATTACAATCATGTCTGAGTCATTGCCCAGTATAAATATGGGTGAAGGAATCTGACCCTCTAAATTATAGGCAAATTAGTTGTAAGTCTCCTTCTGTTCCTCTGTAAGAATAGCTTGAGCAGAACACATTTCTTTTAATATTTATCATAGGACTTAAACCAACCCAACACCCTACAAGAAACAGTGCTCATATCCATCCCTCCCCAGGGCAATTCATGCACATAAAAATTCATTCAATTTTTTTGTAACTCCTGCTATGGTCAAACAGAATGGCATCCAATGTATCTGCAGGCTACCTGCTAAGAGGAATTACTGCTGGGTTTCCTGCTGCTGTGGATTGCGGGGTTATATCTGCTAAATCTAGGCAGCAACACTGTTGGGATGCTGGGAAAGGTAGCTCCAAAATGGCCACTACCAGGAGAAAATCATTGAGGTGGTGTTTCAGCTTTAAACTGGACCAACACCTATTTTACAAAACATGGGTGTTGGTCTGCTGTTGGGGGAGGGCACCCAGATTGCTGGGGTCCCAACCCAATCGAACAATGTAGAGCCCCCAAATTTCACCTAACAACTCTCTCCCTCAGGGAAATGAAGCCCCGCGATTGGCCTGCGGCTGTCACAAAGCTGACAGATGGCTGGTTTGTAGGCTTTCGGCCCCCTGTAAAGCCTGCAAACCCGCCGGCTGTCGGCATTGGGACAGCCGCCGGACAATCACAGGGCTGCATTTCCCTGAGGGAGCGAGTTGTCAGGTAAGGTTTGCGGGCTTTACATTGCTCAATCGGGGGGGCAATTGGGGTGCTCCCTCGCAGCGGACCAACGTCCATGTTTTGTAAAATGGGTGTTGGTCCGGTTTAAGTGGGTGCAGGAGCAATGTAGGTGCTGACAATGATTCAGTTTCATGCATGCAGATAGGCCAAGGGAGTTTTGGGCAGCTGTGCAAGGCTGCTTTCATCAGAACTTAACAGAGCTCAGAGTGTGTTTTACATTTGGTCTGGCCTAAAAATAAGCAGGCAATATTAAATGAGGAAAAAGGGGCTTAAAACGTTTCTTTTATGTTGTCTTTAGATGTGTAGGGCGCAGAACCTTTCACTTCTAAAGTGAAGCAGGCTGAATGTTAGCAGTTCTATTTTTTCAGGTTAAAGCAGACCACGAGGCATAGACTTACCCATCCACTGTTGCTAAGCGTGGCAGTAAAGAAATATTTCCCCTCTTACTTCTGTAGCTCCAACCGATGTAGAAGCAGCACTCACTGCATACAAGTGCAGCAGCTAAAGCTCCAGTTTCTCTAGGGGAAGCTGCAGTGTGCAGCCATTTCTCGGTTCTCCATTGGGCTTTTGGAGTTATAGTTTGGAGTTTGGAGTATAGTTTAATTGCTGGGATTACCAAAGGCAGGAGGGAGGGGCTTGGTGACATGGACCCTCCATTGTACAAAGTTGCCCAGGCATACACCAACTTTAAATAGCCCTAAATAAGAATTTCGATACCTATCATGTTTTAGCAAGGCCAAAAAATGGCTAAATTGTTCAATTGCCTATGTGATACATCACTTGATTTAATTCCAAAGAGGGATTAGTATTAGGACCAAATCTAAGGGGGGGGGGGGGGCTGGCATCACCGTAAAAACTCACCTTTCTGGTAGTCCCATGGACACCTGTCCAATCAATGCTGTACACTGTGCCATGTAAACACTCACCTATCCCCTACACCCCCTGCCACTGTCCTCTACTACTTACCTTACCCCTCGACTCCTAGCCACTGTTTTCTACCACTTATCTAACCTTTTCATCCCCTACTGCTGTCCTCTACCACTCACCTATCCTCTCCACCCCCTGCCGCTGTCCTCTATCACTCACCTAACCTCTCCACCCCCTGCTACTGTCCTCTATCACTCACCTAACCTCTCCACCCCTGCCCTTGTCCTCTACTGCTTCCCTAACCTCTCCACCCTTTGCCACTGGCCTCTACCACTTACCTAACCCCTCCACCCCTACTGCTGTCTTCCACCACTCACCTAAATTCTCCACCCCTGCTGATGTTAACTGCCACTCACTTAACCCTTCCACTCCCTGCCGCTATCCTCTACTACTCACCTACCCACTCCACCCCCTGCCACTGTTCTCTACCACTTACTTAACCCCTCCACCCCCCTGCTACTGTACTCTACCGCTCACCTAACCCCTCCAACCCCTGCCGCTGTCCTCTACCACTCACCTATCCCCTCCACCCTGTCGCTGTTCTTCACCACTCACCAAGTCCCTCCCCCGCCTCTGTCCTCTACTACTTACCTACCACTTCCACTCACCTACTATTTCCACCCCGTCACAGTTCTTTACCACTCACCTGATCTCTCCACTCCCTCCTGATGTCCTCTACAACTTAACTTCTCCTCCCCATCACCACATGACCTAATGGCAAAAAACTTCTGGCGCACCGCGCACCTCTCCTCTTCCTTCTCTTTCCCATTTTCAAAATTGGAGCGGTATGCTTCTTGTGAGGTGCCCCACTTTTTACGGGACACACCTCTTCCAGGCCATGTCCCCCAGCCCAAACCAGACCCGCCCAGGGAAAAATTCTTGCTATGCCACTGGTTGATATTAGGGGATAATTTTCCCTATGACTGTCCTCACCCGTGCTGCTCAACAAGATGTTGTGCCTTCACCCCTGCCACTCCCCCCTGGCCCTCTTTCCTATTCTTTGGGTCTAGATTTCTGCTTTGACAGGCAGATTTCTCACTCGCCTCATTCATACATGGTTATGCATGCAGATTCACTGAAGCATTATTCAAATTTGTTATATAAAAGGAAGACGTTGGGGCAGAGATGCAACCTTTACCACTGCTGATAGATAATACAGTAATGCAATATTATCTTATTTAGTATTGGCTGTGGAGAACCTGCGTCTGGTTGCCACAGCAGAAGACTCTTTGGACATCGCCTGGGATCTTCTGGTGGAAGTTGATTACTACTATATAACATACTATCCGTTTGGAGATGAAAGCCAGAAAAGGCAAATTAAGGTGTCTGCAGACAAGGACAGTTACCAGATCGGAGGTCTGAGCCCCAGCACATTGTACCAGATACTGATGTACCAGGTGAAGAACAGTGTGACCAGTGAGCCTTCTGAACTCCAAGGCAGAACAGGTGAGGAGGAAAGGATTATCAACCTTGTGGACGTGGGACTGGGCCCACAAGTAGAACTCTAGGGGCCAACGCCACACATAGATGCAGGTATCACTGGCCTGGATTCAGGGCCCATGCACAGGCAGAAACATGCCAAACTGTATTCTCCCTGTATGCCACAAATAAGATTCACATGGTTCAGGTTTTGAGGAAGGCCTTTAAAGGGGTCCTTGGGGGATTCCCATGTGACTCTGTGGGCCAATCCAAGCCCACATGTGGGTGGTAGAAAGCCCTTGACATATACAGATTGAAATGTGTTTACCTTTTAAAATAGCTCAATAGTCTGCCACAACTGGCAAACATGCTCCATTTCTCACAAGTATTGCACACATTGTGCTGGTGCCAACCTTCGGCTTCCAATGAGGACATATGAGTGAGTTTCTGAATGACGTCACATAAGCACTTTTAATCCAAAACCTCCAGGTGGCTCCAGCACCACTCATATTTTTATTTAAAGGCTATATCAGACAACGCAAGGGGTGGGGACATAGACCACAGGTAAAGATAGCGAGCTTGCATAAGGCACCTTCCGTGAAGATGTTCCGCTTAACAAGCCTCGTGTAAGCTTGCTATCTTTACCTGTGTTACAACTCGTTTGGCTTATTCATTTTGTGTTTTACACTGTAAATACTATGTGTACCCACACCTGACGCCATATAATGGCCAGGACTATGCTGTCCACAAACTACTGATTGATTATTTGTATTCTTTTTTTACTTATCTCGCTCAGCTTGTTATAGTGTATACAATCCCCAAAATATGGGTCATGTAATGAGTTATAGGTCTATTTCAGGTTTACAACATGCACATTTTTATGTGATTTGTTTGATAACATGAAAAAAATAAATAACCATTTTGCATATTGCATATTTCTACTAGTTTAGGTGGTCATAATAAGGGGACCATTTGGTTCTTATAGCACCCATATAAGGTTATTCTTTTACTGTAAGCTATGGCTGGGGAGTGCAACTGTACTAATATATTAAAGTCTGGCATAGACCACTGAGCTGCAAATGGGAGAAAGTAGCGCAGCCTCCCATCGCTATGGCAAGCGGTGGAGTGGTGCCCTCCCTATTATCTGAACTTGCTTATGTGCGCATCAGCCCTCCCTTCTAAGCTGGGGAGGCTCAGAGTAGGTGCTCCATTGCACCAATCTATCCCTGGATTTTGAAAGCCAAGATAAGGGGGCATCTGGTTTAAGGCATAAAATATCTTTCGATGAGTGCATGTTCTTTGACCATATCATCTTCTACTAAGGAGGTGAAGGTACTTTCAGATAAACTGCACAAGGTTCTACCAAATATAACCCAATGTTCTTTCAGTGTACATCAAAGTACTATGCCAGGACAGATATATACACCAACACTGTTATAGTAAACATTATATTAAACAGCAGGAACATTTTTTACATCCCCAGATGCAAAAACGCCCCTCACCTGAAACACAAAGAAAGGCAAGAAAAAAAAATCATTAGTCATGTGACCAACAGTAGAGTAGACAGATGGCCATGTGACCACTATGGAGGAGGAACCTTCCCCCTCATATCTCTTCCTTTCAATAGTGTCATATTGCACTTATGAGGAGATAGGATGGTTTTATAAACTTTTAGCTCACTAGTTCTTCTTTTTTAGATGAGTTATCATATTAAATTAACCTGGTGTTGCTTATACAGCCAGTGATATGCATGCAATACAACAATATAACTATCTAGGCATGTTTAATTCTGGTTTGTTAGTAAAAAAAAAATATCATTTTCAGATGATGTCGCTCTGGGAACCTTGTGGGTGACTGAAGAGCTGGAAGACTCGCTAGAGGTGGAGTGGGAGAATCCTGCTGCTCGAGCAGACTACTTTAAATTGATCTATGCTGCTCAACCTGATGGAGCAGCAAATGAGGTGCAGGTATCTCAAAGCAATGATGCCAAGACAAGGTACATTATCAAAGGTAAGTTAGCAAATTTTCCTTCAGGAAAAATTTCTGCAAGTATGAACAAACTTTAAGTATAGACCAGTGGTTCAAAGAGGTCTAAAGCTCATGAAAAATCTAATTGACCCCCACTGACCTCCATGAGCCTTTAGGAGGCTGGAGCATTAGGAAAGACTACAATTAAAAAAGTGGTCACCTACAGGAAGCTCCTAAATGGAAATCACATCAAGCCTTCTGTGTTGCCCCAAGGCCCTTTCAGCAAAAGAAGTATGAGATTTAGGAGAAAGGTTTAGTTTATCTTCAACACTTTCATTCCTACTTTAGAGTGATCATGTAGCTGCTGCAAACTTATCATTACTTTAGAGTGATCATGTAACTGCTGCAAACTTACCATTATATTTCTCGAAGCTTGTGGAGGGCCTCCAAGATGTGCACAATACACTTATGTTGCCCCTTTAAAGTGGACCAACACCCTGAGGTGATCGGTCCGGGAATCTATAAGATTCCCGGGCCGATCACCTCACACACCGCGGGACATCCGAGATCAGGATGTCCCGCGGGGTGAACCCCCCCTGAACACCCCAAATCCACCTACCTGGTCTTCGGCGGCGGCCGGCCGCCGGCGCCTCCCTCGCGCCCCTCTAGGCGTGCGCGTGCCCGCGCCGGCTGTCTCTGAATGGCCGGCGCGGGCGCGCACACGTCAAGAGTGACGCGCGGGAGGCGCCGACGGGCAAGCTGCTTGTACATTGCTGTCAATCAGCTTGTCCGTGGACGCCGCGGCCACGTGGGAGCGGGGAGAGGTGAGTTTTGGGGGCTTTCTGGGGGGTTTCACATAGCGGGGCACCCCCGATCGGGGTGCCCCGGGGAAGTGGACCAATACCCAGGATAGTCAAAATCCTGGGTGTTGGTCCACTTTAAAGCATAAACAAACCCCCTAAAAAGATTCTAGGGCTGTCTGCTGGCTTTTCCCCAGGGCATCCCAAATCGCTATGTGAAGCCCCCCAGGGCACCAGTAATCACTTGTCCCGGTTAAGCGGCACATGTGTGGCCTCTAATCCAATGAAAGCCATCTGCCATAACTATGTCATTCAGCAAACGTCTATCATTGTTTTTGAAGGCTGAATGGCTGGAACGGGAGCTCGCACAAAACCTGAGGATGCAGTGGTGCGCTTTCACCCCAGCCATTCAGATAGGCTTGGACGGGAGTGCATGTGCCGCCGGGGATACGGGAGATGTGGCAGCTTGCGCTCCCCATTGAAGTCAATGAGAGCAATTTGCTGAATGAAATGCTCTGAACGGCTGCACACCCGTGCATGCGCTGTAGGAACGAGGAAGAGGTGAGTTTTTTCGGTGGTTTCAATTCGGGAGACCCTGGGGTAACGGGACAAAACCCGGGAAAGTCAAATTCACAGGTTTTGTTCCGCTTTAACATTCATTGACCCAGAGACCTAAGAATGAGAATGGTGGCTAGCCTAGACAGTGCCACTGTGCCTGCAGCAGTCCATGGATACCTTTTGGGCCTTGTGTAGCCTGTGATCAGATTGTGGTGCTCCAAATGACCTCTAGGGCAAAAGAAGGTAGGTATAGGACATGGAGAGTTCTGCTCTTTTGGAGAATAGTAGAGTTTTATAAAAACCTGATCTTACTTATATTTTAATTATAAAAACACTTAATTGCATTTTTATGTTCAGCTTTAAATAACCCCGTCTTTACAAAGGTGCAGGTAAAATGCTTCTGTAAATAAAAAAATTAAATCTTGCTTCAATCACTTATTTCTGCCATATATTGCCTCTTGTAACTTTAACGTCAGTTGTAAAATTCTTATATGTGCTGTGTTGAGTTAGTGCTTCCTCCATGACTTTTGACACAGGCGAACATACAGCCGCTGGGCTAACGTCTGTCAGTAGCAGTTAAGTTTAACTGGTTCCATATGTTTGTGAGCAGCAGCGAACATCTTGGAGAGGCTGGCAGTGCATTGCTGGCCCCCAAGGTAACAAAGGAGATAGAAATTAATGCCATCATTACTGTCTAAAGATCGCAGTACACACAGAGGCAGATGTCAAAAGCAAACATTATTTTAGAGTATTTATTATTTTTGACAAAATGTGATTTGCAGCAGGATCTCATACTGGTAGATCTGGGCTGTATATGCTTTACTTTTTAGGGGAACCAGTGCTAAACCACCCATGGTACTCATAAGCCAAATGATTGGTGGCCCTTTTTTAAGGAATGAGATGGATAATCTATCCTGGCGATGTTTTAAATAAGTAGTTTGTACGTGGCCTATTGATCCATTGATTTCAGTCACTTACAGCGATGCCAATGGCCACTCCTTAGATGTTAGCAAGTCCATAGTCAGTGTTGTAGGGACAGGTTTTATAACATTAAAGGCCTGACTGTATTCATGGTTGGCCTTTGGGTTGTTCAGATGAAGCAGCCACACAGGGCACCATCATCCTGGAGGCGCCAATGGGATGCCAAAATTTCATTTTTTTTATATAATTTGTTTAATGTGGTTTCTACATAAATGACAATAATATTTCTGGATCCAGAATAGAAAATATGTTGAATAGTATACATGAAACACCAGTCAAAATTGTTTTTTTAATGGACTGATGCCCTTTGGTTCCGGTGGGGGCAAGTGGGAAGAGGTTTCCCCAGGCTCTGCTATTTTACTTTTCTGGGGGGGGGTAAATTGTAGGGAAGACAGGGAAGGGGGCCCTACCTGCTCACCTTATTTTTTAGGGGATGTTGGAGGACACACAGTCTTTATGTCCTCATGGGGCATCCTGCAGTCTTGCACAGAGCACCTTTTAACGTACGGCCAGCCTGATTGAAATCATGACCTGGGAAGAGCAAAGGACCTCAATACCACTTTCCACAACCTCCCTTTTCAAGATGAACATGCAGTCCAAGCACTGTACACATCTTAGATCATCAGAAACTTTCAAATAAAGGCAGTGCACAAGGAGAAGTGGGGGAAGCCATACCTAGAAAGTCTATGAAGTCAACTGAATACATTTTAGTTGTTTATGTAAAACCAGTAGCTTCCCACTGAACTGTACAATGCAGAACATACAGACCAGACAAAACAGACACCATTTCAACACAGGCCAATATGAGTCAGATGTGACAAAATGCAACAAATACTGTAAACAATAATACAGGAGTAAATTAGGAGTGAGGGTCCTTGCCCTTTATAATCCAAAAGAAATGGGGTCATCACCACCCCACAGCCTTCATCACTGCAGTAGACAACCAATCATAGGGCTTGACTGGTGGTCTATAACTCTGCCCCCCTCACCCCCCTGTGTTCCCCTATGTATTGCAGCATTGTGATTAGATATCAGTATGCTGATATGAACATGCTGTCTGCTATTGAACTGGAGAGCAGCCACGCCCACTGGTTGGAAATTTAGAAAAATTATGAAAACTGGGCAATCCCTTGAAGGTTAGAATTGGAAACACAATTCTTTCAGATATTGGCAGCCAGTAGAGCAACTGACATAGAGGAGCAGTACTGGAGCAAGAAGCAAGAAGAGAAGTGGAGGAGATCATTGTGGTAGCCAGGGGATAACTCAAACTCTTAACGCATCAGTAGAAGATGGTGCACTGGTCTTCTATGGGACAATTAGTTAAAGTGGAATTCTTTCAAAAAACAGTTTTTTCCTTAGAAGTTTTGGTGGGAACGTTTTTTCATAGTGTTAATAAGTAAGCTAGCATTTTAAAATGGCACTATACTCAAATCAGCCAACTTTCTGATTCATTATATGGCTGCCAATTATATGACTCTCAGTAATCATTTGTGGCTAGCATTTGAAAGTGACACTATAGTCAAATCAGCCAACTTTCTCATTCATTATATGGCCGCCAATCACGTGACTGCCGGTAACCATTTGTGGATAGCATTTGAAAGTGACCTTATAGTCAAATCAACAAACTTGTCTGCTTGTTAAGGATGTGGATAAAGTTATTTTAAAAGAAAAAATGCAGACTGTATGCATAGTGTGTTTAACCTGCTAACAGAAAAGAGCTGTTTAGCTTTGCTCCATATAGCAATATCTTGCTGATGTATCCTGCTTATGTTTATATTCCTGATTGCTGCTGAATAAGCAGCCATTGTTCATTCAGGCTGGAAGAGTGTCACTAGGGATGAGCGAATCGATCCGGACAAACCCGAATTCGTTCCAAATTTCAGGAAAAATTCTATTCGGAACGAATCCGAATTTCCCCGCGATTCGATTGATCAAAGTTTTCCTTTAAACTCCATTTATTTCAATTGCAGCCATTGTAAAATGGTGGATGGACATGTCCGGAAGTTATCATGGGAAGGTCACATGCAGCCTATCAGCAGCCAGAAAGCCCGGTGACCTCACAGTGCTATATAAACGGTGGCCATCTTGCTTGTGCGCATTTCAGCCTTGCATTGCAGTCAGAACGGAGGTTGCTGCAGACAGGGAGAGACTACCAGACAGGCAGGGAGAGCCAGGGAGACCCACAGAGACCCACATAGTGCCAGGGAGTGCCAGGGAAAGATAGGGAAAAATCGGGAACGATCCAGGCAGGGACAGCAGAGAAAGTGACAGGGAAACTTTTTTTTTTATTTTCACTTCATTTGCCAGATCAGTTTTAAATTGCTTTTTTTTGTGCTGTAAATATTCCTGTCCACTGTGCATCCCATGTTGGCAATGGCATATTTAACCCTATCTGTTACACACAAGCATTTCTTATAACTCGATTACCGTATTTTTGCCCCTATAAGACACACTTATTTTTCCCCAAAAGTGGGGGAAAAATGTCCGTGCGCCTTATCGGGCGAATGTAAAAAAAAAAAAAAAAAATTCTTAAAAAAAAAACTCACCCGTTCCCGGCGCTCCCGCGTTGCCTGTCACACTGAGAAAGGCCAGAGGAGCGTCAGGCTGTGTCCCGGCCCCGCCATTGTGATCGCTGTCTTTTCAGGCAGCAATAGCAGCGGCGGGGCCGGGACACAGCCCGCCCGCTCCTCCATCTACTGCCTCTTCCTGTCAGGTCACACGCGAGCACCCAGGTCAGCGCAGCAGGTGGGCGTGGCCTGCACTGACTCGGTGCAGGCCACGCCCACCCGCTGCTCTGACCTGGGTGCTCGCATGTGCCAAGGAAGAGGCAGTAGATGGAGGAGCGGGCGGGCTGTGTCCCGGCCCCTCCGCTGCTATTGCTGCCTGAAAAGACAGCGATCGCAGCGGCAGGGCCGTGACACAACCCGCCGCTGCTTCTTACGGCCGGCTCCGTAAATTGGGTGGGCGTGGCCTGCTCCGCATCAGCGTCGGCGCAGGCCACGCCCACCCGATTTACGGAGCCAGCCGCTTGTCAGCGGAGAGGTGAGTTATACTTTTTTTTTTTAATTCTACTTATGCCGGCTGCCTATGTGGGGAGGGAGGATGCCACACTGTCAATGGGGGGAGAGGGGATGCCGACTGCCAATGGGGGGAGAGGGGGATGCCACACTGTCAATGGGGGGAGAGGGGATGCCGACTGCCAATGGGGGGAGAGGGGGATGCCACACTGCCAATGGGGGGAGAGGGGATGCCGAATGTCAATGGGGGGAGAGGGGGATGCCACACTGTCAATAAGGGGAGAGGGGATGCCGACTGCCAATGGGGGGAGAGGGGGATGCCACACTGCCAATGGGGGGAGAGGGGATGCCGACTGTCAATGGGGGGAGAGGGGGATGCCACACTGTCAATGGGGGGAGAGGGGATGCCGACTGCCAATGGGGGGTGAGGGGGATGCCACACTGCCAATGGGGGGAGAGGGGATGCCGACTGCCAATGGGGGGAGAGGGGGATGCCACACTGTCAATGGGGGGAGAGGGGATGCCGACTGCCAATGGGGGGAGAGGGGGATGCCACACTGTCAATGGGGGGAGAGGGGATGCCGACTGCCAATGGGGGGAGAGGGGGATGCCACACTGCCAATGGGGGGGAGAGGGGATGCCGAATGCCAATGGGGGGACAGGGGGATGCCACACTGTCAATGGGGGGAGAGGGGATGCCGACTGCCAATGGGGGGAGAGGGGATGCCACACTACCAATGGGGGGAGGGGGGATGCCACGCTGCCAATGGGGGGAGAGGGGATGCCACACTGCCAATGGGGGGAGAGGGGGATGCCACGCTGCCAATGGGGGGAGAGGGGATACCACACTGCCAATGGGGGGAGAGGGGGATACCACACTGCCAATGGGGGGAGAGGGGATGCCACACTGCCAATGGGGGGAGAGGGGGATGCCACACTGCCAATGGGGGGAGAGGGGATGCCACACTGCCAATGGGGGGAGAGAGGATGCCACACTGCCAATGGGGGGAGAGGGGGATGCCACACTGCCAATGGGGGGAGAGGGGATGCCACACTGCCAATGGGGGGAGAGGGGGATGCCACACAGCCTATACTAATGGGGAGAGAGGGGGATGCCACACAGCCTATACTAATAGGGGGATAATGGGGGGAGGGGGATGCCACACTGCCAATGGGAATGGGGGGAGGGGGATGCCACACTGCCAATGGGAATGGGGGGAGGGGGATGCCACACTGCCAATGGGAATGGGGGCAGGGGGATGCCACACTGCCTATGGGAATGGGGGCAGGGGGATGCCACACTGCCTATGGGAATGGGGGCAGGAGGATGCCACACTGCCTATGGGAATGGGGGGGCACAGTGCCTATATGGGGAATAGGGGGGGGATGCCACACTGCCAATGGGAATGGGGGCAGGGGGATGCCACACTGCCAATGGGAATGGGGGCAGGGGGATGCCACACTGCCTATGGGAATGGGGGCAGGGGGATGCCACACTGCCTATGGGAATGGGGGCAGGGGGATGCCACACTGCCTATGGGAATGGGGGGGCACACTGCCTATATGGGGAATGGGAGGGGGGAATGCCACACTGCCTATATGGGGAAAGGAATGGGGGCATCCCACACGGCCTATGGGAATGGGAGGGGGGATGCCCCTGTAATGGTGCGTTTTTGGTTTAAAATATTTTTTTATATTTTTTTTCATATTTTCCTACCCCAAATCCTAGCTGCGTCTTATAGGCAGGTGCGTCTTATAGGGCGAAAAAATACGGTAGTTTAATGCTGTAAAACCCCAGCCCACATGGGCATACTATTTCAGCACATTTGACCCTATCTGTTATACTAAATCAGCTTCTAAAGGCTCTGTTTTATTAATATATTGCATTTTGAATTGTTTTTTTGCGTCCTGTAAATACACCAGGCCACATGGGCATCCCAAACCAGCACATTTCACCCTATCTGGTATACTAAATCAGCTTCTAAAGGCTCTGTTTTATTAATATATTGCATTTTGAATTGGTTTTGTGCGTCCTGTAAAAACACCAGGCCGCATGGGCATCCCAAACCAGCACATTTCCCCCTATCTGTTATACTAAATCAGCTTCTAAAGGCTCTGTTTTATTAATATATTGCATTTTGAATTGGTTTTGTGCGTCCTGTAAAAACACCAGGCCACATGGGCATCCCAAACCAGCACATTTCACCCTATCTGTTATACTAAATCAGCTTCTAAAGGCTCTGTTTTATTAATATATTGCATTTTGAATTGTTTTTTTGAGTCTTGTAAAAGCACCAGCCCGCAGGGTATCCCATATTGCCAATTTTCATAGTATCTGTGCAGAGAAGCAGTATCTCACTTTATTTAGCTTCTGCTTTTTAAAGTAAACACATTTTTTTAAGTGCCTATTGCGCATTACAAATACATAAAAATCTCAGGCAGACAAGTGCCAGGATGTTCAAAGAGGAGTGGCAGAGGCCAAGATTCTGCAGGCAGAGGTCACAGCAGACTAGGGGTGAGTGGCAGCAGGAGTCGCGGTGAGAGACCTGATCTGCCAGTATCTGCTAGTCGTGTCTCCACCAGTAACACATCTGCCGTTGTAGATTGGTTAACACGGTCATCCACATGATCACAAGTTACATCTGACACCCCTAGTCTAGGGTCGGTAGGTTCCTCTGACACAACCCTGAGTTGGCATGGCCCGAGAGCAGTCCCTGTCCTCCCATTGCCTCTGTCCTACGCCGTTCCCTCCCCCAGCGACGTATCCTATGCTTTGGGTTCAGCTCCACTCTTTAGTGAGGAGGACGATCAGATAGAGGACAGTAAGCAGCTACTGCCCAGCCAAGAAATGGAGGTGGGTAACATGGCCGCATGCAAGATATGTAGGCAGAAGGTGAAGCGTGGCCAGGGCCCAAATGTTGGCACCACGACCCTGCGTCAACATATGATGCGTCACCATAAAGCGGCCTGGGAGAATCGAGGCTCCGAAGAGGTGGTCCAGCCTGCTTCCTCACCAAGTGGCACGCCGCTCCCAATTTCTGCCAGCCAAGGCTCCAGCACCTCAGCCGAAGGCAGCTGTGCATCATACCCACCCTCTCTCGCTCCAGATGCTCCTGCTCCTCCTCCTCCTCCAAGTCATACATCCCGCCAGCAATCCATCAGCGAAGCCATATCCAAGAGACAGCAGTATGTGCCCACTCACCCTACGGCGCAGAAGCTGAATGTGCTCCTGTCCAAGTTGCTGGTGCTGCAGTCGCTCCCTTTTCAGGTGGTGAACTCTGCACCTTTCAAAGAACTGATGGCTTGTGCCGAGCCGAGGTGGAGAGTCCCAAGCCATCATTTCTTTGCCAAGAAGGCAGTACCAGCGCTGCACACTTTTGTTGAGCAGAAGGTGGGCCAGTCCTTGAGCCTGTTGGTGTGTAGCAAAGTGCATGGCAGCGCCGACGTCTGGAGCTGTAACTACGGTCAGGGACAGTACATGTCGTTTACGGCCCACTGGGTGAATGTGGTCCCTTTGCAGCAGCAGCAACTTGGACAGGTCACACCACTCCTCACCCTCCACTGTAGGCTCAAGTCTCAGTGCCCCTCCAGCCTACCATGTGTGCAGGGCACGGAGGTGTCACGCTGTGCTTCACATGGTTTGTCTTGGCGAACGGAGTCACACAGGGGAGGAACTGCTTACATTTATTCATCAAGAAATCCAAACATGGCTTACTCCAAGAAAACTGAAAATGGGAACCATGGTTACCGACAATGGGAAGAACATTTTGTCTGCGCTGCGACAAGGAAGGCTGACCCATGCGCCCTACATGGCTCACGTCTTCAATCTGGTTGTGAAGCAGTTTCTGAAGTCTTCCCCCCATCTGCAAGACATCCTAACAACTTCAAGGAAACTTTGCATGCACTTCAGCCACTCATACACTGCCAAGCACACACTTCTTGAGCTACAGCGTCAGAACGGTAGCCCCCAACATAGTCTGATTTGCGATGTTTCCACCCGTTGGAATTCCACCCTGCATATGTTGGACAGACTATATGAACAGAGAAAAGCCATCACGGATTTCTTGATGATCCAAGCGGATAGGGGGACTCCCCTGTGTAACTTAAATGTCAACCAGTGGCAGCTCATACGTGACACCTGTCGTTTGCTCAGGCCCTTTGAGGACACCGCTTTATTTGTGAGTCGCCAGGATTACGGGATGAACGACGTAATTCCACTGCTTCATGTACTACAGCACATGTTGGAAACCATGGCTGGTCAGGGCACTGGAAACATGGCGTCTACATGTTACGGCCACATGAACCCCGTTGGAGCTGAACTGGAGGAGGAGGAGTGGCACAGTGCACAGTTTAGGCTTGGCGAAATGCCTGATTTATCTAGTCAGCGGACAGGAGAGGAGGAGCAGGAGCAGCCGGAGGAGCTAGAGGGTTGTGAGGAAGGCGAGACAGAGGACCCAGACACACCGTGGCAGTATGCAGTGGAGATGGAGACAGGTAGTCCCTCCGAGTCACTTGCGCAAATGGCAGGAAGCATGCTCACGTGCTTGCGTAGTGACCCCAGAATTGTTTCCATTTGTCAGCGGGATGACTTCTGGCTCTCCACCTTATTGGACCCTCGCTTCCGGCACAAAATGGGGGCATTTTTTAAACTCGCCAAGAGGGAGGACAAACTGAACTACTACAAAGACATTCTACGTAGGCAGTTGGCCGATGCCTATCTGCGCCATGGTCCATACTCTCGCAGGTCTGACTCGGGGGGACATCTGTGCTCACCTTCCACTGCCATGGCTGCTGGGGGGGTTGGCAGGAGCAGCAGCAGTAGCTCCATCAGCAGCAGCCTCAGTCTTCAGTCGCTAATGAGCAGCTTTCTACACCCGCATAGTGAGTCTACTCATGAGCAGCAGGAAGACCTGGAGCAGGACCTCAACCAGCAGATCATGTCATACCTTGACATTACCATACCAACACACCTTGAGGATCCGCTGGACTTCTGGGCAGCCAAACTTGACTTGTGGCCGCAGCTAGCTGAGTTTGCCCTGGAAAAGCTGTCCTGCCCGGCAAGTAGCGTGCCATCTGAGCGGGTGTTTAGTGCGGCGGGGGCCATAGTTACGGCAAGGAGAACTCGTCTGTCGACTAAAAATGTGGAGAGACTCACCTTTGTGAAAATGAATCAGAGATGGATCAGCCAGGATTTCCACCCACCAATGGCTGATGCATGCGACTAGATTCAGCATGGTGCTACGTTTTACACTTTCCAAATGGTGCAAAACATATTTATGTCTTTAGGCCAATTTTTGGGCTCCTGCTGATGCCAACTTCAGGGTGTGCCTTTCAGCCAAATTTTGGCCTCCTGCTGCTGCCAACTGCAGTGTGTCTTTAGACCAATTTTTGGGTTCCTGCTGCCAACTCCAGTGTCTCTTTCAAGCTATGTTTGGGCTCCTGCTGCTGCTGCTTGCAACTCCAGGGTGTCATTCAGCCAATTTTTGGGCTCCTGCTGATGCCCACTTCAGGGTGTGCCTTTCAGCCAAATTTTGGCCTCCTGCTGCTACTGCTGCCAACTGCAATGTGTCTTTAGGCCAATTTTTGGGCTCCTGCTGCCAACTCCAGTGTGTCTTTCAAACTATGTTTGGGCTGCTGCTGCTGCTTGCAACTCCAGGGTGTCATTCAGCCAATTTTTGGGCTCCTGCTGCCAACTCCAGTGTCTCTTTCAAGCTATGTTTGAAACATGGAAACATAGAAGGTTGACGGCAGAAGGAGACCATACGGTCCATCTAGTCTGCCCTTATGTGAATACTGTATGTACTCTTTATCTTAGGATAGATGTGTGCTTATCCCAGGCATGTTTAAATTCAGTGACTGTTGATTTTTCAACTACCTCTGCTGGAAGTTTGTTCCAAGCATCTACTACTCTTTCTGTAAAATAATATTTTCTAACATTGCTCCTTATCTTCCCCCCGGCTAGCTTCAGGTTGTGCCCCCTTGTTCTATCATTAGGTTTCTTCTTAAAAACACTTCCCTCCTGAACCTTATTCAATCCTTTCACGTATTTAAAGGTCTCCATCATGTCTCCCCTCTCCCTTCTTTCCTCCAGACTGTACAAATTAAGTTCTTTAAGTCTCTCCTGATAAGTTTTAAGTTTAAGTCCTTCCACCATTTTCGTTGCCCGCCTTTGGACACGTTCTATTTGAATAATGTCTATTTGCAGGTAAGGTCTCCAGAACTGCACACAGTATTCTAGCTGTGGCCTTACCAGGGCTCTATACAGCGGCATCACAACCTCCCTCTTCCTACTGGCGATGCCTCGAGCTATGCAGCGGAGCATCCTGCTTGCTTTTCCCACAGACAATTTTTGGGCTCCTGCTGCCAACTCCTGTGTCTCTTTCTCTTTCAAGCTATGTTTGGGCTCCTGCTGCTTGCCACTCCAGAGTGTCATTCAGCCAATTTTTGGGCTCCTGCTGCCAACTCCACTGTGTCTTTAAAGCTAGGTTTGGGCTGCTGCTGCTTGCAGCTCCAGGGTGTCATTCAGCCAATTTTTGAGCTCCTGCTGCCAACTCCAGTGTCTCTTTCAAGCTATGTTTGGGCTCCTGCTGCTGCTGCTTGCAACTCCAGGGTGTCATTCAGCCAATTTTTGGGCTCCTGCTGCCAACTCCAGTGTCTCTTTCAAGCTATGTTCGGGCTCCTGCTGCTGCTGCTTGCAACTCCAGGGTGTCATTCAGACAATTTTTGGGCTCCTGCTGCCTACTCCAGTGTCTCTTTCAGCCAATGTTTGGGCTCCTGCTGCTGCTGCTTGCATCTCCAGGGTGTCATCCAGCCAATTTTTGGGCTCCTGCTGCCAACTCCAGTGTCTCTTTCAAGCTATGTTTGGGCTCCTGCTGCTGCTTGCAACTTCAGGGTGTCATTCAGCCAATTTTTGGGCTCCTGCTGCCAACTCCAGTGTGTCTTTCAAGCTAGGTTTGGGCTGCTGCTTGCAACTCCATGGTGTCATTCCGCCAATTTTTGGGCTCCTGCTGCCAACTCCAGTGTCTCTTTCAAGCTATGTTTGGGCTCCTGCTGCTGTTGCCGCTGCTTGCAACTCCAGGGTGTCATTCAGCCAATTTTTGGGCTCCTGCTGCCAACTCCAGTGTCTCTTTCAAGCTATGTTTGGGCTCCTGCTGCTGCTTGCAACTACAGGGTGTCATTCAGCCAATTTTTGGGCTCCTGCTGCCAACTCCACTGTGTTTTTCAAGCTATGTTTGGGCTGCTGCTGCTGCTGCTTGCAACTCCATGGTGTCATTCCGCCAATTTTTGGGCTCCTGCTGCCAACTCCAGTGTCTCTTTCAAGCTATGTTTGGGCTCCTGCTGCTGTTGCTGCTGCTTGCAACTCCAGGGTGTCATTCAGCCAATTTTTGGGCTCCTGCTGCCAACTCCAGTGTCTCTTTCAAGCTATGTTTGGGCTCCTGCTGCTGCTTGCAACTCCAGGGTGTCGTTCAGCCAATTTTTGGGCTCCTGCTGCCAACTCCAGTGTCTATTTCAAGGTATATTTGGGCTCCTGCTGCTGTTGCTTGCAACTCCAGGGTGTCATTCAGCCAATTTTTGGGCTCCTGCTGCCAATTCCAGTGTGTCTTTCAAGCTAGGTTTGGGCTGCTGCTGCTGCTGCTGCTTGTAACTCCAGGGTGTCATTCAGCCAATTTTTGGGCTCCTGCTGCCAACTCCAGTGTCTCTTTCAAGCTATATTTGGGCTGCTGCTGCTGCTTGCAACTCCAGGGTGTCATTCAGACAATTTTTGGGCTCCTGCTGCCAAATCCAGTGTCTCTTTCAAGCTATGTTTTGGCTGCTGCTGTTGCTGCTGCTTGCAACTCCAGGGTGTCATTCAGCCAATTTTTGGGCTTCTGCTGCCAACTCCAGTGTCTCTTTCAAGCTATGTTTGGGCTGCTGCTGCTGCTTGCAACTCCAGGGTGTCATTCAGACAATTTTTGGGCTCCTGCTGCCAACTCTAGTGTCTCTTTCAAGCTATGTTTGGGCTCCTGCTGCTGCTGCTTGCAACTCCAGGGTGTCATTCAGCCAATTTTTGGGCTCCTGCTGCCAACTCCAGGATGTCTTTCAGCCAATATTTGGGCTCCTGCTGCTGCCAACTCCAGGGTGTGTTTTTCAGGCAATATAGGGGCCCCTCATAGTGATGCCACCTCAACTCTCTGCAATTGTGCCGCTCTGCGATTCTAATAGCGATGCCTCTGATCTGCATGTCATAACTATTTACATTATTATTTCACTAACCCAGCACGCATCCTATGCGTGTTACAGCAAGGCAGAATGGTTTACAACCCTATTGAGGCTCTAGGAAGCTCAGAAATAGCCGTTTTAATAGCGATTCATCGCAAATAAATTCGGACCGAAACAAACTTTGGCGGAAAATTCGGCGAATCAGCCGAATCAAATTTTTCAAAAGTTTGCTCATCCCTAAGTGTCACGTACAATCTGCTGCCAACACGCTACCAATCACATGACTGCCGGTAACCAACTGTGGCTAGCATTTTAATGTGGCTGTATAGTCAGATCAGCCAACTTTCTCATTCATTGTATGGCTGCCAATCAAGTGACCGCCGGTGACCAAGTGGGCTTATACATCAAACCTTGATACTGGTAGTTACATGATTAACTGCCAAATATGTGAATGAGGAAGTGATGACTTGACCTTAGTTTAGACTATATTTTCAATAGAGCACTTTTTGAGCGTTTTTCTTCTTATACAAAACCTGAGTTGCAGTGGCAGATTTGCATTCCTCTTATTCAGCAGTGCTATACTTTGCACGGTTTGCTTGTATTCATTTAAAGCTGATCTGCTAGAAATTGTACACCCTATTATCTAAAACTTGTTCTTACTAAGTAGAAGTTTCCGATAATAAAATCGCCCGCGCCTGAACTTCTGAAGCAATGCACTGAGCGAAGCCGAGTTCTGAAGCATAAATTGGGTTATTCATCAAGGAATTGTTCTCGTAAACACATTCTGAGATGTTTAAAATAAATATAGCTTGTGCACAATAGAAATCTGAAACAGTTTCCTGCTCCTGGTTGACCTTAATTTTTTCAGCGTAATAAAAAATTACTTCTCCTCTACGCCTGGTGAAATACAGATTATCTTCAACACGTTATTTATATGAAACGATCTTGATATCTAAATGTATTTTCACAAAATCATTGTTGTAATGTGGTGCTGTGAAAAAATAATGCTTTCTCATTGTTTTGAAAGGTTAACAATTCCAGGGACCCATCACAGCAAAAAATAAAGTGATTTTTGGGTGTATGACAGGCGGGAGGCATCCAGAATGCTGGAGCCCCCTGCACATAACCCCCCAGAATGCCAGTCAATCTTACGCTTCCTTTGGTCCTCCACCAGAAATCCACGACGCGATTGACCACTGGCACTGGGTGGCTAATCGCTAAGCTGGATTCCCCACAGGGGACCAAGGGAAAGGTAAGATTTTTAAAAAATGTATCATATAAAAATATATGCATAATATCACACACATTATCAAAACCAAGCTTGTATCAGATGAATTTCACATATCACAAAAACTTTATATACTTTATATACCCATATCCCCCTCCCCACCTTCCCCCATCCTTATTCCAGAAATATTGTCATTCTCATAATGGAGAACAGAAAAACTGTCCACCTTTCCATACTCAAGATATATATTACATAACATTCTCTAAAGCAATGCTGCTGGCCAGAACCCACCACAAAGAGTAGACACCCTCAAAACAAAGAGAAGAAAAAGAAAAGAAGAGAGATTAAAAATTCCCTAAACCTAACCACCACTCTGCAATCCCACCACATATGTCTAAATGTCCCTATCTCCTGACACCCCCTAAAACATTTCTCAGAGTGAGCTTTCCGGGACCAGGTACCACCTGAACATGACTTTAACATCCACCTCCACCGCTAACACCGAAACATTGCCATATAATGCTGTAATCCACATACTCTTCCACTCCTCCAAAACAACGGTACCACCCAGGTCTTTCTGCCAGCAGGAAACCTACTTCGGCTCTCCAGCAGCAGAAGAAAGGGATAGGGCTGTATACACATCTGATAATATGGCTCTCCCTCTAGGATCTTTTAAGCAGTGCTTCTCAAAGCTTGTTAAAGTTTCTAAACCTACCTTCCCCAGAACCAAGTGCTTCACAAAATGCTGCATTTGCATATAGCCAAACAGTGCCCTGTCACTCAGGCCAAATTTAACCTTGAACTGTTGGAAAGTGAGGACCTTACCATCCTGTAACCAATCTAAGATCCATCCCAGAAAATATTGTGGACAGGCTACAGCTGGCTCAAACATAGGGTTATTCCAAAAGGACAAGAGAGGTAAATATGGAGATAATAATCCCCCCGAATACTTGACCGCATCCCAAGCGGAAAGGGAGTGCGGGACAATTGGATTATCACATTTTGGCCTCGCAGTTGGTATTACCCATAAAAGATTTCCTATCTCTAAGCCTGGGAGAAGCCTTCTCTCTAATTCCACCCATAGAGGAATATCCAATTTCTCGTGATAACCACATACCTGTGCTATTTGTGCGGCCTGATAATATTTATAAAAGTCTGGAAGCCCTAAACCTCCCCGCTCCTTAGGCCTCAGAAGAGTACTCCTCCCAACCCTAGATTTTTTCCCTTCCCATATAAAGTCCCGTACCTTCCTTTCAAAATTCACTAAATGTGCAAAATAGATTTTAATGGGTAAATATGGCATAATATAAAAATTTTGGGAGTAAAGTCATTCTCACCGCATTTACTCTGCCCAGCCATGATAGCCCCAGACCCTTCCAACGCCCTAACATCTCCGAAAGTGTTCTAAACAAAGGTGGATAGTTTGCCGCATATAAACCAGAAAACTCCTACGGGAGTTTGCTATGGTCTCAGGCTTGGAGGTTAATACCTCCAAGTCTCGGGCCTTAAATATCAGTCTAGCAGAGGAGGTTTGGGGGAGACTCTCTGTTGAACAGAGATCATCTCTGTTTGATTTTAAGTGGGAGAAGGAGCGTTTGAAATACCTTGGGATTTATCTTACAGGAATTAAGATAAATCCCAAGGTATTTCAAACGCTCCTTCTCCCACTTAAAATCAAACAGAGATGATCTCTGTTCAACAGAGAGTCTCCCCCAAACCTCCTCTGCTAGACTGATATTTAAGGCCCGAGACTTGGAGGTATTAACCTCCAAGCCTGAGACCATAGCAAACTCCCGTAGGAGTTTTGTTAAATTAGGGAGCGTTATTAAAGGATTGGTAATAAACAGAATCACATCATCAGCAAAAAGGCTGATATTATGAGATAGTCCATTTAAACCAGTTGTCCTCAAACTTCCTCCTCAAGGGCCGAGACAGGCCAGGTTTTGCAGCTCTCTACGCTACTCCACAGGTGAATTAACTGGTGCTCAGACAGAGCTATAGCCCTAATTATTACATCTGTGCATCAGCATAGAGAGCTGTAAAACCTGGCCTGTCTCAGCCCTTGAGGAGGAAGTTTGAGGACTACTGATCTAAACTATACCCTGAAATATCCCTTGCCCCTTTGATAGCATAAGCCAGGGCTCCATTTCCAGGGCGAAAAGCAGGGGAGACAAAGGACAACCCTGTCTAGTTCCCCTCCCCAACTGCAGCGTTTGGGATTTAAAACCACAGTATTTAACAAAAGCACATGGATCATCGTATAACACTTTTAAGCTTGCAATAAAACCATCTCCAAACCCCCAGTATTCCAAAAGTTGAAACAAATAATCCCAAGAGACTGAATCAAACGCTTTCCTCACAACAAGCGAAAAAAGCATAGTGCTCGGCCCTCCCTGACTGGCTGCATGAATCACCTGTGCAATCCTCCTTACATTATCCCCTGCTTGCCACCCTGGAACAAAGCCCACTTGGTCTCTTGAGACTAAATATGGTAAAAAACTTGAAAGACTTTCCGCAAGGACTTTGGCATAAACTTTAATAGCCAAATTTAACAGAGATATTGGCCTATAGTTAGACCAAACTAAATGATCGGTATCAGGCTTCTGTATCATAGCTGCAGTCAAAGTTTCTTTTGAGAAGGACCCGCCACACTTAACCCCATT
The DNA here is from genome assembly GCA_027917425.1 of Gastrophryne carolinensis. NCBI lineage: Eukaryota > Metazoa > Chordata > Amphibia > Anura > Microhylidae > Gastrophryne > Gastrophryne carolinensis. Next base: position 442,978,629 of record CM051235.1, read on the forward strand.
AAAGGCTACCACCATCCTCGGAGCCAAAAGGGCACTACATTTCTTATAAAAACCAGCAGAAAATCCATCCGGACCGGGGGCTTTGTTTAACTTCAGCCCTTCAACAGCTTTAATCATTTCCGAAAGACTAAAGTCGCTACCCAACTTCTCCCTCATCTCATCAGATATATGCGGCAAATCTATCCCCTGCAAAAAATTACTGAACTCGTCTTTATGTCTCCCTAGCGGGAGGATAAAGCGTTTTGAGATGTGTATTAAAAATTTCCACAATTTATTTAGGATTGCTTGTAGGCGCTTCCCTGGAATCTGTTAGCTTAATAGGTTTAAAACTCTGCTCTGGAGTTCTCAATTTCCAAGCCAAGAGGGAATCTGGCTTATTGGCTTTAACATAACATTTATGCTTAATCCACTTTAAACAATTTTCTGCTTTTGCCGCTAAAGCTAAATTAAGATCCTCGGCTGCTCTCGTAAGGTTAGCCCTTACCGAAGGTGTCATGGCTCCCGAGGCTTGTTCCACTAGATCTGCATACTTTTTTTCTAACTCTTCTATATGAGCGTTCCTCTTCCTCTTTTTCCTAGCTGCTAGTTGTATAAACTTCCCCCATATAACAGGCTTATGGGCCTCCCATTGAACAATTGAGGAAACCTCAGGTACATCATTAGTTATAAAATAACTTGAAATTTCTTTTTGAACTTCCTCGACTAAATTCTCATCAGATAAGAAAGATTCATTCAAAACCCACGTACTCCCTGGCCGCTTGATCAAGAGTGTATTACATTTTAGAAAACCCCCATCATGGTCTGACCATGAGATTGGTACAATTTGAGTGCTACCCACATTGGGAAGGTTTTTGAAAAGGAATGAAGATATGGTCTATCCTTGTATAAAGGTCATGTGGGTGTGAATAATGAGTAAAAGACTGTGTGCCCGGGTGACCCTCCCTCCAAACATCAACCAAGGTCTTATTTTCCAAAAGTAATCTATATGCCAGTGCAGTAGCAATTGTTGAAGGAGTTGGGATTACAACTTTAGGAGATTGTCTATCAATATGTGGTTGAAGGATCATATTAGAATCGCCACAAATTACCACCAAACCCGGAGCGTGCTTAGATACTGTCTCCAGGAAACTTTCCATAAAACTCAATTGTCCCGTGTTAGGCGCATAATATGACGCCACAGTAATTTCTACATCCTGCAGTGTACCCACCAGTATCAAAAACCTGCCTTCTGGGTCAGAAATTTCATAATTGCAGGAAAAAAAGCGTTTTTCTTAAACACAAGAAATATCCCTTTGTGTTTTGTCTGTGCACAGGAAAGATAATATTGCGGGTATGATGCATCAAAATACCAGGGCCTCGAAGTCTGCGAAAAATGTGTTTCCTGGAGACATACCACTTCCGGTTTAAGCGAGCGTAATTTTCTGAAGGCCATACTACACTTCTGGGGGGAATTCAACCCCTGTACATTTAGGGAAAAAAAGAGCACGTCATACCTATATATTACAATTTAGGGTGCTATAAAGGAAAAGGCAGAAAAAACAGAGCCCCCCCTCCCAGCGGTAGGTCCCGGCCAGCAACAACTGCTTCCCTAAAAAGAATAAAAATAAATAAAAAATAAATAAATAATAATTAAAAAAAAAGACAAACAAAAATACAGAATAAGGATAAGGGAAGAACAGGCAAAGCCAAAAAATTACTGACCCCACTGACAAACTGCCAATAAGGGTAGTGCTAGAGTGCAGCAAAACAAGGCCACTCTACAGAAAAAGGCGTTCCTCATTATAATTGCAGAGTCATGCCACATACAAACATTATATTGGTAAAGTCTCAGCCTCCCCGACACGTTCTCCAGAGGGAAGTAAGAGAAGAATGTATATGCCCCATTTCAGTAAAGCACTTACCCATCTATATTATATAAGGAGGCCTAAGTGCCCCCCTATGAACATTCAACCAATATACCTAACCCCCTCTCCATCTCTTTAACCATTAAGGAAAAGGACATCTAAATGCCACATAGGCCTTTACCACCTAAAAAATAAAGTTATGTAACTAATGTAACAACCATGAACCCCAATATTTCACTTAGAAGAAGAAATTACAACCCGTATGCAACTACAAATCCTTCCTTAGATAAGACTTATCTATACTTATATAGTTATCTTACTATGCATAGAACCCAATCCCCACCCTCCTATAAAACCCACCTAAATTATAAACCATATTCCAAACCCAGAACCCCCCCCTTTCCAAACCCACAACAATATATAGTTTCAACCCAGTTATTTTGAATACCAGGTCCGAACCAGACAACCTAAGGAGAGAAAAGAAACAAAACAAAGCTAATAAAGGTTAAGTATCCCCTTCTGCAATAATAGGGGTAGCAGATTCAAAGGACACATGTCTTCTTTGCCTCTTGCCGGCCCTCTGTGCTTTTGGGGAATCATCCAGACTCAGAAATCTCCTGGCAACAGAACCCGATTGCTTGGTGGTTAATAGGCCCAGATCGGAAAAGACATTCTGGAATTCATCACTGGTTGAAGTTGACCAGTCCTTATTTCTATATGAAAATTGAACTCTAAATGGAAATCCCCATTTATATTTAATCCTGTGATCTTGTAAAACTTTAAGGAGTGGATGTAGCTCTTTTCTCTTGTTAATTGTAGTAGGGGAGAGATCTGAAAAAATTTGAAAGTTATTTCCTTGGAATTAGAGATGAGCGAACTTCTTGAAAGTTCGATTCGGGCGATTCGCCGAATTTCCCCAAGAAATTCGGGTTCGCCCGAATCGAACTTTCACGAATCGCTCATCTGAAAAAAAAAATGCCGGCATGGTGGGAGCGGGCAGGCCGGCTACGCCTGTCAGCGGGCCGCCGCCGACCCGCTGACAGCGTAGCCGGCCTGCCCGCTCCCACCATGCCGGCATTTGTTTAAAAAGCAAACACTTACCTGCATGGTCGGAGCGTGGAGGCCGGCGCGGCTCTCAGTCGCCCTCTGATGACAGCTGAGAGCGGCGCCGGCCTCCACGCTCCGGCGCTGCTCTCAGCTGTCATCAGAGGATGCGTCATCAGAGGGCGCCTGAGAGCGGCGCCGGCCTCCATGCTCCGACCATGCAGGTAAGTGTTTGCTTTTTAAACAAATGCTGGCATGGTGGGAGCGGGCAGGTCGGCTGCGCTGTCAGCGGGCCGGCTTCTGCCGCCCGCTGACAGCGTAGCCGGCCTGCCCGCTCCCACCATGCCGGCATTTTTCTTTTTTTATTTCAGGGAAAATTCGATCGTCACGAACCAAAAAAAATTCGGGTTCGTGCCGAATCGAATTTTCCCTGAAATTCGGAGCGAATTCCGTTTCGTCCGAACCCGTTCGCTCATCCCTACTTGGAATGATAGGTGAGAACTAGCACATGCAGCTTGCAAAACTTTTTTTTCTTTGTTTTAAAATAATGAAATCTTACAATAATGTCACGAGGAGGATCCTCAGGATTCCTGTGGCGCGTTAATGCCCTATGGGCTCTATCCATTTCCAAGCGATCCCCCGGTTCACTGGGCAAGAGCTCCTGGCATATAGCAAGCACTGTGGATGGAGGATCTTCAAGGTGCTCAGACAGACCTCTAAATCTTAAATTTTGTCTGTGATCCCTATTCTCCGCGTCCTCCAGCTTATTAAGCAAAATATTATTACCGTATATACTCGAGTATAGGTCGACCCGAATATAAGCCGAGGCACCTAATTTTACCACAAAAAAATGGAAAAAGTTATTGACTCGAGTATAAGCCTAGGGTAGCAGCAGCTACCGGTAAATTTCAAAAAGAGAAAAAGATGGAGGGAATCTGGGAAAGAGAGAAATATGGAGGGAATCTGGGAAAGAGAGAAAGATGGAGGGAATGTGGAAAAGAGAGAAAGATGGAGGGAATGTGGAAAAGAGAGAAAGATGGAGGGAATGTGGGAAAGAGAAAAAGATGGCGGGAATGTGGAAAATAGAAAAAGATGGAGGGAATGTGGAAAATAGAAAAAGATGGAGAGCCCTGAAAATACCCTCCCTCCATAAGAGTCCTGTAATTACCCCCTCACGTCATAGGAGTCCTGCAAATACCCTCTCACTGCATAAGAAAATACCAGATCAATACACTAATAAGAAGGAATGGTGGGGCTCTTAAGCTGCCCCACTAAATATCCCAAAGGCTGCACTGAACTGACACTAAAGTAGGGATAAGATAAAAAAAGAAAAAATTATTATTATAAATCCTTGTTTCTGCCTAAAAAAATACTGACATTAAAATTTAATGTCAGTATTTTTTAGGCAGAAACAAGGATTTATAATATTTTTTTTTTTTTTATCTTATCCCTACTTTGGTGTCAGTTCAGTGCAGCCTTTTAATGTCAGTACCCTGTGGCCAGCACCTGACTTTTTGCTGATCACTGGTGCTATGCATACCCACCTATCCCATTTGCATACACGTTTAACATGGATAAATACCTCCTGGATGCTGGACACCACGACTGCAGCTGGAAATCCCCACGAGTGCTCCTTAGATTCTGTGATGTGCGCGTGCGGCCTCGGCCTCGCACCTCCGCCTGCATCTCCCTGCAGCCTGAAGAGAGTTCTCAGCCTGTGGATTGCGCGACCCCCATGATTTGGTCGTTCGACCCCAGCTGGGGTCGCGACCCACAGGTTGAGAACCGCTGCGTTAGAGGGAACGCTGGCGGCAGCTCCATCCGCCCCTAAGGTAATCCGGCCCCGCCCCTTTTTCTCCTCCATTTTTCACTGACTCGAGTATAAGCCGAGGCGGCTTTTTTCAGCCCAAAAAGTGGGCTGAAAAACTCGGCTTATACTCGAGTATATATGGTATTTTCTTTCAGCTTAGCAATGTCCTCCTCATGCGTCTCAATCATAGTAACAACATCACTCAATCTTTCATCCATGGCGGAAAGACATTTTGAAACTTTAAACAACGCCTTCGTAAAATGCTCAGTTATTTTTCTTTGTATTGAGGCCAAAGGCCCTAGTAAATATGGAATCTATTTGCTCCAGCAAAGCTGGGTTAACCAGCGCTTCCATGCCCGCACCAGCCTTTCTTAACGGACTCACTGTTAGTGCCAAATCCATTAGTGCATCACCTTCAACTACTTCCGTTCCAGACCCGGCCGCCGCCATCTTGCAGGCCCAGCGCGTCTCCGCGGTCCAACCAGTCACCTCCACACAACAGGGTAGGGACGCTGCTTTCGCCTTCCCCACACTCCAGATACCCTCCGGAGTACGAGCAAGGCGTGTCTACCTCTCTGCAGCACTCGTTATCCGCTGTTCGCCTCTGTTTCTGTTAAGCGGGTGCGGAGCGGTATTAGAGCCTGTCCGATCGCATCACACGCGCATGCGCACTCCTGGGAAAGGTAAGATTTATGCGTGTTTGGAGGGGTTATGTGCTGGGGGGCCCTCTGCCTGTCATATTGCTGCACCATGCGGGTGCTGATCCGCATTAAAGAGAAACAACAACCTCAGTCTTTAAGACTCTTGGGGAGGTGGTCTCTTTTTTTATGGAGCATCCTAAATTTGGATACCTCGTAGTGTAAGACCCTTCGGATTATCCAGACCCTTCACCCTTTCCACGAACCTGCACCACATGTTCGCTATGCAGCTGTATCCCCAATGTTCCTATAGCTATAGCCTTTCTGAATGGCCGGCATGGGCGCAGTCACCACTAGACGTGAGCGGGGATGCGGCCGGCAGTGTTCACTCAATTCAGATTTCCTTTGCCGCACTAATCTCTATAAGGCAGAGGGAATCTAAATGGAATGAACGCTGCTGATTGGCTGAGTGACCCATGCATGAGCCATGGGAACAAAGAAAAAGGGATACACACAGCGGGGCAGCCCAAATTGGAGGAACAAACCAAAGGCAGTGAAAGTAGGCTAATTTAAAGTAGAACAAAACCCAGTGCGCGGAATCTGGCCTTTCACTAGGGCATCCCATATCGGGATTGCATGCTGTGTAAACCCCCTTCCCCAGGGCACCGCAAATCTCACCTGCTTCCTGTAAACATCAGGAAGCCGCACCCCCAGCTTCTTTCTGCTGTGTTAGGTGCCCCCTTTAAAGATGAACAAAAAGGATTTTTACTATCCTGGGTACTGTCTTTTGCCCTGCTGTGTGAAACCCCTCTGCTGACCAGGTCTGCTTACCTCTTCTGTAATCCTCAGCAGATGTGCGGTCCCTCCTTTGATCAGCATTTTAAGATAGGCATATACATGTGCAGCATAGAAGGCTGAATAAATGGGAGTGGCAAACATCAGGTCTATCTGAATGGATGTGGGCAGCAGTCGGAGGGGTACAGGGGGTGCCGTGGTCCAAGTGTGCTCTGTGAGGATCAAAGGAAAGGGAAGATTGTTGGCAAATCAGTGGGGTTTAAACAGCAGGACATTCCAGAGAGGAAGACCACCCCCCCTAGAGTCTCACAAATTCTTGGCAGGTGATTGCTCCTCTTTAGAGGACAAGTACTTTTATTTTATTGGTATATAGTGGAATTGAACCTTACACCGGAGACAATCAGTATTTTAAAGGGTTTCTTCAGACTATGTATACAATCAAAGAATTCCTTTCTTACCTGCCGCGCAGCCAGTCCACCCTGCTGTGCTGCTGCATAACCTGCTGTTGCTGATTTTGAGCCCCTTTTCTACAGTCACACCCATGCTTTTTTCCAGCTTTAATTGCAAGATGAAGAGGTGAAATGAACCTCCATTACACCGTGAGAAACACACCATTCAATGTGTGTTCAGGGGAATAGCTGCTTCTTCATGTGCTTTACTATGTCTTTTAAAGTTTCTATACCAGCAAAGTCCCTTGTAAGTGGACCAACACCCTCCCATGATCCGCCCGGGAATCGATAAGATTCCCGGACCGATTGGCTCCCTGACTGCGGGGCACCCCCAGAAACCCCTAAATCCCTACCTGCTCCTCGATCCAGCGGCACCCGCCGCCGCCTCCCACGCATCCCTCTAGCAGGACGCGCACCCGCGCCGGCCGTTTGTGAATGGCCGGCGCGGGCGCGCGCCCTGTAAGAGTGACGCACGGGAGGTGGCGGCGGGTGCGCTCTCTTGTCCGTCGCTGCCTCCCGCTTGTCCGCTGGCGGGGATTGGCTGCAGCGGTCACGTGGGAGCGGGGAGAGGTGAGTTTTTGGGGCTTTCTGGGGGGTTTCACACAGCGGGGCACCCCGGATCGGGGTGCCCCACCGAAGTGGACCAAAACCCAGGATAGTCAAAATCCTGGGTGTTGGTCCACTTTAAGGCTTAAGGTTGATGCAGACCTGAAAGTGAAATGTTTGTATCCAAAGTTGTGGGGTTGGGGTCTTGTACATGATTGTGATAATTCCTAGTGGAGCTGGCTGTATCAGCTGTTTAAAATGTCTTTTGAATATTTTTCCCTAGGGCTACAGCCAAGCACAACCTATGACATCAGTGTACGAGCAGTCAGGGGAACCAAGGAAGGACAAGCCTCTACAGTGGTTGGTGTAACAGGTAACATTATATTTTGTTTAACTAATAATCATACATTGTAAGGGGTAACTTCAAATAATTGCACAGGTATATTGGAGCATCTAGACATGACGTAACAGATACAATTTTATTGTAAATTTTATTGTAAGAGAGATCTTCCATTCCATTAAATAATCTAGATGCCCTCCGTTTCATTATCTAAGGTTGGTCTTCAGGTGTATCCTTTCTTTCCTTTCCTCTTGACGCAATATATTCCAAATATGTGTCTTTACTAGGTTTAAATTTGGTGTTGACAGATAATATGCTACAGCAGGGGTGTCCAACTCAATTTCACAGGGTCCACATAAGCAGACTGGTGGCCTTCAAAGGGCCAATTAATGAGTCAAAAAAAGGAAAAAACTAAATTTGAACACCAACATTCAAATGTATGGTTACAGACACAGAATGATTTTGCCCAGGACAGATCAGACAGACACTGAATATTTTGTCTAGGGTTAACCATGTACAGCACCACTAAATATGATGGGGCTTTATAAATAACAATGATAATAGGCACAATGTTTTTTTGACCAGGACAGGTGCAGCGTGGTGAGCGCTGGTTGCAGACAGTAAACTTGCAGACGCTACTCTCTTCTGCCCCAAAACATTAAAAGAGCATACCAGCCACTTTTTTAGGCCCCACGCTTGGGATTAGAGGTGGTACTGTGCTCCAGCATACAGTGTACTATCAATCAGCCACACCTCACTCAGAAGCCAGTATTTAATGCCAGTATATGGGCTGGCTAGAAGGGACACCATCCAGCCACCACTCTCTGGTCTGAGCAGCCACATCCATCTGCCGGGCCTTGGGTTTGACACAGGAATCTATGTAGCCAGCTAGTTGTGATATGAATGGCAGCCTCTCAAAGATAATATAATATATATTACATCACTGTTCTGCTTTTGGCTTTCTAAGGCCAAAGAAAATCAAATACATCCCCAGAAGACATTGAAGGCCCTGTTTTAGTACTGTCAGCTATTGTTTCTCACAGCGTACTCCCTCAGTGCAGGGCCGGCGCCAGCACAGGGCAAACCTGGGCAATTGCCAGGACCCCTGGCATCTTCAGGGGCCCACTTATGCTCACACTTGGCCATATCCCACCTTATTCCTCAACTGTCTCCATCCCTCACTCCAGCCTTAACCTCCATATTCAACCTTTCTCTCTCCACTGGCACCTTTCCTTCTCCTACAAACATGCAGTTATTACTCCGATATTCAAGAAACCCTCTCTCGACCCCTCTGCCCTCTCTAGCTATTGCCCTATCTCACTACACCCTTTCTCCTCCAAACTTCTTGAACAACATGTCCACTCAGAACTGTCACAATACTTATCCACTAACAAGTTATTTGACCCCTTACAATCAGGATTCCGCCGTAACCACTCCACTGAAACTGCCCTCACCAAAGTCACCAATGATCTGCTCACTGCCAAAAGCTTTGGTCACTACTCCATCCTCATCCTTCTTGACCTCTCCTCAGCCTTTGACACTGTCGAGCACTCTCTGCTTCTTGATATTCTCTCCTCTCTTGGGGTTCAAGGGCTTGCACTCTCTTGGCTCAACTCTTACCTCTCTGACAGATCATTCAGTGTATCCTATTCTAACACAGTTTCTTCCTCCCGTTCTCTTTCTGTTGGTGTGCCACAAGGTTTTGTCCTAGGCCCCCTACTTTTCTCAGTCTACACCCATGGCCTTGGCAAACTTATAACTTCACTAGGCTTCCAATACCACTTTTATGCGGATGACACTCAAATATATCACTCAGGCCCCCATCTCTCCTCTCTCCTATCTCGCCTATCAGCTATTTCTTCATTCATGTCATCTCGCTACCTCAAGCTAAACATGGACAAGACAGAACTGGTCATTTTCCCACCCTCTAACTCCCCTCCCCTCTCTAACACATCTATTTCTGTCAACAATTACACAATAACAGCAACTCCCCACGCTTGGTGCCTGGGAGTCACTCTGGACACATATTCACTCCCTGGCCACCTCCTGTCGCCTCCAACTTAAAAATATCTCCCGCATCCGTCCTTTCCTCTCACCTGACACCACTAAAATGCTAGCGCATGCCCTGGTCATATTCCGTCTGGATTACTGCAACATCCTTCTTTGTGGCTTACCAACTAACAGACTGGCACCCCTCCAATCTATCCTGAAATCTGCTGCTCGCCTCATCCATCTCTCCTCTCACTCCTCCAGTTCTGCGCCTCTCTGCCAATCCCTACTGTCGCCTACAAAGCTCTCTCCAACCAGGCCCCTCCCTACATCTCATCTCTAATCCAACAATATCAACCTAGACGCAGCCTCTGCTCTGCTGCTGACCTTCTCCTGTCCTCCACCCTGGTCACCTCCTCTCACGCCCGCCTCCAGGACTTCTCACGTGCAACTTCAATCTTCTGGAATGCCCTCCCGCACCCAATCCGCCACTCCACAACCCTCAAAACCTTCAAAGGCGCCCTTAAAACTCACTTATTCAGACAAGCATATAATCTGGCCTAACCAATGTTCTAAAGGGCGCATGCCACAAAGCTCAATACTGACTGTTTGTGATCCTTCCCCCTCGTCTTCACCCCTCTTCCTTTAGACTGTAAGTTTGCAAGGGCAGGGCTCTCTCCCCTACTGTATCTTGTACTCAGAATATCCACTGTCAAATCTGTAAAACAGCATTTGAAATAGTATATGTACTGTAGGTTTCTACCCTGTCTGTAATTACTACTTTGTAAAGCGCTACCGAAGATGATGGCGCTATATAAATAAACAATAATAATAAAAATAATGGTATTATTTAACAGTGGACTCAACCACTGAATTCTGGGTGCTGTGTGCAGACCTGCTCATGGCTGACCTCATCAACAGTGGAAGATCAGCAACAATGGAGAAGGTGGCAAGGAATGGAGGGTAATTTATGGAGGTGTAGAAGGTGGCGAGAACCAGATGACAGCTGACAAGGACTGGAGGGCAATCAGCAGCAGGAGATGACCCATTTGTGGCAGTGGAGCTGAAAGGTTAAATCATGTGACTCACTAGTTTGGTGCCCATTAAGACTCTCTTGCCCAAGGGCCTCCAGAAACCTAGAGCCGGCCCTGCCTCAGTGTGTGTGCTCTCTGTCCAGCTTCAGTGTGTGTGCTGCTTGGCCAGCTTTAGTGTGGCCTTAGGCTTTCTTGTTGATTGGTAGCAAGGGGTAGACCACATGATGCATTATTCTTAGTATACAGTACGTCCTGCTCCAAATCTAATACTTACAGTTGGGATATACTCCGCCAGATGGTGCTGGACTGCAGAGACATCGAAAATAGGCTCCTCCCGGCCCCTCAAATACCCAGGGACCTCCCACAAATCCCCAGAATTTCTCTGCAGTCTGGCTGCGAAGGTTGAGAAATTGGCTCTCTACTCGCAGGTGAGCGGGGTTATTAACCTGCGGCCCTGTAGGACTATTCCCACCCGTTCCACTAGTAATATGCCTCCCAGCCTTGGCTGCGCTGGTCGGGTGAAGGTAGGCAGCACCGCCGTTGGTGCTTAGGAGCGCTGCTCCACCGCAATCCCCCACCAAAGGGTAGGCGGTTCAGGCTTATGGTGAGCCTCTATGGGATGCCCCTTCCTGCACTATTGCCCCTTGACCCTGCCTATCGGTGGGCCCTATTTAAGTGGCTGCCTTCCTCCCTCATCCTCCTTGTAGTCTTCGGGGGAAAAGAGGGGGGGGGTGTATGTGTATAGATATGTATGTTATGCAGTCTGTGCTTTCACTTTTCACATGTCTTTATTCTTGTGCCAGCCGCCGCGCTGACCTGTCTTTATTGCTTTTAAAACTACCGCCGCCGCGCACTGATTTGGTTCCGCGCTTGGCGGCGGCATTTCCTCAGGCGCTGGTGCGGCATCATTGGCTGTTGGCCTTTCTGGCTTCGCGCTCTTCGGGGGGGCGGGGCCCGTCTTTGGCGCGTTCCGTGTCATCGCTATTACTGGCCCGCCCCTCGATGTATACCGACGCCATCTTTTCTGACTTGGTTGGCCTATGCGCAACGGACTCCTACCTACCGCGGCCCGTAAGTGCCCTCACGGGCGTCTTGATCTGCTTCACTTTTGTTACGATGTACTTAAGGTCTTGTCTGCTTATGTCTTTCAGGCGGGACGAACCCTTCTTGGCTTCTCCCGGCCCTGTTTTTAGTATATTACTTGTAGGCCTTGTAAAAATTATACTCCCACGTCCCTAGCGGGTTATTGGGGCATCCAGGGTTGCTATATAGCGTTATTCCCTATCGGCGTATAGCGCCGCTATAATCACCATATGGAGGCATCTCAGGATAATGTTACCGGGGTCCCTCTGGGACAAGACCGGCTGTGTGTAGCGTGTGGGCAGCCTCATGCTGACGCTGACAAGGGGCGGGTCTGTGTACCCTGTGCTGAGCAGGTGCTTGCATTGCAATCTGGCCTGCCAGTGGCTGCACCTCGTTTCACTTCACCTCCTCCCCCAAGCTAAAATCTCACTCCTGCTGTGTTGCATACTAGTGGGGATTCTCAGCCTGATGTGTCTTCTAGACTGGCTACGGTTGAACAGATTATTGCGAAGTCTTTAGCGCGTAAGGCCCCTGCTAAGAAGCGGCACTTGACGCCTAATGTTACTGTTTTCCCTATGGGAACTGAGGAGTTCTGGAATCTGTGTGGCTATACCCCGTCTGATGAAGGGGAGCACTTTTCTGAATCAGGCTCATCTGATGAGAGACCAAGGGGTCATGACGATTCTGGCTCTGACCCCTGGGCCCCGGATGACACTGACAGATTATTGACCCAGATCTTTGAGGTTCTGTCTATCTCTCTCCCTGTTGAGGCTCCCAGGCAAAGAGGGGAGCTTTTCCATACAGCAAGATCACGTTTGAAATTTCCAGAGCAGGCACATTTCCATAACCTTGTGCTCAAGGAATGGGAGCGTCCCAGTAAACTTCCCGGGGTTCCAAAGAGTTGGGATAGGAAGTATCCCTTTCCTGCTGAGGTGATTAAATGTTGGTCATCCCCCCCCGAGGTGGATGCCCCGATCCTAGGGCTGTCTAACACCTCTGTCATGCATTCCCCTGATTCTACTACCCTGCGGGATGCTTAAGACCGGTGTATTGATCAGCTGGCATCCCACGCCTTTGCATGTGTGGGGACGGCGCTGCGCCCGGTCTGTGCCTCTGCCATTACTGCCACTAGAACCCTTATAAGAAATATGCCCCTGATGATTTGTCTTGTGAGGTGTTTAATGCACTCTCCAGTTGTGATGTTTTTGTAAATTTTGTCCTATCAGCATTGGATGACACCATCAGAATGTGTGCCAGAACTTCTGCCCTCGTGGTGGCTATACGCCGCTCGGTTTGGCTGCTCCAGTGGGCTGCTGACAGGCCCTCACTGGGTTTCCCTTTAAAGGACTGCGTCTGTTTGGAGACCGCCTGGACCTTTTTGCTAAGGGAGGCAGGTTACCCCAGCGCAGGCGGCAACCTCGGCCCTTTCGGGGTCAGGGTTCCTTCTCCTCCCCTTACCGTGGTGCAGGACAGGGAAGGGGGGTGTCCTTCCCTGGGGCACGGGGAGATTTCTGGGGTAGAGGCAGAGGACGTGGACGTCCTGGCTCCTCCTGGGTTCCCAAAGCTAAATCCTCTCCCAAGCCCCCTCAGGTATGATAGGGCGCCCTCACCCATCCGGGTTGGGGGATGGCTGCAGCACTTCGCTCACGTCTGGAGGCTTCATGTCTCAGACCTGTGGATTCAGGAGGTAGTGTCCTCCAGTTACAAGTTGGAGTTTGCCTCCGATCCCCCTCCAAGGTTCATCAGATCCCGGATTCCTCAGGACCCTGTGTCAGCTCAGGAGCTAGGAGCTAGTGCAAGCAGTGCAAGACCTCCTGGAGCTGGGGGTCATCTGCCAGGTCCCTTTAAGAGAAAAAGGCAAGGGCTTTTATTCCACCCTATTCACAGTACCCAAAAAGGATGGTACTGTCAGGCCCATCCTGGACTTAAAGATTCTCAACAAGTTTGTCAGGGGCAGGCGCTTTTGCATGGAGACTCTGCGCTCTGCCATCAGTTCCCTGCGCCAAGGGTATTTCATGACTTCTGTGGACATCAAAGATGCTTACCTTCATATTCCTGTGTTCCCAGGTTATCAAAGGTTCCTTAGGTTCGTTCTGATGGATCAACACTACCAATTTGTGGCCTTGCCCTTCGGTCTCACTTCAGCTCCCAGGGTGTTCACCAAGGTGCTGGCTGGCGTGATGTCTCTGCTCAGATGTCAGTGCGTCCGTGTGCTTCCCTATCTGGACGACATACTTCCCAGTCTCTACATCAGGCAGAGTTGGATACTCAGCTGGTGGTGTCCACTCTGGAGTCATTTGGATGGGTAATCAACCACCCCAAGTCCTCACTGTTCCATTCCTAGGAATGAATCTGGATACAGTTCAGGCAAGGATCTTCCTTCCTCAGCAGAAGGTGGACAGTCTGATTGCACAGGCTCAGTCCCTCCTAGCATGTCCCCATCCCTCCATCAGGCAGGGGATGCAGCTGGTGGGCCTGATGGTGGCGTGCTTCGAAGCGGTCCCTTATGCTCAGTTCCACTTGAGGCCACTGCAACTTCACCTATTGTCTGTATGGGACAAGGACCCAGCGTCCCTGGACAGGGTCTGTGTGCTCTCCCCCCTGGTAAGGAGGTCCCTCTTGTGGTGGATGGACTCAAGGAACCTGTTGGTAGGCAGATCCTTTCTTGCCCCTTCCTGGGAGACGATCACCACGGATGCCAGTCTGTCAGGTTGGGGGGGTTTCTGGAAGTCCCTGCGGTTCCAGGGGAGGTGGGGCCCTCAGGAGGCCCACACACCTATCAATGTCTTGGAGCTGCGAGCGATCAGGTTAGTTCTGGCTCGCTTGACTACTCATTTTCGGGCCTGCCTGTTCAGGTGCGCTCGGACAACCAGACGGCAGTTGCCTACATCAATCATCAGGGAGGGACCCGGAGCAAGGGGGCCCTCCAGGAAGCGTCTCTGATCCTGACTTGGGCGGAGGCCAATGTCCCCTGCATTTCAGCTGTGTACATCCCGGGGGTGGAAAATCACCCGGCGGACTCTATGAGCAGGGGGACCTCTCGCCTGGGAAATTGGTCCCTATGCAGCAGGGTGTTTCAATCTCTGTGTCACCGTTGGGGCCAACAAGATGTGGATCTGTTTGCGTCCCGCCACAATCACAAGCTTCCAGCTTTTGTCTCTCTGTCCAAGGATCCTCTGGCCCTGACCTCGGATGCGCTAGCAATGTCATGGAAGGACTTTCAGTTCCTGTATGTCTTCCCTCAAATTCCCCTGCTGGGCAGGGTTCTACGCAAGATTGCTCTGGAAGGGGTGCCAGCAATTCTGGTGGCCCCCAGGTGGTCAAGAAGAGTGTGGTTCGCAAACGTGGTGCAGCTGGCAGTAGATCAGTACGCTCTGCCCTTGGTGCCAGATCTGATCACTCAGGGCTCACTACGCCATCCCAATTTAAAAAATCTGGCTTTGACGGCTTGGCTGCTGAAACCTCCATCTTGATGGAGAAGGGGCTGTCTTCCTCAGTTGTGGATACTTTGATTAAAGCTAGGAAGAAGTGTTCCTCTTCCATTTATTACAGGGTTTGGCATGCCTACATTGACTGGTGTGAGTCTAAGTCTCTTCCCTGTCGTGTCTACTCTATTCCCAGGATTCTGGAGTTCCTGCAGCATGGTTTGGAGATGGGGCTCCAACTCAGTACTCTGAAGGGTCAGGTTTCTGCCCTGGCTATTTTTTTCCAGAAGTCCTTTGCTCAGCACCCTCTGATCAGGACTTTTTTCCAGGGGGTCACTCATGTGCGTCCCCCTCGTAAGCCTATGGTGCCTGTTTGGGATTTCAACTTGGTCCTGTCAGCCTTGCAGGGTGCCCCTTTTGAACCTGTGCAGGATGCTGCCTTGGCCATTCTTAAGCTCAAGGTTGTGTTTCTGGTGGCTATCACTTCTGTCAGGCGTGTGTCTGAGTTGGCGGCGCTGTCCATTCAGCCCCCCTACTATGAGAGGCACCAGGACAAGGTGGTGTTTCGTTTCAAACCTGATTTTCTGCCTAAGGTAGTGTCTGCCTTTCACTTGAATCAGGATATTGTTCTTCCTTCTTTGTGCCCTAATCCTAGCAATGCTAAGGAGAGGGTTTTGCACTCTTTGGATGTGGTTAGGTGTCTGAAGTACTATCTGGTGGCTACTGCACCTTTCAGGAAAACTGATGCTCTTTTTGTGGTCCCTTCTGGTCCTAGGAAGGGTTTGGCTCCTGCCAAGTCTACTATCAGCAAGTGGATTTGTCAGGATGTGATTCAGGCCTACTCTGCTAAGGGGAAGAATCCTCCCCTCCGCCTTACTGCTCATTCCACTCGTGCTATCAGTGCCTCTTGGGCTTTTCAGCACCAGGCTTCTGTAGAACACGTTTGCAAGGCCGCTACTTGGTCTTCTGGTCATACCTTTTCAAAGTTTTACAAGGTTGATGTTAGGGCCTCAGCTGATGCTGCTTTTGACCACAAGGTTCTGCAGGCGGCAGTGGTTTAAACTGCCTGCTGCTGATTTTTCTTGGGGATCCCACCCTACTTTATGGACACTGCTATTGGATGTCCCAACTGTAAGTATTAGATTTGGAGCAGGACGTACTGTATACTAAGAATAATACAATTCTGTGATTACTCGCCTGTAGAATTGGTATTATGAGTATACAGTACGTCCTGCTCCAACCCACCCTTGGTTTGCATTTTCTTGGATTCCCCTGTATGGTGATTGTTATCATTGTTAGTTATAGTTTGGATTGTTTAATTCTGCCAGCTTCTCCTTAACTGCTTTTCAATGCTGGGGATTTGTGGGAGGTCCCTGGGTATTTGAGGGGACGGGAGGAGCCTATTTTCGATGTCTCTGTGGTCCAGTGCCATCTGGCGGAGTATATCCCAACTGTAAGTATTAGATTTGGAGCAGGACGTACTGTATACTCATAATACCAATTCTACAGGTGAGTAATCACAGAATTGTATTTTTCATGGTAGAGGATTTGGTATATCACCTCATTTACTCACCTTGCTGGCGATCCCACAGTGCATGCACAGGCTCTCTGCCAGAACACTTTCAAAGCCACTCATACTTCAGAGCTTAGCTGCTGGCTGCTCTCTTAGGCTGTGCATACCCGTGCCATCCTTTCAGAAATACCTGGTGCAAGTGAGCACATCAGCACGAGGGAAGCTGGGGATGCCACCATGGTTCGTGTTTGCCATGTGGGATCGACAGTGAAGTGAGTAAACAAGGTGATCTATGAGTTTTCACACAGCAGGGCATCTGCAGGGATGCCCCAGGGAAAAGGAATCAGGTGGCCCTGGAGTCTCAAAGACTGCCTGAAGTGGCTTTTATTCTGGGAGTTTTCCTGGGTCTCCCTATGGCTGATCCGCTTCAGGATTTAGGAGACACCAACAGTTGTTAATGATCACTCGGGGTTAGGAGGGGGCGTGATGGCATTGATCACTACCATTACTATCACTGTTGTGGGAAATATGGCCAACAAAATTCAGTAACCACTAGGGTAAGGTAGGACACTTCTGACGTCTGCCTAGCTTTTGGCTAGATTAAGAAAATGAAACCTGATTGTTTGGTATGAAAAATGCTGCCTTTTACTTTTGAGGCAACATCTTGTCTAGGATACCTAAAGAATCTTTGGCTAGATTTAAACTGGACCAACACCCTTAGAAGAAACAGCGCTTATATGCATCCCTCCCCAAGGTATTTAAAAAATTAATTAACCTTTTTGTAACTCATGCTCTGGTTAATTTTACAAACACAATGGTGTCCCATGGAGCTTCAGGCTGCCTGCAAAGAGCAAGTTACCTGCCGCTGTGCATTGTGAGTTATGTCAGTTGATTTCTGGCAGCAGCAGGGCAGGCATGCTGGGAAAGAAATCTCCAAAATGGCTGCTACCAGGAGAAAATATGTATGGTATTGGTAGAGCATTTGTTTTACCTGTTCGGAGAGACTAGAAATGGCATGGAAGAGGGTGCCAATAATTGTCATTGATTACTGGGGGTTTTAGGAGAGGTGGGAGAGTATTGATTGCTAAAACTAAGCTCACTGTTTTTGAGGGACACAAGCTTAACAAGCTGATTTTTTTTATTGGATTGGCTCCCCATTCGTTCCCTACGTCTGTCTGTCCATACAGCTGTAAGCCGATGGAGGACTTCTTAACCATGTTATATTAGGAGAGGAAATAATGAAATAATAGTGGAGGAAGAGATCAATAATTGTCCCTGGGAGCCTGATTTATGGAGCGTCACCACCACTTAAATCCAATCAGCGGCAAGCGTTTTAGCCCAGCGCCAGCTTCATTTAAGAAGCATGCGTCAGATATTGACAATGTGTCCTCCAAATGGAGTTTTTACTGCAGTGACTGGCGCTCTTGTATAAGCAGCACCAGTTTATAGTTGCACTAAAGCTTAAAGACAATTTATAGCCTAAAAAAATGCTATACTCACAATGTGTCCCAGGCAGACTGTCAGTTATAGTCCGGGGCTGCAGATCTTACCTGACAGCCGGCTCTATGTCTCATGCTGCCCGCACGATTGCTTGTCTTTTCCTGTGTCCTCCATTGTGGAGATGCTCCACGCCCCCTCCATTCACTGCAATGGAAAGGGACGTGATAAGTGTTTCCAATGCAGTGAATGGAGGGGGCCATGCCAGCCCACAGTGATGATAGCGGGGGGGGGGGGGGGGGTCCCCAAGCGACAGAACACAGGAAGAGACAAGCAATCAAGTGTGCATTGTAGGATATGGATTTCTTTAGGTTGCCATAGGGTACAATAGAGAAAAACTGTATTGAAGTGTTAACAATGTTAAACAAATTCATATCTACAGAACTTGCTTTGGCGACTTGTCACAAATGTAAATGTAGGTCTTAGACGTAGGCAAGTGTAATTTTACTAATTTCTTGAAAATTCCAATGGGTTCTTTTGAGCACAACAACTAAAAAGTGCCTAAACACACGATCAAATTTAGTCCTATGATATCCTGTGACTGTAATATAAAAGCATCAACTAGGGCCTGTTAAAGTGGATCAAAACCCAGGATTTTCACTATCCTGGGTTGTGATCCTTGCCCTGTGTGAAACCCCCCAGGGTCGCCCGAACAACATCTTCCTGGTCCTACAGCGCATGTGCATCCAATCAGCACGCTCGGATCCGCTGGAGCCCCTTCGTTCCGGAGCTCGTCTAATACAAGCAAATTCCAGCACACTGTCAACCACATCCCCCGCTACCCTCTAACAGGGAGCATGCCCACGCCGGCCATTCACAAGTGCCTGGCGTGGACATGCGCCCTGCTAAAGGGATAGTGGGCATGCTACCAAGAATGAAAGTGAATTTTTGGGCGACCCCTTCACACAGCATGCACCCCCCGGTGCCCCAGGGGCAGAGAGTATGCTTGCGCTGTAGTCTCATAGACTCATAGACTCCAGGGTGAGTTTTGGTCCTCTTTGTGTGTTTCAAATAAGCAAATACCTCATGCAGCATCTGATATTTGGTGTAACATAGTACCGTGCAATGGCGCTGTTGAAATCTGCATCTCGGTCCACAGGTACACAAACAGGGTCTGAAACAGGCTGGCTAATAGGGAAAAAACATATTACAACAATTCTAGCTCTAATTGTCACTGTTAGTAGAGGTGAGAAGGGGTGACTGGTTTTATGCAGTCGCTGTTAGGAAAGTGGTCAATGCCATGGTCGCTGGTGAAGTGTAAAGTACCCTTTTAAATCTTGCCTAGCTTACCAAAAGAAACTTTGGCTATTTAGAAATGAAACCTGATTGGCTGGCAGGAAAAAAAAGTTTTACTTTTGCTTCAGTTTTGACAAATCATTCCCACTCACGGCCAATCAGTTGCTTCACTAGTTAGATAGGTATTTTATGGCCCGTCATCTGAGCAAATGTCAACGATGAATATTGCATGAGCATGTCATGAGATAATATACCTCTCATACACCCCTCCATGTACAAATTACGACACAGCTGCTACACTGTCATATACGTTTCCGTCTCTTCGCATGTAAATATCGATGTAAGCTGCTGAGAGAGGGATGATTTTCGGTTTCAGTGTGATTGTTCATTAAACAGTACTATTTACTCAGTGAGCGGCTCATGAAAATGCCATATTTGCAATATCTATCCCCCGGTACATGAGAACTCATGGGCATCGTAGTGAATATATCAGAAGCAGCTTCCGCCCGCTACATCAGTCACATAACCATCGCTGATGCTGCAATCCTCCATTATTTCATTATTTGTGTTCAGCCGTCTACAACACTGGCCCTCCTCCATAAATCCCTAAATTATGCATCTTTAACCCCCCTTGGTAAGGAAAGCATGTCAGCTTCCAGTAAAATTAGACTTCCACCCACCACTAAATAACCCTAATTATATTTTTTTATACACCCTATTCAGCCGTGTAAATGTACTCAGGATAATTAACTTAATTAAGAAAACTGCTGCATAATAAAGCTCATGATTTAAAGCAGGCAGAGAAGATGTAGAAGCAATTACTATCATTAAATGCTGGTATACGATAAAGAAATAAAGAGCTAAAAGAAAAAAAGTCAAAAGGGAAAAAAAACGCAAAATAATTTATAAATAATCCTAGTCTTAAAGTGGACCAAAGCCCACCACAATCTGCCCAGAGAATCCAAAATTGCTGTGAGAAACCCCCCAGGTCACCCCATACACTTACCTTGTTTCCCAGTCCAATGACATGTACGTGAGCCGTGGCCACATCCCCGCTATCCCTCTAGCAGGGTGTGTGCCCACGCCAGGCATCTGTAAATGGCCAGTGCGGGCGCGCTCTTTTAGAGGGAAGCGGGGGATGTGGCTGTCAGTGCGCTCAGAGCCACTGGCCTTAGACGAAGCAGGGGGGTTTCACATAGCGGGGCACGGACCAAAATCCTGGGTTTTGGTCCACGTCAACGTGAGCATAAGCTAAGCATCGGCCTGGTATTTCTATAGCCAGGGGGCATTTGGTGTAGAGCCCACTTTCCATATAGCATTTTTTTAAGCTTACTGTCATTAATGCAACTTGTCTTCTCCTGATTGCACACACTATGGCTTCTGGGCCTAGAAAAGACATTTTTCCATTTTATTGTTATAATTGAACATCACAATAGCTCTATTTTACAAAGCAGATTTCACGTTATCTTTGAAGGAAATGGGTATTATCTCAGACAAAACATTTTATCAGGCAACTGACTTTAAAGATCTCTGCAAATCACATTCAACTGGCAGCCAGGCTTACTGTACAGCTCTTGATGTGTTTCATAATACAGTGCCCCACTTTTATGTCCCCCGGGTAATGTGATTTACAAAAAATGGCAACTGGCAATGAGAGATAATGGATATTAGACATGAAAGCGTTACATATATAAAACAGAAAGAGATGTGGGAGCGACTATTCTGATCTTTCATCAAGGTTTTATATATATATGGATAATAAAAAGAATGGCTGCTATAACATCTGTAATGAGCCTTGTTTAGGATTGTCAAGAAAGTGATATAACCACTAGATTTGCCCCCCTCTCAACAATATCCCATATCACAACATATTACTATGATATAAATTATCAATGGTGTTATAAAGAAAAAATGTTGCGTGTTTTTATGCTCCACATGATAGTTCAGGTCAAGGCATAACTACCACTAGGCAACCCATATGACTGAAACCAATCACAAATTGAAAAGGGTCATTTTCACCTTTTAGCTGCCCACATTGTTAATTATTTGATGAATGCAAAGTGTGAATTGCACATGCGAGTGTGAAGTGCATCCTGTATTTCAATAAGTTTAAACTTAAAGGAGCAGTATCGCGAAATTTGCATTCAAAAAGATAAATAATTAAATAGCCACACAATAGCTTCTAACATGTGTATAAATAATGTGGCGATAGAAAAATAAAAAAATATATGCCTCTCTTTTCAATTGTATAATTACAATGGCTCAGTCCATTTGCTGAATAGGGGGATCTGCTGGGTTGTATTTAGTGAGCTGCTTCATTTAGCCCACTGGTCTCCTAGCAACACTTTACCTCAGAGGCTCACACTGTAATCAGTGGTAACGGCTGTGTGTGTGTGAGGTGCTGCTTTTGTTATGAGACCAGGTGACTCAAATGTGTAAAATCTATACAAAATAAACTAAACTGACTGAAAACGACTGAAATTCTTCTTTGAATAACTCTGCAGGAAAATCTAAAGGTATTAAAGTGGAACAAAATCCTCAGTGGCTGACCCTGAAGTCTATAAGACCCGGCCATTGACCTTCCCCCTTGGGCATTCTAAATCAGGATGCCCCACTGTGTGAAACGACCCCTGGATAACCACAGATCCCCCCATTTTTCTGGCGCGCTCACGCAGATAGTCATTTAGACAGGCCGGGGGGCCAGGAAGGTTACTGCTCAGGCTCCCCATCTGCGTGCAAACAGAGCTGATTGGATGAGAGCGCTGTGGGACAGGGAAAGGTATGTTTTCACAGGCGAACTTGGGGATTTCACATATCAGGGCATCCCAAGTCGGGATGCACCTAGGGGCACAAAACAAACCTCCAAATCCTGGGTTGGGCTTTGCTCAAAACACACAAAGCTGAAAGAAAGATCATATGGAAAAATGAAAAATAAGAATATGAAAGAGAAAATGGTAAACTGAAAGATTCTGCAGCAGAGCCAACATGAAGGGAAAACTGTCAAAATCAGCTAAATGACTTCTAGAGCTTTTCTCTCTGTTTTAGATATATGAGTTCTGGCCAGGCAATGTTGCAATGTTGTTATCTTATGCTGGACGGCTGCCAGCACTGAACAGCTGATACTTTGATACATTGTTTCTCCCTCTCCTCAGCATGGAACAGGCCAGAGTGTCGGGTCCCGACACTCAGCAGACATAAACATGAGCTATTAGTCTCCAGCTGCTCAACACACACATCATTTTTTTCTACATTTGTAATTCTTCCTCCAACACTTACCTACATTCAAAGTACCATTTAAATATAAGTCACCAAGAAAAATTCGCGATACTGCTCCTTTAACACTCAAAAGAGTGCAATAAAACTGTTTTGCTCTTATTCCCAAATCCCCTGCGCATGCGAAGGGGCATTTTTATAGGTGAGGTACATCATTTTTCCAAAGAGGTTAAGGATCATTTTTTGAAAGCTTGGAAAGCACAGCACCCTATTGGCTACGCAGAAATAAAATGCACATTTTTGAGCATATGCAATCAGGTGCTGTTTTCTAATTATCAAGAAATAGCCTATTGCAATTGGAGGAGATTTTAGCACAAAGAGAAGCTCACCAAGATGCAGGTTGCAATTCACGCCCAGATGTGCATCCAGTGTTAAACTTTGTTAACCCCCTAAGTGATAAGGACGTCCCTAGCATGTCCACAGAACATATGTTAAGTGTTTACCCTTTGCTAGGGACGTCATGTGCATCAGGGGGTTTCCTGAGGGAGTGGAGGGTCGGTTTAGGTGGGGGAATGTGCTGGGGGCTGGGGGGCAGTGTTGGGCATGTGGGGCAAGTTTTTTACCTACCTACTCTACCTACCTACTCTCAGTGTTGGTTGATATAAGACAATAATAATGGTCATCCATGAAACACTAATGCCCCAGCAGTATGATCAAGAAACCTTCTAGCTGCCACTTCTGACCAACAGATAGCCATCTGACCTTAGCCACCTAGGCACTAGGTCTCTGATTATTCTTGGTGTGCCTGAGGAAGATGAAAGATTAACATAAATCTAAGCTCAGTATCACAGTTACAGGCCACAGTGCATGTGGCGCAATATAGGCCCCTCTTAACTGGGAGGAACATTTCCAAAGATATTCAGAAATTTTCTACAAACATGGTAGGTGGATCCTCATTTAAAAAAAATCAGAAATATGTTTATGCATACGTTATTGTTTCAGAGAGTTAGATTTGATCTTCCAATGAGTGTGAACATTATTGACATTTAACCGTACGTAGCGGGCACGTGCCTGGCCATTGGCACACGCTCTGAGGAGCGAGGGGGCTTCTTGGACCTAGGGTAGGGCGACCCAGGTTGGTGTGGCAGGTGTGGGGTGGAGGTGCACCTACTGATTCAGTCGTCGCTTGTCTCCATTGCTGACATAACAGCATAATCAAGTACAGGCAATATCCACTGGTTACAGCAAACAGTCTTCATAGCTTCCAGTTACAATCCACGGGCTCCTTCCCTCACTGTTGCTCAGCTCCTCCACTACATTAACACTTCCCCTCTTCACTAGTACCAAACTTAAGAAGACTCTAGAAGGGTTGGGTTCTCCCTTATATAACCTTTGAAATGTTGCTTTAACAAACTATGTTGCTAGGCCCAACCAATGGCAGGGCAGGTAATGTTGCAATGCCACCTGGCTGAGTCTCTATTTATCTATTTTAAGGGGTACGCTAGACATGTTAACATTGACTAAGGGGGTTATTTTAGAAAGTATAGCGTCAGATAGCGCCTGGTTAATGAGAGGTAGCGACAGATAGCGACTGGTCAACGCCGGACACGGCATGCAATTCCACATTTATCAAGCAGAATCTGTTTAGCGACTGGGATAGCGCCATGTAGCGTCTGATTCATCATTTTCACAGCCTCAGGGAACAGCGCCGGCGTTCAGCCTTGCACAACGCCAGGTATGACCTCTCGCTACCTGTCGCTCACCCATACATTTCAATGGACGAACCTTTTCTTCTCTTTAAATGGTTTTTTTTTTTTTTTTCTCAAAAATCACAAATAATTCTGTGACCTCTTCTGGCACTGAAAAAGCTGTTTTTTCAAATTTTTTACATTTTTAAAATATTTCTTCAGAAATGACATTACAGGTCTGCCATTAAAGTGTTCATGTTACAATATTGTTACAATGTAATTCCATATGTTTTCGCTTTGTTACTAGTTGATAGATGCTGAAAAACAGACTTTAAACACACCGCCTCCTGCGCTCTGGGCTTTAGATAAGCATTTTTCTGCGCCAGAGTTGTGTGAGGCTTTTTTTTTCTTGAATATGTTGTGAGGCGGTCGCAATGAGCAGTCACTAACATGCGCTCCCATACAGCGCTGTACTGGTCAAATAGCGACTCCTCACAATGTATTCAACATTACTGCACAGCGACTGAGTCGCTATAAACTAGCGACTCACGGCTGAGCACTGCGACTACTAGCGGGCGCTCTGAAAATGCCTGCTACAGACGCTCATCTGTCGCTACCTGCCGCTAATGATGAATCAGCCTCCCCGTCTATTCCTTAGGCAACACTGCCATCATGTGAATTCATGATGTAATGGCACATAAGTTCTGTATTTAACTAGTATTATCAAAGTTTCTATGACTATCAGGGTCTCTAACCCACTGACAGGGCTCTGATGTTTCCTACGTGTAGTGTTGACCATGGTATCCACCCATCACACGTACCAAGATTTAATGAATATTGGTTGCCTGTACTGACCTTTAATTTGTATTACTGTAACAAGCCTTACCTTGACCTTTAGTATTGCCAATGTAGTTCTACCTGTACTCTCCTGTGCAAAAAATTTAGAGTACAAACTGGTAAACAGAACTTACAATCAATAGAGCTTGCAGTGCAACTACTATATAAGGTGGCAAGGGCATGCATAGCTTCAAATCCTACAGTTTACTGTAGCCTTAAAATAATGTGATATCTATGTACCCAGTATCAATCGCACACTGGTGGTTGGCCATGAAAGGCAGGGCGTACATATAGTGAAGGCAGTGTAGGCAGCTACTACTGGGCCCCAGGCAAGAGGGGGACAGTGCAAGCGGCCCCCTCACTCCTTTAGTGCTGGTGTCCAGTTAAGCGTGCTGTGGTAAGGCATTCATTTTTATGGATGGATACTTTTTTATATAAGGATACCATAGATACGCCATGCATTTTCTGCCTGTCTTCTGCGTGTGAGTGGGGCTATGTGCATCTTTGCCCTCCAGACCCCCCTTTCCTTCCCCCGCATCAGGCAGGGAAAGAAGATTCACTACAGCGTAGCAGCAAATGGGAAGCACACAGATCACAAACTGCGTCAGCGCTGATGGCAGTCCGGTGTGTTTATGAGTGGTCATATCGTCCCTGCTCCTATTAAGGACGCGTGTGTTTGTGTGTCTCTGCTGCTCTGGCTGTCTGGCACCCCCCACCTCACAATTGTTTGCCACCTGAGGAGAGCCACTGACCAGCACTGCTCTCCTTCACGCTCTGTTAACCCTTTCCTGTCATATAATTTGCTGTGAGCTGTGCTGCCCCACAATAAAGTGGACCAAAACCCTCATGACTGTCCCTGAACTTCAGGGCTGGCTATTCTCTTTCCCCTGCACATCCCAATCTGTGATGCTCCACTTTGTAAAAGCACTATACTCACCTCAGCGGCAATCCCACAGGACACGTCAGGGCCGCTCATACCTCACTCCATGCTCCCATGGCGCATGGGCATGCTCCTGGATGATCAGAATAGATGGCAGTGCATAAATATATCTGCCAATGTATTCTGAATGAACGGATGGTTGCAGCTTCCCGTTGGCTGCTCCCCTGCGTGCCCGCACTGACCATTCAGATAGGCAGGAGCAGATGCCACCACAACCCATGCATGCACCATAGGATTGCCAGAAAAATATGTTTTACAGAGTCTTGGGGCTTCACACAGCAGAGCACCTAAAATCTGAATGGCCCAGGGAGAGGAAACTGGACGTCCCTGGAAGGCCAAAACGGCTTTAGGACAGCATTAAATCGGGCCTCCACCCAGAAACCGTCCCACCACACCCATGCATTAAAGCATGGCAAAACCCAACGCAGCCAGCCCTGAAACTTAAAAGATTCCAGGGCCAGCTGCTGGCCTTCCCCCGGCCATCTCGTATGCCCTGCTGTGTGTCAAACCTCCCAGTTCACCGGTAGCAGCTTACCTTTACCCGGTCCAATGGCACATGCCGGGGCTCTCATCCAGTCAGAGCCATTTGCTGTTCCTATGTCATTCGGCAAACGGCTCTGATGTTCTGCTGAAAATCAGCAGAAATGGCTCTGATTCTACAAAAGCCTGTACATGCACCATGGGACCAGGGAAAGATAAGCTGTTACAGGTGAACTGGGGGGATTCACATCCCAAATTGTGATACTCCCAGGGCATGGAACAAAACCCAAGATATTCAAAATTCATGTTTCTCTGCAAATATAAGGTGCGTGTCATGGGTGACTCTGCTGTATGCAGTTTCTTGTGTCCCTTGTTGGTGGGTGCAGAAGGTTTCAAGCAGTGTGCATCCTGAATCTGCATGCAGCAGAGGGGGGCCCACTATGAGTTTTGCTATGGGGCCCAGTAAAATATATGCACCCCCCTGATCAATGGTGCTATGTTCCCAGTAGATACTGCCATTCCCAGCAGTATTAGCTAAAATACCCTTTAGATGATGTTCACTTGACCGCATTGGATGCAGTTCAATAGATTTAATTTGTTTTCATTAACAGTTATTGTTTCTGTTAGAAACATCATTTAACAATAGTGCGCCTATCAGCAACCTGACATGACTAATATCATATTGTATTTTTTTTTCAGGAATTGATGGACCCAAAAACCTCAAGGCAACAGATGTAGGAGAGGACACTGCAAGTCTATCCTGGCAGGCAGCCCAAGCTAAAATTGACAAGTATATACTATCTTACGCATCAGCAGATGGGCATAGTGAGGAGGTGACTGTGGCCAAGGATAAGACAACCACTAGTCTGACTGGCCTGACCCCTGGCATGGAGTACATCTTTAATATTTGGGCAGAAAAGGGCAGCCAGAGAAGCAAGAGAGCTACTGTTAGTGCTGTGACAGGTACATTTGTGTCTGCAAGATGCAATGATGCATTTCATTCTGTTTTTTTAATATGTATTTTAAAGAGGAACGTCCAAGTTCCTCTCCTTGGGGCTTCCAGAATTTGGATACCGTGCTGTGTGAAACCCCCCTGATCGCCAGTTTCACTCACCTTATTCGGCTGCATCCCCGCTCACCTCTAGCTGTGTGCCGCACATTCGGCTTCCAGGTGGACAGGGGATGCGGCTGGCAGCGCCACTCGGCTGCTTAGCTGCACGCCAAAGGGAGCCAAGTAGATAGATAGATGATAGATAGATAGATAGATAGATAGATAGATGATAGATAGATAGATAGATAGATAGATGATAGATAGATAGATAGATAGATGGATAGATAGATAATAGATAGATAGATAATAGATGATAGATAGATAGATAGATAGATAGATAGATAGATAGATAGATAGATGATAGATAGGTAGATAGATAGATAGATAGATAGATAGATGATAGATAGATAGATGATAGATAGATAGATAGATAGATAGATGATAGGTAGGTAGATAGATAGATAGATAGATAGATAGATAGATAGATAGATGATAGATAGATAGATAGATAGATAGATAGATAGATAGATAGATAGATGATAGATATATAGGTAGGTAGATAGATAGATATATAGATAGATAGATAAATAGATGATAGGTAGGTAGATAGATAGATAGATAGATAGATAGATAGATAGATAGATAGATGATATATATATAGGTAGATAGATAGATAGATAGATAGATAGATAGATAGATAGATAGATAGATGGCACCCTGTGCAAAATGTTAGGATGATGCCCCACCAAACACACACATGTACACCCATTCTCATTCAGATAAGGACAGAGGGATAGAGTGAAAAAGAAGGAAAATTTAGATAATGTGTAAGAGGGAGATGAGGGAAAGAGACAAAGGGAACACTAGAAAAAGACTGAGAAGATGTGGATAAGAAAAAAAGCTGAAAGAAAAAAGAGGGGGTTTAAAGAAAAGATAAAAAAGACAGACGGAGGGAATGTGGAAACATGAAATGTGGAAAAGAGAAGAAAAGGAAACGTGGAAAAGAGAAGAAGGGGGGGGGGGGAATGTTGAAAGGAGCGCAAGACAGAGGGAATGTGAAAAAAATGGAGGAAATATGGAAATAGAAGGATAGAATGTGCACAATAAAAAAAATGAATATAGAAAGAAAGGAGGTAGAGCCTCTTAGTGCCTTGCCAGAAAGGTATCTCCCAGAGTCCCATTAAAAAGAGCTTGGGATGGCGCCCCATGTGGTTGCACAGCGTACACCCTCCAAAGGCTGGACATGGTCATATAGGAAGACATTGAGCTTATATAGGCTGCACCAGGAGTAGCTTGGGAAAGAAGCACACAGTCAAAAAATATCATATTTAGTAAAACATTTTGATTCCTAACTGTTGCAGTTGCCTTCCTTCTCCAAACTGATGCACTGGAGGTGCAGTTTTACACAGTCGGGGTCTTTTTTCTATTTCCCCAACCTGTGCCTACTTTTCATCAAGGTAATAGCAAAGTTGTTATGCGCTTGTTCTTTTCAAGATATTGATGCGCCTAAGGACCTGCAAGCCTCTGAGATCTCCCATACAGAAGCCACCCTGACATGGACTCCACCCATTGCACAAATAGACGGCTACATACTGATCTACGTGGACGACAATGGCAACCGCCAGGTAATTTTGGAGCGGAGGAATATAATGTTTGGAATAGGATATTGTAGCAAACATACACCTAGCTGGATAACCACAGTATTTGGGGAATGGGGTCTTCTTAGGCAATGAGCTGTCCTGTGGGTGCTAGTGTGAGTTAAGAATACTGAAAATCAACGGGGAGGCTGATTCATGACTAGCGCCAGGTATCGGCAGATGAGCGTCTGTATAGCGGCACTTAGAGCGACCGCTAGTAGACGCTCATGTGCGTGTATCGGGCGCTGTAACAGAGCGCCTCAGTCGCTCTAGTAACCTGGCCAGTATGTTGGCCGGTATGTTGGGTGTTCTAACACCAGTACAGCGTTTCAGCGAGCAAAAGGTAGCGCCATCTCAGTGCGACTGACTCTCAGTGACTCCATATTGAACAAAAATACAGACTCACTCAAAAGACGCTGTGTGATTAAAGTCTGTTTTTGAACACATATCCACCAGTAACAAAGTGAAAACACATGGAATGACATTGTTTTAACACTGTGACATTAACACTTTAGTGCCAGACCTGTAATGACAATTCTGCATAAAAATATAAAAAATCAAAAAAGTTTTCAAAAATGCCTTTTTTAGGCCAGGAGAGGTGATACAATTATTTGAGAGAAAAAAAAAAAATTAAAAAAAAACCCTGTTTAAACAGAAGAAAAGGATTGTCTATTGAAATGTATGGGAGAGCAACAGGTAGCGACAGGTAATACCTGGCGCTTTGGAAGCTAGGCACCGTCACTATACGCTGAGCCACCTGTAATGATGAATCTTATGCTACATGGCGCTGTTAGAGTCGCACACCAAACTCGCTTTCATAAATGTGGTATTGCTTACAGCGCCCGGCGTTCACCAGACGCTGCCTGCTGCTACGAGGCACTAACTGCCGCTATCCCTTGATAAATAACCCCCATAGAAGGTTAACGACAGAAGGATATAACACTGTCCATTTAGTCTGCCCTTATGTGTATATGTACTTTTAGCTTACAATAGATTTATGCTATATCAGGATTGATTAACTTAGAGGCCGATTCATTAATAGCGCCAGGTAGCGACAGATGAGCGACAGTAGCGGTATTTTCACAGCGCCCGCTAGTAGTCGCTGTGCTTGGCTGTTGTTCGGCTGTTGACAGCGACTCAGTCGGTGTGCGGTAATGTTGAATACGGGGTTAGGAGTCGCTGTTTGACAGGTTCCGCGCTGTATGGGAGCGCATGATAGCGAATGGCCATAGCGAACGGCTCCCAGCATATTCATTAACAAATCACGCTCAAAAAATTCTCGCGCAGTGAAATGCTTGTTTAAACCCCAGAGCGCTGGCGGCGATGGGTTAAAAGTAGTTTTTTAACCCCCAAACCACCATATTTTTGGAAAAAAAAAACATGTTTTTCAAAACATTTTGTAATATGAATACATTAATATCAGACCTGTAATATCAATTCTGCACAAATTTTTTTTTTTACCTTAAAAAAAAATCTGAGATTGCAGAAGTGGTCACAGAATTTTTGACATTAAAAAAAAAAAAATTTATAGCAATTAATTATGAATGTTTAAAGTTAGCTCCATTGAAATGCATTGGAGAGCGCCAGGTAGCGAGAGGTCATACCTGTCGCTGTTCAAGGTCGCTCGCTGGCGCTGTGGGGTGAGGCTGGAATAATGATGAATGATTCGCTATCTGGCGCTCTGTCAGTCGCTAAGCAGGATCGGCTTGATAAATGTGTGATTGCGGAGGGGAGCCGGCGTTCTCGTGGCGGTGAGCGTCATTACCGTTCGCTCACCATTCGCTACCTGGCGCTATGCCTTGTTAAATTAGGGCCTTACTGTTTTTCAACTAATTTTGCTGGAAATTTGGTCGAAGAACCCACCACTCTTTCAATAGAAAAATATTTCCTGCTATTGCTCCTGATCTTCCCTCCAACTTACTCACTTTTCCAGCGCAGCCCGCAGGCTCCCACAACACACAGCCAACTTGTGTTGACTGTGCTGCTGCCTTTCCTAGCAACTGTCGAGTTCAAGTAGTGAGGTAAACAGCGCTTCACCGCTTGAACCCATTTAAAGCTGTGGATCAGTGGGGGTGACAAAGCTTTTCCAGAGGTCCCACGCCGCATTTCCAGCTCGTCTTCTCGCTGCTCCTGCTGCTGCCACTGCTCAATGTGATGTGAAAAACTCAGCCACTCTGTGAGGGGTTGGCACCGGGTCAAGGGCTTACCTTTGGGAGCAGTGTGGGATACATACTGCCGGTGTAGCAAGATGGCAGCGTGCGAGCGAGGTGATCGGGAGCTGGCAGCCTGGTAAAGTGAATAGGTAATTAATAAATATTCTGTATTTTTGCATGCTTATTAATGACCCTTTTTGTTTTTCTACATAAAGAAAAATGACTTTTAGTCTGTTTTAAGACCATGGCATCCCAAAATGATGTTCTCTAGTGTGTGTGTGTGTGTGTGTGTGTGTGTGTGGGGGGGGGGGGGGGGGGGGGGGCAAAATATGTGATGCTGAAAGCACAGTGCATACAAAATATGTCTCTGGTCTGGCTTGGGAAAAAATGCTGGTGCTTCACTGGAAAAGAAATGGCTGTGGGTACCAGCTAACTGTGCCTGGCATTTATGCACACAGCATCCATTCCAAAATATTACTGGTCATTATTCCTGAAGGGAAGCAAATAGGTAAAATGAGCCAGGTGCTTGTGTTACTTTTATTTCTTGCCAGAGGCAATAATACCCATTGTTTTTACATGGAAATGCCGGCATCAACACTCCTTGCGCCAGTCATAACTCCTGCACCTCCCAAGGTAGTCAAGTCCTCCATAGAATACTGAAATATTGCAAGGGGCAAGCGGTGCTAAAATGTTTGTGCAGCTTTATTGAAGAGCCTCATAACATCACATCCATAAAAGAGGCAACCAGCATCAGCCATAAATCTAGCATGAAGGCAGATTAGTTCCTGGGGTCCATGTGTTGCAGTTCTGGTCACCTTCAATGCTTTTTGAGCTAACTGCCCTTGAGCATGACACCTGGATGCCACACATGAAATCCCATAAATACACATACTCAAGTGAAGCCATTCCACCTACTTCAGGCCGTAAAGTTCATCGCGCAAACTATTTACAGTAGGTTGTATATAACCTAAAAAAGTGCCAGTGCAAACAGAAGGTCACTAGTATAAAATCCAAAGTATTCAAATAATATAGATTACCTGGGACTTGTATTCTGTCTTTCAAGCGCCACTTGTGTAGCTCCAGGCCAGGCAGCAGCGCCATGAACCAGAATGCCCATTGACCACCCCCTCACAATGATACCCCTCATCACGTCACAGGCGAGGGCAAGAGACGCAGTTCCAATGTCCTCCTCTGATGTATAGAGATCCCCAGGCTGCACCAAGACGACAGAGGAACCACCAAAGGGCAAGTCAAAGGGGAGTGGAGAGGGGGACAAGCGTGCACATCTGAGCTGGTTCATGGAGCTCATTTGCTGATACAGAACGGACCAATAAAACAATACTATAGGCCTGGAAAAGGGGATTGTTCCACTGATATCAAATATCATATATATGCAACATGTTAAGTAAAAAAAAAACAATCCCATGACATAAAGTTTATGAAAAAGGGAAAAAAGGAAGAACTGATAAACTGATAAATGAAAATGGAATGAAATACCCCCATGGGCACAATAATCTAATAGAATGTAATAAATGTATATATATATGTTGATCACTACTTCTCTTACCCATCATGACTTCCTCGATGCCCATCAGAGAAATTCCTCAAAAATGTTTTGCCACATTGGAGCAAATTCAGACCAAACATGAGTAACCTGCTCCCCAATGTGGCGCTTTCATTTTTGGGCAGTGCCCCCCACATACTGAATGTGACACAGGAAATCAGGTATATAACATGGCTAGTATTACAAGTGATAAATTCTTTTATCTGAAAATAATTCTTTCTAGAGTAAGATTGAAAACCCCAACCTGTACTGCTAAGTGGGCCACATCTAATAATGCCACATTTATAAAAACCTTTAGAATGAAACCATGTCTGTTTACTATCAGCCGGGAGCTTGCTAGGGGATAAATATGTCCCCATTGTAGGGGCTTTTCTACTGACCACTCTCAAACCTGGGGACAAAATGTCCCTGAAGACATGCTGGATTTATGGCTAATGCTGGTTGCCTCTTTTATGGACGTGGTTTTATAAGGATCTTTAATAAAGCTGCACATACGTTTTAGCACCGCTGACCCTTTGCAGTATTTCAATAATATCCATTGACTATTGACAATCTACAATCCCAAGTCAATCTTATGTATTCTCCCCAAACCCCTTTTATGTCAGACCTTTTAATTCTATTTTCAGCCTTCAGGAAAAACTCATCAAGCTGGCTGACATAAGCATTGCTGCTCTGTGCTTTGCCCCCAATAGTTCTATTTCCCATTCTAAAGCTGCTTTATGTAGAGTCGCATAACAACCTGTTATGGTGCCTCTAAAGCTCCGCGCAGTAAAGGTAATTACAGCGATGCCAGATGGAGGGATACGAGCTTGGTTTGTCTAGTACAGCTTTGATATCTACATAATGAAGGAACATTTTGTACTGAAATACATCACTAAGATCTGTTTTCCTATAGCTGTAATTTGCATATCTCACTCCAAAATCCCGAGCTCACTCCAAAATCCCGAGCCTACTACAAAGGACCGCCTGTGATATAATCACTTATTTTCCTTATCAATAATGCCAGAAACTGGAAAGATATTTTTGCTTTATTAGCGTCACTTTTAATTAAACTGAGCCAAGTAGGGATTTCCTCTGGGCTTATTGTTTCAAAGTTGAGCTCACATGAAGTTCACTAAGAGCAAAGGTAAGCACCTCTACCCTGAGGTGTAACTATCACCATGGGGCCTCTTCTATACTTACAGGTTTAAAGTCCTTATCTAGGCATGGGCTAACTTCCTCTCCCCTTATCCACAGTGTAAAATAAGCCATTACAAACCATCTCAAATTTATGTTAATATTTAATGTCTTATAAGTAAAGCTGGTGGCTTTGCTTCCATTCTTGGATGTGGCTGAGCTTGGAAGTAACATTAATGGGGCAAAGACAGCTGTGCAACCACTGGGGCTTGGTGTGCTCACTCCTGCTGGGAGCACTGAGGGACAGGGGTATCTGCGCGGCCACTTTGAAGCCTAAAGTAATACTTTGGAACCCTGCTACAGATTCTACCTGGTGCAGCAAGAAATGGAGGCACATGGGACAGGCACCAAGTGAGCTGCTTGCTGTCCTTTAATTGCAGTTACCTGGACTGTCATTCTCCCAGTGAATCCTGGTTGGGTATGGCTGTCTAAAACCTGCTAGTTAGGAAAAAAATCCATGAAAAATACTCAATCTTTCACATCCTCATATTAGTAGCAGCCACATATGCACATGCACCACTCCACTGGTAAAAATGGCTTTGCCTGAAGCTGTGCAGGTGCTATGCTTATTGCCATTTAAGTGAATGGAGAGGGGGTGCGGCACAGCGTTATCAATGCGACGGGGGTGGCGGCAGCGGCTCCAAATGCGGGACTGGGATCAGGAGAACTGGTAATTGTGTCAGAACCGGACTAGCAGCGATAGCCTGCGCAGGATGAAAGGTGAGTATAGTGTTTTTTTTTTTTGTTTTTGACTGAATTGTGACTTTAATTGATTATAGTAAACACTAAATTTTATTTCGCACTTTGGATGGCAGCTGGCAACCTGCACTTTCTACAGATGCAGAATTATTTTGCCCAGGACAGATACAGATGCAGAATTATTTTGCTCAGCACAGATACAGATGCTGAATTATTTTGCCCAGGACAATTACAGATTTTTTTTTGCCCAAAAAAGATGCAGACGCTTAATCAGTTTGGCCAGGGCAGCCCTTAAATATTTTTTTTTGGCCACCCTACCGGGCAATAGGCTAGAAGGGACGCCCCACGCCACCTGTCAGAGGGAGGAAAGATTAGAGAGGTGTAACTGTGGAAACAACAGCCCCCCTATAAGCTATTCATACCCCACATATTTTTGGGAACAATTAAAACACTATTAATTGTGTGTTTTGTATGTTAAAGTTCAACCAACCCCAGCTGGGACGACAGTGGAATCTAAAAGATTCCAGGACCGGCCACTAGTCTTCCCCTGGGATGCCCCGCTGTGTGAAACCCCCCAGGGGCGCCGCAGCAGTCAACTCTTCCCGGAGGGAAGGAGGGGGGGGCGCATCCCCGTTCCTTTGAGCTGTACACACTCGTACCGTTCCAAGCCTATCGCAATGGCTGGGCGCTCTTGCTCCCATTGCCAGGCTCTGTGTTTAAACAGAGCACGTTTGCCAAGCAATTCATATGCACGGCGAATGGTGTTGATTGGACGAGCCTGCACATGTGCCATTGGACCGCGAAGAGGTGAGTTTGAAAGGGTGATCTGATGGGTTTCACATAGCTAAGCTTCTCGACTCGGGATGCCCGGGGGGGGGGGGGGCGTAGAACAAAACTTGGAAGTCCAAGTTCCGGGATTGCAGAGATACAGGTTGCAATTCACACCTGAAACCAGACCGAAAGTTAAACTTAGCATGACCACCCATGTTTTTGATGTAAAATTACACCAGATTTTCACTCGAGTCCTAAAAGTAAAGAACCAAAATATTAGACATATTTTTATTGAGGAAAATTATCCAATGTCACATTTCTGTAAGTAACAAAGCCATCACTGATGGAACAATTAATTCTGAATTGAATGTGGGTCATGCAGCCAAACAATGTCCCGAAGCACACTAGTCATTCTTTCATACAATGGATAAAGAATAAGACATTGTGAAAGTCCTGACCTTAATCCAAAAGAAATGTTATAGAAAGTTGATGAGAAAAATCATATCATTATAACAACGTTATGGCTTTGTATGGAGTTCAACAGTTACTGAAAACATTTAGGCCCTTATTTAACAAGGGATAGCGCCAGGTAGCGAATGGTGAGCGAACGGTAATGACGGTCACCGCCACGAGAACGCCGGCATCCCCTCCGCAATCACACATTTATCAAGCCGATCCTGCTTAGCGACTGACAGAGTGCCAGATAGCGAATCATTCATCATTATTCCAGCCTTACCCCACAGCGCCAGCAAGCGACCTTGAACAGCGACAGGTATGACCTCTCGCTACCTGGCGCTCTCCAATGCATTTCAATGGAACAATCTTTAAATATTCATAATTAATTGC
Source organism: Gastrophryne carolinensis (assembly GCA_027917425.1). NCBI lineage: Eukaryota > Metazoa > Chordata > Amphibia > Anura > Microhylidae > Gastrophryne > Gastrophryne carolinensis. The sequence continues at coordinate 443,014,927 of CM051235.1, forward strand.
TATTAATGTTTTTTTTTTTTTTTTTTAAATGTCAAAAATTCTGTGACCACTTCTGCAATGTTAGATTTTTTTTTTAAGGTTAAAAAAAAAAAAAAAAAAAAATTGATATTACAGGTCTGATATTAATGTATTCATATTACAAAATGTTTTGAAAAACATGTTTTTTTTTTTTCAAAAAATATGGTTGTTTGGGGGTTAAAAAACTACTTTTAAGCCATCGCCGCTAGCGCTCTGGGGTTTAAACAAGCATTTCACAGCGCGAGAATTTTTGGAGCATGATTTGTTAATGAATATGCTGGGAGCCGTTCGCTATGGCCGTTCGCTGTCATGCGCTCCCATACAGCACAGAACCTGTCAAACAGCGACTCCTAACCCCGTATTCAACATTACCGCACACCGACTGAGTCGCTGTCAACAGCCGAACAACGGCCAAGCACAGCGAATACTAGCGTGCGCTGTGAAAATTACGCTACTGTCGCTCATCTGTCGCTATCTGCCGCTATTAATGAATCGGCCTCTTAGACATAGCAGTCAAAGTGCTGAACTTTATGTATAGAGGAATTGGGTCAGAATCTTCCAAGCCAAGTGCAGGACTATTGAACGGTTACTGAAAAAATGTACATGCAGTTATCGCTCCACAAAGGGAGTCACACCAGATACTAGTAGCAAAGGTTCAGATATTTTTGTCACTAACCGACGAGTGATATTGGATCATTTTCCCCCATGAATAAATAACCAAGTCTAATATTCTGACTCTGACTAATCTACTACTACTGTGAAAATCTGCCGATAGTTCACTTCAAATTCATGCAGAACTATAGAACAATCTGAAGGGTTCACAAACTTTCAAACACCCCTGTATATTTTGCTTTAAAACTCTGATAGTATTTGTCACATTTTACTTAACAACACTAAATGATTTTTGTTCAAGTCCATAAATGTCCACCAAATGTTAGCCACCCACTCCATTTATTTAATTACTAACCACCCACACACAATGCGTTTCCACAAATTAAAGAGCTGAATATCGGAACAGTAAAAATAAAATACGCAGCTATTTGTTTTGTGTTAATGCACATAATGACACATTTTTGTTCCTAAATATATGCCAGAAAATGATGCCTAAATGCTCAATATTTCATTAAACCCCACAAGACACAAGCCTGTTTCCTCTTGAGCAGCAAGGAAACGTTCACTTGATAATAATGTTGCAGATATTGTGCACTGACAAAAACATGATGAGTCCTGATTATTTTGTTGTGATAATAAAGTGATTGACCACCCAAATAAAAAACAAAACAAAAGGGTGCTCACCTTTTGTCCCCTGCAGCTGAACAGTCCTGTTCTGGTGATAGTTGGATTGTACGATCAGCCAGGCCTGCACATCAGTAACCGGCTTTTCCTTGTGGGACCCCTGCCTCTCCACCATCAGTCCCAGAGGCACTGCCACGCCCTCTCTAGTCACTGCAATATAGGGGATGTGGCTAGGCTCAACACACTGATACCATTGTACTGAATGAAGTGGGTGTGGCAGCTCCCCTGTGACTCAAGGAGTGCAAGTCTGCCTGGAGTTTGGTCCGGGCCAGCACAGAATGCGATCCAGTGATCGGGTGAGTTGCTGTTGCCGTGCGAGGGAAAGTTAATCTGTGGGCTGCAAGGTTCACAGGAAGGAGGTGTGGCTGGGTTTTGGTTATGGTGACCCTACATTCCAGCACACTCCCTGGCCCAAAGTTGCCAGGCATAATTTAGGTCTGCTTTACCTGCGGAGGTAAACTACATTATACCACCACTTTAATAACAAGTTACTCTCTTCCATCTACCTCCTATGGTAGCCTTTAGTATTGATCTAAAAGTCTCCTTTAAACAGGACCAACAGCCAGTAAAAACTAAAAACTCCCCAAAACTCACTTGCGCCATTTGCATGCATGATGCTGAATCGTTGTCAGCACTTACATTTGCTTCTGCATCCACTCAAAGCTGAAATGTTGTCTCACCGCTTTTCTCCTGGTAGCGGTCATTTCGAAGCACACAGGAGGCTTCCATTCCCAGCAGCCCAGCCGTGCTGCTGCCTGGATTTAACCAACATAACCCACAATGCACAGTGGCAGGAAACCCAGCAGCACGTCCTTTTTGCAGGCTACTGGCAGGCCCATAGGGTGCCATCGAAGGGTGAAAATTTACCACGGCAGGAGATATTAAAAGGTTAATACATTTTTTATGTGCAGCAATCTGAATTGCATATGAGCACTGTTTCTTGTAAGGGCATTGATCCCATTTAAATCCATCAGCACTGAACACAAGTAACTACAAGAAGTCACCTGCACTGGTATAGCATGAATGACTAGGGATTCAGGGCTTCCTTCTTGATTTCCTAGCACTGCAGAATGTTAACACACCCTTCCACCACTTTTTCTTTTTAAACAGTCCTAATGTAATAAAAAAGACTTTAGGTCTGCTGAATACCATCCTTCCTATTCATCTTGAATTGGGGTGCCCTGTTTCTTAACGATTGAAAGAAAGTCCACAAAAAGTCTTAAATAAGTAACCTTCCAGAATCTTCCATAGTGGCAATTGCAGCAACCAACAGGGTTTGTGAGCCATGCATGACTAACCCTTTGGGCTGTTGGTGGTGAAATGGCATGCAAGAGTAACACATGCCCTGGGAATGAATGAGTAATGAAACTTCTTTTCAAGATCTCTAGGGGTTGTTACAGATACAAACATTTCCCAAACTATGCCTGTCTCAACAACCTTACCAACTTCCTGGACCAGACACCTATAACCACCTAACTCTGCAGCACCTCCTGTATACTGTATACAGTGGGTGTTGTGCCTTTTTATTGCTATGTCTATGGAGACCAGCCTGTGCCTCAGATCTCTATGGGAGTCATGCTAATTATTTGGTGAGGCCAGTGTGACTTGCAGTGCGGATTGCAACCTGCATCTTGGTGAGCTTTTTAGTGCTTAGACACAATACAGTGTAAAAAAATGTTTTCTATAACTTTTTTTCCCCAAAAATTACCTGTTCCTGTGATGTTGGATTTTTACAGGTGCGGGAAAAAGTAGGACAAACATAATGTTTTGCATTTTTGGGTGTTAATGCTAAAAAAAACTCACCAAGCTGCAGGTTGAAATCCACACCACGATGCACACTGCAAATCACATCGACTTCACCAAATAATTAGCATGACCCTCCATGTGAACGGGTTGTATTGTGGTTTGCTTTCAGCACATTGGGAAAAGGCATCTTGCTCCATAATTGAAAATCTCTGGCAAAACAAATTAACTTAAACAACTTTAAATCGGGAACGCTAGTGAAACAGCCGGTGCAATTTATTTCTAGTATTCAGTCAGCCAGGGGCATACATAACCTAGAGACAGCTGCTGCCGGGCCCATGGTAGAAGGGGGCCCTGGTACAAGCTTTTTCCCCCTCGTTGTACATATGGGCTGCATGGTGTGGGCTAAATCTTTTTCTGGGTGCTGTCGCAGTATGCAGTTTTGGTACGCTGTCTGCAGGCAATGCTGGGGGTCAGTACCATAGGCAGTGTTGGATTAGGGTAGCTAAGGCTCACCATGCGATCTGATGCTGGGGAACCATCTCACGCTTAGATGTAAATATTCCCAGCTTATATTTAGAGCACATGCATGCAGATATTATGCCAAACTGTATTGTCTGTGTGCAATTGAGTCCAGGGGGGATCTGGGAATTTCCTGGTACCCATGTGGACCAGTCCGAGTCTGGCCACAGACAGAACTAAGTTGGTGTACATTGTTTCACCCCAGCGGTCTGTGTATGGAGTTTTTGGGGAAACAAAGTGCTGACATCTTAGTTTACTGTGGCGGTACCCCAGACAAGGCCCCACAGCAGTCTGCAGTAAGTAAGTAAGGTATATCTGCTTTTTTTGGGGGGGGTCGATGAATTTTGCGATGTGTACCCCATGTACCCCTCTGCAATCACCTCTGCCAAACACCCTGAAGTCTGTACAAAAGAGATCTGATGTACGATTTAAGTTTGATTCAGTGGAATTTGTACCTTTCTTTGAAAGATGACATAAGGATCCACTTATATCATCTCATTAGTAAGAAAACAAGTTACAGTAGCACCGCCTATAAGTAATATAAACAGTGGGTACTCCTAAATGGCAAATACTCAGAACAATATGCTAAGACCAGCCAGACCTAGGTCATGTGTGGCACTAGTCAATAATCAAAGTATATAAATGTAAGTTTAATTAAAACATACAAAGCGACTTTATATCATAAAGCACAACCAGAGGTTTATAATGCTGCCATGCAAATCTCAAAACCATTTGGTAATAGGGACAGAACTACTGCTCATCAACCATGTTTGTATTTATTATATTTATTGCACCTTGCACTTGAATGGCATGTGATGGACAGTAGCTGGGTCCCCAATGCCAAATGGTTTTGAGATTTTCATGGCAGCATTATAAACCCCTGGTTGTCTTTTGTTTTATGATGTAATGTCCGTTTGTATGTTTTTCACTAAACAGACGATGGTCTGGCTGTTCTTCGCATATTGTTTTCATTAAAACATTTTCAGGGAGTTCTCCAAATACTCTCCGAAAAATATTTTAATGAAGACAATGAATATGAAATTAATTTTAACAAATACATGTGTCAAAATACCCCTAAAGCTGTGTGGTCTATTTTTTGGTTAGTGAGAAATATAGGGCTCACCCGTCATGCTTCATTGCCAAAGGGAGTTGAGGTACAGGACATGTGGTTCTGACAGTTTGGAGTCCACTTTAGCCTTACCTTCAATTTTCTAGTCTGGAGTCTGTGTTGCTCTGCATTTTCGGTTAGGGCTGTTGGCAAGTATTGTCTTGGCATGTGCTATGCAGACATAATGATTATTTTCTGACTTCCATTAAACTGAATTCTTGGCTAAACTGAATCTTGACCATTCCAGGAGGTTGAACTGGATGCTGCAAGTAAGAGTTACACGCTGTCAGGCCTGGAGAAAGGAATGCAGTACAAGATCTACCTGGAGGCATACAAGGGAGAAAGACGGAGCAGACAAGCCATTACATCATTCATGACTTGTAAGTGTATAACAGATCACAAATCAATACACTTGAGTCCTTATTTACCAAATGTTCTGGCACATATAAAGCAACACTTCAAAAAGAATGTTCCTACCACATAAATAAATGTTTCTAAAAATACTGCTTGACGTCAAGGGGATCAAGGTTCTTGGAACAAGCCTGGTTATTAACTGAAACAAAGTTCTCCCTTAGGGCGTAATTCACTAAAACGTGATCTCCCCCTCATGAGGGCATGCTTGGTAGCCTTTGTGGCAAGACAACCTTCACGAGAAGACTTTCCTTCACACTTTATGAAACAGAATTCTTTATGAATTCAACAGACAGGAAGTGTCTTTAGTGGGGCCAGGGAACAAAATCTACATTACAGCAGCTTAGTCTTTTCTGCTAGCCGTTTTCTTTTTCAACCATCTTTGTTAAAAATGTAACGTGGATAAAGGACAAGACATTATATAACATTACACACACACACTATCCAGAGAGTTTTCCAAAAGAAAACAATAAAAACCTCACCAGCTTAGAGCAGGCAAAGATGACCATTGGGGCAATCTATAACAGGAATATAAAAAGTATGTTAATAATCCATTAGCCCCACATCAATGGAAACCGACCCCCCCCCCCCACCCTGCCAGTGTGACAAGAAGGATAACTACTCACTTCAAGTTAGAAGGAACAAGAGAACCTCACTGTGATACCAAAAAGGGTAAAGGCGATAAAGAATATCATGGAAGACAGACAAGACCCCAAGTTGTTGGTGAGGGGCTTTTGTCAGGACAAAAGTCAGTTTTAGTCCAGTTACGTGGGCCAGCCTGGGCCAGAAAACAATGTGACCCTGGCCAACGTGCCCACTGGTGGCCAATCACAGGGCAGCATCTTGAGTTCAGGTAAGGATTGCAGGGGTCTATGTGGAGGGGGGCTCCAGCAATCTGGATGCCCCCCCAAGACTGTAACGATGTGGCCCCACACCCGTTATGTAGAAAATGGGTGTGGGCTCCCATTAACCTAATATTGATAGAGGAAACATCAAAGGCAGGGCACTGGCCCTTACCTCCATGATATCTTTCAGGATTCAGCAGAGGTAAACACGTGGCTCAGTTCTATAATGAAAGAGGGTGAAGGAGCTGCAACAACTGTTGAGGATTTCATTAGGAATAAAGGATGAGTTCACGTAAAGAAAAAGAATATATACTAGGGCCTTATAATTTAAAGATCCCTATAAGAAACTTAGACACAGCAAGGGATTCTGGTCTAAAAAGAAGAATGTAGGTATGGAATGGCAGAGTGGTTTTGTGGCCACGGAACGCGTTGCAGGTGATTGTCTGGAGGGTTGAATAACAGCCTGCTTTGGAGTGGTGGTCTATCACAAAGGTGCCTTTCATCAACTTTTTGGACAAAACTAGCTGCTTATTTTCCCCTTTTTCTGGGGGATTTCTCACTTTTTTTACTAGGGATTTTGTGTGCACTTTTAGGGTAATGTTTCATATGACAAGGGGATTTATATAATTTAACACTTATATTGAATTATTATTGCACTTTATGGGTTTAGGATTTATTGTGAATTATTGACTATTTAGGCACCCTCCTATATTGTTGATTATTGTGCAATACTTATTTATGTATTTTTAGACCTAGGCTGTTTTTATATATTATCTACATGGTGCTTTTTATTGTTATTTGATTGTGATCATTTTGGAAAATGAACCCCCCCCCCCTTTTAAAGTGTCTTTTGTCTATTGTATGTATTGTTTGATGCTTTAGTTGTGCAACCCTTTAGTGAGGCAGTGGTGTTGGGGTACAGCACCCCAATTGGTGTTGTTTGTTGCATAAAAATACGCACCCTCCAGCTAGCACAGTGTTTATTATGAGTTTGGAATGGAATGGGGTTTATTCATCTAGAAAAACCTTCACCGTGCTGCAGATAGTGACAAATGCCCACTGCCAAATAATTCCTTCAGCTATATACCAATTCCAACTCTCTACTAGTGATCCTCTAACCAAAAGTTTATGTTGTCACATTTTATCCCCAGCCCAGTGCCCCAAAACTGTCTGTGTTCCTTTTTTCTTCAAAGCCTTTGCCTAGTATTCCTAAAAACATGTAGTCTGGTATTCAAATGGTGGCCATATGGCTCCCTGGCCATACACCAGCACCCCCTGGTGCTTTCCAGTGTTTATGCATCCTTTAAAATGGAGAGGTGGGGACAATGTAAAAGTTTACTGAAGAAAACCAGTAGCAGAGAGTTGCCAGAATTTAGATGGACACTTGTGATACTATGGAATCAGTTTAAAAGGGATAGAAGGAAGGATTACAGAAACTGGCCAGTCAGGGAACAATAAAGGGAGCATTGTAGACTTTTATATCTTTTGTTGAAATGATGTTCTTCTTTTTCACACCAGTGTCTATGGTCATTACCTTTCCCTTGGACTGCGTTCAAGTTCGACTTTCTGGGAACAGAAAAAGCGGAATATACACTATCTACCCTGGAGGAGAGAACACACAGGGCATCAAAGTATACTGTGACCAGGATACTGATGGAGGAGGATGGACTGTAAGTGATTTCGCTGATATTTAAAAAAATTGGGCGATCTTCCCCCAGGGGTGAAGCTCACCATCTTAGGTGAGCTAAAGAAAGGCGCCCCCTCCCCGCCTTATCAAATAGTGGGCCTGTGTATCAGATATGATTTAATTATGGGCAGTTCAGCGGCCCCCGCAGGAGCGAGTAATGTATTAAAAAACATGATGGTCACTGAACCTCAAGTGAACTAGTAAAAAAAAAAAACGGGTCAAACAATTGCTGCCCCCCTGCTTGCCTCTAAATGGTGCTACCTAGGGCAGACGCCTAACCTACATAGCTTTTTACAGGTACACCCTTTCCTACCCTAATAACTGATATACATTTTATGTTACAAGGAGAGAAACTATGTATTCTAAGTATGCAGCACGTCCTGCTCCAGATAGTATTCATAACAGCTGGGATATACCTCCACAAGAGGGCGTTTTACTGCAAAGATAGCAAAAAAGAGGCCCCTCCCGGTCCATATATACCCAGGACCTCCCACTAATTCCCCAGTTCCTTCTCTGCAGTGGGCTGTGAAAGTCAAGATGATGGCTTCTCTTCTCGCAGATAAGCCAAGCTTCACAGCCCCTGACCCTGTTGTTCTATTCCCACCCGTTCCACCTTTATTTGCCTCCCAGCCTTGGCTGCGTGCTTGGAGCTTGCTCCACCGCAAACCCCCCACCAAAGGGTAGGTGGTTTTCAGGTTACTGGTGATCCTGAATTGGGATGCCCCGTCCGCAATTGCCCTGCCTTACATTTATTAATGTTTTAATGGGCGGGGGGCGGGTGAGTGCCTGTCAGTTTAAATGTGTTTGCATTTTTGACATTACTGTTATGTGTTATAATGCCTTTATTCTGTCTCGCTGGCACTCTCCTCGGCGCTGCTCCTCTCCCCTTCAGTTTGAACTTTCCACCGCTGACTCGCGCGCCCTGCGGCGTCCGCGGTCAGCGGCGACGTCACTCAGGGACCTGATGGCTGCTGATTGGCTGCGGGGTGGCTGTCTTCAGCCTGTAACCCAGTGTTTCCTGGAGGGGGCATGGCTTAATGGCTATGTGGCTCCGCGGTGTTTCCTCATGCGGCCAGCCCCTTCAGAGCCTTCCAGAGCCATCTTGTCTCGCCTGCCGGATCGATTGCAAACTCTTCGGCGGTCTGTGAGTGCCCTTGCGGGCCCCCCCCTTTTTTATAATTTAATTATTTTTCACTCCTGTTTAATTAATGCGGGTATTGTCCTCTTATGTCTTTCAGGCGGGAAAACTGATTAGAGGTTTCTCCCGGTCCTGTGCCTTCTATTAGTCTAGTGACTATATTAGAGGCCTAAAACATTAAAACCCTCCCACTATCCTAGCGTACATTTAAGGGGCATCCCGGGTAGCTGCACAGCGTAATTCCCATTGGTCATTGTGACACCAAAAATCACCATATGAAGGCTTCTCAGGATACTGTGCTCAGGGTCCCATCGGGGCAAGCCCGGCTGTGTGTGGTGTGCGGGCATCCCCTGTAAGCGAGGATGTGCGGGTCTGTGTACCCTGCGCCCAGCAGGCGCTTGCGCTGCACTCTGGACTGCATTTGTCGGGGTCTGCGCCCACCATTTCTTCCCCCACACCCCCTCGCTTGATTATGACTCCCAGTGAGATCAACACTAGTGGGGAGTCTCAACCTGATGTTTTCACCAGGCTGGCCAACATTGAGAGACTGATTGCTAACTCTGCGGCTCGTAAGGCCCCAGCTAAAAGACGGCACGTTGCGCCTGCTGCGCCGGCCTTTTCTATGGAGCCAGAAGATTTTCTTGATTTGTCTGTCTATACCCCTCTTGAGGAAGGGGAATTATTCTCTGATTCAGAATTTTCTGATGATCAGCATTGCCTTGGCGCTGATGCCAGCTCAGAGCATTGGGATGCTGATGACACCCATAGACTTTTGTCTCAAATTTTGGAAGTACTTTCCATTTCTCTTCCTGCTGCGGCAGCTAAGCAGCAGGGGGAATTGTTTGGTACCGCAAAACCACGTTTGGAATTCCTAGAACAGGCACATTTCAATAGTCTGGTTCTCAAGGAATGGGAGCGGCCTAGCCGGCTCCCCGGTATCCCTAAGGGATGGGATAAGAGGTATCCTTTCCCATCGGATGTGGTCAAATGTTGGTCAACTCCCCCAGAAGTGGATGCCCCTGTGCTGGGGTTGTCCAACACTTCTGTGGTGCATTCCCCTGATTCCACTACCTTGAAGGATAGTGAGGACCGGCGTATTGACCAGCTGGCTTCCCACGCCTTTGCCTGTGTGGGTTCTGCCTTGCGCCCGGTCTGTGCTTCCGCTATTACTGCCGTGGCTATTAGAACGTTGATCAAGGGCCTTCTGGAAGGTTCCCCTGATGATCCTTCTAGTGCCGAATTTAGAGCCTTATCACAATGTGAGATGTTTATCGCTTATATTCTTTCTGCCTTGGATTAGGATGTGTAGCAGGACCTCGGCTCTGGTTGTTTCTATTCGGCGCTCGGTCTGGCTGCGCCAGTGGGCAGCTGACAATGCTGGTAAGAAGGCTCTCACAGGGCTACCTTTTAAGGGGCTGCGCCTTTTTGGTGAACGTTTGGACCTTTTTGCAAAGGGAGGTAAGTTACCCCAACGCAAAAGACAACCGCGGCCAACCCGGGGTTCAGGGTCCTTTACTCCCTCCTTTCGTGGATCCAGGTCAGGGAGGGGGGTTTCCTTTGCGGGGCACAGGGGAGATTTCTGGGGCAGGGGCAGAGGCCGTGCCCGTCCCTGATCCTCCTGGGGATCCAAGCCTAAATATGTCATCAAGCCCGCTCAGCCATGAAGGGGTGCCCTCACCCTTACGGGTGGGGGGGACGGCTGCGGCTCTTCGCTCATGTCTGGGGGCAATAGGTCTCAGACAGGTGGATTCTGGAGGTTGTGTCCTCCGGCTACAAGCTAGAGTTCGCTGCACGGCCCCCTCCGAGATTCCTCAGATCTCCGATTCCTCTAGACCTCCTGGCAGCTCAGGGTCTATTTCTGGCTGTACAGAACCTATTGGATATGGGGGTCAACTGTCCGGTCCCTCCTGGGGAAAGAGGTCAAAGTTATTATTCCAATCTCTTCACAGTACCCAAAAGGGATGGTTCCATCAGGCCCATCCTGGACTTAAAGCTTCTCAACAAGTTCATCAGAACCAGACGCTTTCGCATGGAGACCCTGTGCTCCGCGATCAGCTCTTTGCGCCTGGGGGACTTCATGACTTCCATAGACATCAAGGATGCTTACCTTCATGTGCCAGTTTTCCCAGGGCATCAGCGGTTCCACAGATGCGCCGTGGAGGACCAGCACTACCAACTTGTGGCACTTCCCTTCGGTCTCACCTCAGCCCCCAGAGTGTTCACCAAGGTGCTGGCGGGGGCGATGGTCCTTCTCAGAGCCGGGGGCATTTGCATTCTCCCTTATTTGGACGACCTTCTCATTACATCTCATTCTCCCCAGCAGGTAGAATTGGATACCCAGACGGTGGTAACTGCCCTGGAAATGTTCGGATGGGTGATCAATTATCCAAAGTCCTCCCTCTCTCCGTCCCGGGTGACCCCCTTCCTGGGCATGAATCTGGATACAATTCAGGCCAGGATTTTTCTTCCTCAGCAGAAGATGGATTCTCTTCAAGCTCTGGTTCATTTCCTGCTGTCCAGTCCTCGTCCTACCATCAGGCAAGGGATGCAATTGGTGGGACAGATGGTGGCCTGCTTCGAGGCAGTCCCTTCTGCTCAATTTCACATGAGACCCCTTCAGCTCCATCTCCTTTCAGCCTGGGACAAGTGTCCCCTGTCTCTGGATCAGGCCTTTGTTCTCTCTCCTCTGGTCCGGCAGTCCCTCCTGTGGTGGCTGGACTCGAGGAATCTTCTGGGGGGCAGATCATTTCTGACACCATGTTGGGAGAAGGTCACTACGGATGCCAGTCTGTCAGGTTGGAGGGGCTACTGGTGAGCCCTCCAATTCCAGGGGCTGTGGGGCCCTCAGGAGGCTCATGCTCCTATGAACGTCCTGGAGCTGAGGGCGGTTCAGTTGGTGCTGGCGCAGTTGACTCGTCATCTTCAGGGCCGGCCGGTACAGGTTCGTTCTGAACCTGCTCATTTTACCCATGCTGTTGGGGCTTCCTGGGCCTTCCAGCACCAGGCTTCTGTTGCACAATTTTGTAAGGCTGCTACTTGGTCTTCTGTTCATACCTTTTCCAAGTTTTACAAGGTTGATGTTTGGGCCTCAGCGGATGCTGTTTTTGGCCGTAAGGTTCTGCAGACGGCAGTGGTTTGAACTGCGCGTTGTTGCCTTTTTGGGATCCCAACCCGTTTATGGACACTGCTATTGGATGTCCCAGCTGTTATGAATACTATCTGGAGCAGGACGTGCTGCATACTTAGAATAATACAATTCTGTGATTACTCACCTTGTAGAATTGGTATTATAAGTATGCAGCACGTCCTGATCCATCCCACCCTATTTTGCCTTATTCTTGGGTCCTCTATATGGTGAATGTTTTTCTAGTTAACGTTGTTGAATTTGTTATTGGCTTCTCCTGGTTCCCTTACTGCTTTTCTATACTGGGGAATTAGTGGGGGGTCCCGGGTATATAAGGACCGGGAGGGGCCTCTTTTTTGCCATCTCTGCAGTAGAGTGCCCTCTTGTGGAGGTATATCCCAGCTGTTATGAATAATATCTGGAGCAGGACGTGCTGCATACTTATAGTACCAATTCAACAAGGTGAGTAATCACAGAATTGTATTTTTATTCTATAGTGCACAATATATGCTACTGCAACACAGCTAACATTCTTGTCAACAGAAACTAATGCTTCAGAATTTTTATTTTATTTTTATTTACACACAACTCCATTGTATTTGAAACTTCATTGTATATTTATTATTATTATTATTATTTTTATTATTATTTATAAAAGTTCATCATTTTCCAAAGTGGTCAGTTGTGACAATTTGAAATATTGACCAAGATTAAATCTAAAAACTCAACTCTAGAACCCTGGCCAGATTAATTTTTACACCACAACCAAGATTAGGTATTTCCCTGCCAGCCATAATGTCACTTCAGTTGCATCATACTCATCACCCATGAGTGAGATTGTCACCCGGCTCATAGTCAGTTGAATGTGGAACATACAGGGGTAGTGGTTAATGCCATAGATTTGCAGTTGAGAAATCTCATCTGTGTCCTGCTTGACCATCAAAGATGGGAGGTTCAAAAAATGAATAGATGTCGGCAGGGCCGGATAAAGTGCGGTGGAGGCCCCTGGGCACAAAATCAGGTGGAGGCCCCAGATACAGTATTTTTTTTCCTTTAAAATAATAGTCCAACTGAGTAACAGATTGGTGGTTGTCTGGCACCCGCCTACTTACTTCAAGGTCAGATCGAGTCCATTGTGCCACCCTTGTACGGGTGCATGCTGCTTGGGAACTCCTACTTTGCCATTCTGGGCCTACCAGAGGAAATGCAGTTCCCTGCATTGAGCTGCCAGCGGCTGTGCTTGGTGACTTATGTGCAGTGACAGCTCTGCACGCACCCATCACTGTAGTGTTGCTGATGGCGGCTTTGCTGCTCTAGACTCTCCGTCCTGCCCTGTGGTGGTTTTGGCTGCAGGATTGCAGTAGGCGTAAGGGCCCCCACTGCTGCAGATAGCTTTGTTGCTGGCCCTGCAGCCCGTCAAACCAAAGACTGAAAACCCTCCTGGACCAGACCATAACCCAAAGGTGGAGGCCCCCTTTGCAGGGCAAGTGGTGGAGGACCCGGGGTGTACTCCAATTTCTATTTCAGATAACTGACATGCATTTCATATTTGATGAGAGGTACACATTTTTATTACAAGTGGGTTGATTCAGCACCAAGAAAAAGAGTGCACTCCTAGATGTTCGAGTTATCTATTGGTGGCACAGCGGCCTCACCAGGCATGCTCCTGCTATTGGAGGGAGCTGACTCATGGGGGGGGGGGGGGGGTGGGGGCACTGCACCACCAATGAATGATTAAGAAATTAAGAATGCTATGCCGATGGATGCTAGCCTCAGCATTCATAGAAGCCACTCCACATTTTTGGTTGGGTCACACTCCCTCCTCGAGGCATCAAGTGAACTAAAAGTTACATAGTGTAGGGAGAAGAAGGAGACCAGAGTGAGAGGGGGGCACAATATCTGGACTTGCTGATTAAAGGAAGGGGGATGCTTGGTGACTGGTTTGTTTGATTTGGCCAGTTTGGAGGTGTCTAGACAAACAGCAGTTTTCCTGCAGCCTCCTCTCCACCCTGTATTAGCTGAAGCTGTGTGTGTGGGAGAGTCATGTGCAGCACATCATGAATGTCCTCCTCAGCACAAATTCCGGATCCCAGCACCAGGAAGGAGATAACAGTGAATGATCAGGTACCACAGTCTGGCCTGAGCGGTGACATGGGGCAGCCAGACTACAGCTTGCCTAAGGTTCACCTTTCTTCCAGATGTCCTTATTCTTTCTAATTTTCACATCCCATGCTTCCCTCTTTTCCTTTCTTCTCTCTATCCCTGACTTTTTTCTGTGTTCCGTTCTATCTCGCTCCCTCCCTCCCTTTTTTCACGCTTTCTCAATCACTCAGTATCTTTCAATTTCCCTCCATATTCAGTCATTCCACGTGTTTTTATTACTATAAAATGGAACAAAACCCAGTGTGGCGGCCCTGTATTATAAAAGACCCCATGGTCGGCTGTTGGCCCTCCCCTGGGGCATCCCAAATCAGGACGCCATGCTGGTCACAGGTTACTGCAAAACTCACCTTTGCCCTGTCTTCCAAGGCAATGTACACAAAGCCAGACACATCCCCAGCGTCTGTGAGCTGAGGTGCACTACTACGCCCAGTCATTCAGGTAGGCTGGGGACAGGAGCACACCTGCATATAAAATGAACTGGGGATACAGCTGCTCTTGATTGCCAAACTCTGTGTCTAAACAGAGGCATTTGTCAATAATTAATATACACAGCTTGAGAGCCCGCGCATATGCCATGGGGTCAGGCAAAGTATGCATTTACTGGGAATATAGAGGGGTTTACACAGCAGGGAATCCCAAACTGAGATGCCCCTGTGGCAAGTAACAGAAATGGGGATAGAGAAAATCCTGGGTTTTGTTCCGTTTACATAAACTCTTTGGTAATTTTGCGTTGTGGAGTTGTGTGTGTTAGGGGGTGTCTCTCTATGTTTCACACCAGGCGGCAGAGAGGCTTCACCCCTGACTGTAGTGCACTTTTTACAGCTGGTACTGGAGGTAATCCATTTATTTGGCCAAACATGAAATGACAATAATGCCATCTAAAATGTTTTTATGCTGTCATGCTTAATAAGGAGGAAGGTTTGTTGATACAATTCTAGAAGTTGCTTTATAAAACAACTGCTGTTATATAAATCTAGTCTTGAATGTCCAATTTGTATTCAATTGTCAGGTGTTCCAGAGAAGAAGCAGTGGAAAGGGTGACTTCTACCAGCGCTGGAGGACATATGTGGAGGGCTTTGGAGACCCCAATGATGAGTTCTGGCTTGGTATGTGATCGGAAGGCTTAATGAGTTATTAAATGATTTTGTGGTGCTTCGAATACTAAGAAAATATCTTTCTATCCAGGTCTTGAATGGATTCACAAACTTACTTCCACCCCTGTGCAGTATGAGCTTCGTGTGGACCTTCGCACTGGAGATGAGTCTGCATATGCCGTTTATAAAACCTTCCGTGTTGGTAATTCTAGAGACAGATACAAGTTGACCGTCGGTGACTACTCTGGCACAGCCGGTAAAGTGACCTATTACCTTTTACATTATTTCAACCAACATGTATATTTCAGTATTTAACTATTGGTAAAGAGTCTTTGAACTTTACTTATACCTGTATGCTCAGTTCTGCATTTTTCATTAAAAGTCCTCACTTTTCACCCGCTGTTTGGAGTATGTGAGATTAGTTTTAGAGAGCAAACTACAAAAATAAACTGCTTTTGATGTCAGAAATGTCTGGTCTCCATACAGTTTACAGTATATATCTCCTTCCTTTAAAATCCTGCAAACCTACTGTGCAGCCACATTCATTCAACCCTTTGATACATACAAAGGAGTGATCTCATAATCTATGCAATATTCTCATTTGAGCAAATCCGTTTTAGAAATTATTCTTTGCCATATTTGTAAAAAAAGTCAAGTTTCATTTGCATCTGGATATTTCAGCTCAGTTAGGGCAAGTTATTATTTATAGGCAAAACTACGGCTAAAAGTCTAGGTGAAAAATTAGGGCTGAGGGTCAAATCGGAGCTTTCAATTAATGTAATGCTTAAGAATAGAAATGAGTGAACCTGAACCGCAGAGTTCAGGTTCATACTGAACTTTGTGAGTTTAGGTTCCCAGATCTGAACACGCAGCCTGAAGTCTGTGTTCGAGTTCGGCGTTCGGCCCAAACACGGAGAAGCTGGTTGATGGGTTGCTGAGCAGCCCATCAACCAGCATCACCAATGGTTGCAGCATCGGGAAGCTGCTGTAACTCACCCCAGCCCGATCCTCTTTTGCCAGTACGGCAGAGCGGTGGCAGCTGCAACAACATTTGAAACTGGCCCCAGCTGGGGCTACAAAAATTAGTGGGATACATATTACCTTGCCACATAAACAACCAGTGTCTATGAGATTCATCAGCCACAGGAGCAAGCGTGGTCGAAAGACAAGGCGTTTGTGGGATAACAACTTTGTCTCCTGACACAGGTAGCTCCTTCATTCACCCACTAACATAGCATCACCACTCCTATGGGAACTTGAGTGGGAATGGTACCTCTGTATGTCACACACAAGGTATTTGGCACCCAAATTGCTGCTTCCTTGTGACACACAAGCAGCACAATTGCCATCTAAATGCTTCCTTTTAAAGAGACTAAACAGCAGATTTTGCTGAGTCAGCCATCTTTACAAAGAGGCTAATTGTTACTCAAACCCCTTAGCAGGTTTTCCCACTTAATGATTAGATAATAATCAACTTTGGTGTACAGCTTACAAATCTTATGTCATGATTAAACATCATATTCAACAAGATACTTTAGATAAAACTAATCAAACAGGTTGGCAATAGATAAGCCTCATTAAAATGGTTTCAAACACAATTGAGTAGTTACACATCTCTGTACACAAGTTAGTTGTGACCCATTGTCAGAGATATATAATATAAACTTTATTTAAATAGGCAATTAAAACCTCAAAGCTCGACATTAAAGTGGACCAACACCCAGGATTTTGACAATCCTGGGTTTTGGTCCACTTCGGTGGGGCACCCCGATCGGGGGTGCCCCGCTGTGTGAAACCCCCCAGAAAGCCCCAAAAACTCACCTCTCCCTGCTCCCACGTGACCGCTGCAGCCAATCCCCGCCGGCGGAAAAACGGGAGGCAGCGACGGACAAGAGAGCGCGCCCGCCGCCGCCTCCCGCGCGTCACTCTTACAGGGCTCGCGCCGGCCATTCGCAAACGGCCGGCGCGGGTACGTGTCCTGCTAGAGGGACGCGCGGGAGGCGGCGGCGGGTGCCACTGGATCGAGGAGCAGGTAGGGAGCACCGATCGGGGTGCCCCGCAGTCAGGGAGCTGATCGGTCCGGGAATCTTATAGATTCCCGGGCCGATCATGGGAAGGGTGTTGGTCCACTTTAACAAATGTGACTAAGACAAAGACTGCAGAAAAGCTGACCTCAAGGTTCCTTTAAGCAAAGGTAGGCCTAATTCAACACTGTATAACAATAGGGACACACCTTCTCCAATATTTCAATGACAGGTTTCTGTTTCTAAATCATATAGAAGTCATTTCAGCATACAAAATAATACACTTCCTATAAAACCCAAGTGAACAAATTAAACCTTTTACCAAGTCATTTTTATCAATAAAATATATACATCTCAAAATTCCGTTATATAACAGTTTCCAATTAGTGATGTTCAAATGTATCACTTGCTTTCAAGAAGGCCTAGTCTCATCATTTTTCTCTTTGTTCATAGGTGATGCTCTTGCATATCACAATGGATTTAAGTTCACAACTTGGGATAAGGATAATGATTTAGCACTCACCAACTGTGCCCTCTCACATCGTGGAGCTTTCTGGTACAAGAACTGCCACCTTGCCAATCCCAACGGGCAGTATGGAGACAACACTCACAGCATGGTAAATACAACTTAGCATACCATTAACATTAATGATGTTTGTAATAACCTTGACAAACAGTCTCACCTAAGAAAAAGATGGCTTGCATAGGGTGTAAGACTTTCTTTCCTTATGCAGGCACCCTAAATTTAGAGTCTGGTGAGAAAACGCACTTATTTTTTAGAAGAGAAAACTGCCATTCATTTTCATTGTCTACCAGGTGTACATTTTCACCTGGCTCTAAATCAGCCCCAAGGTAGACAATAAAAGTGCTTTTCTTTTTTTTTTCTTTTTCAGAAATGCTCAT
Source organism: Gastrophryne carolinensis (assembly GCA_027917425.1). NCBI lineage: Eukaryota > Metazoa > Chordata > Amphibia > Anura > Microhylidae > Gastrophryne > Gastrophryne carolinensis. Next base: position 443,033,003 of record CM051235.1, read on the forward strand.
AGCAGCTCTTACTAGCTGAATTATCTTTCCATTTTTTTTCATTTACTTTTTTATGGATTGAAGGGCAAAACAGGGGTAATGAGAGCTCTGTAGTTCTCGCCCACTCAGGAGCCTCAATCTTACCCAGACACAGAATGCATGGTCTTGCCTGCTGGCAAGAGTGCGGCAGGGAGAAGGCTTGGAGCAGAAGGCCTGATATCCAGAGAGTTCTTTTATTTTCGCTACACTCAAACCGATGGAGAGGCCAGTTACCTTGGCTTCAGATCTACCTGACCTAAGGCAGCAGTAATGGCTGCCCTCGCTGCCCCTGTAGTCCCGCCCTTCATCTTCCGTCATGCTTAATTTCACCAATTTCTGTCTCCTGTTATGCACAGCCCTATTGAGAGGCTTCAATCTCCCGGCCATTTCCCACACAGTCACATGTCAATTTTCTTCCTGTGGTCCTTGGAGCAGATATGGTCAGCACTTTTTCACTTGGGCAACTTCATTTTATTCATCTCAGAAGATTACATTCATCCTATAGTATCTTGCTGTCTTCCCTAGATTACATAGTTAACATTCAGTGTCAGACCCCAAGCACTGTTGTAGTTGCCATGTAAATGTTAAGATCACGATCCTCTGGCATTAGTATATGTCTTACCTCCTCTTTCACTACTACCCAGGTTGGGTAGTAGTATTCTAGTTGCACCTGATTGACAGAGAAGGTCATGGTATGTGGAAGTAAAGATACTGGCTGAGAAGCCACCTTTTTGTCTACCAATCAAATTTTCCAATTTTGCACCTTAATTTACAGTCACTGGCTTTATTGGCATGGCTGTTGAGATCAGAGTCCTCCAAGACAGGGGTCTCTTGGGTGTTCTGATTCTGAACCTCATGAGAGCCAAAAAGGGTCTAGGGTCTATTAAAGGACCTGGGTGGGTTTTTCTACTGGTGTGAGAACAATCACCATACAGTTTGATCTTTCTTGAGTTCAAGACTTCTTGATTTCTATCAAAAGGGCCTTGATTCTGGTCTTACTCTGAGCACTGATTAAGACTTTTATCAAAGGTGTGGTTCACGTATTGTAGGGTGCCAGGTCCACCTTTTAGGGTGCCAGGTCCACAGTGGCATCTGAACCTAGAACATCATGGTTCTGTCCTTGTGCCCCAATACTTCTCTTACCAAGCAAGGACAATAAAGAACTATATTTCAGAGATGGCTTCCTGTTGAAAATCAGCGGCACTTTTCGTTGTTCCAGTGGAGCCCCTGGAAGGGCCTCCTGGTCTCTAAGGTATGTATATATTCAATTGGATATGCCAGGTTGTCGTTAATGCTTTCTGGCTCATCCTACCAAGGCCAAAGTCTCATCCTGGCCTTCAGATGTATGTGAACCTACATCCCTGTATGTTGATGGTCTGTGTCCCTGTTCCCCCAGATGTCTATATCCAATGGAGCAGACATATAAGGTATCAGTGATCTCTGTGAAGAACATAACATTTTAATAAACTGGCCCCATAGCTAATGCAATAGGTGATTTGCACACTACCCCTGTATCCATAGCTTTGACAACAGGTGCCTGAATAATGTATGCATACCATGATTCCATAAAAAATGCTATCTTGCTATAACATGATAGACGGGTTTGTGGCTTAAACTGGACCATATACAGTAGCAGTATTTTTTAAATGGCTGATTGCCCTTGGAGAGAACTGATGTTCTGCTGATTTCAGACTGTTGTTAAAAAGATTGATGGAAAATGAGACATTTACATAATTTTACTGCTATTTATGGCCTCCAGCCAAAACCATTAACATAATATAAATCAGTTTAAAACCAACTGTAAAAAAGTCCACTCTCCCTGAGAGCTCACCACATGCAAAAGGAATATCAGACAGTAGTCATAGATAAGTACCTCTATTTGTCTTCTTATATTCAATATATTATAGTCATAATTTCTAGTACTAAGAGTTAAACTGCAGAAGACATTTTTAGATTACTGAATAGCATACATTTAAGATACCATATTTTTCACACTATAGGATGCACCTAGAGTTAAGAGTTGGAAAAAAAAAAAATATTCTGAACAAAATAGTGGGCTAAAATACCATCTCCCAATTACCCCATAACAGGCAGTTTGCAAAATATCCCCTAACTACCGCATAACAGGCACTGTGCAGAATCCCTCCAATCACCCCATAACAGGCAGTGTGCAGAATCCCACCCAATCACCCCATAACAGGCAGTGTGCAGAATATCCCTCCAATCACCCTATAGCAGGCAGTGTGCAGAATCCCTCCAATCACCCCATAACAGGCAGTGTGCAGAATCCCACCCAATCACCCCATAACAGGCAGTGTGCAGAATCCCACCCAATCACCCCATAACAGGCAGTGTGCAGAATATCCCTCCAATCACCCTATAGCAGGCAGTGTGGGGACCCCCCCCATCACCCATTTACAGGCACTGTGCAGAATCCCTCCAATCACCCCATAACAGGCACTGTGCAGAATCCCTCCAATCCCCCATAACAGGCAGTGTGCAGAATCCCACCCAATCACCCCATAACAGGCAGTGTGCAGAATCCCACCCAATCACCCCATAACAGGCAGTGTGCAGAATATCCCCCCAATCACCCTATAGCAGGCAGTGTGGGGACCCCCCCATCACCCATTTACAGGCAGCGTGCAGAATTCACCCACCCTATTTTCCTTATTACAGGCAGCTTGCAGATTCTACCCACCCTAATTCCCCTATTATAGGAAGTATGGCAGAACCCCCCAACACAGGCAGTTCGGCAGAATACCCCTCCAATCCCCCTCTTTACATGCAGTGTGGCAGAATCCCCTCCTCAATCACCGGCAGTGTGCCAAATGCCAAAGGGCATTTATAGGAGAAGCATAAGAAAAGTTAAAGCTTAAATGCCATATGGCCAATCACACCTGGTCTGTTTCTTGAGAAAAGAAATGTATCAGAGCATCCACGGCTGAGAGCCCATGTGATTGGCAACAGGGACACGTCTGGGCCATCTGTGGAGCAGGCTATCAGGACCAGAGTGTGGCAGACAAGTGATTTGCTTGTGTGCCCAGAAATGGACTTTTATGCTTACCCACTGATTAAATCAAACCATGTCTTCAGCTGTACATCACATGAACCAACCTCCCCTCTGACATCACAGTAAATAGAGGTAGCAGGTCCTTTCAGACTTAGGTCTCCTAAACCCGTAAGTACTGATGAACCAGGCAAAACAAGTGTGTTATTTACTTGCCTGGACAGTTCCTTTAATAAGCATGCCCTTTATGCACCCTTACATTGTGGTATATACGCTAGAAAGTAAGCTACCATACAGCAGAGGCCCCTGTAACCCACTTGTTTCCTAACTCTATTTGACTTACATTTCTACAATGATGCTATTCAAGTACGTTGTGTTACATGGAGCTATTGTAAAGAGAATCTAAACCTTAGAAGCAAAGTTTGTTCTTTCAGCAGCCCAAACACCCCCACTTATCCCAGCCGTGTGTGCTAGGCACACCCCCCTCCTTCTACTGATGTGACATTATGTAGGGTGACACATCTTCAGGTTCCTGCAGAGTAAGAAGAACTGTTAGTGGAAAGGGTAAGAATGCAGAGCCTTGTGGTGGTGGAAGAGAAGCCTACGCCATAAGGAAAACATTCCATCTTGGCTGTAACATGGGTGCTGGTCAAATGTAAATTTTATATGGATACATTCTAAGACCTAGTGTTTCAGACATACAGTATGCATTTTTCTTTTTTGTCTTTCAGGGAGTAAATTGGGAGCCGTGGAAGGGCCATGAGTTCTCCCTTCCGTTCATCGAGATGAAGATGAGGCCTCTAAATCTATCTGCATAAGAGGTGTCATGAACACAGTCACACAGAAATCTGTTTTTTCTGTAAGAGTAATAATTGAACAACATATAACAACCAAAACATTCATAGCTAAAAATACAAATGCTTTCAATTGGTCATGGAACTAATATGCCTTAAACAGGTTCAACAGACTGAAAAACAAAAACTTTGGTGCTTCTCACTAAGCATGCTGGGATATTGTTTTGTAAATTGTCAGTCTAGGTTTTGTACAATGCTTATACAGTTTGATTAGAAGTCCTGTGTAAATCTAAGGAAAGGGCGCAACCATTGTGTTTGTTCATCCAACAGGATGCCAAAGCTCGATTTGGGTTTGTAGGTATTTTTGTTTAATCATGACATTTATTTTACTAGAAAGTAAATTGTTGAGCGGAAACCAAACAGTTGACACAGTGGTGGTAGATGGGTTTCTAAGAAATTCACCTTAGGTCTACATTCAGTCTTTGAGGATATTCCTAAAATATGTTAGTCAAGTCAAACCTGCAGCAATTTGAACCTCCATAATTTGGTTCTTCCATATACTCAATCTATTATGTTTTTGTTGTTTATTTAAAGTAAACTTGCTCTAACATTGTAAAGCAAGCACTCTTTCTAGCCTTAGGTGCACCTTTACTAAAAACATGGGGAGTATGACATATCTTTTGGCTTGAGCTTAAGGCCATGAATACTTGGGTTGTCACTTGTCAGTCTTTTATTTTCTCTTAAAAGAATGTAAGAGCCTAACCAAAAGTTTTATCATTTTTACAACCTGCACAGTACAGTAGATATTGATGAAATGATAATTGTATGTGTTTATGTTTTGTTTGTTGAGCTACCTAAATCAGTGAAGGGGTCCTAGGCTGAGTTTATCGGCCATTGCCCTGGGGAGCAAGCCGGATGTGTAAATAGTATTTTCCTAGGAGTCTCTCTTGCTGGCAAGCTAACCAATCATTCAACCAATACATTGTGTATATAGTTGTTTTCAGCACAACAAGACTACACCATCTGTACTACCACTGAAATGAAATAAATTACAGTAACACAACATGTTTAGCTTTACGTTTTTTTTCTTTTAAAAAAATACGATTTTTTAACATATCAGTATGTATTTATAAGTTGGAAAAACAAATAGTACAAAATAAACAGGCAATCTGTGAAAAACGAATATATATATATATATATATATATATATATATATATATATATATATACACAAGTAAAATACATACTAGAGGTGAGGGGTATTCCCCTTGAGTAAGAAAATACTTTAATAGGATTAGCAAGCTCTGTACATGGTGAAAGTACATCCAAAAGGTATAAAGAGGTATTTTTCTTACTAAAATTAAAAGGAGAGCTATGATTTAAAGTGATTGACAAGACAAATTTAAAAAATAAGTATCAGTAGCTTACCTTATATTGAGTCCCTCCAGTGCTCTCCTTCCTGCTATGTTGGTCTACTTAGTGAGGGTATCACTTCCTCATACAGCTTAAAGTCTCCCCCCGCTGACCTGGTCCTTCAATCCACCTTCAGTGGACCGAGAACGGAAACACCCCCCACTCCCTCCCCAGACGTTCTGATAAGCTGCCTCTCTCTGCAGCTATGAAGCTCTGCCCTCCCCTCTGGTCACATTACGTGCTGGCAGGCTGGAGACGCTCTTAGTGTGCAGCATCTCTCACCCCCTTTTTCTGATCACACTATGTGCTCTATATAAGATTCCTAGGCCGATTGATTCCCCCAGGGCATCCAAAATTGGGAAGCCCACTGTGTGAAACCTCCCAGGTTGCCCATAACTCACCTTTGGTTCCGGTCCAACGCGCATGTGTAAGCAGCGGGCGCATCCCCGCTATTCCTCACCAGGCATTTGTGAATGCTGGCTCGGGCATGCTCCCTGTTAGTGGGTAGCAGGGTATGCTGCCACCAGCACGCTCACATCTGCGCACATTAGACGAAGGCTCAGGCGAGCTGACGTGAGCGGATCCAAGCTCTCTGATTGGATAAAAGGCTGTTCAAGCGCTGTAGGACCGAGGAAGGGTGAGTGCGATCAGGCTACCTGGGGGGCAAGGACCAAAACTCAGGATAGTTACATCACATTACATCACTTCACTGTTGCCACACCCACTGTTTCTCCTCATTTCTTCTCGGCATATCAAATGCTCTAATACTTTTACATATAACTTAGGAACTACAGGGTCTTTTTGAAAACGGACCGAAGTTTGGGACAATGCAATGTGTAGCCCGAGACAATGGGACAAAAATCCCACAATTGCCTTCAGTATATCTTTAACAATAAGGCTGAGAGAAACAGAGGTTGTCTTCTACACAAAAGAATGAGAATAAGGAGGATACAAACAAAGGCAGCAACGGAAAGAATCTATAAGTTGGCATAGGTTTGTGGTTTGGTGTGTCAGGACGAATGGTGGGTGTGAGTGCAGGGCAAACATGGGGCCCAAACTTATCTAAATCTATTATAAGCCTCTTGAGCTATGACTATTCTAGATAAACTTTAGCTGGCTGCTAGCATAAAAATACAATTCTGTGATTACTCACCTGTAGAATTGTTATTATGAGTATACAGTACGTCCTGCTCCAGATAAGATTCTTTACTCTTGGGTATTACTCCGCCAGATGCCGCTGGACTGCAGAGACCGTGAAATTGGCACCTCCCGGCCCCTCAAATACCCGGGACCTCCCACAAATCCCCAGTATTGAAAAGCAGTTAACAAGAATCCGTGAGAATGATAACAGAACCAGCCAGTAACTATCAACAAAGATAACAATCAACATACAGGGGAACCAAGGATAATGAACAAAGGGTGGGGTGGAGCAGGACGTACTTTATACTCATAATAACAATTCTACAGGTGAGTAATCACAGAACAGTATTATTCTTAGTATACAGTACGTCCTGCTCCAGATAAGATTCTTTACTCTTGGGACATCCAATGGCAGTGTCCATAAAATAGGGTGGGATCCCCAAAAAGGTAACAGCAGACAGGTCAGACCACTGCCGCCTGCAGAAACTTGCAGCCAAAAGCAGCATCAGCTGAGGCCCTAACATCAACCTTGTAAAACTTTGAAAAAGAACAGAAAAAACAGAAGACCAAGTAGCGGACTTGCAAACTTGTTCAACAGAAGCCCGGTGCTGAAAAGCCCAAGAGGCACCAATAGCACGAGTAGAATGAGCAGTAAGGTGGAAGGGAGGATTCTTCCCCTTAGCAGAGTAGGCCTGAATCACAGCCTGATGGATCCATTTGCTGATAGTAGATTTAGCAGGAGCCAGACCCTTCCTAGGACCAGAAGGGACCACAAAAAGAGCATCAGTTTTCCTGAAAGATGCAGTAGCCACCAGATAGTACTTCAGACTCCTAACCCCATCCAAGGAATGCAAAACCCTCTCCTTAGTGTTACTAGGATTAGGGCACAAGGAAGGAAGAACAATGTCCTGATTCAGATGAAAGGCAGACACAACCTTAGGCAGAAAATCTGGCTTGAAGCGAAACACCACCTTGTCCTGGTGTCTCTCAAAGTAGGGGGGCTGGATCGAAAGCGCCGCCAACTCAGAAACACGCCTAACAGAAGTTATAGCCACCAAAAAGACAACCTTGAAAGTAAGAATGGTCAAAGCAGCCTCCTGCACAGGTTCAAAGGGAGCACCCTGCAAGGCAGACAGGACCAAGTTCAAATCCCAGACAGGCAACACAGGCTTACGTGGAGGACGCACATGAGTAACCCCCTGAAAAAAGGTCCTGATCAGAGAATGCTGAGCAAAAGATCTCTGGAAGAAAACAGCCAGGGCAGAGACATGACCCTTCAGAGTACTGAATTGAAGCCCCAGATCCAAACCATGTTGGAGGAACTCTAGGATCCTGGGAATAGAGAACACACGACAGGGAAGAGACCTAGACTCACACCAGTCAATGTAGGCACGCCAAACCCTATAGTAAATGGAAGAAGAAGACTTCTTCCTAGCCCTGATCATGGTGTTAACAACAGAGGCAGACAGCCCCCTTTTCCCCCAAGATGGAGGTTTCAACAGCCAGGCGTCAAAGCCAGAGTTTGTAAATTGGGATGGTGTAGATGTCCCTGAGTGAGCAGGTCTGGAACCCTGGGCAGAGCGTACTGATCTACTGCCAGCTGCACTACGTCTGCGAACCACACTCTTCTTGGCCACCTGGGAGCCACCAGGATAGCTGGCACCCCCTCCTGAGCTAACTTGCGCAGAACCCTGCCCAACAGGGGGAATGGGGGAAAGACATACAGAAGCTGAAAATCCTGCCATGACATTGCTAGAACATCTGTGGCCAAGGCCAGAGGATCCTGGGACAGGGAGACAAAGGCTGGGAGCTTGTGATTGTGACGGGACGCAAACAGATCCACATCTGGTTGACCCCAACAGTGACACATAGATTGAAACACCCTGTCGCAGAGGGACCACTCTCCCTGGCGAGAGGTCCCCCTGCTCAGAGAGTCTGCCTGCAGATTCTCCACCCCCGGAATGTACACAGCTGAGATGCAGGGAACATTGTCCTCTGCCCAAGACAGGATCAGAGACGCTTCCTTGAGGGTCCCCTTGCTCCGGGTCTCTCCCTGATGATTGATGTAGGCAACCATCCACCTTCTGCTGAGGAAGAAAAATCCTTGCCTGAACTGTATCCAGGGAAGACTTGGGATGGTTGATCACCCAGCCAAATGACTCCAGAGTGGACACTACTCGCTGAGTATCCAGCACTGCCTGTTGGAGGGACTGAGAAGTGATGAGAATGTCGTCCAAATAGGGCAGCACGCGAAAGCCCTGAGACCTGAGCAGAGACATTACTCCTGCCAGCACCTTGGTGAACACTCTGGGAGCTGAAGTGAGACCGAAGGGCAATGCCACAAATTGGCAGTGCTGATCCTCCAGAGTGAACCTGAGGAATCTTTGATGACCTGGAAAAACAGGAATATGAAGGCAAGCATCCTTGATGTCCACAGAGGTCATGAAGTCCCCTGAACGCAGGCAACTGATAGCAGAGCGCAAAGTTTCCATGCGAAAAACCCTGCACCAGACAAATTTGTTGAGGATCTTCAAGTCCAGGATGGGCCTGACTGACCCATCTCTTTTGGGCACGGTGAAAAGGTTGGAATAGAACCCCTTGCCCCTTTCTCGTAAGGGGACCTGACAGATGAACCCCAGCTCCAGAAGGCTTTGCACCGCCAGAACCAGTGCCTGAGCTGACAAGGGGTCCTGAGACATCCGGGATCTGACGAATCTTGGGGGCGGCCAGGCAGCAAACTCTATCTTGTAACCGGAGGACACTACCTCCTGAATCCACTGGTCTGAGACATGAAGCCTCCAGACGTGAGCAAAGTGCTGAAGCCGTCCCCCCACCCGGATGGGTGAGGGCGCCCCTTCATGCCTGAGGGGGCTTGGAGGAAGGCTTAGGCTTGGAGCCCCAGGATGAGCCAGGGCGTCCACGTCCTCTGCCCCTACCCCAGAAATCTCCTTGGGCCCCAGTAAAGGAGACCCCTCTCCCCTGTCTGGATCCACGGTAGGGGGAAGAAAAGGAGCCTGGGCTCCGAAAGGGCCGAGACTGCCTCCTGCGCTGGGGTAACCTGCCTCCCTTAGCAAACAGGTCCAGGCGGTTCCCAAATAGGCGTAGCCCTTTGAAGGGAAAACCAGTGAGAGCCTTCTTGGCAGTGCTGTCAGCTGCCCACTGGCGCAGCCAAACCGAGCGGCGTATAGCCACCACCAGGGCAGAGGCTCTGCTACACATCCTAATGGTATCATCCAAGGCAGAGAGGACATAAGCAACAAATACCTCACAACGAGAGAGTGCATTAAACTCTTCACTAGACACATCATCAGGAGCACCATCTAAGACACTTCTAAGCAGGGTCCTAATAGCCACAGCTGTAATGGCAGAGGCACAAACCGGGCGCAACACCGTCCCCACACAGGCAAAGGCATGGGACGCCAGCTGATCAATACGCCGGTCCTCACTATCACGCAGTGTAGTAGAGTCAGGGGAATGCATGACAGAGGTGTTAGACAAACCCAGGATTGGGGCATCCACCTCTGGAGGGGATGACCAACGCTTTACCACATCAGCAGGAAAGGGATACCTCTTATCCCAACTCTTAAGGGCCTCCGGGGAGCCTGCTAGCACGCTCCCATTCCTTGAGCACGAGATTATTAAAATGAGCTTGCTCAGGGAACTCTAAACGTGGCTTAGCAATATGAAACAATTCCCCCTGCTGCTTAGGAGCCACGGCCAGGGGAGAGATAGACAGTACCTCAAAAATCTGAGCCAAAAGCCTATCAGTATCATCTGGGGCCCAGGGATCAGAGCCAGAATCATCATGACCCCTGGGCCTCTCATCAGATGACTCAGAGAACAGTTCCCCCTCTTCCAAGGGGGTATAACCAGACAGTTCAAAGAACTCATCAGCCTCCACAGGGAAAAGAGTGACATCAGGCGTCAAATGCCGCCTCTTGGCAAAGGCCTTACGCGCCATGGTATTAGCAAGCAACTTTTCAACACTAGCCAGTCTAGCAGACACATCAGGCTGAGAATCCCCACTTGTATGCAGCTCAATGGGAGTCAAATTTAAGCTTGGGGGAGTAGGTGAGGCCATACACGGTGCAGGCCCAGCTACTGGTAAACCAGGCTGCAGCGCAAGCACCTGCTGGGCACAAGGTACACAAACCCGCACATTGTCAGCACTTGTAGGGGACACCCCACAAGCTACACACAGCCGGGCTTGTCCCGAAGGAACCCCGAGCACATTATTCTGAGACGCCTCCATATGGTGATTATAGCGGCACAATAGGCCGATAGGGATTTACGTTATAAAAGCAACCCGGGATGCCAGGGAATTGGGAGTAATTAGCACACTAGGCCTCACAAAGTTTAAAGACTAAATAGAGGGGGTAGGGCCGGGAGAAAACAATGGAGTTTGACCCGCCTGCAAGACATAAGCAAAGAGAACCCCATAAGCGACATGCATAGGTGACAAGGGGTAAATAAAACCGCCCGCGAGGGCACTTACAGACCGCGGTAGGTAGTCGGCAGTCACGCAGCAGGAAGAATCCAGAAAAAATGGAGCCGAGTATACCTCGAGGGGTGGGCCGCGGAGACAGTGATGTGGAACGCGCCATCCGCAGGCCCCGCTCCCCCGACGAGTGCGAAACCGCACACGTGACAAGCAACCAATGATGGTGCAGCAGCGCCTGAGGTAATGCTGCCACCAACCGCGTAACGCAGTGGAAGCGCGCGCGGCGGCGGTGGCATATTCAAACCGCAACCAGTGCAACCAAGACTGTGCGGAGACAGAACTAAAGCAAACAAGCACACCAACCAAGTGAAAGCACAAACACGCATACACACTCACCCCCCCCCCCCCCGAGAACTACAAGGGAGAGCGAGGGAGGGCAGCGGCCACTTAATGTAGGGCCCACCGATAGACAGGGGCAAGGGGCAATAGTGCGGGAGGGGCATCCCATAGAGGCTCACCATATGCCTATACCGCCTACCCTTTGGTGGGGGATTGCGGTGGAGCAGCGCTCCTAAGCACCTGACAGCGGTGCTGCCTACCATCACCCGGACCAGCGCAGCCAAAGCTGGGAGGCACATTAATAATGGAACGGGTGGGAATAGTTCTACAGGGCCGCAGGCTAATAGCCCCGCTCACCTGCGAGAAGAGAGAGCCATCTTCTTGTCCTTCGCAGTCCAGACTGCAGAGAAATTCTGGGGATTGTGGGAGGTCCCCGGGTATTTGTGGGGCTGGGAGGAGCCTATTTCGCGGTCTCTGCAGTCCAGCGCCATCTGGCGGAGTATATCCCAAGTGTAATGATTCTTATCTGGAGCAGGACGTACTGTATACTAAGAATATTACTGAAGCAGCAGATCTGGATGCCTGATCTGTAACTGTAGTGCTTGCCCTCAAGTCTTCCCAGATAACCTGAACTCAACCAAAATTGCACTTAAAAGATCATTTTATTACGCAAAATCTAAAATGTAGTATCTTGGTAGGTAAAAGACTAATGCCTTGCTCATCCACATTCATGTCTGCAGGACTGTGCGATTAGCAAAAAATGACCGCAATGGAGATCAGAGCTGATCCAACACAGACCGGTAACAGACAATTGGCAGGAACAAACCTTAAAGCGAACCTTCACCCTGAATAAGAGTCTATCTTATATGTTTCCCACACCCTGTACATACAGATTGCTCACATTAAAAATCATCCAACCTGCATCCACTGCATGTTATGAGCCTTTAAACATCCAAGATGGCGGCTCATGGAGCTTCAGGCAGCCTGCAAACAGGAAGTGTCTTCTGACTGTGTCGCTCTGCATTCTGGGATTTCTCTGTTTGTGCAAAGCACAGCTATAACCCTGTCCCCTGCACTCGTCTCCTCAGTATGGGATGCTTCTGAGGCAAGATGGTGGCGCCCGTATCCTAGAGTCCTGAACAGAGTTGCAGCCCAGTGGGCTAATTTTAGATGCTGGGGAATAGTTTTTTAAGGGTTTGGGCTTTTAATGAAATGATGCTGAAGGTCCTCTTTAAAGGCATACTGACACTATAGCAACAGCATACAACATTTTTATATTAAATCCTGTCATGTAAAACAAAGGCCCGCGCAACATAATGGAAGGAATGTTGCTTCTTTCAAATCACACATAAATGCAAATATTCTATATTATACTAAGTTGACCCCTTCCTCCTTCTTCGAGGAGAACGTCCCATTCTTCAGTGTTCAGCTTTGTACACATATTGCATCATTTTCATTGTGGGACTAGCTATGATGGACTAGTCATAGCTATCTATATATTATAAACACTGTCACATATTTGCTCTCTGGATAATGAGTAGACTAGTAGCCAGCTAAAAAACGAAGCAGCACGCCTGAGTTCATTCAATAACACAGCCAGAAAAAAATGGTGTTTACTATGCAGTTAGTGCTGTGTATTTAAGGAAATGCCCAGACACAAACGCTCTACATACAAAATCTATAATTTAACATAGAAGGGGATAGGGTAACCTTAACTTGTTATCCACAGGAAATAATATATACAAAACGGGTATATTATTGGGGTAGCTACAGAAGGGAAAACTGTACTCTCACTTTGCCACTGTAACTAGGACATTTGAGATCCTCTATAACAAAGCTGTAATATTCCAGAATGTTTCATAAAGCTAGATTTTTTGTTCCTAATACCAGTAGAGTTATTATTAAAAAAAGATCAGTACACCCAGAAGTCCCTTATAGGACCCGAAGGTAAGGCTGAGCCATGATCAACCTTTAATTAACCCCTTCACAGTCACAGTTAAACTGATGAAACCCTCCTGAAAATGTTTTTTTATTGCAGATCTTGACTCTATGTCCTGTGAAAATAAGGTTGGTACATAACTTTCTGAAATGCTTATAAATCCCTTAACACAGCTGGATTCCAGGGCTGGCAGCTGGCCTTCCCCCAATTTGGGATGCCCTGCTATGTGACCCCCCCCCTTCCCGGGGGGGAATTGACCTTTTTCCTGGCTCCCTCACCAATGTAAAAATCGGTGGCTGCACCCCCAGCATCTTTGGGCTGTGCATGCGCTCCCACCCCCAGCAATTCAGATATGCTGGTGGGGTGGTGGGTATCGTGCCTGTGGCTAGGGATGTTGCCTTAATGCTGTAAATAGAGCCGTTTGCTGAACATGTGGAGGCTGGTTCATTACTAACGCCAGGTATCGGCAGAATGTGATGTATGTTTGGCGCCACAGTACAGCGCTGCAGGAGCGAAAGGTAGCGCCTGCTCAGTGCGACTGGCTCTCAGCGCTCCACACCATACTTATCAAAAAAGGACACACACAGTGTCAGCGCTCTAAATCTGGTCGCTATAGCATAGAGCACCAGGCACTGTGTGATTAAAGTCTGTTTTTGAACACATATCCACCAGTAACAAAGCGAAAACACATGGAATGACATTGTTTTAACACTGTGACATTAACACTTTAGTGCCAGACCTGTAATGACAATTCTGCATAAAAATATAAAAAGTCAAAAAAGTTTATAAAAGTGTTTGTTTGCAGCCAGGAGAGGTCACACAATGATTTAAGCAAAAAAAAAATGTCAAACACGCTGTTTAAACACAAGCAAATGAGCGGCCATTGAAATGTATGGGAGAGGGCCAGTGAGCGAAAGGTAACACCTTGCGCTTGTGCTATACACTGAGCCGCCTGTAATAATACATTGGGCGCTACATGGCGCTGTTAGAGTCGCTCACCAGATTCACTTTAGTAAATGTGGTTTCCCGTACAGCGCCCGGCGTTCACCAGATGCTGCCTGCCGCTATCCCTTCTAAAGTAACCCCCTTAATATGCACAGCAAATGGCTTTAATTGGACGAGAGCCTGCACATGCGCCATAGAACTGGGAAAAGGTGAATGTTTCTGGGCAATCTCGGGGGTTTCACACACACAGGGCAGGGAATAAAAATCAGGATAGTCAACATACCAGGTTTTGTTCTGCTTTGCTGAACCAACCAAACAAATAATCTCTGTGAGAAATGACACTTCTGTTGCAGCAGTTGCCACTCAGCTTTTGTGCTCAGCGGTAACACATAGACAGGTCAGTAGAGAGCAGTATGAAAACATTCACACCCAGCACTGGCTTCATGTTGCTGAAACTTACCAATAAGAGGGCTGCTGTCATGGGCAGGATGGCTGATGTGTATAATTAATAGCTTGGCATAGTGGAGGAATGCAACAGGCTGCCATGCCCACCTGGCATTCTGATTGGCTGTTCTAAAAATTGCGGGCTGACGTGACCTAGCTTGCTGGTCGAATTCCCGGTTTCCCTGTAGTCTGGTGAGTGCTCCTGTCTCTAGCCTGTCTAAAAGGCTCACCACAGCTACAGGGAAGCTCGGCAATTGGCCATGGCAAAGGCAGTGCTGTGGGAGCTGCCGGTAAAGATGAGTTTACCAGTGACCCCCTGAGGTTTCACACAGTGAGTGTCACGGACCGGGTGGAGTGGACTCGGGTGTGGATCCGCTTTAACTGTGGGACCGATGGCGGGTACCGTGTCAGGGGAGCGGAGTCTAAGAGGCCACCGGTATTCACCAGAGCCCACCGCAAGGCAGGTTGGTCTTGTGCGGCGAGTGACCCCCAGGTCGCTACCCCCTAACAGCGGCCCAGTCCCACAGTCAGCCGAGGTTCAGTGAGGTGTAAGTCGTGCACCGGTAGGTCTCTCAAGGTACAGCAAAGCCACAGACAAGAAAGCGACAATGACACCAGCTTATGCAAAACACGTTTACTAAAACAGGCTTCTGAAAATACTTCAAATATATGCAGCAAACAGTGAAATAATAACAACAGTTCCCCTACCCCAAAGCTGACCCAAACTGCGTAGCAGGCACTGTTCCAGAGGGATGCACTGAGTAAAACTGAAGACAGCTCAGTGCACAACAGCCAATGTCTCCTGTAGCAAAGTTCCTGTGTAATCCGGAATCCTGAATCCTACAGCAAAGCAAAGCAAAGTCTTGGCCTGTGTAAAGTCTCTCTAACTAACTAGCTAACAGGCAGTCTATAGCACGTGCATGTATTAATTAAAGTACTGACCCGGGCCTTTGGTAAACTCCAGCTGAACAGATCTCCTTCACAAAACGACTGGATGCACCACGCAGCTCTCAGGAGTCTTTCAGGCAAAAATCCACAGCCTCTGATTCAGATCCAGTTGTCAGTCTTTCTTTATCTGCTGTATGCCAGGCCACCACTTGCACACATGGCCTTTTTCTCTCTCTTTGAAAATGGTGACCAGTCTGCTTCCTCCTTGCTCTAGCACACACAGAACATGTGATTTCCTGCTCCTTAAGATCAACAAGTCTCTGCAGAGAATTAGCTGTGTGAACAGGGGAACCAGTGGCCCCTTGTGGCCAAACAACAGGACGGCAGTTTTTATAGAATAGTCCTGGTTTCACCCTCTTACATGCCACCCCACTAGAGGTTGTCGTCCTCGGCAACCCTCCCCAAACGGGGGCACACCAGCATTGGATCTCGTTGACCTTCTCAGCACAATGGTTTCAGGGGTATCGGGTGCATTAGGCAGCTCTGCCAAGGGAGGGGCCACCACTCTGTCAGCATTCTCGCGGGGTGGCAGACCCGATCCCCCTGGGGCAACAGCGGGTATCTGGGCAGGGGCGACCCACCAATCTTCCTCATCGGCTGAGAGGCTCCCCTCTGTTCTGGGAGCGTGAGGAGGCATCTCTTCCTCATGCACCGGCTCATCAAAGTTACATTGTCTTAGCATGTTACGGTGCAAGTTTCGTGAGGGTCCCCCAGTCCCCACTGGTTCTACCTCGTAGACCGGAATGTCAGGGTCCACTCTCCTTTTCACCATATATGGAACCGCCTCCCACCGCCCATCCAACTTCCCAGATGGTCGCTTAGCTCTGACCATCACTCTATCACCCGGGGAATAACTATCTCTCTGCACAGGTCCTGGGGCAGGGTGCACCACTTGTTCCAGGCGTTCCCCTACAACTTTGTGGATCGCTCTTAGACTGCGGCGGTGCTCTTGCATCCATGCAGTAGCACTTCTCGGTTGTGGTTCCTTTGGGTCAGGCATGTGGAGATCTTCCACCTCTCGTCCGGCTCTTCCAAACATGAGCATATGGGGGGAGTAGCCAGTGGTATTGTGTACCCTATTGTTATAGGCCCACATCAGTTCAGGTAGATATTCGGGCCACCTAGCCTTTTGTCCATTCTCCAATGTCCGTAACATCTGAATCAAAGTCCTATTAAAGCGCTCACAGGCCCCATTCCCTTGGGGGTGGTACGGAGTGGTGCGGGATTGTTCAATCCCATACAATTGATACAGTTCATTCATCAGATTTCCTTGAAAACATGCTCCTTGATCTGAGTGTATTCTCTGGGGGCACCCGAAGACTTGGATAAAGTGTTTGCAGACAGCCTCTGCAGCTGACTCAGCCGTCTGGTCTCTGGTGGGTACAGCCACCGCATACTTGGTGAAATGATCGGTCATTACCAGACAATACGAATGTCCTGAGGCGGAGTACCCAATCTGCACATAGTCAATCATAAGCAGTTCCAACGGGGCTGAAGTCTTGATTGTCTGGACGGGGGCCCGCTGTTCGGTGCTTTTACTCAGTCCACAAGATCGACACTTAAGACAGGCCTCGGCCACCATGTCGGCCAGATCTGGACAATACAAAAATCGTTGGAGCCACTTAAACGTTTTCTCACTTCCAAAATGAGCACCCCTCTCGTGGGCTTCCCGCGCAGCCTCTGGGCCCAATGACATAGGGATTACAATCTGTTGCCGATGCTGCAGCTCTGTCTGTAGGTATATGGTCCGACACAGGAGGCCCTGGGTAACAGTCAGCTTATCCCACTGTCTCAGCAACTTTTGGCCCTCTGGAGTCAAACGGGCCCTTTCTTCCGGCCGAGGCCAGGTCTTGGTCCTGACCCATTCTCTCACTCTCCACAGATCAGGACAGCTGTTCTGGACTCTCTCCCAGTCGGTCAATGTCTTCCCCAACACCATGGGCATTCCGGACGCCACCCCTGGAGCACGGGTAATCGACCAAGGTCAGGAGTTTCAATGTACTCTAACTCCTCATCACCCCTCTGCGGCGGTGCCCCCACGGGGACTCGGGAAAGTGCATTGGCATTGCTGTTCTCTTTACCAGACCGGAACTTGATGCGATACTTAAATTTAGAAATGCGAGCCAACCACCTCTGCTCCAGGGCACCGAGCTTGGCATTCTCCAGATGGGCTAGGGGGTTGTTGTCTGTCATCACGGTCACTTCCGCGCCTGTCAGGTATTCTGCAAACTTTTCAGTCATGGCCCACACCAGAGCCAACAGTTCCAGCTTGAAGGAGCTATAGTTGTCGGGGTTGCGCTCGGATTCCCTCAGAGACCGGCTCCCATAGGCAATGACTCTCTCGCGCCCATCCTGGACTTGGGATAGCACAGCTCCCAAGCCATGCAGACTCCCATCAGTGTACAGCAGGAATGGTATATCAAACTGCGCGTAAGCCAGGATCGGGGCACTGGTTAGCGACTCCTTCACTGCCTCAAAGGCCTCTTGCTGCCGGGGCCCCCAACCAATGGGGCGATTTTTCGGACCTCCTGCGGTGCCTCTCAGTAACTCGTTCAATGGGCCCACCAATTGAGCAAACTTGGGTATAAATCTCCTGTAGTAACTGGCCAGCCCCACGAATGCCCGTACTTCTCGTAATGTCACCGGCCGGGGCCACTGCTGGACGGCTTCCACCTTGCTGGGGGCGGGTTTTACACCCTCGGAGGTGACCACATGTCCCAAGTACTCAATCTGCTGTCGAAACAGTTGGCACTTCTTGGGCTTAATCTTGAGCCCATGATCTCGCAGTCGCCCAAGGACCTGTCGCAGCTTCTGAAGATGGTCCTCGAAGGAAGCTCCAAACACCACTATGTCGTCCAAGTATATCAACACTGATTCGAAGTTGAGGTCCCCCAGACAGTGCTCCATTAACCGCTGAAATGTCCCTGGGGCATTGGTGAGGCCGAATGGCATTCGGTTAAATTCGTAAAGTCCCATGGGTAAAATGAAAGCTGTCTTCGCTTTGTCTTTCTGGGCTACCAGTACTTGCCAATATCCGCTGGCCAGGTCAAGGGTCGAGAAGAATTTCGCCTGGCCCAGGGCTGACGATAACTCTTCAATCCGCGGGAGAGGATATGCATCCCGGACGGTCTGGGCATTCAACTTCCGATAGTCCACGCAGAACCGGAGACTCCCATCTTTCTTCCGCACCAAGACTACTGGGGCAGCCCACGGACTCTGACTCTCTTGAATCACCCGATTTTCCAGCATGCTGGCTACCATGTCCTTCACCTCTTGGTACATTTTGGGAGGGATTTGTCGGTAACGTTCTCTAATCGGTGCAGCATCGCCCGTGGGGATTTCGTGTTCAATAGCAGAAGCACACCCAAAGTCCTCGTCATGTCTTGAGAACGCCTCCTGAAATTCCCAGAGAGTATCTTCCAGCAACTTCTGTTGTCCTGGGGTCAGGGTCTTACAGTCCCCTCCCAACTGGGCCATGATCACTCTCCCATTCCACTTCTCTGTCGGGATCTCCTTCTGCTGGACTTCCACAGCATAAGTCCAGGCCGACCTTCTATCAGGCTGTAACGTGAAGCGGCTCTTTCGGGGTATACCACCTTCGGACACATAAACGTCTGCCAGGACAGCATTGCCAGGAACGGTTAGCTCACAGTCTTCAACGTTCAAGCAACGTACCGGTACACACCCATTTGTCACAATGGCAAGGGCCCGAGCTATCAATGGGCGAGCCTGGGGTTCCTCTTGCTGGGCTGGCTCAATCAGGACATTCAATCCATTAAGTCGTCGCCCAGCCCCCACCGGCAGCATCAATACTCGTTCTTGTCGCGGTGGGATCTTCACCGGGGTCCCCCCTGGCACCTTCGCTCTTCCGACAGGTCGACCAGATAGGTTACTCTTTTGCAGACTACAGCTTCTCACCATCTGTTGAAGAACCTTCTGAGTCGGCCGGTGAGTGGTGGCCCGTTGCCAATACTTTGGCCCTTCTAGAGCTGATGGTCTAGGTCTCTCAGCACATTCATACCCAGCGTCACGTCCATCTCGCTCCGAGAAGAGTGGTCCACCAGCACGACCCCCTTCTTGCCCACATCTTGCCCAAGCACTCGGACCCGCATTCAGACTATCCCTCGGACATCCATCTCCTTATTGTCGGCAGCCGTCAACCTGATGACACTTCCATCTTCCGGCTCATATGTCCAAAGTGTCTTTCAAAGAACTGTAAGGGCATAAGGGTGCACTCTGATCCTGTATCAACCAGGCAGCTTACCTTCTGACCTTCCAACTCAGCTTCCATGACGGGGCTGCTGGCATACAAGTCATGATCCTTTCGCACAGGGCTTAGCTGTTGACATACCGCCGCAGGGCGCCCAGTTACTGCGGCGGTCGGCAGTTTAACGGTTGCTCAGATTCCATCCGTTCGGGGCATTCTCGGGCTATATGGCCATACTGCCGACAACCCCAACAGAGGGGGCTTCTTCTGACAGGTCCCCGCACCTGACTTCTCATGCGTGGGGTGGTGTGGCGTGCTGGAGTCACTTCTGGGGGTTGGGAAGATTCTGTCTTCATCTGGGACACCTCCAACCGCAGTTCCCTTAATTCAGCTCGCAGGGCCTGGACCACTGTCTTTAGGGACTCGGATTCCTCAGATCCTGGGTGTTTCTTCATAGCATGAGAGCTGCTCACAACCCTCGCCTCCACAGGGACATGCTCCTCCTCCCTTTCCATGGCAGCTTGGTAGATACTATAAAATGACATGTCGGGTGCCACCCGGGTCATCTCTCGCAGCTTATCCTGCAGGAACTTGTTGAAGACCCCACTATGAACTGATCTCTCAGCAGTCGGTCCACTTCCCGGAAGGCTCCCATGCCACCTGGGTCTCGTCGCTATATCTCATTGAGCATCTCTTGGAGGGCATTAGAATACTGCATAAGAGTCTCATCTTCCTGCTGTGGGCGGTTAAAGAAGTGGCTCCTTAGCTGTACAACTTTAGCATGGCCCCCATGAGCTATCTCCAGAAGGGACAGTATTTTCTCTAGGGTGTCTCTCTCAGATTCGGGCCTTACCATCACTGTCCGCCTGAAATCACCCTCTAGTGCTCCCAGTGCAACCTCTGCCTGCAGTTCGGGGGTCAGGTTACACATTCTGGCAGCACTCCGCACCCTCTCAGTCCAATCTTGCAAAGTCATGCTTTTCCCATCAAATTTTGGCAGATAGCGCAACAGCGCCCCCACCGGGATGTATGCTATTGGGGGGGAGATCGTGCTACAGCCCGGCTGACCTTGGGCCGGCATACCCTGAGCTGGGTCCTGCTCCGGTGCCACTGGCGCCGGGGGAAGATCTCCCGCCGCGTTCCCGTCCATAACGAATGCTGTACCCTGCCAGCTACGCCAAAATGTAAGTCGTGCACCGGTAGGTCTCTCAAGGTACAGCAAAGCCACAGACAAGAAAGCGACAATGACACCAGCTTATGCAAAACACGTTTACTAAAACAGGCTTCTGAAAATACTTCAAATATATGCAGCAAACAGTGAAATAATAACAACAGTTCCCCTACCCCAAAGCTGACCCAAACTGCTGTAGCAGGCGCTGTTCCAGAGGGATGCACTGAGTAAAACTGCAGACAGCTCAGTGCACAACAGCCAATGACTCCTGTAGCAAAGTTCCTGTGTAATCCGGAATCCAGAATCCAACAGCAAAACAAAGCAAAGTCTTGGCCTGTGTAAAGTCTCTCTATCTAACAAACTATCTAACAGGCAGTCTATAGAACGTGCATGTATTAATTAAAGTACTGACCCGGGCCTTTGGTAAACTCCAGCTGAACAGATCTCCTTCACAAAACGACCGGATGCACCACGCAGCTCTCAGGAGTCTTTCAGGCAAAAATCCACAGCCTCTGATTCAGATCCAGTTGTCAGTCTTTCTTTATCTGCTGTACGCCAGGCCACCACTTGCCAGATCAACAAGTCTCTGCAGAGAATTAGCTGTGTGAACAGGGGAACCAGTGGCCCCTTGTGGCCAAACAACAGGATGGCAGTTTTTATAGAATAGTCCTGGTTTCACCCTCTTACAGAGGTACACAAGAGGCAGGCAAAAGGCGTAGTAAGTACAGGCAGAGATCGGGGCTGGCAGCACAGGTTCGCGGTAAAGGTGAGTAGCCGAGGTCGGGGCAGGCAGCAAAGGTTCAGAGTCGGGGACAGGCAGAGGTCGGTACACGGGTGAGCAATCCAAGAATATCTGACTTTCAACAAGCATGGAGAGACCAAGATCCGGCACTGATGAAAAGGAAGTGCCTCTTTAAATAGGAGAAGTGGATGCAGGATTGGATGACCAGGCACCAATCAGTGCTGCACAGGCCCTTTAAATCTCAGGAATCTAGTGTGCTCGCCCTCTAGTGGACGGAGACGTGCGCGCACCTGAGCATGTGAGAAGGAAGCATTGGGGGAAGGGAGAGAGCTGCAAAATGGATGACGGCTGGATGCAGCCATGGAGGTAAGTGAAGTGCTGCTAGATGGGCGTGCAGCGCTCTCCCTAACAGTGGGTCATCCAAAATTGGATGCCCTTGGAAGCAGGCTAGCAGCCAGCCCTGGAATCTTTTAGACTCCAGGACTACGCTTCATGGCTTTTGAGACACTTGAAAGTAAAGTAAATGTAAAGCTAAATATAGAAACGTACTTACTTACCATACCACCCACAGCCTTGATTTGGTCCCTTTCTGCATTATCAGCTTCGTGCTGACACTCCATGGGTTGCTTCTCCTTGGGTTTTTGGTACTGGTAAGTAAAATCTTTCACATCTAGTGAAAGATTGTAGCATTACAGGGGGGGATGGCTCATCTCTAACTGCTTGCCTCCTGAACAGCCTGTGGGGAACAGTAGCAATAACCACTTTTGACCAAGGCATTGCATGAAGGGTAAAAGCATCTACACACCAGAAGAAGAGCTGCAATAGCAATAGGCTGAGTTATTTTAGCACAGGCTGGCTCTAGGGACAGCCTTTTAGCAAACTTACCTTTACATTTAAAGCCAAACATGCAAATTGGTGCATCCTCCCACTAGATGTGCTTTGCAGCCAAATACCAAGGGGACATTGCAGGTTGGGGTAAACATGAAGGGTTTCAGCATAGAGCAAACAGGTCAACCATAGAAGTGTACCATGGAAGGGGTAAAACAAAATGATTGCCCCGCTATCTGATGTGTCTCTCCTCCATTCTCTGTGGGGCACTGTAGGTGCTATAGAAGGTCTCAAAAGTTTGGCCATCTTTCCATTCTATTTCTCTGTGACCGTGCTCCAATTGTTGTTGCACAGCGCCCTCCCAGAGTGCAATTCCAGTGAGCCATGTGACTACATCTGGAGTGCAGTCCTGGAAAAATGGAAGAAAAGGGTGGAGGCAAACCTTGAAAACCTGCTACAACATATACTGGCACATGGGCCAGGCTTTAGGTGAGCTTATTGATGCCTTATTATTGCCCTTGTCTGGACTGTTTCCCTTAAAGTGGACCAAAACCCCGGATTTTGACTATCCTGGGTTTTGGTCTTTTCCCCAGGGGCACCCTGTGTGCGAAACTGCCCAGGTCACCCGAACAAACTCACCTCTTCCCAGTCCTATGAGACATGCGTAGCCGCTCTTCCCCCTTTGTCCAGGAGCTCGTCTAAAGCGAGTGGATCCCAGGGCGCTGGCGCCACATCCCCGGCTACCCTCTACCAGGGAAAGTGCCCATGCCAGACATTCACAAATGCCTGGTGTGGGCATGTGCCCTGCTAAAGGGATAGCGGGGATGCGGCCACTGCTCGCGCATGGAATAGGAACAAAGGTGTATTTTCGGGCAACCTGGGGGGTTTCACACAGCAGGGCACCTCTGATCCGGTGCCCCAGGGGGGAGTGAGTATGCCTTCCCTGGAGTCTATGAGAGGGTTTTGGTCCTCTTTAAACTGGTTTGCTTTGTGAATTACTGGCAGGTCCACAAAAGAATACCTGCAACATTCTGGATACGACAAAATGACAGCTTGTTGACAGATTTACATCCCATCCCGTGTGCAGAGTCCTTGAGATCTAAGATGAACCAGCCATAACGCAAAATGTAACATGTTAAGAAGAGTTATTACTCATACTGTAGAATGAAACAGCTAGCACCTTTGAAGGCCATGTGTTGTTAGAATACTCTTACGTTAAAATGTTATAATATAATGTTGTTTGAGCTATGCAAATATACATTGAAAATAAAAAAACATAAACATGTCCTACTTCAATTTCAATTGTCGGGGCAGCTGTTTGGCATAGATCCTCTGCCAGAGGCGTCACTGCCTGTTATTTAGAATGTAGTGAATGGGCGCCACAATTTGGAGTGTTACAACCATGACTAGGGGCCTTATTTAAGAAGCGCTAATGCCACATAGTACCACGTAGCGTTGGGTGAACTCGCAGTATGTGAAAACCATATATATGAAAGTCAATCTGGTGAGCGTCTCTAATAGTGTCATGTAGCGTCACATGTATCACTAGCGTTGGCTCAGTGTAAAGCACCGGCGCTCTATGTTCAGCAGCGCCATGTAGCACCTGTCGCTCAGTAGCGTTCTCCCATACAATTCAATGGTCTTTCATTTCTTTGGATCCACTTTCTCCCACTATTTTAGCATATGATGATTGTTTTGGCTCTCCTGGCCAGCAACCAAAGACGGGCAGGCCGATTCATTAATAGCGCCAGGTAGCAACAGATGAGCGACAGTAGCGTTATTTTCACAGCGCCCGCTAGTATTCGCTGTGCTTGGCCGTTGTTCGGCTGTTGACAGCGACTCAGTCGGTGTGCGGTAATGTTGAATACGGGGTTAGGAGTCGCTGTTTGACAGGTTCCGCGCTGTATGGGTGCGCCTGACAGCGAATGGCCAGAGCAAACGGCTCCCAGCATATTCATTAACAAATCACGCTCAAAAAATTCTTGCGCTGTGAAATGCTTGTTTAAACCCCAGAGCGCTGGCGACGATGGGTTAAAAGTAGTTTTTTAACCCCCAACCATATTTTTAGAAAAAAAAAAAAAACATGTTTTTCAAAACATTTTGTAAAATGAATACATTAATATCAGACCTGTAATATCAATTCTGCACAATTTTTTTTTTTTTTTTAACTTATATAACTTATATAACTTATAAAATATCTAACATTGCAGAAGTGGTCACAGAATTTTTGACATTTAACAAAAAAAAAAAATTTATAGCAATTAATTATGAATATTTAAAGATTGTTCCATTGAAATGCATTGGAGAGCGCCAGGTAGCGAGAGGTCATACCTGTCGCTGTTCAAGGTCGGACGCTGGCGCTGTGGGGTGAGGCTGGAATAATGATGAATGATTCGCTATCTGGCGCTCTCTCAGTCGCTAAGCAGGATCGGCTTGATAAATGTGTGATTGTGGTGGGGAGCCGGCGTTCTCGTGGTGGTGACCGTCATTACCGTTCGCTCACCAGTCGCTACCTGGCGCTATCCCTTGTTAAATAAGGGCCTTATATTGTCATATATTTATTTTTTTAATTTTTGTCAGAATTGTATGTGCAGGGCTGACATTGCAGTGTCAGTGTTACAGTGTTGAAACAATGTCATTCCATATGTTTTCGCTTTCGTGCTGGAGTATATGTGTTCAGAAACAGACATTTTTTACATTGTGTCTGGTGCTCATCGCTAGTGTGCCAAGTTTTAGAGTGCCGGATTTATGATTTTTTTTCTTAAATATGGGTTTCAGCGCCGGGCCGTGGACGCACTTAACTGGCGCTACCTATCGTTCGCTGCAGCATTGTCCCGTTGTTATATGTTCCCTCGGGGCACTACATATACATTGAATGAAGTAGAGCACTTCTACAGCACCCTCAAGACATCACATTTATCAATGCTGGACAGAATACTACAGCGTCACTTGTCCAGCGCCAAAGCTACGTTATAGCGCCAGACACCTGTTTGCAGCGTCCACTAGCGGATGCTCTAAGCGCCACTACATGGACGCACAAATTGCAATATGTGGTGCTAGTCTTAAACCAGCCTCCACATTGGTAGGGCGAGCTCAGGAATATCAAACCCATGCCCTCTATTAATTTTGAGGAAATATTTAAAAAATGAAAAAAATATGAAAAAAAAATATGAAAAAAATGCTTTTTCAAAGCCAGAAGAGGTCAAAGAATTATTTGTGATTTTTTTGAAAAAAAAAAAAACCTGTTTAAAGAGAAGAAATGTATGGGAGAGCGTCAGGAAGCGAGAGGTCATACCTGGCGCTGTGCAAGGCTGAACGCTGGCGCTGTTCGCTGAGGCTGTAAAAATGATGAATCAGATGCTACATGGCGCTCAACAGATTCTGCTTGATAAATGTGGAATTGCGTGGCGTGTCCGGCGTTGACCAGTCGCTATCAGTCGCTACCTCTCATTAACCAGGCGCTACCTGACGCTATCCCTTCTTAAATAAGGGCCTAAAGCATTGTCAGCACTTGCATTTGCTCCTGCATCCACTCAAGGCTGAAACACTGCCTCACCGAATTTCCAGTGGTAGCAGCCCTTTTGGAGTTTCCTTTCCCAGCATCTCAGCCATGCTGCTGCCTGCATTCAACTGACATAACTGACAATGCACAGTAACAGGAAGCCCAGCAGCACTGGCTGTTTGCAGGCTACCTGCAGCTCCAGGAGACACCATTTTGTTTTAATATTTACTACAGCAGGAGTTACAAAAAGGTAAATGAATTTTCATGTGCGGCAATCTAAATTGCCCTGCGGAGGGATGCATCTGAGCAGTATTTGTTGTGTTGGTCCACTTTAGGTAATTTTTGACCATTAGTTTACTTTAAACCGGACCAACACCCGTTTGCTTTTTAACAGGTGTGTTGGTCCCACTGTCTGTGCTTCACAATAACCTCGGGGGGGGGGGGGGGGGGGCATCCAGAATGCCGGAGCCCCCTCACAGATAACCTAGCAGAACCCTCGTAAAACACACCTTCATTACGAGACAGCACCTGGAAAGGAGTCCCGTGAGTGGCCGCCGGGCGGTCACGTGGGCAAGTCCTGCCGGTGGCCAGTGCAGAGGACGCAACTGCGGCCCATGTGACCGCCCTGTGGCCGATCGCGCAGAGGATGTGACTGTGGTCCACGTGACCGCCCTGTGGCCAATCGCGCATTTTACGAGCGTTCTGCTAGGTTATCTGCGAGGGGGCTCCAGCATTATGGATGCCCCCCAAGGTTATTGTGAAGCATAGATAGCGAGACCAACACCCGGTGTTGGTCTGGTTTAAGTAAGTATGTCACAAGGAAATTTAAATCTGGCAGGTGGAGGCTTCAGTGCAGTGCAGGTACTTAGGTATGACGTTTTCCAGAAAAAGAGGTGGGTCCTCCTTTGAATAAAGTAAAAGCACCAAAAAGAATTAGAGGAAAACTCAATATTTGTCAGGGTGTGGGTGTTCCGCCCTATTGTTTTCTTCTTCTGGAATGTAAAAGCATGTTCATGTTACTGTGGCTTGGTGTTGCTCAAGTAGGAGTGGCTTCCCTGGCTTTGCGTAAAATACTTAGTATAACTGCTGCTTTAAAGCTTATTTTATTAAACTTGAATATTTTGACTGGAGGTCCGCTTTAAGCAGCTAAAATTAAAGATGGGCTTAGGCATTTCCTTAAAGTGGACCAACACCCAGGATTTTGACTATCCTGGGTTTTGGTCCACTTCAGGGGGGCACCCGCTGTGTAAAACCCCCCAGAAACCCCCAAACTCACCTCACCACGCTCCCACGGACAAGCGGCGGACAAGGCAGCGCGTCCGCCGCCGCCTCCCGCGCGCCCCTCTGACAGTGCGCACGCCCGCCCGCGCCGGCCATTCACAAACGGCCGGCGCGGGCGCGCGCACGGCTGGAGGAGCGCGCGGGAGGCGGCGGCGCCCGCTGCCGCCGCCAATCAGGTGAGTTCTTTTGGGGTTTTGGGGGGGGGTCCCTCACCGCGGGACATCCCGATCTCGGATGTCCCGCGGTGAGGGGGGTGATCGGCCCGGGAATCTTATAGATTTCCGGGCCGATCACCCATGGGTAACGGTCCACTTTAAATAGAAAATAAACTTCCATACAGCAAGTACTGGCTAGCCAACCATGTGCTAGGATACAGAGGATTTATAGAACCATCTATTCATATGTCTACTGACTAGACCTTCTGAAAAACAAGGTGTGGGTCCAGGCTGGTCTGACCCCTCAGAAAACAAGAAACTAGTCTAAATCAAGATACGCCAATATTTGCCATTATTATTATGGATTACTAAGAAAACTATTAGTAACTGCTGGAGAAAAAGTACTCAGCCAGACATAACACAGTGGAAAACACAGGCTCCTACATATCTCAACACAGAGGCAGCATTAAAGCGGACGGAAACCAACATTTTTAACTAGCATCCCCTGAATTGCTCCCCCCACGAAGAGTAACTTTTGCCAATTTTCACTGCATCTACTTCACTCTAATAACAGATAATAGAGCCTATTTAGCTGTAAAGCTCCGCCTCCTCCAGCAAAAAAAAATGTTCCAGGGCGATTTAAAAGCATGAATATCCATTACTAGTTCTCGCTCTAAGAGGGGAGTATTGGCAGTGGCTTTGGCCAAATGTATTTCGCAAGTTCCGTGGGTTTTGGTCCGCTTTAACAGACAAAGGCATACAAACATACATCACACAATGCCGTATCAGTATAGAAAATATGTAGGGTGAAACAGGGGAGGGAGTAAAGGGGGGGAGGTAGGCTACAAGAGGGAAAACCAAATAAATATATAGGATTACAAGATGGGGACAACCCCCCAAAACAAACTATGATGCAACTACTAAAAGCTTTGTGATGAAGTCTATTTGAAATTGGTTTGCGATACATAAGATTGCTGAATTTTTGTTCAAAGTGTTGGCCGTGTAAGCTGATAGGCTGCTTTGTGTCAGCTGTAGAAAGATCCCAGAACAGGTGAGTAACCGGACAGCCATTTTTATAGCGGCGCACTGGACAGTGGAGTCGCTCTTCCCCAATGCTGCATATTAAATAGGGACTATGGTCATTTCTGGTGTCCTCCTGCCAGGGAACAGACCGTCTTGTTGATTGGTCGCAAGAAGTGCACTATGTGAGTGTCCACCACTGATATGCTATCAATGGTGGACGCATGTATGCATGTACATAGCAAAGTATAGAACAATAGACACATCCTGTGGATGCTGAAGGTTAACGCACATTAAAGATTTATATGAGCCCTCCAATAGAGGAGATCTAAGAATCACCAAATCCACATAACAGGGGAAATCATATTCTCTACTGATCTAATACATTCTGCCCCAGAAACAATGATTTGAAAACAAGAGAAATCTATGCACTACACCAGCCAAGGTTTTCTTTATTAATCTTGTTTATTAATGTGGGATAATGACCATTCTGAAACTGCAATCACATTAGCTTGGTGCTGTATAATGGATATTTAAACCTGTAGTGGCTTCATTAGTTGCTCTGTTTATCATTAAAGGCGGCATTATGAATCGATGAGAGACTTTTTATTCATTCCATTATTTAAAATTAAAGATGGGCTTAGGCACTTCCTTAAATAAAGAATAAACTTCCATACAGCAAGTACTGGCTAGCCAAGAATGTGCTAGGATACCGAGGATTTATAGAACCATCTATCCATATGTCTACTGACTAGACCTTCTGAAAAACAAGGTGTGGGTCCAGGCTGGTCTGACCCCTCAGAAAACAAAGTACCCTGAAGTACATATAGAGGGCATCACTTTGCAAGTTGTATTGATTTATTACACAATAATGCAAACAGAGCTTGGTTTGGTGACAACCAGCAGGACAGGTTCATAAGGGAGTCTTCCTACTCTCTTCCTTAATACTCTATAATCTCTAAAGGAGACATGTGGTGTTGCAGAGGACTCGTAATCCAGATAGACTTTAGTGGTATAACAGGAACTGGCTTTACTGGAACATGAATGCAGGAAGAGAATGTCACCTTACATGGTGCATAACACAGCCAGGAAAAAGGAAGCGCCATAGACAAACTGAACACACAGGAAATACAACATAGCAGAAAAATGCAGAGAAACTACATTTACGCATTGGTCACACTGCAGTAAATCCAGCAAAATCCGCAAATCACATTTAAAGACAAGCAGATGCTTTTTTATCTCCAACAGGTGGAACATAGGAGCCTGAGGATGGGTTAATGGTCCCTTACTCTACGATAGTCGGGGAGGGCGATTTATTAATAGCGCCAGGTAGCGACAGATGAGCGGCAGTAGCGTTATTTTCACAGCGCACGCTAGTATTCGCTGTGCTTGGCCGTTGTTCGGTTGTTGACAGCGACTCAGTCAGTGTGCGGTAATGTTGAATACGGGGTTGGGAGTCGCTGTATGGGAGCGCATGACAGCGAATGGCCATAGCGAACGGCTCCCAGCATATTCATTAACAAATCACGCTCAAAAAATTCTCGCGCTGTGAAATGCTTGTTTAAACCCCAGAGCGCTGGCGGCGATGGGTTAAAAGTAGTTTTTTAACCCCCAAACAACCATATTTTTTGAAAAAACAAAAAAAAACAAGTTTTTAAAAACATTTTGTAATATGAATACATTAATATCAGACCTGTAATATCAATTCTGCACAATTTTTTTTTTCCCCTTATAAAAAATATCTAACATTGCAGAAGTGGTCACAGAATTTTTGACATTTAAAAAAAACCAAAAAACATTAATATCAATTAATTATGAATATTTAAAGATTGCTCCATTGAAATGCATTGGAGAGCGCCAGGTAGCGAGAGGTCATACCTGGCGCTGTGATGGGATTAGCAGCGGCGCTGTTCGCTGAAGTCTGCAACATGATGAATCCCGCGCTAGCTGGCGCTCTCGCCGGCGCTAGCCTCATTTAGCGTGATAAATGCGTGATTGTGTTCGCAGCCTGGCGTTCTGGAGTCGGTAGCCGCCGATAGCTGGCGATACCTGGCGCTAGTGAGACACTAGCTGACGCTATCACTTGATGAATAAGGCCCTTAGTTGTAGGTCAAAGCTGGTAGCTGGACTGCTGAGACAAAGTGGAAGCATGAACCAGTTAGTAAGTAGATTTTAGAGATTCTTGAGTGGATGGGCATCTCTAGTTGGGACGCCCAGAAGATGGGGGTGCATTTCTCTTAGAGGCCACTGCAGGGTTGGGTCTACTTTGCTTCCACCACCCCACCACACCACACAGGCTACCAGGAAATATCCCGGTGGACTCCTGAACTCATAAGCCCTTGAGGGGCCCCATGGCCAAAGGGGCCCACTTCCCTGGGTGCCCAGGATTTCTATGCCCCAGTGCCTGAGAACAAAATAGCCAGATCATTTTAAGTTCTCAGTCTATACAATTCCCGTTCTTACGAGGTGCACTACTTGTTAGTAATTATTATGCTGCCCATTTTTATATGATAGGTGTAGTAGGTAAAGCTGGATGTAACTATTCTATTGGCTGATGGCTTGCTACATACATACAGCTGATGCAGCTTGGATGATGTCATTGCAGTTATTCTTTAATAATGAGGCATATTCTTAGCAAAGCTGTAAACAAGGATTCACTGAGATTTTGTACAAGTGGACCGAAATCTGGGATTTTCACAACCCTTGGTTTTGGGATAGTGAACCCAGGGCACCATGGTTCAGTGGAGAAGCTGAATGGAATCTATCCATCCTATCTATCCTGAACTCTGCTGCTCGCCTCATCCATCTCTCCTCTCGCTCCTCCAGTTCTGCGCCTCTCTGCCAATCCCTACACTGGCTGCCAGTCCCACAGCGAATCCTGTGCAAAACTCTAACTCTCGCCTACAAAGCTCTCTCCAACCAGGCCCCTCCCTACATCTCATCTCTAATCCAACAATATCAACCTAGACGCAGCCTCCACTCTGCTGCTGACCTTCTCCTGTCCTCCACCCTGGTCACCTCCTCTCATTCCCGCCTCCAGGACTTCTCACGTGCAACTCCAATCTTCTGGAATGCCCTCCCCCACCCAATCCGCCACTCCACAACCCTCAAAACCTTCAAAGGCGCCCTTAAAACTCACTTATACAGACAAGCATATAATCTGGGCTAACCAATCTTCTAAAGGGCGCATGCCACAAAGCTCAATACTGACTGTTTATGATCCTTCCCCCTCGTCTTCACCCCTCTTCCTTTAGACTGTAAGCTCGCAAGGGCAGGGCTCTCTTCCCTATTGTATTTTGTACTCAGAATATCCACTGTCAACTCTGTAAAACTGCATTTGAAATAGTATATGTACCGTATGTTTCTACCCTGTCTGTAATTACTACTTTGTAAAGCGTTACGGAAGATGATGGCGCTATATAAATAAACAATAATAATAATAATGGAATGCCAGCTGCACACACTGGCAGTACATGGCATCACTTGCATCCTGTGGCTGTGTGCGTCCATGAACAACCATTTATCTGCGATGGGTGTTGCTGTGCACAGCTGGAAAGGGATGCAAGTGATGCCACCGCTGGTCGCGCTTGCGCCATGGGCTCGTTTGACAGGTAAGGAAACCGTGCGAATGGGGGGGGGGGGGGTTCACAGAGTGAATCAGCCGGCCCAGTTTTGGTCTGCTGTACAGGGCACATTTACTAACATGTTAGCAATTGTGGTGTTTCAATAGGCAGATTGACTATACAGTATATAAAATCAGGATTATTACACTTCTTTTTTGGGAAAAGTATTGAGTGAACTGCCTTAAAGGATTAATACTACTGAAGAGGTTAAAATGCTTCTTCACTGAGCTTAGGGCCCCATGTCATGTCATATGCGAAGCATGCTCAGTGCTAAATATGTATACATTTCCTTTCCCCTATAGGATCATCTATGAAATGCACAAGATAGGGGAGTATTCAATAAGCTGACCTGCTATCTGTGCATCCCGAACAGCAAATAAAAGGAAGGATTGGACTTTCAGGAAAATGCACTTGTAATAGCTGCACTGGGCAGCAGATGGCGCCATTCCTACATGCTCTTTATTCAAACAGTAATATAATAAAAGTAAGTCTGAATATAGAAACCCTGTATTATTAGAATATTAAAGAGAGCAGCAGCAGGTGCGTGCAGCCAGATGACATCCCAGACCGGAACAGCTTCTTGCGATGCCAAATACACGTTTCTAGTGAGTTAGTCTGAAAGTAGCTCTATAGACTTTGAGGCAAATACTGCCAGCTGCTTCTGGCTGGATGTTTTTAATCCATTTTTATAGAGTTTAGAGCACATTTAGAGCATATTTAGGGTTTATTCATCAAGGGATAGCTGCAGGTAGTGCCTGGTAGCGACAGGTAGCGAACAGTGAACGCTGGCGTTGTATGCAAAACCACATTTATTAAAGCGATTCTGGTAAGCGACTCTAACAGTGCCATGTAGCGTCCAATTCATCATCACAGACAGCTCAGCGTATACCACCGGCGCTCTGGCTTCCAGAGTGCCTGGTATTACCCGTCACTACCTGTCGCTCTCCCATACATTTCAATGGATGTTACTTTTCTTCTCTTTAAACAGGGTTTTCTCTAAATTTTTTTTAATGAAATAATTGTGTCAATAATTGTGTCACCTCTTAATGTCGCAATGTTATAACAATGTCATTCCATATGTTTTCTCTTGGTTACTAGTGGGTATAAGTTATAAAACAGACTTTAATCACACAGCATCTGGCGCTCTGGGCAACAGCGACCCAATTTTGAGCGCCGGCGTTCTGTGAGTGTGGATTTTTGATGCATATGGTGCGAGTCACTGAGTCGGTCGTACTGAGCAGTCGCTCTCTGCAACGCTGTACTGGTGTTACAGCTCCCAACATACATCACATTCATCAATGCCGGCCAGGTTACTACAGCAACTGAGGCGCTCTTTAACAGCGCCCGATACCCGCTTACAGCGTCTACTAGCGGTCGCTCTAAGCGCCTTTGTACAGACGCTCATCTGCCGATACCTGGCGCTAGTAATGAATCAGCCTGCCTGGTGATTATGTGGGGTAATTTGTAGGGCTCTACACCCTATGTAGCCACTGTTAAATAAAGATTTATGAGCTCTTTACCTGTACAAAATTCAAGCACCACTAAATATGGTGCTGAATTGCAAAACAGAAAAAATCATATATTTTTTTCTCACAAAAAAAACGTGAGCAATAAATTCTCACTGTGCTGAATCAGCCCTATAAAGCTTGTGTGTTTTTCACTGAGGTAGAGACATGTGAGGTCCCCCTGTGAGGTGGCAAGTTCACCTACGTGAGGTGGCAAGTTCACCTACGTGAGGTGGCAAGTTCACCTACGTGAGGTGGCAAGTTCACCTACGTGAGGTGGCAAGTTCACCTACGTGAGGTGGCAAGTTCACCTATGTGAGGTGGCAAGCTCCTCAATGCATACCCCCAACTTATCAGGGTGTGAAAGAGGAATAATATGTAAATTAAGCCACACCCCTCATCGAGGGATGGATAGAATATAGGCTGCCACAGTTACCACAAAAAAAAACTGTTTGAATAGGCAAATAAATCATTTAATGATGCAGATCTGCCTGTTACACCCTAAAGAGGGACAAATGAAAACAACGAGGGACAAGACGACATGGGCTTGAAAGAGGGACAGTCTCTCTAAGTGAGAAACAGTAGGGAGGTATGCCAATGTAAGTTGGTAAGCTCAACCATCTGAGGCATAAACTTCTCCTATGTAAAGGGCTCCCTCATTTGTCCATGTGTGAAGGCAAGCTCCCTACATGAGGAGATGGCAGCTCTCCATGCAAGGGGGCAAGTTCCCCAACAAGAGGCACAAAATATGTATAGCTTTTATACATTTTCACATGAATATGTAATCAGATTCAGAAGCAGAAGTTTATTTGAGACCTGGCTTTATGTGGCCAATCAGGGCTGCCCACTAACATTGACCTGTGGCTATCTCAGAAGCAGCACAGCACTGCCATGGTGTATAACACCCAACTACTTGCAGCGGACGTCCGATTACCATGGTCTGTTGTCGAATGAAGATCCGAGCTGAACACCCTACAGTGTGAACAGTAAAGCACCCTACTCCCCAGATCTGAATGGCTGGGGTGGAAGCGTGCATATGCCACCGGGGATTCGCCTGTGTGCACTGCCCATTATAAACAGATTGGACAAGAGCCCGCACATGCACCATTGGAGCAGGGAAAGGTGACTGTTTATCGACAACCTGGGGGTTTCACACAGTGGGGCATCCTGCTTCAGTATGCCCTGGAGGAAAGCCATTGGCCGACTGGTGGGTTTTGTTCGACTTTAAATTGGCCACTGGCAGTCACAGGGTCTATATTCCTCTTCCCGGAATCCACCCGCCAAAAGAAAACTGTACCTTGTGACCACTTCTGGCCAATCGCAGGGCCCAGTTGTAACGGGAGAATGAGGAGAAGTAAAAAATAACTGGGCTTGTGCAGGTGACATCAACAAACGGGATGCCCCCAGCACCTGGACCAACACCCATTTTGTCTAAAATGGATTTGGTGCTCTTTAAATCCCCCTCTCAGCACCAGCTTTAAATAAATGTGGCCCAGGAAAGATGGTGTGGAAGAAGTGACTGTAGTGACTATTGGTGACCCTTGGGACCCAGGCTGCATGGCAGTGATGCACAGTGGGGCATCCCAAATAGGGATGTCCCTATGCTTTTACAGAATGAGGCGTTCCAGTGAGTTTTGACTGGAGGTCCTCTCTTTCCTAACCCCCCTCATGACCAGCATTGGTTAAAAACAACCCCAGCAACAGCTCATTACCATGTAAACATTGTAAACACTTGGCATGCAGAGGCAGCATCCATTGCTGAGGTGGCCGTGCCTTGCCCTAAAGAAGTCTATCTGTACTATTCTGGAAGCCACTCCTCTCCTGGGCAACAACATCATTCACAGACACTTCTGGGTCCCTGTCAAAAAGAGCATTCTGGCCGCTACCCATCACAGTCTCCTGGGCCCCAAACAGACAGACACAGGCCTGCCCGCCTAAATCATGGCCTCTCCAGCCCCCCCACATCAACAAGTGCGGCCTGCCCGCAGGGGCGCAGCCAATCAGGGGCACTACAGCCCCCCCACCCCCCACATCAACAAGTGCGGCCTGCCCGCAGGGGCGCAGCCAATTAGGGGCACTCCAGCCCCCCCCCACATCAACAAGTGCGGCCTGCCCGCAGGGGCGCAGCCAATCAGGGGCACTACAGCCCCCCCACCCCCCACATCAACAAGTGCGGCCTGCCCGCAGGGGGCGCAGCCAATTAGGGGCACTCCAGCCCCCCCCCACATCAACAAGTGCGGCCTGCCCGCAGGGGCGCAGCCAATCAGGGGCACTACAGCCCCCCCCACCCCCCACATCAACAAGTGCGGCCTGCCCGCAGGGGGCGCAGCCAATTAGGGGCACTCCAGCCCCCCCCACATCAACAAGTGCGGCCTGCCCGCAGGGGCGCAGCCAATCAGGGGCACTCCAGCCCCCCCCACATCAACAAGTGCGGCCTGCCCCGCAGCCAATCAGGGGCACTCCAGCCCCATACACTAACAACCAAGGCCACTCCCGATCTCACAGCAGTGGCTCTACCCCCCTCTAACAATAGGCAGCGTCAGGAGGGACCCGAAGCTTGAGCTCTGCTGCAGCTGCGGCACCTCCCTTGGGGTCGCGGTCCACCAGTTGGGTTCACCTGGTGTATATTAAGGAGGATGCGCATCTAAAGAGGTTCTGGGGATGAGCAGGATTACCAGGATTCCAAAGCACAGCCATAGAGCACAGAGCAGGCGATTCAACAGGACTTGCATGACAAGGGTCATTGTCCTGTAGGAAGGTGAATCTCTGCCTCAGTTTCAAGTCTTTAGTCCTCCAGGACTGCCTTGTATTTAACGCCATCCATCTTCCCATTAACTCTGACCAGCTTCTCAGTCCCTGCTGAGGAAAAGTATCACCAAGCATGATGCTGCCATGTTTCATGGCGGAGATGGTGTGTTCAATGTGATGTGCAATATTCACTTTCCTCCACACATAACATTTTAAATGTAGGCCAAAATGTTAAACTTTGGTCTTATCAGGGCACCTCCTTCAATGTGTTTGTTATGTTTTGCCTTCCTACAAACAGTCCCACACACTTAAACCGGACCAACAGCCTGGCACAGTTGGAAAAGGAAGGTAGCGGCCATCTTGGAGCTTCCTCTCTCAACTGACATAACTGACAAGGTACAATAACAGGAAGCCCAGCAGCACTTTCTGTTTGCAGGTGGCCTGCAGGTTCATAAACCGCCATCTTGTTTTAAAAAAATACCACAGCACAAGTTAGAAAATGGTAAATGATTTTTTATGTGCAGCAATCTAAATTGCCCTGGGGAGGGATACCTATGAGCACTGTGTTTTGTGTAGCGCCAGATAGCCACTCATTCATCATTATTCCAGCCTCAGCCCACAGCGCCAGCGTCCGACCTTGAACAGCGACAGGTATGACCTCACGCTACCTGGCGCTCTCCAATGCATTTCAATGGGACAATCTTTAAATATTCATAATTAATTGTTATTAATGTTTTTTTTTTTTTTTTTTTTTTTAAATGTGAAAAATTCTGTGACCACTTCTGCCATGTTAGATATTTTTTTTAAGGTAAAAAAAAAAAAAAAATTTGTACAGAATTGATATTACAGGTCTGATATTAATGTATTCATATTACAAAATTATTTTAAAAAACTTGTTTTTTTTTGGTTTCCAAAAATATGGTGGTTTGGGGGTTAAAAAACTACTTTTAACCCATCGCCGCCAGCGCTCTGGGGTTTAAGCATGCATTTCACAGCGCGAGAATTTTTTGAGCATGATTTGTTAATGAATATGGTGGGAGCTGGTCTCTATGGCCAGTCGCTATCATGCGCTCCCATACAGCGCAGAACCTGTCAAATAGCGACTCCTCACCCAATATTCAACGTTATTGCACACCGACTCAGTCGCTGTAAACAACGGAACAACGGCCAAGCACAGCGACTACTAGCGGGCGCTGTGAAAATACTGCTACAGTCGCTCAACTGTCGCTACCTGGCGCTATTAACCCTTTCGCTGCCAGCCTACCTGCAGCATTTGCCACTCCCTGTTGCCAGACGATGTTTCACTATTTTGCGCTACACATATTCAACTGTCATTTTTGAAAGGATTTCCAGGGATTTCCCAGGAAAATTATATATTGTTTTTTTCAACAGAGTCTGGGCTTTAACATGAAATGTCTTGTTTGTATTTTTTAGGTGTATTCTCAATTTTTTTGGGTGAAATGTGTGAAAAAAAATAAAAAAAAAATATTTTTTTGTAGAGTTTTTTTGTAATAAAAAATGTAAGTTTGTCAATAAAATCTTATTGCGTGAGAAACCCCAATTTCTCCCGGTTACAGCGATACCACATATGTATAGGTAGACACCCTTTCCTGCCCAGAAGCCTTTTATAGCTGCTGGATGACAAATGGTTAATTAAAAAAAAAAATGACATAGGGGGGACCCCATTTTTTTTTGGGATTTTTAAGGGTTAAAAACCCTTAAAAATCCAAAAAAAAATGACGTGGGGTCCCCCTTACCCAAAGTAACCAGCCCGGGACCAGCTATGGGGGCTTGTAGGCACAGAGTGGGGGGGCCAGCTTTGGTGGCCCCCCCACCCTGCAGCCTACGAGCCCACATAGCCTATGTGGGCCCGGGCTCTTCTGCCCCCCCCTGGCCTTTGGGGAGGCAGGTAATGGGGGTGCGGGGGTTAATGGCACCAAGGCTGGGGGGGTTAATGCCACCCCCCCAGCCTTGTGAACTGGTATAAGGGGTCTCATGGACCCCTTACCAGCTCACAAAGGGTTAACTGTTAAAAAAAACCACGACACAATAATAAAGTATTTTATTAGAAAAAAAAAAAAATTTTTTTACTGTACTTACCTTCGATTGCAAGCTCTTGTCCCTCGCCGCTCAGCTGACAGATGCCGGTGATCGGCATCCAGAGAAGGAGAAGGCAGGAGATCAGAGGATCTCCTGTCACCTCCTTCCCCAGCGCCGATCACCGGCATCTGAGAAGCTGAGAAAGCTGAAGCCCGTTCGGGGCCGGGATGACTTCATAAGCCCCGCCCCAAGGGGGCGGGGCTTAGAGGCATGATGGCGGCCGCCATCCAGAAGAAGAGAGGAGAGAGCCTCCCAGGCTCTCTCCTGAAGATCGGTAAGTCCTGGGGAGGGATCGGAGGCCCCTCAGGTGAAGAGGAGGGACAGCGGGAGCCAGCGCACACACAGGTAAGTGAATGTCATTTTTATTTTTTTTTTTTTTTACAGTTAGAAGCTGCTGCTGCAGAAGCGGGGGGGGGCGGCCTATTCCGGGGGTTCTCCTGGAGCCATCCGACCCCCCACGGGGGATCGGATGGCACCAAATTAAAGAGGAGACCCGGCCGGATCCAACAAGGGGTCAGGTGAGTATTTTTTATTTTTACTTTTTAAACTAGAAGCGAGGAAAGTCAAGCACGTAACACCTACGGGCTTGGCACTTAAGGCCCAGCCAAGCCAGCACGTAGGTGTTACGTGCTTGGCAACAAAAGGGTTAATGAATCGGCCTCCCAATCTATCGGTGGCTGTTTCAGGACCCACATTACTGTAAGCGGCCAATTGCTGTTTCACTACAGACAACACCTAAGATGAGATGTTGGCGTTAAAGAATTACAGTAGCTGACCAGCTATGCTTTTGCCAGCCTGGCCATGATAAATAACACTGAGCTAGAGACACATGTCAGTGTGTTTATGGAGCTCAGTGATGAGCTGATGTGATTTACCAGAATGTGGAAAAGCCCTCCGCGTACATAACCTTGTGTTTCTTCGAAGGAAACCGACGCTAGGCTCAGGAGAGTGATAGGCCCGAGCGTGTCAGCCTCCATGACTGAAATAGATGAGATATGAATAGCATGCTGGAAAATTGTACTTTGATGGAAATGAGGGATATTGTCTTTAATTTGGACGACAAGTGAACCCTTGAAACTGCTGATGCCAAAGAATTAGTAGGAAAAATTCAAAATCTCTGACACTTAGATGAAATCAATGATATCTGACAGACTAATTATTCCAATTTATAGGCAGCTAGGGAGACGATTGATAAGGGAAAAATTATGAGTGTAAGCAGCTGACGCGGAGAATGATGGCTGAGCATATTATATTCCACAAAGTTCATCCTTGTATGATATATCGATGATTGCAGACATATGGAAAGCCCTGGGATAGCACAATGTTTCAATGATTGTACCACATGTTATAAATTATTTGGTCCTTAAAGTGAACCTGTCACCAGAAAAGCTCATTATAATAGATACAGGTTTTAGTGCATGTCGCACATAAAATAGACACTATTGAAATCAATAGGCTGCTTTGGCCCTTATTTAAGAAGGGATAGCGTCAGGTAGCGCCTGGTTAATGAGAGGTAGCGACAGATAGCGACTGGTGAATGCCGGACACGGCACGCAATTCCACATTTATCAAGCAGAATCTGTTTAGCGACTGGGATAGCGCCATGTAGCATCTGATTCATCATTTTCAAAGCCTCTGCGAACAGCGCCAGCGTTCAGCCTTGCACAGCGCCAGGTATGACCTCTCGCTACCTGTTGCTCCCCCATACATTTCAATGGACGAACCTTTTCTTCTCTTTAAACTGTTTTTTTTTTTTTTCCCCAAAAATCAAAAATATTTCTGTGACCTCTTCTGGCATTGAAAAAGCTGTTTTTTCACATTTTTTTCATTTTTTAAATATTTCTTCAGAAATGACATTACAGGTCTGCCATTAAAGTGTTCATGTAACAATGTTGCTACAATGTAATTCCATATGTTTTCGCTTTGTTACTAGTTGATAGATGCTTGAAAACACACTTTAAACACACCGCCTCCTGCGCTCTGGCCTTCAAACAAGTATTTTTCAGCGCCAGAGATTTGGGAGGCTGTTTTTTTTGCTGAATATGGTGTGAGTCGGTCGCTATGAGCAGTCGCTAACATGCGCTCCCATACAGCGCTGTACTGGTCAAATAGCGACTCCTCACAATGTATTCGACATTACTGAACAGCGACTGAGTCGCTATAAAGTAGCGACCCAAGGCCGAGCACAGCTACTACTAGCGGGTGCTCTGAAAATGCCTGCTACAGACACTCATCTGTCGCTACCTGCCGCTATTAATGAATCAGCCTCTTAGACTTTTGCTGGAAAAGTCTATGTTCTATGGCCAATTATAAAATGCTGTCTATGTCCAACTCATAATTAAATGATAGCTGCGGGCAAAATTATTATCCAAAATTATTAAAGCCCCTTTAAAGTGGACCAAAACCTAGGGTTTTGACTATCCTGGGTTTTGGTCGTTGCCCCCGGGGCACCCCGATCTGGGGTGCACTGCTGTGTGAAAACCCCCCAGGTTGCCAAAACCAACTGACCTCTTCCAGGTCCTACGGCCCATCAAGGACGCTCGTCCAAACA
Organism: Gastrophryne carolinensis; assembly: GCA_027917425.1. NCBI lineage: Eukaryota > Metazoa > Chordata > Amphibia > Anura > Microhylidae > Gastrophryne > Gastrophryne carolinensis. The sequence continues at coordinate 443,073,867 of CM051235.1, forward strand.
GGCTACTTGTATCTGCTGATGTCACGACATCGGGCAGGCTGATTCATCACTAACGCCAGGTAGCGACAGATGAGCGTCTGTAGCAGGCATTTTCAGAGCACCCGCTAGTAGTCGCAGTGCTCGCCCGTGAGTCGCTAGTTTATAGCGACTCATTCGCTGTGCAGTAATGTTGAATACATTGTGAGGAGTCGCTATTTGACCAGTACAGCGCTGTATGGGAGCGCATGTTAGCGACTGCTCATAGCGACCGACTCACACCATATTCAGGAAAAAAACAGCCTCACAAATCTCTGGCGCTGAAAAATATTTGTTTGAAGCCCAGAGCGCAGAAGGCGGGTTTGTTTAAAGTCTGTTTTTCAGCATCTATCAACTAGTAACAAAGCGAAAACATATGGAATTACATTGTAGCAACATTGTAACATGAACTCTTTAATGCCAGACCTGTAATGTCATTTCTGAGGAAATATATAAAAAATGAAAAAATTGTGAAAAAACACTTTTTCAATGCCAGAAGAGGTCACAGAATTTTGATTGTGATTTTTTGAAAAAAACAAAAAAAAAAAACAAATACCCAGTTTAAAGAGAAGAAAAGAATCGTCCATTGAAATGTATGGGAGAGCGACAGGTAGCGAGAGGTCATACCTGGCGCTGTGCAAGGCTGAACGCCGGCGCTGTTCGTTGAGGCTGTGAAAATGATGAATCAGAGGCTACATGGCGCTATCCCAGTCGCTAAACAGATTCTGCTTGATAAATGTGTAATTGCGTGCCGTGTCCGGCGTTCACCAGTCGCTACCTGTCGCTACCTCTCATTAACCAGCCACTACCTGACGCTATCCCTTCTTAAATAAGGGCCTCAGCCTTCGTCTAAGGTGAGTGGCTGCCACATCCCCTGCTACTCTCTAACAGGGAGCGCGCCGCCATTCACAAATGCCTGGTGCAGACACGCGCCCTGCTAGAGGGATAAAGGGGATGAGGCCACGGTTCGCACATGCACAGTTGGACCGGGGAAGAAGGTAAGTGTATGGGCGACCTCGGGGTTTCACACAGCGGGGCATCCCATCCCCAGGGGGAAGGAAACGATCATTCCCGGGCCGATCGCCATAGGGTTTTGGTCCATTTAAGTGTTCCATTCTGTGCTCCTCCACCCCCTACCCAGCCATAGCTTACAGCTCTCTGCTGCAGTGTTGCTTGTAATAACTCCCCAATAGGTTCAATGTTCATGCTCTCTCTACACCACACAGCTTCTTAGGAGCTAGTTTATTATTATTTATTATTTAGTAATTTAGTAATTGTAATAAACGTGTACTGCAATGGGACGTAACAATAAGCACTTGTTAATATTAACCCCCAAGCAGCCATTTCCATTTTTATTACTGAGCTCTAACCGATACAGACATGGAGGGGGCTTTTGAAATGCAGGACTTACATGCCCCCACCTTGACGAAGTGGGTGTGCGGAGGGGCATAATTCCATCCTGAAGGAAGAGGAGAATGGAGACCAGTGCTGCTCAGCATGGCGCTCAATCACAGTAGGATTTAAAACACTGGAGCCAGGGGACAAAAAGTGAGTAAAGTTTTTTTTAGCTTTCTTGTCCGGACAGTTCCTTTAAGTAAGTTTTTTGTTATTTGCCAGGGCTAAAAGTAGGTGATAATAAGCAACATATGAGCTCTTTCAAGCATTTAGAAACTGTAATGTAATGTTCTTATTTCTTTGAATCACTACTTATTTTAACACATGCTTTATTCTGAAATAAAGCCTAAAATGGCTTTATAGAGATATTTAAAGAAACATTTACAGAACCAAAGCCTATAATATGGTATATAATGAATATTATCATGTTATGTAGATACCTAACAAAGACATAGAAAATTATTATGACTAGTAAAGAATTAGTCACGTACTTCTTCTAGAAATGTTATTATATTACATATCTAAATTTAATTTATTATTACAGTGTAACAGATGCCTGTGGAGCAGAAGTGTATGGAGTATAGAAAATGATTTGACGCAACAGCTCGGTTATATAATGATATTTTATTGCGCACATGGTGACCTTTTCCTAGACCTTCATTACTAATGACATTGTTATTGCCCTTAAACCGGACCTTCAGCGTGATTTAATGAAAACTCTTAAAAAACGGTTCCCCAGCATCTAAAATTAATATATTTTACGTTTTTAGTCACTAACATATTATTCTTTCCCCCACTGGGCTGCAACTCTGTTCAGGAATTTAGGATACGGGCGCCGCCATCTTGACTCAGAAGCATCACACTTACTGAGGAGAGGAGAGTGGGATAAGGTACCGAGGGGGCGGGTTATAGCTGTGCTTTGCTCAGACAGAGCAGAGCTGGGGTCAGGTAAAGGTCAGCAGTCCCAGAATGCAGAGCAGCACAGTCAGGAGGCACTTCCTGTTTGCAGGCTGCCTGATAAGATGGCGGCTTCCATAAGCCGCCATCTTGGATGTTTAAAGGCTCATAACATGCAGTAGATGCAGGTAGGATGAAATTTAATGTGGACAATCTGTATGTACAGGGTGTGGGAAACATATAAAATTGACTCTTATTCACAGTGAAGGTCAGCTTTAATAAAGCCTAATTTTCTGGATAACAGACAAAATGTGCTGGTAAAAGATTTAATTGCACCTGCTACTTAAAGATAAAAAAAATAGGCAGTGGGCAGCTGCTAGTAACTGGGGAGGCTCTTGATGGGTGATGCCCCCCTGTGTATAGCCCCCACCACAAGTCCAATGTGCTATACCCAGCTTCCAATGGAGATGCTCAGACTGGATAATAGCACATCAACCTGGTGGTCACGTGGGTCCTGCGACTGGCCAGCAGGTGGGATACTGATTTGAAGGCTAACTATCAAATAAATGGTCCAATAATAGAAATTAATATAAATATTCTAGATAGCAAGAGGGGCATTAATCCAGGCAAGATTTTTTTTTTCTAGCAATAAGTCGAATCAAGGTGACAGGTTTAAAATATACCATACTGCTTTTTCAGGGGAGAACTGCTTGAATGCTATTGCAATTCTTCTGATGTGTGTATATGCTTTTATCCACCATACAGTGCTTTAAGCGGAAATTAGAGTGGGTAGTGTGGGTGGGTTATACAAGTCACTCCTATGTTATCAGTATGTACCTTGTAGCAGAGCAACCATCAAGGCAGGAGAACCAAGACTTCAGTAAGGGGTCCAATGGGCCAGCTGTGAAGAGGGGACCCCTGGCCACCCTAACTTGAGACCAGCAGGCTGCCACACTATTGCTGCTGATAGATGATAAATGTGGGGGTCTTGGAGACAGTGGTCCATTTCAAACTAAGGCCCCAACCATCACATATAGGTTATAGAGGGGACCAGTCTCTATGCACCCTATATTGTGTCTATATAATGTGATAGCTGGGCCCCTAGAATGTTTGCCTCCTATATGGTTTGTCTGGATTTTGAAGTAAGCCTGGTTGCCTTGGGGCCTGGGGCTCAGTTTAAACTAGGGGCCAAATCACCCAAACATTGCTGCTTAACAGGCCCCGAAAATTCCAGATGGCGGCCCTGCCTTTTAGGCAGAGAACTCGCATGCTGGGATCTTAATCTATAAAGTCACCCAACTTGTGGTCCACAATATAAAAACTTGTGAGAAAACAAGAAAGTCTTCCCGAGAGAAGAGAAGAAGGCTGGAGAGAGTTAAACGTCTATTATTCATAAAGCCCATAGAGCAATGTGAGGAAAATGAAGCAGATTTGCCTCGACTGGCAGTATATTGTCTCCAGCCGGCAGACACTCGCCACTTATAAGGAGGACAGCGGCAGCATGAATTGAGGATTCCAGCAGAGGCTGAAATGATTACAAAATAGATTCATGAGCATATCTTATGCTGCTTTACTCTGTTTTATCCACATATAGCTTTGTAATGTAAGCAAAGCTTTTGCTGCTGAAGGCATCAGGTTGCCATTCAGATCCCTGGGTACATCCTACTGTAGCAGCAAGTCAGTGTATATCTACTGTGAGTAGCGTTGGTTAAAGTGGGCAGAAACCCTGCATGGCGACTTTTTGCAGAGTTCACTTCTGCATGGATTCTTGGAATTTTGGAGATACTCACCTTTAACCACTGGAGCTCTGTATGACAGGGACCAGCAAATGGCTGTACACTGCAGAGAGGTGCAGTTGCTCCCCATATATACCCTACATCTCATCTCTAATCCAACAATATCAACCTAGATGCAACCTCCGTTCTGCTGCCGACCTTCTCCTGTCCTCCACCCTGGTCACCTCCTCTCATGCCCGCCTCCAGGACTTCTCACGTGCAATCTTCTGGAATGCCCTCCCCACCCAATCCACCACGCCACAACTCTCTTCACCCCTCATCCTTTAGACTGTAAGCTTGCAAGGGCAGAGCTCTCTTTCCTACTGTATCTTGTTTTCAAAATATCCATTGTTAACTCTGCAACACTGCATCTAAAATAGTCTATGTACAGTATGTTTATACCCTGTCTGTAATTACTATTTGTACAGCGCTACGGAAGATGATGGCGCTATATAAATAAACAATAATAATAATATGTGCTGCTGTTTACAGTCCACTGTCAGTTGGCCCTCCACTAAGAAAATATGGGAATATCCTACTGATGGTGAAGAGGGAAGGTTAGGAAAGTTTGGTGCCCCTATGGGTTTCTGTGGCTTACAGTTGCAAAGGTTAGTTAGGTCTGCTTTAAATTTAACCTGAAATTTGAAATTCCAGACCCTTCCTCCCACCTCATACCCTGCTGGGAACAATGTTAAATGTAAAAGCCATTGAAAGCAGCTCAAATTCTCAGATTGCAAACACCTTATGTATTCTAAACAAAGCTGCTATGCTTTTATTTCAGGGTGTGGCAGAGCTGAGAAGAGCATGCCATGGCACATGTTCTGCTGGGATTAGAGCCAGCTGTGGCTTGTCATACTCATTTGCTCTAAGAGCTCCAAGAGACAGAAGCGGGCAGGCTGATTCATTATTAGCGGCAGGTAGCAACAGATGAGCGTCTGTACAGCGGCGCTATGATCGACTGCTAGTGGCCCAGATCAGCCGCTATTCCTGAGCTCCTCAGTCCCTATATTAACCTGGCCTCCAATGTTGAATATGATGTATCTGAGTCGCTCTAAAGCCACTGTGTAATCGCTCACCCAAATCTAATAGTGTCTGGGCGTTTTAATGTTGTTTGAATACTTAAATTTAGAATAATGTTATATTGTCTATGCTCGCATAGGCAATATAAGATTATTTTTTGAAATTGTTTGCATGTGTGTTTTTGTGTGTGTGTTGATGTAAAGAAACTCTGACAACAAATGTTAGACAAAATAGAATTAAAAAAAAAAAAGGCCCAACATGGGCAGAACCCAAGGCCAAACTAATACCCCCCACCCTAATGCTTTTTCTTCTTCCCCAGCAGCATAAATCTTGTCCTTCGGACATACTGCCACAGTCTGCAATGCTCAATATTGCAAGCTGTAGGGTGAAAGAAATTTCATTAATATTTGAACAAGAAGTGAAAACAACCTATGAGAGGTCATTAATTTTACGGATTAATTAATGTTGTTTCTAAATATTTTATCAATTAAACATTAGGCTAGTATAGTGACATATTTTATATCAATAGTTTAGTTTGTGGCCTACCATTTGCATTTATCCTCCCTAGGCTCATTTTTTTAATTACCTTAAATAACCAAATAAGGGCTACTTAAGCACTGGAAGAGTGTACATCCTGTTTTGCTTAATTACTCATGTCCATTGTTCTACAAAAATCCTTCACCTATTACAAGTATAGTTATAGAATATACTAGCGAATGATTTATTTAATTACCCCACAGAATCACAGGCTGCCTGTTTAATGTATTTAAACCTAAACTAAGCCGAGCCAACAAACTAGCATGCATACATGCAATTATGACTGTGGCTTGCAAAGATATCATCTACATGTCTCATAATTAACCCCAGAATTACATTAACCTTTATCCCTGGTCATGTATATAAGGTATGTTTATGTTAAATTTAATTGTACTCACCATCGCAGCTGTGGCTAGGGACCATGCTGCTGGGGGTTCCTGGAGCTGGGGTGGGGAGTATGATGACCGGGTCCGTCTGTGTGGAAACATCTGTTTTGGCAAAAACACAACAGAAAAATTCATAATTTTTCAAAAATGGATGTTATTAATCGACATCCACCTGTATTTTAGTAAAACTCAGCAAAAACAATGATTTCAAATATTTCCACAGGCATTTGATTAATTATTCTAACAATGTGTAACACATGGTTTAAACACATTAGTATGGTATTTAGGGGTACATGAGTTGAGCTGTTTCTGTGAACTAGTCCACATGGTCCACTCAATACCATATAATGTTGTTTGGCCTAGTACATGTTTTCAGTTTAAAGAGCTAAATTTAATACATTATGTAGAATATTCTTAAAAATATCTTACTACGACTATGCCCGAGTGCAAGATCTGCAGCATAGCTGGTGGAGGTGCCGGCTCTATGATGCCCTGTAAAACAGTTAAAGTTGTAAAGGTATATATAATTAACAACAAGGTCACCATGGAACTAAACAACCACAATAAGAAATGCACTCACCAGGGGATGAGCTGCTGCTGGTATCCCAGGGAGGGCTATGAGGTGGAGGCGTGGAGCCTCCACTCCTCACAATGGGCCCAGCAGATCCCAAACCTGATGGGCCACCCTCCTCCCTCTCACTCCCTGATCCTAGAGGGAGTGTGGTGGAGTCCCTCACCTCCTCCCCACTGGAACTCCCCACTTGAGAGTGGCCACAAGGGGTTTTGGACTCAGCTGAGTCCGACTGTGAGGAGCTGAGGCTCCATACTGCCCTCACCCCAGCAGCACGTTCCACTGGGGCGTCATCCCCTTCCTCCCCTGGGTCCTCTAGGACACTTATCTGTGGAGAGGAAACAAAAGTAGAAAACAAAATAGGGTCAAATCAAAATAGGGTCAAATCACACTCAAATACATTACTCATCCCACATTATACAATTAACAAGTATATAGTGATTTAACACTTACCAGATGCGTAGGCATCATAGAGCCGGTGAACACCCTCATTGTCCCACCGCTTAAAGTCCAACCATTTTTGAATTATTGCCCTTTTGGACAATTTAGTTTGGAAGCACTGGGACACGGTGGCTTGCACCTCCATCACTATGCTGCTTTTTGCACTCAGGGCATAGTCGTACTCCTTCACGTTCTGAGGAGGAGCTGGGAGAGACGTCTGGCTGGGCGTCTGGGCCTCATGGTGGATCCTCGTAGGTGTAAAACCTGAAGTACACAAAAAGAAAGTGAAAGCAAAACCTTTGACACTCCTCGCAATATAAAAACGCGAAGAAACGCCAATGATACCGCTAGGAAACTCAAATTTAACAATGCGTACGCATACCAATGTTTGGCGCTAGAGCCACACATGCAAAAGCCATATTTAACAACTGTGGAGCGCTGCATGCTGCGAACGACAGCGACTGCTCATTGCGACCGAATCTCTGCGAATTCTACTGTATTCAACAAAATTTGACAGCGAACGCAGTCGTTCTAGATTGTGTGGCTGGAGGACATAGCGCCAATCGTTGTGTGATTAAAGTGATTTTTAGAACACATGAACAACATTAGGCAACCGAAATACACTGGAATAACATTGTTGGAAGGGTGTGACATTAACACATTTCTGCCAGACAAGTAAATACATTTTTGGTTTAAAAAAAAAAACCTTCAAAAACATACATACAGTTCAGGAATACATAGGTACATAGGACAGGCATTAGGTGAGATAGGTGCCTTGCTAATGCTGTTGGATGGACTGCCCCTTTAAGTTCAGTTTGATTCAAACATATTTTTAGCAATGTGATAATCAACCAACTCTATTTTGAAAAAATATGGCTTACCTTTTGATAATGGGGCAGAGGTCCCCCTCCAGCCAACTAATGCATTTTAGAGTACTCTACTGAAATATGTGCATGTAAAGGGACTGTTAAGACCGAAGTAAAAATAATACTGTTTGTCCTCCACAGCTACTTCATCCTGTTCTGTACTTAAAAAACTTACCCCTTTCTGAGATTTTTCTGTGCAACATGCACACACCCCAGAATTCATTGCGCTGTTTTACTACCATTCCCCGGAGGAACAAGTGACATGGAGATTACCAGAGTTGGCAACAGTTAATGGTAACGTACCTCAGGCTGCAGATGGTGGACTGCTGAGCAGGGGGTTGGTACCTTAATTTCCAAATCTGGCCCCTTCAAGGCTGCTCGACAGCACTCGAAACCAGGGACCATCCAATTGGTGATAATGGTGAGGGTCAACTTAGGACAACTGCCAGTGCAAATGGTAGCTAGTGATTAGGATACAAAAGCAGAGGTGGTCAGGGTGTGACAGAATTGATAACAACAGGCTTTCTAAAAGGTGTGGTCAGGCTTGGCAGGGTCAGCAGAACAAAGTTTCAAGAGCAGCATTATAATAGCTGGGAATACGGTCAGCAGTGTGTGAGTTCCTGAAGGGGAAGAGGTTGAATTAGCCACCCTCCAATCAGCTGCTGTTCTAGTCACATGACACTGGACCTTAGAAAGCAAAAGGCTATGGAAACTCATAATCCAGTACAAGGTGTCTGAACCCTGGAGGGGTTCTCCTACTTGGGAAGGAATCTGGAGAGGTCTTCATCTTTAGAAGAAGAGGCCTGTAGAGGCTTCTAGCCGTGGGAAAAAAGGTTTTGGCTATGCTTTCCATCTTAGGAAGAAGAGGTCTTGGGATGCTCTCCATTTGAAGAAGGAGAAGCCTGTAGGGGCTCCTGACTTTAGGAAGAAGAGACCCTGGGAGCATATCCATGTTTGTAAAAAGAGGACCAAAAAGGCCTTGAAGTTTAACACGGCTCAAAAGCTGTGATGGCTGGCCCTGTAATATTTAAACCGGACCAACAGCCTGGCACAGTTGGAAGAGAAAGGTAGCAGCCATTTTGCAGTTTTCCAGCATCTCAGCCATGCTCCTGCCTGGATTCAACTGACATAAATGACCATGAACAGTAACAGGAAGCCCAGCAGCACTTCCTGTTTGCAAGTGGCCTGCAAATGCAAGATCCACCATTTTGTTTCTAAAATTTACTACAGCAGGAGTTAGAAATAGGTAAATGTTTATGTGCAGCAATCTAGATTGTCCTGGGGAGGGATGCATATATGAGCACTGTTTGTTGTGTTGGTCTGGTTTAAGTCATTTTTGACTGTTGGTTTTTCTTTAAGGCTTCAGTACCAGCCTCTAGCTAGGGTCATCAGGTATCATATTGTTACCGGTGAATCCCACAACGTTGGGTTGACCGCCATGCCGACTGCATCCCCTACAGTCCTGGGGTGCCGGGGGGGAAAGGTTTTTGTACCGCTAAAAAGTGAACAGTGTCTCAATATATAAATAAATGCCCTATCTGCTTTGTATGAAAAAAAATATCTACCTTCCTAAAAGGAATCTGCCCCTTACCTACAGAACTGCTCCAAAACTGCAAAACCCGAGGTGCAGGAAAATAATTAAAGATTGTTCAATTGGTGAGCTTCTGAATCTTGCAACAAACCTGAGATCTTTACATTCATTGACTCGAAAGGCATTGCTGAAACAAAGTTGCTGAGGAATAGAAATCTAACAATAAAGAATGGACCTAATCCGAATCCTAATATTCCACGTTTTTTTTATTTAACTGAAGAACAGCTTCCAGGTGGTTCAGCGGCAGCAGCCATGCATGAGATTCTATAGATAGTAAAGTACCTGAACTGCCATAGCCGAGGATTTACTCTCAGGCCTTCTCTACAGTATGCTGTTTTCAGTATGTGTTGATTTTTCATACTTTATTTCATTTGGGCACATAAAGGAAAATTCTTTAGAGATGTCACCAGCAATTTTCAGAAACATCGGTCAGGCCCTGGGTGATTCAGATGCTGCTTACCTTTTCCTCTTGAAATGCCACAACATGATTATCGCCCAATTTCCAAGCAGCGGCTTGCCAGAGTCATTGTATTTGAAGCTTCGCTGCATCTCTGCTGACAAACACTTTATACAGCTAACAGAGTCTTGTACTGAAGCACTGATAGGCTGATTTACTAAAGCGCTGGCCCTCTCAGCCAGACCATTCATCTGGTGATACTGCATGTCCAGAGGGGATTAAAGCTAGTGGTAAACATAGGGTTAAAGTCAATAATTACTGTAGTGGTTAATTTAAAATATTATATTTAAATATAAGATGTTGATTCACCTGGTTGCACACTGCAAAAGATCCATGGAATTGTCTGAGTACAAAAAGCAATTCCCCTCTCCCCCCTGAGTGCAGTTCATTTAAACCATTGAAAACATTGTTTCTGTGTGTCCTTCTTTGCTTTTGAACTCTTAAACTACTCACAAACTTGTAAGGTTTTCCAAAGACCCATGTATGAGTTCAAGGGGTAAGGGGATGGCATGCCCATTACCTCCCCTGTTACCCACCCCTTCATCAGCCAGGAGGATGCATGAAAACCCTGATATCCACTGGGCCAGGTATTCTTCCATGAGTGCTCCAGACACCCCCCCGATACAGCATCAGACCTCTGTTGAAGGGCATAGGGGCAGGGGCAAAGGCCAGTCATTCAGAACCCAAATACCATAGTTTGCTCGTACAGTCCCCTCTATTTTCCCATACTACACAGTGACCCTTTCAATATTATTCTGGTAGTTGGACCTGTCTGACCTTTTAAATAAAAAGTTGGAACATTTCTGGAATGCAACAGGGGGATCTTACCTGAATTCAATTAGATCAAATATATTAGCAATGCAGTTAAAAGTTTATGTACCTGAGAGGGACAGATTTGGTGGTACTTTAAGCACTCTGCAACAGTTGGTTATTACCTATATCATCATTACCATTATTACCATTCTTGTACCTGCTGTGCTACCTACTGTAATAGCCCTTGCTGTCTGTTTATTTCCCTCTTCTGCACCTGACCTCACTGGCGGTCATTACCCTGCTTTTCTATTAGGCCCGTTTGTGAATCAGTTCCTGAAGTCATTTTTTACTTGCCTTATTTATTTTAATTTTTAATGTGGCTCGGTTATGTTTTATTTTGCTATCTGGTATTAAATGTAATGTTTATGTATTATATTTTCATTTTTCTCAGCAGCCATTAAGTATTTAAACTTTCCTTTTTATACCCTTTGTGCTCCATCTGCTTGTTCTTGGTGAGTATACAGTGAGGTCATTATCTGATTATTATCTTCACATTGACTTCACAAAGTAGCATTTAATTATGTAGAAACATTTACAGGGTGAATTAAGGAGGTATAGAGATATTCTACTACAGACCTTTCTCCATGCTTAGTTATAATGTTCATTTTAGAACAACAATTATGTAACAAACTCTTCCTGACGTGTGAGTTTATTTGAGGATCAAAGATAACGGCATAGTAAACCAGTAGCTTTTAACTCAAGCAAATCAAATTAATATTGTCTAAGATTAGGGTGCAGGGGCATTGCCGTACTAAAACAAAAGGAGCCCTCACCAAAGAAGTCATTGTGAAACCCAACCTGGATGTGGTCAGGGCATAACGTTAAAATGGAAAAAATAAACTGGGGATTTGACTATGACGGGTTTTGTTCTGTGTCCCGGGGCCATCTCAAATTGGCATGCCCAACTGTGTAAAACCTCCTATATTGCCCAGTACAACCTCTTATCTACCCAGCGGTGCATGTGCGAACTCTCGTCCTATCAGAGCCGTTTGGCAGAATACATAGGCACAGAAAATGGCTCTGATAATACAAGAGTCTGCACATGCGGCATTGCACTGGGGAAAGGTGAGTGAATATCAGTGACCGGGGGGTTGTCACAAAGTGGGGCATCCCAGTTAGGGATGCCACAGGGAAAGGCCAGTGGCTGGTTTTGGGTTTTGGTCCTGCCGTAACACAACTCCCCCACGGATATGCAATTGTGGTCCACTTTAACACCCCCCCTCCCCGGATATGCAGTTTTGGTCCACTTCAACAACCCCCCCACCTTGTATATGCAGTTGTGGTTCACTTTAACACCCCCTCCCCTGGATATGCAGTTGTAGTCCACTTTAACTCCGCCCTGCCTTGCATATGCAATTTTGGTACACTTTAACACCCCCCTGCCCTGGATATGCAGTTTTGGTCCACTCTAAGGTAACTCCCTCTCACACAGTCCCCCTGTTTATAAAAAGCGACACTACCCAAACCACAGTGAATGGCCGCAGCCTAGGACTCCACCTGCTCCTCTACTGCTCAATGCCAGACTGACTGGAATTTCGCCCCTGGCCCTGCTGCTGCCCACACCGAGTCAGAAATCGATACCACCCTCTCACTAAGTTTGAGGCACTGATGTCATTCCCAGCCAATGCTCCTCCTGGGCTTTTCCACTTCCTCAATCTCGAGGGGGGGGGGGGGGGGGGTGCAGGGGCCCTTGGTTGCAGTGAACTTGCTTTGCTGTGCTGGTGGGGGCGAAAGGGTAGATTGCCATGCGTCGGTACCCAAGCCAAGGGGCCCACAGGCGGCCATAGACGCCTAGGGCCAGAGTGACATCTCAACGAGCCAAGGTGACGCCCCAAGCCACTCCTCATTGTGGGTGTAGCCCTGACTCTAGATGATGTATTTCTACTGTTCAAGAGTCTAGATATTTTCAAGTGCTTTGAAATAGATCATTTTATACTGTTACCAAAGGGGATAATGTGGGAGACAGGGACATGGACTTTAAATTCAATATAGAGGAGATTCTATAATCTGGATGGAGTGCATTTGAATGACTTGGGCATTGATGTGTTTAATGTATTTTTAAGGGAGCAGATTGAGATGGCGGTGGAGATGTGGCAGACTGGAAGACGCTAAGGTTTCATTGTTGTCCAGCAATGGCAGGTCTCCTCTCGGGTTTCAGGTCTGAGATAGCAGGTCAATTTGGCAGAGCAGGAGGCTGTTGCGGTGGAAACCGCCCAGGAGGGAACTTTTTGTTGTAAGTTAGGGAAATTTTGGTTTTAATTAGGGAGGGGGGCAGGGGTAATTTTTGACACTGGTGGTTAGCCCAGCTGAGCTCCCAGGCCTAGGAGGGACACCGCCTAGCTTAAATCAGTTTCCGCTTTGTAGATGGTCATGAGGTAATTTTTCGGCCTTCAGCCCCATGTCCACGGTCCCCTTTTGTAGTTTGGAGGGGCTTCTCAGACCCAGAGCAGGAGGGGGGCCTTAATTTGCTTGTTACTTGATGTTATGAATGTTGGGTTGTGGCCGGTTAAACATAATCTTTCCAAAGAAATGGGGGTCTGGAGATTTATTTGGTGGGGGGGGAGGTTAACTGAAGAGCGCTATATATAAGAGAGTATATATATAAGAGATATATATAAGAGAGTATAGGAGAAACACGATTCGGTGTGTGCATCTTTTGATACCTGTGAACTTCTGCACACTATTCTTGGAAGTCACTGGGCTCTTCCCCGTGTCATTGGCTCTGCAGGCTACCAACCATATATCTAACTCTGTCATTATCCTGGGTCAATGTACCAGCATATGGGGCCTCTGATTCCAGTTTAGTTTATTGCAGTCTGTTAGTTTTGACTACAGCAGTGTATGCTCATGACTCATAAAGCTGCACCAGTTCAGCTTCGACACAGAAACTGAAGCGAAGAAAGAGACTTTGCTTATTTACATATAAATAATCAGAGATGCTTTGCAATGGCTAATTTATACTGTTCCCAAATGGAATAAGGTGGGAAGATGTTAGTTTGTGCCTGGTCAAGGGCTTTAAGGCGCTACTTACCTAATAAGGCTTTAATCCATTGTATAAAGCCTGACACCAAGCCAGCAACTGCACAGGAGAATAGGTTGTGTAGGCTTTTTAATTTTAATTAGAAAAGCCATTTTTTTTTAAACGATGAATAATTCCCACTTGGCAGAAAAGGAAACCAACAGATAGTCTAATGTCTGACTGAATTTGCAGAAGAGACTCACACAAAAAAATGGCTTTGATTCTATTGGGCTCCGATAATCGAGGCAGTAAAGTTTTATGGACATACTTGTGTCCACTAAACACTACAGTCAAATATTTATTTTTATAGAAACTATTGAACATAAAAGCTAACATGTAGTTCCACTAAAGTACTTTCTTGAAACATTAATTATTCCTTTGCTCTCTAGTGCCTCTTAAATAGTTTGTTGTTCTAGTCGCTAACAGCTATAATTTTTATGTTTTTTATCTAATATTTTATTTAATTATTTCAGTCTGGAATGGTGTATGCCCTAGCAAGCCCATCTGACTTTAAAGCTTTGAAGCTTAAAATATCAAATATTTAATAGATAGATAAAAAAACTATAAACCCAACATGCAGAAATGGAATCCAGGAAAGGCTTAAAAGTTTACTAACCCCCCAAAAAAACAAACAGCCACCTTCACTCCCACGCAGCAGCGACAGTCCTGCTTGCTGCTTGAAAACCGAGAGCAGTGCTGGGGGCAGCGGTGGGGTGCTGTCCAGTCCCCAAACAACAGTGAGAAACACTCACTGTTTGGTCTGAGTCTCGCATTTCCGCCAGATCGAACCGCACCATTTATTCATTGCAATGGAGGGATGGTGCTGTTTGAACTAGAGGGAGGGACGAGGCAGAGTCACTGGAAGCGCTGTTCTCTTAAATCAGGAGGAACCGGGCAGCACCGGTTCAACTCCTCGATTCCTGGAGACAGCGTTTTTCCAGGCATGAGATCCTGTGGGGACACCAGCTCTGACTACAACAGAGTCATTTCAGCGTCAGTGTCCCGAACTCCCATGGCCACAGTGATGGGCTGTAAATTGTCAAGAGACCACCCCACACATACACACAAAACAGTGGACAATTTCATGGGTGGGAACTGGGATGGGCCCTTCCAGTGCTGGGTATACATATCCTGCAAGTGTCCTGGCTATTTACAAATTGACACAGTTATTAGAGAGGGAAGTATGGGAAGGTGTAATGGAAATAAATGGGGTTTAGATACCAGCAATCACGGTAAACTGAAATTGTAACCCAACATATGCCTCACGGTCAGCCGTTCAAACCACACACAGTCAAATTGCTCTTAGTTGGTTTCACTTTAGTGACTTGGTAGCATGTAACAGCAGATAGTACATTCACAAAACAGGGCTGTACACAGTTAAACCAGTGCTCCAGGCGGTTCTCCACTCCACTTTGACATCAGCACCAACTCTCAACTTAACAGGCAGGACAATGCAGGGTACTGAGTGCTAAGGGATTCAGTATATCCATGGGTCACACTAAACAGGACCTCCAAATCAGCTTGCTCAACACACCCCCGGGCTTAAAGGGCCACTCCAGCCCAGGATGGCGGTTTTCTAAATCCAGTGCAGTCCAGGCACTATCTCACAGCCTTGTCCACTCCCATGGTAGAGGCTCCTTCTCTGTTTCATCCACTCCAAGACACCCCTAGCTTTTGGGGGGTAGGACAGCTCCTATCCCTGTCCTCTCCTCTACTATTCTAATGGAGGACAACAGTGGAGATGAAAGTGAGCTGTGTGCAGGAAGGACCCCCTGGCGCATAAGGCCACCCCCCTCCAAGGAGATCTAGACCCCATAGGAGCATCCCAATACCAGGAGCATTGGGGCATCCCAGCCTCCCTAACCTTTTCCCACTCTATTCACAGATGCGGACTGGGACTTGCCTGGAGGAGACGGGGGTGTCGTGGAGACCCCTGGGATGGCAAGGAGTGTTTGTCATCCCAGGACGTTTGGGCTCACATCACTGTTCCTGCACCCACCTCTTAAGTGAATACTACATTTAGATTTTGGAATGCTCTTGGGTGGGACACTAAACCTGTTTCCTAGTGACTAAGTCCCTGTCTTTCCCATGACAGGCACCTGCTTCCCTCATCTCTTCCCATTCTCAGAAAAGAAGAACCTGGTGGACCCCGTGAACCCTACCGGCGTCCTACCCTCCCTACCCTCCTGTTCCCCTAAATAAATTCCCTTTCAATTGGATAAAGTGGTGATTTATTTCTGCTACAGTGGCAGTTCCACAAAAAATGTTAGGTTACAATGAGATTCTTCAGCTGACGGGGGTGAGCTTCAAGCCAGTAGTCCATTGGTCGACCACCCTCAGGACCTGCATATGATCAGCCCAGCTGTCTGTAGGACCCTGTTGCAAATTCTGGAGCTACTTTCAGTACATATCAGGGGTCACGTTGTGCTGCCTGATCAAAGCCTTGATTTCCTCATAGCTCAAAAATAGTCTCTATGGGTAGGTACCCAAAGATATTCAGGGCCTTGCCCCTGAGGCGAGGGGTTAAGAACCTGACCCACTGGTCCTCAGGCAGATGGTACTGATGACAAACCGCTTCAAATGCCAACAAGAAAGTGACTAAGCTTCACCTTTGTCCAGCAGGGGGAAGCCTGCTGTGCCTGGCTTTGGATCAAGGCTCTCAGCAACTGGCTGGGGTGGGTTGTAAGAGCTTTAGCATTGGTAGTTGGTGCATGTGCTTGTCTTGATGATTTGTAGCCTCGGTTCAACGTGCTGCCATGAGAGGAGGTGGGCTGGCCCCAGTCTGAACACTGGCCAAAGCAGCTTGCAGTGGTACTCTGTGCAACTGACTCCTTGGGCCCTGACTGGCCCCCCTCTCCTTGCACAACATCACTTTTCACCTCCCCACTGACCATAGCAGTAGCCATCTTCTTAGTTCTTTCCCTGGTGCCACTGGCCATGCTTGCAACTACTAGTCACTGACAGAGGGCTGCAAACTGATCACACACCTTAGTATATGAGAGTATGGGTCCCACACTCACACACACTATTATCTTGATCCGACCGCTGCCACCAAATGTGATGTGGTGAGGCTGGATTGAGGCTTGCATTGAAATGCGGTCTTTTGTTTATGGATTTGAGCAGATCATAACTAGTAATTATATATCTATATTTTCCTCACATGGGCATTTCAAAGGCATCTTTTGGCTCAAATCACAGTAACACATACCTGTGAAAACCTACCAAAGTAAGTGACTAATATGGGCCCCCTTTCTCCTTTACGCTCCAACATAAGTATTCATTTTAAACAGGCAAATAAAAATTGCTTCTGGTGAGGGTCCCACATTAAAAAACTAGCTACTGAATCCATTAATGGGGTGTGAGTTTTGACTCTCCCAAACCAAATTGACAATCATAAACCATTCAAACTTTATTGCTTCCCAGACAGTACCAGATTCCCGCTCAGGGCCTGAGCAGAACCCATACCCGCTGCCAGAGAAGTAGTTTCAGCCAGGGCTCTACTATCACCCCTCATTGGTGAGGTTCAATCCTTCATCCTCCCCTTGAGTTGGCCTTAAAAGCCAATGGGAGGGGAGCCCTAATTTTAACATTCTGAACATCTGAACCTGAATGGACTACTCAAGGCCGCCTAAGAGCAACACCCTACATCTGATAAGCTCAATCTTAGACTCCATTCAATGCAAAACAAACTTTGCTCGGCTCACCTCTCACTAATCAAGTTTATTTCCTCTGTTGCTATTTCGATCTATTCAAATAATGCCATTTGTAGTAATTTGCTTTTGTAATTTCTGCCTGTCTGCTTCTATTATTACATTTTTAGATGTTTCGCTTTTTGTCCTGTTAACCCATAGCTAGACCATTTAAAATATACCGTATATACTCGAGTATAGGCCGATCCGTGTATAAGCCGAGGCACCTAATTTTACCCCAAAAAAGTGGAACAAGCTATTGACTCGAGTATAAGCCGAGGCGGCTTTTTTCAATTGGAATTGGAGTTGACACACAGAAGAGACACACACAGAAAAAGACACAGACACACACATACCTGTTCCATGCTGCCCCCCCATGTATGCCCTGCTGCACTCTTTACCCCCATCTCTGCCCTGCTCCATGCTGCACCCCAATCTCCACCCTGCTACACATTTCACTTCCATCTCTGGCATGCTGAATCTCTGTCTCTGTCCTGCTCCCCCTCGCCCCTATCTTTGCCCTGCTTTTTGCTGTGCCCCCTGGGACAGCAGACATTAAACATTCTTGGGGGGAAAGCAGGGACAGGCAGGGTTAATGCTGCTGTGGACAGGAAAGGCATCTTGCACCATGCCACATTTTTTGGCCCTGCCCCTGCTCTAAAGGACTGGGCATAGAGATGAGAGGGAGGTCAGCATGAACCAGCACACACACGCGCGCGCACACACACACACACACACAAACGGTACCTGCTGCTGCTGCCGCCACCAACCTCCTCCTCCTGCCGGTCGCTCTCTCCATTCAGCGCCGCCGTAAGCCGCCGCCGCCGCCAGCACTTCCTGGCTGTTGCGCGCTGGTCGTCGGTGGGCGTGCCCCATATGGCCGGCGTCCAATGTTTTCATTGGACGCCGGCCATATGGGGCACGCCCACCGACGACCTGCACGCAGCAGCCTGGAAGTGCAGCTCAATTACCGTATTGACTCGAGTATAAGCCGAGGTGGCTTTCTTCAGCCCAAAAAGTGGGCTGAAAAACTCGGCTTATACTCGAGTATATACGGTATTATTATTTGGAGCAAATATTGGAGCAAATATTGGTGCCAAAAAGGTACTGCTGTAGGTGGCAATGTCAAAATTGAAAGATCAGATTGGTGGTATTTGTGAGGTCATCATTCAGTTTTAACTTGATTATATCAGATCAAATGGACAATCAAATGGTCTGACTTTGCTCAAACGGACTAATCGATACTCTGCCTTCTTTATACAAAAAAACATTTTGCAGCAGCTGAAGAAAGAAATAAAAAATGGTCAACAAATAAAGTTCTTCATTACATAAAATGTTCCCGCTTCTGCAGCTTTCTGGGAATGCGGGATAGCTTTAGCTGTATAGAGATTTATTGGTATCTCTCTTCTGGCATAGAATAATTCAATAGCAGAATTTGAATGGCTTCTCCAAGCCTTCTCTAAAACAGCAAGGCATGAGTTAATATTCTAATCCAGTGCCAGATGAGGGGGAAGAAAAAAAAAATGAGGTTTCTTAAGGAACTTTAATTGGCAGGAGTTGATTCTATAGGAATTCTGAATATTTTTGCAACTACTTTAGACATCAAGGACAAAAGAATGCAAAATTACTTTCATGTATTCTAAAATGGAGAGATCTGATCAATGTAATTTACTATATGCGCATGGCTGCCCTGTCCCTCTTCCTTTGCCTCTGCAGCAGTTAGACTGAGGATTGACAAGCCCCCTTCAATGCTGTGAATTGACAGGGTGTGGCAGCGCCACTGTAACTGATGGGGGGGGGGGGGGGAATGTGAACCCCTGATGACTAGAGTTCGGGCTGGATGACACAGAATTTGATCTAGTGATTGGTTAAGTTGCTGAGCATCGTTGGACCATCAGTTGTGGGGGACAAAAGATGAATACCCTTTTGTTTTTTTATTGGGTGATCGATCTCTCTAACCCTTTACATTTATGTGGCTGCCTCTCTTACCATTACCTGCCATTCACATAGATTTTACATGCCTGGCATTACCCACATTTGTAGTTTAAAACACTCACCTCCAGCCTGGATCCAGCTCTGGGGGTCTCCTCTTCCCCTGGGGGGTCTTCACTTCCCCCCAAGGTCTTCACTGGGGCAGAGAACCCCTGTTCCCTGATCCGCATGCAGACTTCCTGCATCTCGCAGGCCGCCCCAGGGAGGGAGTTATATAGGAGGAGTGGGATGACATGATCCACTCATCCAGGTAAAAAGCCCATTTCAGAGATGCTAGTAGTGATTGGTGGAGGGCGGATGTGAAGGTAGGGTATTCGAGTCCCTGCCCCCAAACCCACCCTCCACCAATCACTACTGGCTGTCACTGGGCCTGGTGCAGGACCAAGAGTGGGGTTGGATCGGAGGTAAGTAAAAGAAAAGTTTTAATAAATGATATTTCTCAGCGGTGTGTGTATTTTTTCACATTTAACACGTTGTGAACCGGTAAGGGGTCCATAAGACCGCTATAACAGTAAACAAGGCTTGAGGGGCTGACTTGCCATTAACCATCTGGCCCCAGTACCTGCCTCCCCAAAGCCTGGGGGGCAGAAGAACTTGAGGCCCGCGAGGGCTATGTGGGATAGTAGCCTTCAGGGCCCTGGTTTACAAGCCCCCATAGTTGGTGCACAAGCTGGTTATGCTTGGATAGGGGGGACCCCACACCATTAAGAAAAAAATAAGGGTTTAACCCTTCCCGAATGAAAAAAGTATAGGGGAGCTTGTGCTTTCAGATTTAGCTTGATTTTTTTTTTGCTTATTGATATTTTAGGAAAATATGATTTTTATTCTGCTGTTTTATATATTTTTAGGGAAACCCTGTGCAACCAGTGAATTTATTGGGTGTTTGTGTCCATAAAACTGCACTTACAACAACAACCATGGTACGCCTAGAAAGCTTGAAGTGTGTACATTGAGAGAATATATAGTTTGTGTGGGATTTTACATACGAATGTTTGCTTTTCTTGAAAACTGCAAGGTGCACATAGTAGTTGTATTTTCTTTGAAAAACTGCTAAAGCTCTCTTTTCAGTTTAGGGGGTGTCCTGGACAGGAAAGGGTGTCTATTATTACATAAGCTGTTACCCGGGAGAAATATGATTTTTTTAAAAAAAAAGCTACAAAATGTCAAAATCAGCACCGACAAAATGACAGACATTTGATGTTAAAGCCCAAAGTCTGCTGAAAAAAAAATATATAATTTTCCTGGGAAATTTCTGGACATTCCATCAAAGATCACAGTTAAACATGTACAGCACAAAAATTGTGAAAAATGGCCTGACAACAGAGGGTGACTCTATATCTCTAGGTAGGCTGGCAGTTAAAGGGTTAATAATAGAACAAGGGGCAACAACCTGAAACTAGTTGCTAAATCAACAGTAAGTGAATGTAAACATGCCTGGAATAAGCCAAGGGTGTAGCAAGGGGGGAGCAGGGTTGCATGAGGTCAGGGGGGCGCCACCCTGAGCATAGGTGGGGGGGTGCCATTTCAAATCTTTGCCCCAGGGGCCAGAAAACCTAGCTACTCCTCTGAGATAAGCATAGAGTATGTCTATCCTTAGATAAAGAAAACATATACACATACTGAAATGACATACTCGATTAACCATGTGCTCTCTTCCTGGTATCAATGTTTTATGTTTCTAGGTTCACTTCAATCAGTTTGGAGTTAAACATTTAGAAGCACCAAAACATCTCTAATTGTTTTATATATATATATATATATATATATATATATATATATATATATATATATATAGATATCTAACTGTTTATTAAAGTATAATATCAAAACACATCAAATATGTAGTTAGTTATTAGCCAGATGAATTTGCGAAACGAAAACCAAGCATGTAGCAGCCAGGAGTTGTCCTGGTACCAGTTGCCAATTCACTTGTGATAAAAGTTGTGATATAAGTTTTCCTACAAGAGTCCCACTAGTTAGTTCCGAACTCCCTTGCTGCATTAAAAAAAATAAATCTGATACCGCATCTAAATTAGCATGATGATCCCTAATTCAGGCCGAGCGCAGCAGTGTTGTGCAGTTTTATGTGGCATCGCTCAATGATAATGCATTCCTAATGGCTTCTAATATAAATGAAAAGTGTACGTAGCACATGCATGTTATTGATTTTGAAAATGCCATTATTATTCCGTTACTGTGGGGGTTGCCTATAAGATTAATTTTCAAAAATGCAATTTAGTATCTAGGGTGCCCAAAGACCTTGTAATAACGAGTGCTTGATTAAAGCAGTAATTTATACCGCTTGTTAAAAAAAATAAAAATTATATATATTTTTATTCCACAGTTGAAATTTATTCTGCTCTTCATTAAATCTGAGATTTCACCTTGAGTGGGCTATATTGCTCTCGGGAGATATGAGGCGTGAAATCAGCATCTCCGCTACTTGTTAAGAAAATAAATTTGTTTTACTCTTTGAAAAAATGTGCATCCCGTCCCATGTACGTGGATTTATCTTGAATGTCTCACTGCACGTAAGTCAATATCATCTTAAAATCAGGAGCCTCGTCGTAAAATATCTCGCCTCATTGAACTTGATTGCTTGCTGTTGATTAAAACCCTAGACAAAAAATATACAAGTTCCACAAAGAGGTGCAGTACGTGTGCCTTGTGCCAAGCCAGAAAAATGAGCTAGAGGTTGCAAAAAGAAAAATCCTTGTACATGATCTGTCATTTTTAATTCTGACAGAGCATTTTTAACATGCAGTCTTGAACTTCCATAGGGCAGAAGAAAACCTCACAGGTGTTAATGGAAAATGTCAGGCAACCAGTGAAGTTGAAACAATCAGTGACATTTAGAACAAAAAAAATAGTGTGTGGTGTTTTTTTTTACTTTTATTATCCTTGAACTAGTAAGGGGCCAGGGCACTCCTATACTTGTTCAATGGGTAGGATGGGGGGGGGGCAGTGACAAATTACCTGCCACCATGGTGGGTAACTTGATGTTAGCTCCCAGCCCCATTAACCATATCTCCAAAGCCCAGGGTTATGGAAGAGTCCAGTGCCCATCAGCGTCACCCCTGGGGGAGCACCAGACCCCACTTATAGGAATAAAGGCCAGTGTCCTGGCATGGACGCCGCTCCAGCCTCCTAGTCATGTGGACCCCTATGACTAGTGTGCTGGCTTGTAACCCCAGGAGGGGGAACTGCAAGTAATTTTTAACTTTTTTTGGAGCTGCAGTGGCTGAGGCATTGCAATAGCCTTACCCGATGAACACGCTGATAATCTGCATAAGAGACTGCCCATTATGCTGATTCCAAGCACAAAACATGCTTGCATCACAATGTCCAGGCCACGCCCACAATGCTTGCAAGAAAATATTTCTAATGTAAAAATGCCAAACCTGAATATCTTGCCCATTTCTTCAGCAATTTAAAAATGGAAAACAGTTTAGGACAATGCCAGGTGTAGCCCAATACAATGGGCTAACCCTTGGCTATGCCTGAAGAATGACTCTAATTTAGCTGTCGACAATTGGCTTAAAGTGGACCAACACCCAGGGGGGATTGGCCCGGGAATCTATAAGATTCCCGGGCCGATCAGATCCCTCCCTGCGGGGCATCCGAAATCGGGATGTCCTGCGGGGTGAAACCCCCAGGAAGCCCACAAATCCTACCTTTTCCACGTTCCAGCGGTACATGCGCGCCCGCCGCCTCCCGCGCGTCCCTTTGTGAATGGCCGACGCGGGTGCTCTCCCTGTAAGAGGGACACGCGGGAGGCGGCGGCGGATGCGCTCTGCTTGTCCGTCGCTGCCTCTTGCTTGTCCGTCGCCGGTGATTGGACGAGCGAGTCAAGTGGGAGCGGGGTGAGGTGAGTTTTCGGGGCTTTCTGGGGGGTTTCACACAGCGATCGGGGTGCCCCACCGGAGTGGACCAAAACCCAGGATAGTCAAAATCCTGGGTGTTGGTCCACTTTAAATGGTGTCACTGCCATGTACATATTGGTATTGAAGGAGTGGTTTGCATTATTTTTATTCGTTTTCAAAGTACAAGATATCAAAATATGGAAGTAAATACAAGCATCCCCAAAGATAAAGAAAGAACAAGAAAAGTAAGAAAAAGTACAGTCAAAGCAACAGGAGTAGGGGGAAAAGGAGCAAGAAGTAAAAAGTGGAGGGGAAATGAATAACATAAGGAAAGGTTCACCAGTACCACACCAGCAAGTTTAGAAGGTTAGAAAAACTATATCGAGGCCTGAAGAAGGAGGGCGTAAATATCTATCTGCGTCGTCCAGAGCTTAAGTAATTTGGCCATGAGATCATTAGTAAGAGCATATCTTATATGTTTCCCACACCCTGTACATACAGATTGCCGACATTAAAAAATCATCCTACCTGCATCTACTGCATGTTATGAGCCTTTAAACATCCAAGATGGCGGACCAATGAGTCTTAGGCTGCCTGCAAACAGGAAGTGTCTTCTGACTGTGCTGCTCTGCATTCTGAGATTGCTGTCCTTTTCCTGACTGCGGCTCTTCTCTGACTGTGCAAAGCGCAGCTATGACCCTGTACATTTCACCCCCTTCTCTCCACAATATGTGATGCTTCTGAGACAAGATGGTGATGCCATATCCTAGAGTCCTGAACAGAGTTGCAGCCCAGTAGGGGAGAGAATAAAGTGACTAAAACGTAAAATGTATTAACTTTAGAATCTGGGAAATAGATTTTTAAAGGTTTGGGCTTTTCAATAAATGATGCCGATGGTCTGATTTAATGAGATAATTTTAACATTGAAAGATGCAAAATTAAAAAGGAAGAGATACAGTCTCCTAGGACTTGCTTAGTGCAGGTAAGTTTTGGTCCACTAGCTTAAGCTGTGACTGGCTGCAATCAAAGATTGGTTTGACTTACATTAATCTTTGGACACAGACCTGTCCCACCAGATGTGTCTCAAAGACCCGTAAAAATGGGAAAACCCAAAACAAAATCAGATAACATCTAGTAAATAATGGTGGTGTTTATCACAATAGCACAGGCAAAGCTTAGTGTGCAAGCAAGTTTAAATAATATTTTTCCAAGGTCCTCCTCCCATATGTTTACATGAGCAGGGCTAGTGCTTGGTAAATTTTCTAGGGTACTTTTACTCAAAAATGGTTTGCTGTTTGCAACTACCATCAGAGAATTTTATATGATTTTTATATGGTGTGGGGAATCCACAAAATATTATCTATCTTGTATGGGCAATAAAAGCCCCTAGGCTAATCCAAAGTAGTGCATCAATTTTTCGTTAAAGCGGGACATCCCCAATTGGAGTGCCCCGCTGAGACTGTACGCCTGTACAAACTCACCTTTCCCTGGTCCTATGGCGCATGCTCTTGTCCAATCATAGCCATTTGCAGTGCGTAGGTAATGCTCGGCAAATGTCTTTGTTCACATTCAGGGCTTAGCTAAAAGGAGGGAGAGTGGACGTATACCCTGCAGCATGCGCACTCCCACCTGGCCCTGGGGTTTGTTCCGCTTTAAAAGAGGCCAGTTGTGCTTTTTGTGTTGCTTTGTAATAATGTGTGACTCCCTATCTCCCCTCCTTCCTCTTGGCCAAAACCAGCCCAATTGATTTCCATAGAAGCAATGTTGTAGGGCCTCCACCAAAAGTACAGGACATAATAAAGGAACTTGGAAACAGGTATCATTTTCACAGCTGCAATCCTCCCCAAGCATAAAATCGAAGTAAAGGAGTAAAGTAAAGGACACAGAAGTATGGTGAAGTAAAATGGGGTCTATTCTACTATATACTTTGTAAGGAATGTGTAAAATCTTGAGTACCTAGACAGACATTCCTCCAACAGTCTACAAGTTTGATCCAAAAGTTAACAGAAAGTTCTAGATGCAGCTCGTACTGGTGGGGCACCGTATGAGCTCCTGACTGACTGCCTATTAAGGTTAAGGTGAGGAATTAAATTAAAGCATTCTACTAATTGACAAAAACGTCTGAGAGGACATTAGCTTGATTAGCATTCGAAGCATAATAAGAAGCAATAGCAATTTCAACAACTTGCCAGCTGACCTATTAACACTAAGTATCCACCATCTGGATCAGAGATTTTCTGGGTGCAAGTGATGCAGCACAAGAAGAGAAAAATTGTAGGTAGGAGGCACTAAAATATTTTGCGCAAAAATAAAAAAATGGGTTTCCTGAAGGAAAACAATTTCCTGCCACCAGTGACCCTAGAACACCTGAAATCTGTTGACCTTTTATGAGGGGAATTGAGTCCCTGAACATTTTACTAGAGGATTAGATTGTGGGACTAGATGGGGAGGCATAAGGACACCTTTAACAAGCATTTCCATGCCATTTCACTACTTGTACTGAAGAGGGGGGGTGATCTGCAACAACTATCCAATGGATGGTCAGGCCCTACTTTCATGAGTGGTGGCAATGGATGGTCAGGCCCTACTTTCCTTCTGATGTTTTTATAATCATAGATACAAAAAGAGTTTATCTAAAAAAATCCCTATAAAACATTGTTTGGCTGATTTTTTTTCTGGAAAAGCAAGCTCCCAAAGGTGGTGGAGCAGCAACAACAGTGTGGCAGGTGTGGGGGTGGTAGGGTGAGTGTCATGGCTGCTACTTTAGCTCTCTTTAAATTTGCTATGCTGATGCTGAGTGAGTATTTACATATTTTTTGCAGCCCAACCCCCCATAGCTGAATTTTTGGGGCCCCGCTAGATGGACTGCCAGCATCCTGGAACCCTGGGGAATTTTCCGGGCCCCATCAGGGAGGAAGCAGGACAGATATGGTGCTGCAGCAGGGAGCAGGAAGGCAATGGGGAAGCAGGATAGAGATGGGGGTCTCTGGCCAGCTCCCAGCAGCAGGATCAAAAGTATAAATGGATTGTAGGGGATAGGCAGAGAACAAGGTGGTTGTGTAAATGTGACATCAGGTAGGGGAAAGAGCTGTAGGGGTGGTGAGTGGATTGTGTAATTGGGGGTGTAAGTATGGCTGCTGGTGGAGCAGGATTGCAAAGAAAAGCAGAATCCCCAGTGGCGGCATGGAAGACCAGACAGAGAAGACTGGGGGTCGAAGACAGCAGCGATCGGCGCTGAAGGTGGAAGTAAGTGCCGCACTGCAACATCTTTTGGAAGCTGTATTTAGGCATTAAACTCTGTATGATGGGGTCAGGAAATATATGTACACTGCAATGCTGCCACCTCAAAATAGGGTAAATGTGGCTACTGAAAATGCATACCTACCAACTTTTCAGGGTGGAAAAGAGACATTTGTTCAATTAGGCCACACCCAC
Organism: Gastrophryne carolinensis; assembly: GCA_027917425.1. Classification (NCBI taxonomy): domain Eukaryota; kingdom Metazoa; phylum Chordata; class Amphibia; order Anura; family Microhylidae; genus Gastrophryne; species Gastrophryne carolinensis. The sequence continues at coordinate 443,100,629 of CM051235.1, forward strand.
TCATTGAGGGATGGATAGGAGATTGTAGCTTATAACAGTTACAACAATATTAACACTCTAAATAGGCTAATGAATAATTTATGGATGCAGATCTGCATGTTAAACCTTTAAGAGGGACAAATGAGAACAACGGGGGACACAGACTCAAAAGAGGAACAGCCCCTCCAAATCAGGAACACTTGAGAGGTATGCAATGCGTGCACTTTCCTGTCCCAATTAAATGGTGCTCTGCTATGAAATTGGGAGTATCTCTCTAATGCAGGGCACAGTGATGACACAAGGAGATAGGTTAGTCTAGTATCCTTGGACCAGGACCCTTCCTGACAGAAATGCAAGGGTTAGATCTGCTTTAGATGCGCTTCCGAACCTAAAGCGTACCACAATCTGCCAAGTCTGCAAGGGCCATGGTCCACAGAGACATTACCCCCTGTCCCCTCTACCCCCCCCCCCCCCCCATGAGCCTTGCCTTCAGCAGATACCGTCCATTTTCCTGCAAAAATTAGGGATCCAGACACTACTGGATCCTTGCACCACTGACCTCTGGAAAGAGGAGGTTCAGCACTCATGTTGGTGCTGAGGTTAAATGCCACCTCCTGTCATGGCCCCTTTTTGTGAGCCCCCCAATGGTGAGGGCCTACACTAGCCAACCTGCGCATGAGCCATGGAATCAACTGCTAGGTGCCATTTTTAGTTTTTTTTTCTTAGCAATGTGCATAGGTGGCCTGCAATAGGCGAGTCGTTACACCATCTGCTGTCAACTTCAGAGCTGAAATTAAGCCTTCTGGTTGTCAGTAATGTTTTTCCATGGAAGCTATCACTGTCTCCTGCTACTAAGTCTATGTCTAGTTATGCTACAAGGGATCCAGTTTTAGGTGCTAAGTTGGGTATTAGATTTAAAGTGATTATGCAGGCAAACAAAGAAAAGCTATACACTACAATTTGTCCCCTACAGATGATCGCTGCCTTACCTGATTTTACCTGATCAGAAGATCGAGTCCCAGGCCAATTGTCAGTCACATCCACCTTCAAGACGGCAAATGCCAGCGCTTGACATGCCTTTGCCATTGCAGTTAATGGGGGAGGCTGGTCAATAACTTAGGTAATGTGTTATACTAGCTGGTGTTGTGGATAGCCAATAGCACTGGGTTTAGAGCTCAGGTCTAGTGGGTTTATACAGAGGCGTAGCTAGGTGTTACACCAGGGTTAGGGGGTGCTTGGGTAGAGGAGCAGGTTACCTTGGGATCCAGGTGATCTGCATGGGACAGCTGAACCAGGGAAAGTTGTATAGAAGGGAACCCAGTTACTCACAGTTCTGTAAACTCCTGGTGCCCTGAAGTAAATCCACACACTTGGTTGGTCAGAGCAATACCATCCAACTTCAGCTTTATATCCACATCTGGTACACACTCTACGTCTGGTCACGGCTGGACTTATCCCAGTCAAGGCTATCGATGAAGGAGTTTTAGATCCTCCTCCTCCCTATGCTGGCGGGTCACCGGTCTCCCAGGTATTAACCTTTCGAAATGATTCTCACTCATCTCCTCAGATAACAACCACACTGAGCAAATGTCTCACCAAACCTTATATGTCCTCTGTTTTCTGCCATTGTTGCTAGCGGTCATTTTGGAGCTTCCTCTCCCAACTGGCATAACTGAAATGCACAGTAACAGGAAGCCCAGCACTACTTCCTGTTTGCAGATGGCCTGCAAGCCCATAAGTTGACATTTTTACCTCAGCAGGCGTTAGGAAAAAGGATGCATATGAGCACTGTTTGTTGTGTTGGTCTGGTTTAATTCATTTTTGACTGTTGGTCCGCTTCTATACTGGAGAATATGTCCCTACACCTGCATTGGTACTAACCTCTAAATCAGCTCTCTGAGAAAAGGCGATCCATGAACAGAGAGCCCACCCCATTAGACTGCCTTGCCAAATGGGTGAGTACTTACTATCTACTCTTACACCTGAGAGCATTCCATCTCCTGCCTCTCTCGAGAATATGACCAGGCCTTGCACTTGTTCTAACACTCGCTGCCAGTTGGGTATCTCGATGGAGACTACCTCTAGCAATTTGCCTATATACTTGTTGGGGTCGTTGCGGATTGTCTCGAGGAATGACCTTTCTTGTGACCATAGGCTGAGGATGGAGTCCTGAGTCCTCCTCCCAAACACTATGGGTGGAAACCTTTGGTTCCCGGTCCAGTTGGACTTACCTTACTACTGTGGATGTGACCATCGCGATTAGTGCCATGCAGTGGCTGGCTAATTACTGTCCGCCATCCCTACCTCCATGTACCATAAGTACTATTTTCCTTGTGATCACTTACTTTCCTTCAGAACCCCTCGGACCCTGGGCCCACTGACTAGTCTCTGTAGGACATAAGTGTTGGTTGTTCCATTAGCCTCCTGAGACTAACTCTGAGGCATTGGCCCTGGTCCTCTCCTGCAATAATCCCATGGGACCGCATGGACATGTTTAAGTCATGATGTTTTCCCCCCGGGGAATCATAGATTCTTACTAGTCTTAGTTAGGCACTCACAGCTACTTACTAGTAGTGCTTCAACGGGGGGGGGGGGGGGGGGGGTTAGGGCTAGGTCCTACTGACGCCCATGTTCATCCAGTAGTCCTTTCTGAGCCTGTGATTGTGAGTCAGGTCTCTTGGAATACTCACATTTACTTACTGCTTATGGACCTTTCACCTCCTAATTAACCTAGGGTGTGTGTGACTCTTAAAATGCAAACACTCTCAATGCACGTTACTTTTACATCGCTTTACCATATCATGGCGAGTCTGGCACTACACTTCCAAGTGTGATGTGACACCTCTAGGTGGGGGCATTCCAACAGCCGTGACAACCATTTGAAATTCCTCAACATTTATACACTTTACTTTCTGTGAGTCTTCTTGCTAACACTTAGGGTCAGCTTTGACTACTCTCACTTGCAAGACTATGGATAGAGAGAATGCATATCTGCTATCCGGCTCTGAGGGAGTGGCAGACAAACATGTTCCCACCCTGCACTTAGAAGGTTCCTACTGGTCAGCGGACAACCCTGATTAAGGTCTTGTCACACTGTACCTCCCTTTCCTCATTCCAGTGCACTTTATGTGTGGGTGATCATATAACAAACAGAATATTCAACTTCTAGTTGAGACCTATCACCATGGCTGCTTGTGGCCTGTTACCAGACTACAACACACAGTTAATGTTCTTTGAACCTAAATCACAGGTTATGATCACACTAAGTACTCTTTAGACTGATTTTCCATGGAGACATGGAACCCTGGTATGTTCAAACTGCAGACTCTGCAGCCAGGGGGGTTAAACTTTGTTTGCCCTTTTTTTTTCCTATGACTGAACCCTATGGTGGATGGTGGGCAGCTTTGAGGCCGACCTGACCTCATGCTCCCCTTGTCTCTGTACAACAGGTGACATGGCCTAATCAGAGCCTATCCTCCCATGTTGGATCTCAAGGGCTCACTTCGTAACTATTACACCCTCTGGAGGGAGTAGGGGATTCTGCTCAGCCAGTAGGTTAATACCAGTGAGAGGTCACCTGTACAGGGGACAAAGCAGGAGAACCCAAGAATAATTCTGCAGGCTCACAGCGGGGCATCCCAAATTGGGAAACCCCCACAAACCCCGGAAACACTCACCCTCTCCTGGAGCTCGCTCCGTGTCTGTGCACTCTGGCCACATCCCCAGTCACCTCTAGTCGTGCGAATGCTCACACCTGGCCTAACTGAACAGGCAAGTGGCTTAGCCGTCAGTAGCGCCGAAGGGATAAAGGCAAGGGGATCTGCACAATACCCTATAATCATTAAAGGTGCGACTCCCAAAGCTACATAAAGCTCACCTCAAGAACACAGAATCATCAGGGAGGCACTCAAAAAATGTATCAAAAAAATATATTTTATTCCATATCACTAAATTAATCACTACACATAACCACTACACAATTAAAATACCTTAAAAAACACATAATGAGACAATACATATAAGACAAACCAACATGGAAGTGTGTAGGCGATGGGGAGAGCACTGGCATGCACAAATATCAATCAGCATCTATATTTAAAACACATAAACACAAGTGATCTAATCAGTGCAAATAACAGTGTGCAAATCCTTCCTATGATCCGGATCCTATATCAAATAACTGTAAAGTGCAAAGTGCAACCAATCAATAGATACAAATACAATATATAATCACAAATAGAACCTACATAATTACCCAATACCTAAATACCCTATAATAAATATAAAAATGTCCACAAAATACCTCACCAGTATAGATGCTAGTATCAATCAACCATTAAATACCAAATACAGCGCAAAAATACATACAACCAAAATATACTCAAGGTATAGCAGGTATGCCAGTAAAGGGTCTCCCCACCGCCTACAACACCAGTAGCCACGCGTTCCGTGGGTGTATCCCCCACTTCATCAGGCTACATGAATGCTGGCTGAGCAGAACTTAAATACAGCGCCTCCTCCCCCCGCCCCCCAATTCAAAGTGGCCAATGTTTCACCTATAACCAGACTAAAATCCGGGTGAGAGAGTGGCGTGCATGTGCACATAACAATGGCCTGCAGGTGTGTGTGCTTCCTCCCCATTCAAAGTGGCCAATGTCTCACCTGTCTCAAAGATCACATCCGGGTGAGAGAGCAGGGAGAGACACATGTCCATAGCCAGTGGGGGGCGTGCGCACCACAGTCTCTCTCCGGGGCTAAGCAGCTACGTCAGCTGTATCAGCAAGTTCCCGCGATATAGGGCTCCGTGCCTGAGATAGTATCATGCCAACAGGGGCAGCATCACTATGCTGCTGAGTAAATTAACACAGCACTCGCTGATAAAGCAAATGACAGCAGCGCCGAAGGAAGCTGAGTGCCGCTCAGCCAATCAGTGCACTCGCTCTCACCCGAGTCTGCGATCTGGGAGCAGAAGGTGAGTGAAACAGAACGACCTGGGATGGCTCACACAGCAGGGCATCGCGAATTAAAAGAGGAACAACACACAGGAAAGTGAAATTCATGTGTGTTGTTCCTCTTTAATCACCCCTTCCATTTTGCTCCTGTTGCAAAAAGTGCACCACCTTTTTGATGGAGTAAAAAGTGCCACCCCCTTTAATTGTTGACCTAGGGGTTGATTCACCACCAGGTATAAAAAGAACACTTCTATTTTATTTTTCAAATCTTGTAAACCACACATAGTGCACCACATTGTTAAACCTGGTACTTTAGAAGGATTAAAGGACCTCCGGAATCTAGAAAGAGACTTAAAGGGATTGACTGGGAAAACTTCTCCTTTGCCTGATGGCCTTTCAGTCCCATGCTGTCTGCCTGCTTGGATCAAAAAAGAAAGGAATTTCTTATTTCTGCCTCCAAATAAGAAAATACTGGCTGCTTTTGTGCTAAAAGAAGACAATGCGATATTGGCAGCAGTATGTAAAAACACAATATAAATGCAAAGGCAGCCAGATAGAGATGAGACAGATAAGAACGCTATTATAACTAGGAAAAGACATGGAGGCTGATGCCAAAAAAGGAAAGGAAAAGACAAGCAGGGAAACCAAATCATTTCCAAATTCCTGCTACACTAATTGCATAGATTGGGTGCCTCAATGAAAAAGCCTTAGATTTGTTTCTAAGGGGGGCAGTAACAAAGTATTAAAGTGGACCAACACCTTCTGCGACGTGGTTGTTGCCCGCTGGCGCCGCTGCTAAATGACAGTCGGGGGGGGGGGGGGGGGGCATCCAGAATGCACATAACCCTCCAAAATGCCTGTAAAGTTTACCTTTCACTCGGTCCAGTGCGCTGCTATTGGCTGCCTGGCGCTCACCTGTGCAGGACACCCAGTGGCCGAAACATCCCTGCCCATTTGAGCACCAGGCCGCCAATAATGGCGCTGGATTGTCATCTCTGGGACGAGGAAAAGGTGAGATTTATGGGGATTCTGGGGAGTTTTTTGTGGGGCGCTTCAGCATTCTGGATGCCCTCCTCAGACTGTCATGTAGTGGCAGCATCGGCGGCAACCAAGATCCACACCATGGAGGGTGTTGGTCCACTTTAATTGTGAACGCATTTACAAGCCGATCATACACTCGGCTGGACTTTAAAATAGGCCTCACTCGGACCGCAATGCTGAGTGTGTGCTCTTTTTACTGCCAATCAATTCTAACTAATATGTACAGACTGTGGGGATAAGATGGTGGCACTACAAAACGTATTCACACTCATTTCCAGGAAGTGGCTTAGCAGTAACTGAAGAAACATGTCACCTACTAGTTGCTGCTACATTCGTTTTGCAATTCCCAAGCCTGGTGAGACTGACGCCAACCTTGTGACTTCCCCATTAACATAATGTGACAACATTTGAAATAAGTAAAATAAATTGGTGTGTTGAATTCTTATTTGAGCTCACTGATGTGCAGATGCCTCTATGTTTCATCATGTCTGGTGTGCTGGTGACATATTTGCTCTTCTTGTATCAGGTTGGGGCTATTCATTATATTTTCTATGACTCAAAATTAAACCTAATGGTGGCATCCAGGAGATACAAGGGCCGCAATTAGCCAGGAGGTTTCTCACCTCATTTGTTCAGTCACATCAATGAGAGCTATATCATTTGATTGTTATGTTATATAAGTTTCAAAACAACTTGGCCTGTGCAGCAGATTTCACCCAAGGGAGATTGTCCCAGTGAAGTTCCAGTTTCTGAAAGAGCTTTCAGCCCATGACATTCACAATGCAGTGACCTGGTGCAAACATTAGGCAACATTCCATACCCCCCAGCTCTAGAGCACCCAGGAATTAGAGCGAGTTGGGGTGGTCAATTAGGGGTTGGGGAGAAGGGGGGGAAGGGGGCATGGCTAATGTTAACGTTAAACCCAAGCTTTCCTGGCCCAGGGTCCCAAATAGCAGCCACAGGACACCGCACTATATACTGTAACCTCATGCTTGTGATAAACCTGTGATATTCCACCCAATTATAATGAGGAAAACTGAATGGTAATGTGTTTCAACATTATATTTGGTGTCAAAAGCAATATTACACAATGGACATTATTATTTATTGCATGGCTGTTCACTCCTAAGATAGATTAATTTAAGGAAAAAAGGAAAGGAGAAGTTGACCTTGTGAGATGAGGATAATATTTTTCCTCTTTCTTCCTATCTTTCTTTCCTATCATTCCTATCCTTCTGGTCCTCCCATTGTAAGGCTTCAGAGATGGCTTTAATTTAGGATTCCACAAGTATAATTAGGGTTAACACCTTACCGGTATGTTTTTTTTTTACTTTACTGGCTACTGGCTTGGCCTTGCCGCTATTTTATTTTTTATTTTTTTATAAATTCTTTATTTTGTTTCCATTTTTTAAGTATACATACCACAATTCACAAGGGTATAATACAGAAAGAGTATAGAAGGTACATCATAAACCATAATAAACATTTCGAACCGTCTCACAGTTTGTTGTTCCCAACTACTGCAATCGTCACTAGGGCCCTACGGCCTCTCAACAGCTTACGGTCGCCCCAAAGGAGTTGGGGGACGTAGATGTCTCGTAACACTCTCTTGGATTTTACAGGTAAACCCGTCATTAACAACAGTCAACAAATACAACAAAGGAAAACAATTAAGGGAAAAAAGAGCAAAACGACAGAGAGGGATAAAAGAAGGGGGTGAGGGAAGGAGTAAAAGGGAACAGGGAAGGGAACTCTCAAGTAAGCCCGGATATCTATACTCCAGCGAGAATGTTCTTATAGTCCTCAGACTCAGTGTACTGAGTCCAATGGTACCAGGTTGCTAAGTATTTCTCGAAACCCTCCTCGCCAGATGTCATAAGGTCTTCAAACCTCATTATCTCGTTGACTTTCAACGTCCACAATGCTAGGGTGAGGGGGTCCTCTTTTTTCCACAGGAGGGGGACACAGGACTTGGCCGCATTAAGAAGATGGCATAACAAGGAACAGCGATACTTTTTAAGTGGTTTCTTTGCCATGTGGAGCAAACACAGGGCCGGATCATCCGGTATCTCCTCACCCACCACTTTCCCAGCCACCTCCCTGATCCCGGCCCAGAATGGTTTCAGCCTGGGACACGACCAGAAAATGTGTAGCAGGGAGCCCTCATCATCCCCACACCTCCAGCACTTAGCCTCTACTCCGGGTATCCATTTGCTGATTGTTTTCGGCACTCTGTACCATCGCGTCAGAATTTTATAACTGCACTCCTGAAACTTGGTACAGATTGATGTTTTGTGGGGGAGCCTGCTAATTTGCTTCGGGGGGAAGGTCCTACCCTGGTCTCTTTCCCATTTTCCCACAAATGGTGGCGGGGTCATGTCCAGGGGGGTTGATCAACATTTTGTAGATGTAAGAGAGGGTGTGGCTTTTCGTGCAATTACTTGAGCATAGCTCTTCAAATGGGGTGGGTCCTCTTTGTTCCACCCTGTGTTCTTTGAGTGTGTAAAGGAAGTGTGAGAGCTGCTGTCGCTGCCAGGCCGACCAGCTGGGGATCCCTCTTTCAGTAGCTATTTTTATTTACTGATGAATGAGGATGGGAAAGGTATACCCACAATTACAATTACCAGTAAAAAAACAAATATGGTACTGGCACTGCCAGGTCAGTGGCCAGTAAAGTAAAGAAAATAAAATACTGGCCAGGTGGCAACCCTAAATGCAAACCTAAACCCTGCTTCTGTAAGGACATCTTCATCCATCTTCTCTTTGTCTGTATCAGGCTCCTGAGCCTGGGGCCTCTTGTGCCAATGATTGTGCATAGCTTCTCCATGACTATTCTCCTTAAGCCCTCTCAGGGATATGACTCTTGAGAGTACTACTGTTCCCAGGTAAGGGTGTCAGTCCACACGATCTGCAAATGCTATGCTCCTGTTGACTTCTTCCGCGTGATGGGATCTATGGCTGGATCTTGACCTGGAGATCTGTCTCTCCTATGGCTCCTTTCTGATCTTGCCCATTTTTTACTTGCCGAACATGAACTCTAACTTGTCTCCTACACATGATGTCCAGAATCGGATCTTGAATTGTGCGCATGTTTGTTTGTTTTTCGCTGCCTAAGTAGAGGCCAGGTAAAGGTGGCAGGGGACCACTGCACAAGGGAAAGTTAATAAGCAGGGTGTATATGTAAAGACGATTTAAAGAGGAACAAAACCCAGGATTTTCATAATCCCAGGTTTTGTTGTATATTCCCGGGGCATCACCTGTGTGGCAATCTCGCTACTGCAGAGTAAATGTCTGATTCTGAAATTGTAAGAGTAAATGTCTGATTCTGAAATTGTAATTGCATCACCTGTTTGGCAATCTCGCTACTGCAGAGTAAATGTCTGATTCAGAAATTGTATTGGTGACCCTGACCCAGTCCATTTTTGTAAAATTCTTTTATCTAGTCTGGTCCTTTATCTGGTCTTGCCCTTAGAAAACTGTTGGTGCTCCTATATTCTCAGGAGTGTGATTGCCAGTCCCCCTAGTCTCCTACTGTATGTGGAGTAAGCAGATTTCCCCTCATCCTCATACACTGAGTGGGTTACAGATCCACAATCAAAAAATAAAAAAGCTGGGTGGCCTCATATGCATGTAGGTCTGCCCCCATGTGCACATTTTAGGTATTGGCTTTTTTTTTCTTTTTCTTTTTTTTTTTTATACATTACCCATAGAATCAGTGCAGATTCATTGCTTCGACATTGCCTATTTACAAACCAAAAAGTAATAAAAGAAAATGGTCATAGGTATAAACGTGACTTTTCCAACTACTCCTTTGTGTACGCTAATGGGTTTTAAAATTTCCTGGTTGAAGCTGATTTGACTGAGCCTGGTAACAACATAGTCCAGAATGTCTTTGTTGTAGCCTATGGCTCCAGCATGGTTCACAAAGTCCTAACACACTGCCTTAGTTGCAGCCCTGTATATAGCTACAGTCCTCAATTAATAATACACGAATCTCACACTGTGTGGCTTGATGGTACAATATGTTTTCCTATTCATATACATGTAGGCCTGCCCCCTAAAATACTTCCCCCAGTCCCAAAAGGTGAAATAGCAATGTCTGGTGGACTCTGCTAACTTACAGTATATGCAATTCCAGAGCTACAGATTGTAGCAGTTCCTCCCTGACGAAGAAGTGGGCGGCACTCCGAAACATTGGATTCATATGACCTGCAGATGGACATACACTGTGTGTATATGGATTGAACACCATGTTATATGGATTGAATACATATTGCTATTTGAAGTGGTGCTGGCCTTTTTTCTATACATGTTTCAGCTGTGCCACCATGGGCCCCTGCACCCACCACTGGACATTTGGCAAGAGTGCACCTGTTGTAAACTTTACCAGAGTTACAGATTGGAGATCCCTGAATGATAGTGTATAATCATTAAGATGAGCCGGTGGCTGTACCAGTGTGTTATAGGTTCATTAATAACTTCCCAGGGTGACATCAAAAAGTTACATAGGTTCATAGATTCATTAATATCTTCCCAGGGTGACATCAAAAAGTTCCAGAGCTGTCTCAATAATTCAATGGGCAGAAGTATATGAGCTATAAAAACAGTATGGTTTTTAAATAGTTCCTGAATTGTGCTATCCCCCTAAACACCAACTGCTGTATAAAGAAAAGCCTTTTATCCTTTTATGCAGTGCTGTTTATATATTTGCACGTGTACATTTTACGTATTTGCTTTCATTTTGCATTTTCTCAGTTTTTTTGTTTAAAACATTACCCTCGGCTTCAGAATCAGTGCGCATTAAATGCTTTAACACTGCCTATTTACAAAACAAAAAGTAATAAAAGAAAATGGTCTAAACGTGACTTCTCCGACTACTCCTTTGGGTACAGTAACGGCTTTTAAGATTTCCTGGTTGAAGCTGGTTTGACTGACGGACTTGGGTTTCTCCAGAATATTAATGGCGTTTGCATTGTTGGCTTCCCTATGGATGAGGCAGAGGAGTAACGATTTGCAGAACTGAATTACTAGCTATGAACATAAAGCACTTTGTATAGATTTACTGCTGAATCCAATTTAATATACCTGCTGTACCTTGACAAAATTATTTCTGTATAAATAGGACTGGAGCCATGCTATCCCGTTACTGCTAACAATCAATCATAAAGCAGAGTAAGGCTAAGGATCAACGACACACGCTGACCCATAGCAAACAGGTGGAATTAAATCAAAGCCTGATGCTGAATAACAATGAGCCGAAAAATCCTTCTAGACATTTTCAAAAATAATCCTGGTAGGGTTTCCATTTTTTTTTGAGGAGAGAAAACATTATTGTTTCGGTTCATGGCTTAGGGCAGTTATCAGAATCAATATCAATTTATTGTCGCAAAGTATATACATGCATGCATACAAGGAATTCTTTCTGACAGAGCAAAAAGGGAGGGAGGGGTAATTAAAGTGGAACAAAACTCAAGATTTTGACTATACTTTGCCCCTTGCCCCTGGGGCATCCTGATTTGGTTTGCCCAGGTTTGTGAAAAAACCCAGATTGGCCATTAAAACTCTCCTTTGCTCGATCCTATGCGGCATGCGCAGGCTTTCATCCAGTTGGAGTCAATTGTCCTGTATATTAATGCTTTGTCAAACGGCTCTGTGCACTGCAAATGGGAACGACAGTAGTCGCATTCCCCAAAAGTTGGTGCGTTCCTGCCACACTGGTGCAGGAGTGCACCTCAACCCAGAGATACTGGTTGTACATCGGTGAGGGTGCTAAACCTGTGGCCCTCAGAGCCATCTGATGTGGTCCCCCCACCTGCTGTGGGGAAAGTGTGAGGAGTAAATAGAACTAGCACATAAAGGAAGTTAAATAGGGGCACAGTAAAGATAGGAGGGTGTACCGAGAGAGATATAGAAAGGACGCATTAGAAAATCAAGGTGGCAGTGGTGGCTTGGAAGAATATGGTGCTACTGATTGTATAGCACAACCCCTCAGTGAAATTGTTGGCACAATTATTTGGTGGGAGTTTGTGGTAATGGGGTGGTGTGGTGGGAAGACATTTACAAATACAATTACTCGAATGGAGTTCGTGGAGACAGTGGGTATCCTGATTATTGTAGAAAATCTTCATTATGCAATTCAAAATGAAAAAAATCTGAACCTATTCATTGTGGTCAGCGACCAGTTTCCAGTGGCCTGCGCTCTTTAAAAGGTTGAGTACCTCTGGTCTACAACATGGATTTCAGCTTGGCTTATTTACCTTTGCAGGATGGACTATACAAAGGGATTAAAAGGTTGTACAGAGGTATTGTGGCATGATTTGTGTACAGAAAACAACATGCATCTCACAGAATAAATTACAGCTTGGACAGAACATGGGGCATGGTCCTGCCCCAATCTGCTTTCTACTGTATCTTCAGCACTGCCCTACCTCCCTATATGGCATAACATATCTGAATTTTGTCTATTGAGAGCCTGGTAGCAACATAGTTCGTAATGTCTTAATTGTGGCCTTGAGTATGGCTCCAGCATAGTTCACAAAGTCCTAGAACACTGCCTATTGAGTGCCTATGAACCCCAAAGTCAGACGTTTCTGTATATAGCCACAGTCCTCAATTATAGCCACAGTCCTCAATTAAAAATGTGTAGATCTCACACTGTGTTGGCTGATGGTACAATATGTTTTTCTGGTAATTTTTCCACTCTTGGTAGAAAATGATGGTGTCATAAAACGAGTGTAGGGAATTGTGTTAAGTTGCTTTGTTGTGTATTATATTATTTTTAACTTATTTGTGATATCCCAAGTGCTCACGCATACAATATAATTTGACATAAAGAGGATCGCCATTTCCAGCATTTGAACCAGTGATGTCCAAGGTCAGATTTTTCGAGTTTCACCACCTGTTGGTCTGTATGGATCTGAGCACTGTGCTCCACTACTTTCAATGAGTTCCTGCTTGTTCCTGGCTTTTCTAGCCTGCTCTATTGTCATGTGCTAGGTTGCAGTCTTCATGCTGTCTTTAATTTTTGTTTGCTCTATCACTGTTGCTTGTGTTCTGTCACCTGTCTGCCCCCTGTTTTCAATTTCCCAAGTTTTATACCACCAGGAGACGTCTGTAGCCTGTGTAGCCCCTACCATCTGAGACTCTATTGAAGATGCGGGGTGGTAACAAGCCCTCTGTCGGGTACTGTTCTTATGTTCTCCAGGTAGTCAGAAGTGGCACAGACTATGTTTGTGTGTGTGTCTGTGTACCTCTTTTCAGTCCATGACTGAGTACTGGGTTTCTAGATTTAATTCCACATTTTATTCAAACAACAGTGACTGGCCTTATCACTATTTCACCAGTGCAATTATCTCTTAAAAAACAAGCATAAGTGGGTACCACTCCTGTGAAGGTGGTGATCTGATCACAGAACAATGGATTCCCATCCGGCTATCCTGTATACAGAGTGAGGTTGCCATGGTTAAAAGAAAGCTGAACTTTGAACATTTATGGATGACTGCATATTAGAACTGAAATGTAATTCTTAGGAACATTAAATTACAAATGAACTTGTATATACATTATTTATTCTTACCTGTTTTAAGTTCTGCTTTAAGCCGAGCTGTAACAGTTGCTGTGGTATTGCGAGTTTGTTCGTGTCCTGATAACCCTGTGTATTAACAGGAGGTATTTTAGGTCTGAAGAAGGTGTTTTGGAGCTTGTGGATGAATGGGCTGCTGTATTGCTCACTAATAGCCGCAGTATCATGTGCTGTAAACATATCCTATGGCGCCGTTAATAGTTTTAGTAGCCGCGCAGTAAGCATGAATTTTAATAGTTCTCATTTTATGTATGCTCCATTGATGCAAAAATATAGAATTTTTAGGTTAAAGCATGTATTAAATGTTAGAAATATAAGTAAAATCTGGCCTGGAGGTAGGGAGTCTGTCTGCTCTATTTACTGTAAGTTTTACTTTTGCAGCATATTTTATGTGTAAGCAAAGAAAACCATAGTTATTACACTTAGGCTTCATCATTTACCTTTTCTTTCTACCCCCCAAAAGACCCTGTCGTGGTCATTAAAGGGAAAGGGGGGCTAAATTGCAGCTCCGACAGTAGTCACATCCTTCAGTTTACCATGCAGCTGCCATGGAAGTGAATGAATGCTGTGTTACTTGCCCATGATACGAAGGACAAGTAAGTGAATACAAATGTTCATTGGGTCAGGGAGGGATAGGGAAGAGTGAGGGATCCACTGAAGTTGAGCTTTAGAAAAAATAAGGCATCACCACTCATTAATGAGGTGACAGGTTATCACCTACCAGTCTGTGATCAGTTGGTAGGAACAGGGCACAAACTTTTACATTGGGATCCTAGAGAGTCAAGTTCCAGCAAGGCAATAGGTCACACTTTTTGGTCCACTCCCTTGGAATGCAAGGGGACATCATGATTTGGAATAGCTTGATGTGCAGTGATCTAGATAAAGCCCAAAATTGGGCAATGCACTAATCTTTCTAGCTTATTTTAACAAGAGATTAGTCATAGGTGTGGTTGAGCAGTAGGATGAAGCCTGCTTACACTAGGTGGGAGTCAAAGAATCCCTTTCTTACGGGTTCCCACTACAGTTTTGTGAGGCAACAGCCATGTCTGTTATCTTCGGTCCCAGAGAGAGAGAGGATAGTTTAGAGAAAGTTAAATATACCGCAGCAACATTTATGGTCAACTCTAGTTGACCACCACTGTACTACCCTCTACCCTTTTTCTAGAAGTAACAAAAACATGGTAACCTCAACTGTACCAGTTTCTTTTCTATAACTCCTTCATCATGGTGCCACCATTGTTTTTTACAGGAAAACCTGGTTTTTCATGGTTGTAATTTATTTCCTGCACTTGTTCTGTGCTTGACATACCTGTAAGTAAGTTCACAAAGAAACAAAGTATAGATATTCAGTAGACTAATTAAGAAATGCAAATAATGTTCCCAGCTGAACCTTCTGACAAATGTTTTATTTCTTTTATAAGTATAATGGGAAAGGATTAGAGCTTCTGTTTGCTTTTTGTTGTCTGCAGTCTTATTCTGGATATTTAGATGATGTTCCTGCCTGGTAGGCTGGATAAAGCAGACCTGGTAAGCTATTTTCTCAATTTTGTGATCCATTTTAACATTTTACTGTGGCAAATGTAAAATTGGAATTCCCCCCATGGATGTGACTGTGAGCAGAACTTTTCAGTAAATAATGTTTTATGACCTTGGTAATGACCAAGCTAGTACAACCTGAAGCTTAGTCACTGCTCAGTGCTCACATTGTCATCATGGTGACTTGCAATAAAAGAAAATTTGCAGTTGCAAGTGGCTGTCAATCTAAAGCTAGATTTATACCCTTAATTTACATCCATCTGCCTAGAGAAGCAAAAGGGTTGTACAATGGACAGTAACAATGACAGTGCAACCCTCTACTTCCCACAAATCATGTTAGTAATACAGTACACCACAACACTGTGAGATTCAGTCATTGTCCAGGCACAATCTAAAGTATTCCCATTGTATAGGGCTGTACATGTGTTCTCATTTTTTTTTCTCAAAATACAAAGCGATATTGCCAGAGTAATTCTAAAATAATGTTTTACCCCATGTTGTGCTGGCCTCTGTGATAGGAGTGGCAGGGCTGAGTGATGCAAGCACACTGTGTGCATTGCATTGGAGTGCGCTGGGGCTTCATTATAGCCTGACACTAATAGAGGGGATGTCAACCTGACACAAGCCTCAGGCTTTGATTTATGGTTGAGATCAGGGGGAGGCTGTGGAGGCAGCAAAGAGGAAGAAGAAATTCCCCTTCTTTTCAGTGACCGAAGCAATGAGACAGCATGGGACTGACACTGCATCAGGTAAACTGCCAGGCAATTGATTTTTAAGCTTGACTGGTCAATCCCTTTTAATAAGGTATGAACAAAAATGAAGTCCCAGTATGCAAATGAGATAGGAACAGTTTTGCACAAAATGGAAGATGGTCAGTTTAAATAATCCCATCTACCTACCTTTTACTGAAATATCAGAAAAGCAGGATGTGCTCCTTCAGCGGTATAAATTGGTTTAGATTACATGGCTTAATTTAAAGATGAAGTATCATCCAGGCAATTACATTAAAATTCATTACTCAGTCATTCAAAAAGAAGTATATTCTTTGTTTGAAAATGATGGTATGATTACTTGGAATTCATAGAATTACTGCAATAAAGGTTTCCAGGATGGCAGGGGATGCTATAAACCACAAATTATGTAGCACCTACTAAGTGCTAGTTGCCAAGAAAAGTAACACATTGCTAAGTGGTATCCTGTTTGTAGCTTTGGGTGTGACATCTACTGATCCCTAGGGCTTAAATTGGCTGAGTCCCAAACTAGAGTCCAAAATAATTGTTCAGTGAAAGGTCAGAGATCTCTGCATTCCCACAACACCCCCATGCCATCCCTGTTCCCTCCGTCCTGCTCGTCCCTGCTGTCTAGTGGGCACACGGAGCAGGAATACTGCTGTAGAGATCCTGAAATGAGATGAGTGTTATATACAGCAGGGGGGGGGGGGGGCATCCTACTGCAAGACAGGCAGGAAACTGCCTGGAAAAGGGTTTAATTGGGAGCAAATTCTTTTATGAGTTTTGGTTCACTATAAAAATTCCAGGGCCGACCACTGGCCTTCTAAATTGGTATGCCCTACTATGTGAACCCCCCTCCAGGGTCCAAGTAAAGCTCACTTTTGGCCGCACCCGTAACATCTCTGTGCTGTAGTGCACCCCTACGACCAGCCATTCAGTTAGCCTGGAAGTGGGAGTGCCCTCATGTCAGGGGCATGCTATCACTTTCACTCCCGATTGTCGAGCACAGAGCTGTTCGCTGAGTATAAATATGCATAGCAAACAGCTCTGATTGGACGAGAACCTGTGTATGCACCAGAAGACTGGGGAAAGGTGTGTTTTTAGGGGGCAATGTGGGGGTTTCACAAATCGGGATGACCAGGGGGGATACTCAAAATCCTGGGTTTTGTTCCACTTAGAGTGGAGCAGCTTAACCAATAAATAGAATAACTCTACAAGTAAACTACCTTCGTTTGATGAAATTCAACCAATTTTTGTAAAACATTGACTCTTTTTATTTTGGGGTTGTAGGGGAACCCCTTCAGTCAGCAGAGGCTTGTGAACCCAGTCAGAAATAAAAAAAAATCCTCATTAACAGGTTCATAGACGTGCATCTTCATTCGCAGGTATAATGGAAAATCCATGTTCCCAAAACTATGTGTCTGATCTTTTGTTCTATATTTAATTTAAACATATGTAAACAGAATTCACAATGCATTTTAAGGAATAATACTTGCATCGATGTCCATCAACTGACCTATGGATGCTCAGTGGATATATGTATATATGCAGCATGTGCCGTAACAGTCATTAATATATTATTGCTAAGCTTTAAAAGTCATGTCGCGCTTATCCCAAAATGATAAGCAGAGTCTTGTCCAGTGGTCCATTAATAGTTTCAAAGCTATACAGAAAAAGATGGGACTTTCTCCAGCATGATGGACTTGGCCTGGGGGGTGGGAATCCAGAGGTCCTCCTCTTCATTCTTCTTCTTTTTCTTCTTGACAGGTTGAGGTTTAATGGAGTTACTTTTTCTGGTCCGACAACAACAGGCATGGCAGCAAATAATGCTACAGATGAGCAAGACGAGCAGCGGCAGGGCAAGGAGCACCCCTAAGCAGATGCTGTTGTATATTCCCTGTTCGTTTTTGTTTAGTAAAATGTCATAGATGTTCTGAAAGAAAGCAGTTATTTGATCCAAGATGGAATTTTTGGAGTCCTGGTCAACAGGTGACATTGTGCTGTTTGTAGAGTTGAAGCTCTGTAAATCCATCGTAATGAAATTACCTCCCGCTATTTCTAAACGTTATTCCGATGCCTTAGCCAGAATGCGAATTTCATCCTATGGGGTTAAACACAAGTACAAAGTGAAACTTTGAAGACCAAGGACATTTGTCAAATTTAACAATCCGCAAATTGGTATACCACAAACTGTAACCATATCACAAAAAACAGAGGTTTAAAGAATAGAAAGAAAGCTCCACCTAGAATTGGGTCTGAATTTCATTCAGACAAGCCATGCTGCTTTTTTTAAAGTGACCAGCAAGTGTATGTCCATTGCTTCTCCATAAGCAGTTCTATGTTTAAAAAGCACCTGCCCATCTCCATTAACTTTCTATGTGTCTCACTATCAGGGTCAGACTGGAGCACATTGGGCCCACCAGATTAAATCATTCTTGGAGCCAACCAGAGAAAATACTATTCTCCCAATTAGATTGTCAACAACTAAACCTAAAGTTAACTGACCAAATTCAAATGTAATTTACTGAAGGAACAACAGAACACCTCAGGCAAGCTAAAAACTGTTTTGATACTTGGATCTCTGGTACTGACCTGATGGTGGCCCTGGGTCAGTGCCTGGGGCCCAATGGAAAATCTGATGCTTTGGTGAGACAGTACGACATTGCTCTCTATGTGTGTTTGTGTGTGAATGTCTGTCTATCTGTGATGGGTTAGTCTAGTGTAAACTAGGGTGTCACATGGTAATTTAGACAGTAACATTACCAGCAGCAATGGATAGAAGTTAGGCGCTCTCCTTAATAACCTAGGTTTAAAGAAGAAGTTTCAGCATTCCGTAACACCCCATCTACCCCCCCCCCCCCCCACCCCACGTACCAACCAATGTAGACAATCACATAAACAACTTACTGGGGAAGGAACAAAGCCTGGGATAGTAAAATAGATACTCTTTACACTCTACACAGGAAGGGGTGACTGGGGTTATAATTAACTTAGACTTCACCAGCATTCCAAAGCAAGATGCCCCAGGCACAAGGACTTATCACCTGGATAGTAAAAATCCACCTTAAGCCTAACATGGAGAGACCCACATGTTGGGCTTAATATAGCATAGCTAAAGAGAACTCAAAGTCAAAAGAAAAGAGGTGTTTTTCCAGAACATAAAGTATTTACACAGGACTTAACACAGGAAATAATATATTTACTGATCACTCATTGCAGTGGGTAGAGCCATGCATATAATCTCAAATAAGTTGCAGTTAACTATGTGGACACTAGATGGCAGTGATTGAGTCACTAGTGCATATTTAGAATAGAAATAGCTGTTAGAAGAAAGAATAACTGGATGGTTCTGATTCTGTGAGGCGCTAAGGAGTTCTCTCACATGTAAAGCATGGCCTTGTCCAGCATCAGCCCCCCCCCCCCCCCCCCATGGTTCTCAGCCTTTTGATTTGTAAAGTGGAACAGCTATAAGAAGTACACCCCTGAGAGTCAGAAGTCTGCCAGTCATCTGTCCTGTAACCTAAGTCAGTGCCTAGTTGCCCAAGTAGGGAAGGATAAACAAGGACTGCGCCAGTGACTCTCCAGGTTAGGAAGGGACCATGTGTGACACCGAACTGTATGTTAAAGAGGAACATCAAAACGAAAATAAAAAAGGGGCCGATTACCCCCCCCCCCCCCATCGGCCCCTACTTACCTTTTGGATGTCGCTGTTGCCTGCTGCGGCGACATCCGGCTGCTTCAGGGCCCGATGCTCACCCCGCCGTCTGCCTAGCCATCTGTTAATGACAAGCACAGGGCTTAGCCATGCTCGTCAATGTCCCACAGAGATCTCGCAGCTCAGAGAAATCTCGTGGGATTTCGGGCAGCCCCATTGCATCCTATTGATGGCCACGGCCCGAGATTGGGGGCCACATGCACAAAGGTAAAACCAGAGAGGGGGGGGGGGGGGCAGCAGCAGATAGGTGATGCTTGGGGGAGGTTGTTCCTCTTTAAAAGATTGCTGCTAAGTTGTTCTGTATGTCACTGTGGATCAATAATAAAGAGTATTCCTTCATTTTTAAGAAGAAGAGTGTGTGCATTGTGTCCCCTCATCTATGTATTTATGTATCTCTTTGTGTGTGTGTGTGTGTGTGTGTCTATCTTCTGTGTCTGTCTTTGTATTATCTATGTATCTCTTTATCTCATCTATCTATCTATCTATCTATCTATCTATCTATCTATCTATCTTTGTTTGTATATCTCTGTATATATGTATTTATCTATATATCTATCATTGTATAATTGATGTTCTAATTTATGTATCTATATGTGTCTATCTATGAGGATTCCTGCATTTTAAAGAAGCATGTGCCTTGTGTCCTCTCATCTATGTAATGTATGTATGTGAGTATGTATATACAGTATCTATCTGTCTGTCTGTCTATCTATCTATCTATCTATCTATCTATCTATCTATCTATGTATCTATATATCTATCTATCGTACAACAATGTGTCTATTTGTTTATCTATCTTACCATCTGGTTTAACCAAACAACTTGTCCCCAGGGTCTTGTCACCCTTCAGAGCACCCACTACCATGTTTAGTACATACATTGCCTTCACCCCATCCATTGTAAGCATGCAAGGACAGGGCTCTCCTAACATACTCCTGTATTGATGTGTTTTGTTGCATTTAAGTCATAATACTTTATGTATTATATGCATTATTTGTCATATCTCATATATGCGACTCATAATGCCCTGGATATTATAAGTTACTCGTCCCACCCTCTACAGTATCTGTCTATTATTAAATCCGTGTGTCAATTTTATGAACGGAAGTGCTTGCCTCTTATAAACATGTTTCCAAAAAAGTTCCTGACAGCAATATGATGCAAACCATGCAAAATTCATCATCTGCAGCCAGACGCTGGGGCTCTGGTATCTGTTTATGAAGCACATAGCAAAGTAACGGGCACACATTTTAATGAGTAGCACACTTCCTGTTTAGAGCTGAACTCTGAGCGGGGTCTGGGAGGGTGTCACATCCTGTTTGTGTTAAGAATGGCAACTATTTGCAACTCTGGGTGTTTACTGTATAACAATACCAGCTGGATCATGTCCCTTTTAAAGTCATAGCTGTGTGTTTGTTTTATAGATAAAGAGCTGGTGTAGTTAAAGTGGACCTACAACTACCCTTGCAACCCTGTGCCAGAGAGGGTCCTGGTTCAAAGGGTCACCCAACCAAAGTAAGCAACCCCTCCCTCACCACCATCAAGCAGGCCTGAACTAGAGAGATTTTCCTTTCAGAGCCCCATCCGATGGGGGACAGAGCATCCCAATTCTGGATGCCACAGGGACAATTGTTAAAAGAGACATAAGCTTTTAAATAAAAACAGTTATACTCACCTTACCAACAGAACTACTAAAACTTGGCCTGGTCACATCATGCTCTGTGCGCTGATAACATCAATATGATAAAAACTGAATTGATGCCATTTTATTTTAAAGCCCAACTCCAGACAGATCTTTTGGATATATTGAGAAAGACACCTATCTTCTACATAATGGGTGTGGGGCCGCATGGTGACCATCTGGGGGGCATCCAGATTGCTCTGCAACAACCCACAATCCTTACCTGAACTGTGATCCCTGGGTGAAATGTAGTCCTGTGATTGCCAGCCGTCAGTCACGTGGGCCGGAGAAGCGTGCTTTTTCCTGGCCCCTGGCCCCAGCTCACATAACCACCAGCGGCCAATCGCAGGGCCACATTTCGCCGGTGATCAAGGTTAAACTGGACCTTCACCTTGAATAAGAGTCTATCTTATATGTTTCCCACACCCTGTACATACAGATTGCTCACATTAAAAATCATCCTACCTGCATCTACTGCACGTTATGAGCCTTTAAACATCCAAGATGGCGGCTCATGGGTCATCAGGCAGCCTGCAAACAGGAAGTGCCTTCTGACTGTGCTGCTCTGCATTCTGGGATTGCTGTCCTTTCCCTGACCCCAGCTCTGCTCTGTCTGTGCAAATCACAGCTATAATCCCGCCCCCCTGTACTTTATCCTGCTCTCCTCTCCTCAGTGATGCTTCTGAGTCAAGATGGCGGCGCCTGTATCCTAGAGTCCTGAACAGAGTTGCAGCCAGGTGGGGGAAAGAATAATGTAAGTGACTAAAAACGTAAAATATCTTAGATGCTGGGGAATCGTTTTTCAAGGGTTTGGGCTTTTCAATAAATCATGCTGAAGGTCCGGTTTAAAGTGGACCAACACCCAGGATTTTGACTATCCTGGGTTTTGGTCCACTTCAGGGGGGCACCCGATCTCGGATGTCCCGCGGTGAGGGAGGTGATCGGTCCGGGAATCTTATAGATTCCCGGGCCGATCACCCCAGGGTGACGGTCCGGTTTAAGGTAAGGACTGTGGGAGGGTTATGGGGGGGAATGTTCCCACCCAAATAGGCATGGGGCTGCTTTAAATCTGTTTAACCATATCCCATAGACTAAACATACTTCATTTTATTGTTCTAGTGCCCCATCATGAATAGGTATGCTTCTGATTGGACGCTTTGTCTATTGAGATGTTTTGCCAGCACAGTTTAAGCAAGAACTCGTTTTAATATCAACATTTTTATTTAGAGAAAAAGTGATGCCGCGTAATCAGTTATGTGATTAAGAAATACGCTTGAAATTCATCATAAACACTGGCAGAGAAAAGAATTCTATTATTGCTCAATAGCTGTTTTATAGGAGATTATATACTAAAAAGTGAATCTGTATTCAGCTTGAAAATCAGTCATGTTTAGAGGATGTTTATTGTTGCTGCACATGATTAAGCATTTGGAACACAGGGTCACGCATGACAGTTCGTAGGTTGAGCCCAATGTCACATCACCTGCTTGGGTAAATATAAAGATTCAAAGGATCTGTTTGTATTACGCTTTTATCACAAAATGCATTGTACCATTGTAGCTGGGCAGATCAGGTTCAGAATTTTATAGCCATTCAAACATTCCAACCCCTTCTTACATTGCTCACGCTGAATACCAAACTAGTGGGAATATGCCTCTAGATATATGGTGGGGCTTATTTAAATCATTGTTTTAAATTGTCAGTGGCCTCACTCAGCTTCTGCTTGCAATGCCCTACTGGATTAGCAGCCATTTGTTTAGGTGCCATTCCCCAGTCTTCATACAGTGCCTTTAGGAAAGGCTCCATCTATGCCACCATGCACCGGCGTGCCTGCCTTATCTGGCGCTGTGGACTACAATGGTGCTAGCGGTCGCTGCGTAGAATGCTACTAATTAGCTTTGATTGTTGCATTAGGTATTGGCTGGCCTATGTGGACCCATCGAATAATTATCTCAGCGCCAGTGAGTGACACATTGTACTGCCGCTTTTCGGCGCTCCCCAGCATATTTATGTCTTAAGTGAGCCACAGCACTCAACCCCGTTAGCTTGCAGACAAACCTATAATCTGTCTCTAAATCTGGTTAAAAACCGAGGTCTTGGTCCACACACATCTGCAGAAGTATGCTTAAGCTGCACCACCAAGCACCAACGTGCCTCTGTGAGGTGCAGTCCTAACTCTAATCTCTGAGAGCCCCATTTGGGACATACAGTGCAATAGATAAATTGGGAGCAGGCTTACCTGAGGTTGCCCTATAATGTCAAGTGCAGCCCATGGGGTGGAATGGTCGAAGACCTCGCAGTAAAGCCCTAGATCTTAGACCATTTAGTGCACATGAGCAGGGCAATTAGGATACACTTGTGTATCTTGTGTATCCTAATTGCCCTGCACCTCACAGATTAGTAATAAATTGGTCTGAGCGGCTGCCACCCCTCCGTTGTTTCCTTTGATTTCGTGCAAGCACATGGGGTGTGGGGCCCACTGACCTGAAACACCCCCTCTCCCTGCCCAGATGTTCTGATTGTCTGCCTCTCTCTGTAGATCTGAAACCCCACCCATTCAGACAGCTGGCTCCAGTCTTTGATCAGGCTGCCAGCAATCAACAGCCTGCCTGCCCTGTATTCCAGTGCTTTCCTCTGTTTGCCAGCCTTGCTACAGGTCAGACACCCAGCAAACTCACTCATGCGCACTAGCTGCTAACAGGGTGCAGACAATCTCTGAAGCATGTCTCTCCATGATCCACCTTTATGTACAAGTTGACTCTCAGCAAACTAATCCAAGCATGGCCCATTAATAATATGCAAAGCACACAGTGTGCTTACATCACATTTTTGTTGCCACACCCACTGTTGAATCTCCTATGCTTTAATACTTTTAACCCTTTTGTTGCCAAGCACGTAACACCTACGTGCTGGCTTGGCTGGGCCTTAAGTGCCAAGCCCGTAGGTGTTACGTGCTTGACTTTCCCCGCTGCTGGTTTAAAAAATAAAAAAATACTCACCTGACCCCTTGTTGGATCCGGCCGGGTCTCCTCTTTAATTTGGTGCCATCCGATCCCTCGTGGGGGGTCGGATGGCTCCAGGAGAGCCCCCGGAATAGGCCGCCCCCCCCCCCGCTTTGGCAGCAGAAGCTGCTAACTGTAAAAAAAAAAAAAAAAAAATGACATTCACTTACCTGCATGTGCGCTGGCTCCCGCTGTCCCTCCTCTTCACCTGGGGGGCCTCCGATCCCCCCCCAGGACTTACCGACCGAGAGGTTCTCTCCCCTTTCATCCTCGATGGCGGCCGCCATCTTGCCGCTGCCCTTGGGGCGGGGCTTATGACGTCATCCCGGCCCCGATCACCGGCTTCAGCCTTCTCAGCTTCTCAGATGCCGGTGATCGGTGCCCTGGAAGGAGGTGACAGGAGATCCTCTGATCTCCTGCCTCCTCCTTCTCTGGATGCCGATCACCGGCATCTGTCAGCAGAGCGGCGAGGGACAAGAGCTTGCAATCGGAGGTAAGTACAGTAAAAAATTTTTTTTTTAATAAAATACTTTTTATTAATGTGTGTTTTTTTTTCAACATATAACCCCTTGTGAACGGGTAAGGGGTCCATGAGACCCCTTATACCAGTTCACAAGGCTGGGGGGGGTGGCAAGTCACCTGCCCTAGCGGGTGACTTGCCATTAACCCCCGGCACCCCCATTACCTGCCTCCCCAATGCCCAGGGGGGGGGCAGAAGAGCCCGGGCCCACATAGGCTATGTGGGCTCGTAGGGTGCAGGGTGGGGGGGGCACAAAAGCTGGCCCCCCCACTCTGTGCCTACAAGCCCCCATAGCTGGTCCCGGGCTGGTCATTTTTTGGGGGGATTTTTAAGGGTTTTTAACCCTTAAAAATCCAAAAAATGGGGTCTCCCTCCCCTGGGAGGGGGGACCCTATGTCATTTTTTTTTTCTCGATTTAACCCTTTGTAGTGTGGATGGTAGTTGTATTTTATTTGTAAATGTTATAGATTACTTGTTTCAGTTAGGGGGGTCTCCTGGGCAGGAACGGGGGGCTACCGATATATATGTGGTACCGTTCTAATCGGTAGAAATGGGGCTTTCACATGCAATATGGTTTTCCTTAATAAAATACATTTTTTATTTAAAATAAAGGAGGCAATTTTCTAAAAATGTTTTTATTTATTTATTTATTTTTTACTTAATAATATTGTAAAAAACAAAATAAAATTTACAAACAAGACATTTCATGTTAAAGCCTAAACTCTGCTGCAAAAAAATATAAATATAATTTTCCTGAAAATTACAGCAAAAATGGCGCAAAACATGGCGCAAAATGGAGAAAAATGACCTGTCAACAGAGGGTGACAAAATCTCAAGTAGGCTGGCAATTAAAAGGGTTAATAGTACCTATGCATGTTGGGTATTGTTCTGTTCGGGGGACCTTGCGCTTTCAGACTTAGCTTGTTTTTTCTTGTTTGCATATTTATATTTTAGGAAAAGGTGTTTTTTATTTTTTAGGGAAACCCTGCGCAACCAAAGAATTCTTTGAGGAATTAATTCCAGAAAGATGAGCCCACTACAACAAGCTGGGTACCCTTAGAAAGCTTAACATGTGTACTTTCAGGGAATATATGATTTATGGGGGATATTCCAAATGTAAAGGGTTGTTTTGGTTGAAAAATCGCAAGGTGCGCACTTTGTCTGCAGAACTGAAATTTTCAAGTAAAATCACTGTTACGCACATGCTTTACTTTGGGGTGTTTGGCAAATCTTCCCTTGACAGAACCTATGCATGTTGGGTGTTGTTCTGTTCAGGGAATGTTGCTTTTTCAGATTGTTTTTTCTTGTTTGCATATAGTTTTTTTTAGGAAAATGTGGCTTTGATTCTGCTTTTTTATCCTTTTTTTGGGGAAACTCTTTGCAACCAAAGAATACATTGAGGAATTACTTCCAGAAAACTATGGGCACATCAACAAGCCTGGTACAAATAGAAAGCCTGAAGTGTGTACTTCCAGAGAATATATAGTTTGTTGGGGGTATTTCAAATATAAAGGGTTGTTTTTCTGGTAAAACTGCAAGGTGCGCATATCACAGTTGTATTTTTTCTGAAAATCCCCTAAAGCGCTATTTCAGTTTGGGGGAGTCTCCTGGGCAGGAAAGGGTGTCTACCTATACATATGTGGTACTGCTGTAACCGGGAGAAATTGGGATTTCACACGCAATAAGATTTTATTGACAAACTTACATTTTTTATTACAAAAAAACAATACAAATTGTAAAAAAATATTTTTTTTTTATTTTTTTTCACATATTTCACCCAAAAATATTGAGAATACACCTAAAAAATACAAACAAGACATTTCATGTTAAAGCCCAGACTCTGCTGAAAAAAACAATATATAATTTTCCTGGGAAATCCCTGGAAATCCTTTCAAAAATGACAGTTGAACATGTGTAGCGCAAAATAGTGAAACATCGTCTGGCAACAGGGAGTGGCAAATGCTGCAGGTAGGCTGGCACTTAAAGGGTTAAAGATAACTTAGGAGCTACATGATCTTTTTGAGAACAGATTGAAGTTTAGGACAATGCAACATGACAATAGGACAACAATCAGGATTGCCTTTAGTATAACTTACAATATATATAATTTGGCTGAATTGAATCCTAACAAATGCAAATTTGAGCAACACAAAGGGCATTTATGTGGGTACTATATTATGCTGTATTCTACAGTGGGGACTTGGCAAAAATATGACTTAATAAATAGGTCAATAACAATTATAAAAATAGAAAATCACATAAAGGCAGTGGCATAACTAAATGTGACAGGGCCCTGGTGGGAACATTAAATGGGGCCCTTTCACGTCTCATACAGTAATTTTTTGCTGCTTTTAACTCAGTTGAATCCAGTTAGACAAGTAAAGACAAACATAAGAGACAAATGCTGCTTCCTATAATTAAATGATGCCAAGTAACCACAAATCTGATGAATAAGGTGACAGGGCAACAATGATGGGACCCTCTTGACATTCTGGGCCCCTTCTGCAGTCCCTCAAGTTACTCCCCTGCATAAATGGCTACTGCAATATGACAAGTCAGTTTTAAACTTAGTAAGAGTCACGTAGTCCTAATAAAGTGGAAGTTTTGAAGTCATTTTACTGGGTAACGAGGTTTATTAATGAAACATTGTGGCACTTGATGAATTTTATAGAATGTCAATACTAAACGCTAGCTGGTCAGAAATAATTGCCCTGTCTGTGTATTTTAATTGCTGTTCGATTGAAATAGTTATTTTATGGGATCAATGTATAACACGTCAAACTAGAGGTCTCTTTATTAGAATCCAGAGATCTGCGAATTACGATGGATGGCAATTAGAA
Organism: Gastrophryne carolinensis; assembly: GCA_027917425.1. Lineage (NCBI taxonomy): Eukaryota > Metazoa > Chordata > Amphibia > Anura > Microhylidae > Gastrophryne > Gastrophryne carolinensis. The sequence goes on from CM051235.1 coordinate 443,128,208, forward strand.
GCCGGAAAAGTGCACACACCACAAACTCCTACATGATTCGCCTTTTAATTTAAAGGAGAATTCTGCTTACAGACTTTGACAGCTTAGATCCTAGCAATCATAGAGACTGTTCAAGGTTCTTTTTTATATTAATACAAACAAAGAAGTTTTTTTTATTGAAAGAAAAGTTAAGAAGTTATTGAAAGAAATAAATATTTTTTTTACTGAATATAGGGCCAACATAATCCGCAGAAGGTAGATATACAAACAGAGTAACTAATTACGGTACATAGCAAATAAAGAGTCAGCAATAAAACCTATATGTAATATGTTATTATTATTAACCTGTAACCTACTCTCTGTGATGGGAGTTCTCCAACGGGCAGTCTGTTGGTCCGGTTTAGGACCCAAGGCTGAAATCAAAGACCAATTGCATACCTAAGACCCATTGCTATAACCCAAGACACATTCCTATAAACTAGGATCCATGTTATGTTACAGTGTAGGGAAGGCTTAGGAACAAATGAACATGCCTTTATTTCCTAGTTCTAGTGATCCAACAGGAATTTACACTAAATATCCCCATTGGGGTTACAGACAACAAACAGCAGGCTAAACTGGCAAGAGCTGGACCTCAACTGACAAATAAAGTAAAGTAATATAATAAAATAAAATAATAGCAATATAAAAAAGCCACATTTATAGGTTGGTCCTACAAGGGTTCTTGTAGGTCACATTTAATATTCTTTACTCACACGAGATAGTTACTAACAGGAGATCTTTCAAACTTAGAGGCCGATTCATTAATAGCGGCAGGTAGCGACAGATGAGCGACTGTAGCAGTATTTTCAGACCGCCCGCTAGTAGTCGCTGTGCTTGGCCGTTGTTCGGTAGATGATAGCGACTCAGTCGGTTTGCCGTAATGTTGAATATTGGGTGAGGAGTCGCTATTTGACAGGTTCCGCGCTGTATGGGAGCGCATGATAGCGACTGGCCCTAGCGACCAGCTCCCACCATATTCATTAAAAAATCACGCTCAAAAAATTATCGCGCTGTAAAATGCATGTTTAAATCCCAGAGCGCTGGCGGCGATGGGTTAAAAGTAGTTTTTTAACCCCCAAACAACCATATTTTTGGAAACCAAAAAAAACAAGTTTTTTAAATAATTTAGTAATATGAATACATTAATATCAGACCTGTAATATCAATTCTGTACAATTTTTTTTTGTTTCCCTTAAAAAAATTATCTAAAATGGCAGAAGTGGTCACAGAATTTTTCACATTTAAAAAACAAAAAAAAAAAAAACATTAATAACAATTAATTATGAATATTTAAAGATTGTTCCATTGAAATGCATTGGAGAGCGCCAGGTAGCGAGAGGTCATACCTGTCGCTGTTCAAGGTCGGACGCTGGCGCTGTGGGCTGAGGCTGGAATAATGATGAATGAGTGGCTATATGGCGCTATCTCAGTCGCTAAGCAGGATTGGCTTGATAAATGTGTGATTGTGGTGGGGAGCCGGCGTTCTCGTGGCGGGGCCCGTCATTACCGGCCGCTCACCAGTCGCTACCTGTCGCTATTCCTTCATAAATAAGGGCCTTAGGAAAGTTTTTTCCTGTGAGACCACCTTTCTAAACTCCTGCACGGCCCCCTTGATCCACAGTCCGAAATGCTTGCGTATTCCACTGTTGGATAGATTCGCGAGGAAGGTCCAGAAACCGTAGTATCAATGCTGCCCACCAACATCTCCTCTAAAATGATGCCACTAACACAAAGACACATGGGGTGGAATAATTGGAAAAAATGGATTTTCCTAACTGTTGGGCTTGGGGAGCAGTAAGAAGGGAGTGTTAGTAGTGTAATATTAAAAATCCATATAAATACCTTTGCTAATGAGAGGAGGGATGCACATGACCTGAATAAAACTCCTGCCAAGCTTGTGGTTTTCTTCTCCTGGTAGGAATAAAATCCAGGGGTGACAGCTTTAGTCGATGAGGGGTGACAGAGACTGTCACCCGTGATTTCCTCTTTCTTCCATTAACATAAAAAAAAATGAGCCTGGACGGATATGTCTTGATGTTGGGTGTATAAGTGACCTCTGCTCCCATCATCCATCATATTTATATGGATTTTTATCATTGTGCCATTTTTCACAATGCTCCTTTAACTACATGGGCTTAACTCCAGCTCAGCTTTAACCAGGGTGTTGGTCTACTTTAAGTTAAAGAAGGGAAGAGGTAACAGTGGATTAAGTGTGGTAATGAAAATCAGGGAAGAATTTAATATTACAAAAAGCCCAAGACCCAGAGGGAAAGGAGGTGGTCTGTTGTCATAGAGATCCTTATGAAAATGTAACAATATAACAAAGAGTAATATAAAATGATAATGAAAAAACTAACTGCATGGGTTATAGTATTATAAATACCATTGTTCAGTTAGCTAAATATCAGACTGTAAATGATTACACTTGTAATTGGAGTCGCAGGATAATAATTGGGCCATCTTCATTCAAAGAGCCTGACAGTTACACTCCTCGTCAGGGAATTGCTCATTAGTGATACACTGGTGATAGAGATGTAAATATTTAGACATTTCTGTTCTTCTTCGTGCCATTATTGTGTTCAGAGTTGGAAAGGAAGCGACTGTGGAGCAGTTTACAGTGATGTTATTCTATTCTAGGCTCATTTACAAGATACATGCAATGGCTTTGGCCACTTTTGACTTCTTTAAATAGCTAACGTTCTGACTGGTATTGTTAGTTTCTGAGGACTTATTTAATGTGGTTACCAAAGAAAAAGGATGACAGTCCATATAATCTTATATGATGCCACAGGAATGTAGATCAGTGAGCTTCACGTGTCCACAAACATGGAAACAATGGCTGTAATTAGCAGCTGTATCCAAGCATTGTACCCTCATCGGATTTACAAATAGCAAAGAGAGCCATAAAGATATTTACATTGTTCTGCCTTGTTATTCTTGTTTACTAAGTGTCATGTGAGTCATTTTTGTTTAAAAAAACACACTTTTTTCATTTTGCCTTTAAAGTGGACCAACACCCCGCTGCGTGAAACCCCCCAGAACGCCCAGCTCAACTCACCTCACCCTGCTCCTATGCGAGCGCTCGTCCAATCAGAGCGCTCAGAGCCACTGTGGTATGCACGCACAAGCGACAGACAACCACAGCGGCTCTGAGCGCGCTGGAGGCCACGTCTCGCGCTTCCTTCTAACAGGGAGCATGCCCGTGTCGGCCATTAACAAACGCCCGGTGCGGGTGCGCGCCCCTGCTAGAAGGAAGCGCGAGATGCGGCCACGGCCCGCGCATGCACCGTTGGAAAGGGGATAAGGTAAGGTTTCTGGGCGTCCCGGGGGGTTTCACCCCGCGGGGCATCCCGATTTCGGATGTCCCGCGGGGAGGGATCTGATCGGCCCGGGAATCTTATAGATTCCCGGGCCGATCCCCCCTGGGTGTTGGTCCACTTAAATAGGGGGCTTTACTGTGTCTATTAGCACCTATGTTAAGCCCGACTTTGGTATCCTCTAAAAGAGACTTTCTTCTTTGTTGTTTGCATTAATGGAGGGGGTGGGTTAGGTCCTGACCAGCATTGCTGGGACTGAGGGGGTGTGCCGGCATTGCTGTGACTGATAGTGAGGGGGGTGGCAAGAATGTTGCACCAGATGACAGGTGACCACCAGGTGACTCGGCACTCTTGAACAATCAGATAAGGTACCCAGCGCTGGGCCCGGGAGCGATTATCTGCAGGAACAAAAGGGGAGTACAGAGTGTTTTTTTTTAATTTTTGCCTGGACTATTCCTTTAGTCTCAGGAATTGAGCTAACAAGGGCAAAATTCCTATAACGTGAAGCTCTGTCTAAGCTTTGCAAGCTCAGCAGATCTGAGGCCTTGGAGTAGCAAAGAGAGGCATAAAGAGTTGATTTGCATGACGATGCCTACTCACTACAAAGTGATTGGTGATTCTGTTATTTTTTGTTAATATGTGCCATCAGAACACCTTTTCTTTCTAGTAAACACCCTTTTCCCTTTTGCTTGTATTTTGGCCACTCCTGGGTGGGGGAATGACCAGAGGACAGGGGACAAAGTTGAAACGTAGGCCAGTTTTGGGGATAACTCTGCTTTGAATCATACCTGCCACTTCTGTGTAAGGTAGGTCCTGGTCCACATCACTTACAGAGGCAGCAGCACTAAGAGGCCGATTCATTAATAGCGCCAGGTAGCGACAGATGAGCGCCAGTAGCGTGATTTTCACAGCGCCAGCCAGTATTCGCTGTGCTTGGCCGGCGTTAGCTTGATGACAGCGACTCAGTCGGTGTGCGGTAATGTTGAATACGGGCTGGGGGGTCGCTGTTTCACAGGTCCAGCGTTGTATGTGAGCGCCTGACAACGAATGGCCAGAGCGAACGGCTAGCTTCATATTCATCAACAAATCACGCTCCGAATGTGCTGTCGCTGTCCATTCCTTGTTTAAACCCCAGAGCGCTGGCGGCGATGTGTATTAACTAGTTTTTAACCCCTAAACAACCATATTTTTTGAATGTAACATTATACATGTTTTTAGAATCATTTTGTAATATGAATGCATTAATCTCAGACCTGTTAGATCAATTCTGCACATTTTTTTTTTATTTTTTTTTTTTACTTAAAAATAAATCCTAACATTGCAGAAGTGGTCTCCGATTTTTTGACATTAAAAAAAATAAATAAATAAAATAATACAAATTAATTATGAATAATTATAGATTGCTCCATTGAAATGCATTGGACATCGCCAGGGAGCGACAGCTCATACCTGGCGCTGTGAGGGAATTTGCAGCGGCGCTGTTCGGTCCAGGCGGCTTCATGATGAATGCCGCGCTAGCCGTCGCTCTCGCCGGCGCTAGCCTCATTTTGCTTGATAAATGCGTCATTGTGACCGCCGCCGGGCGTACTTGAGTCGGTAGTCGCCGTTAGCTGCCGCTACCTGGCGCTCGTCAGACACTACCTGGCGCTATCGCTTGATGAATAAGGGCCTAAGTGTAATGAAAATCGGGTTGCAAAATGTAAAACTTGCGCTGTTCCCTCTCTTTCTCAAGCTGTGCTATGTAAGAAACAGGATAAGCCATGCACCTACTTTTTAAAATGCCAACCAGCTTACTGCTGTGTATTACATTGTAAATAGCCAGGTTTGTGGCTGTGCCCTACTTTGATACATTGTATAGAAGCCAACAACCTTCTTTTACTATGTAAACAGCTGACTGTGATGTGTGAGTCATCTCTCCATCACACTGATGAAGAATGCTATATCTGTAAATAAACCTAACCCTCTTCTGTCAGACCTGCATTAAGGAAAGATCCACAGTTAACTGCTATTTATAGAACACGTTACAATGTGGTACCCAGACTGTCTCCAGTTCTAGCGCCTAGGAAGGTTACTCAAGGCTTGGAAGGTGCAGGGGCACCAAATGGCAAAGGTGGGTCAATACATGATATGGAATGGTATGCGGGCAACCAGATTGTCCAATAGGTAAGGACATCAAAAGACTAGAAATGTGTGGGTTCTGTATTAAATCTCCCTCGAGCTTTACATTTGGCTGCAGAGGCAAGTAGAGGAAGAGGTTTCCTGATTATTTTCAGAGCAGAAATCTTGTTCACATTTCAGCAGTAAAAAGATTGTTTTGCCAGCTTTCAGTATGGAACAACTAGTCACATTGGAATAAAGCATAAAATGACTGGCCACACAAAGAAGAGAGGGGCTGCCTGCTCCTATAGATATGGCAGCATAACAGGGACAAACTACTTGGAGTACAAATAACTGTTACAGACTAAATAATAGCAAATACGAAACACAGGGCGGACTGCTATAGGAAGCACAGGGAGAATTCCTGGCGGACTGCACTGTTGTTGGGGCTGACTGGGCTGGGCATAGCCCCTATAATACTAAAGCTACAGTATCAACATTTTAAGAGTGGCCATATCCACCCCTGCCCATGATCTGTCTTTCAGTGCTATAGCATCAGCTGATTAACATGTTGGCTGTTGATGGGCTGCCAAGGACCAGCTAAATCCCAGGCTGCAGGACATGACAGCTGGTTTGCAGGGTAGTTTCAAAACATAAGGATGTTGTGGATAGAACACAAGGTTATAGAGGTGGGACAAAGAGATACTTAAAGTGGACCAAAACCCAGGATTTTGAATATCCTGGGGGTATCACGCAGTGGGGTGCCCTGCTGCGTGAAACCCCCAGATAGCCGAAGCCAACCCACCTATTCCCGGTCCTACAGCGCATAGGCGGCTGCTCATCCAATCAGTGCGCTTGGAGCCAGCGGCTACGAGCATGCTGACAGACGCATCCCCGGCTACCCTCTAACAGGGAGCATGCCCACGCCGGCCATTCACAAATGCCTGGCGCGGGCACGCGTCCTGCTAGAGGGATAGCAGGGATGTGACCTCGGCTCGCGCAAGTGTCTTTGGTAAGTGGGGGGTTTCACACAGTGGGGCATCCCGAAATCGGGATGCCCCGGGGGAAGGGAATCGATCGGCCTAGGAATCTTATAGATTTCCGAGCCGAGCGCCGTGGGTTTTGGTCCACTTATATGGGGGTGTCCTAGTGTCAGAGGTTGGATTATGTGGGAGCTCAGATGGTATGTGGCACCTTTAAATGGTATAGGGCAACTGGCTGGTATTGAAGGGCAGCAGAATGCCATTACAACTCCTTGCTAAGGTAGCCCTTTGCAGGTAAGAGAGGAGTCCTGATTCTGAACTGTCTGGAACACTGACATGTGACCTGTGGCCTGTCACTGCTCATTGTGAAACAGAAATATGACTAGATCTGAGCACACATTGTGCATCTGCCAATCCTGGCGTCAACTAGCAAATAGCAGGAGTCTGATTCACAGCCCAGCCCTGGCCTGGAATGTGCTTGTAATATCTGCATTCCTTGCCGAGGCCTAGCAACTATTGTTATTTACTAGCATCTTAGGAACAAGAGGAAGCCCATGACATGATGATGCACCTCTCACATCTCTGCAGGGACCGACAATCTGACAACATTTGGGGGCCCAAAACGAGGCCTCATCACATACTAGGGGAACATGAATAAGCTCCTGGTAGTAGGCCGCTCAGTCCAGGGCTGCTGCAGAAATGGCGTTCAGCCCAGTCCTTCTCGCTGATTCCCTATAATGTAAAATACATGAGAGGATGGAAGGAAATGTACATTTCATTTATTTATTTTTGTCATAAAATGATGCTTTAACTAGCAATACAAATATACAAAGGTAATGTGGTGGAACAATGTTAGGTGCTGAGGGGGAGCCTGTTGCTACCTCACATGGAGGGCAGGGAATAGCTGTGCACACTGCAATAGGCGGTAACCTGTGTTGGAGGATATACATGGCTATCTCACTAGTGTGCTACAGTTTCCAATCCTCAGGCTATGAAAAATGGAAATTTCTACACTGTAAAGCCAGGAGTTGGGGAGAGGGTCAGTTATGGTCACAGTGGGCCTACACCCTGCCTGGAGCAAAGTTGTCAGGGAGGGTGTAAGCCCACTTTAAAGGGATTTAAGGAAAATTAAGGATGCCTGACTATCCTATAAGGCTTAAAATGTTTATATATGTTAACAACAGTTAAAATGTAAGCTTGGTTTGATACATAGCCACATAAACAATGAGGGGCGGCATGAATCCTGTAATATATTGGCACATTTCTTTAAAAACTACCTCACACAACATCTGTCAGGAGGTAGAAAATCAAACTTCCTGTTCAAATAATGGATTGTGGGTGACTGAACAGCCCATGTTCACTCTCTGCCTTTTTGTTACTTAGAGATGGTGTTCCCATCCAGTGGTACTTTAGATCCTGTCAGGTGGTACTCTGGCAGCTTGCAGACTCATCTGTATCTACTGCCATCTAAACTTAACATAACAATTTTGCGTCAAAAGGAAATAAACATTTTATATGATTGTTATGCATGTTGTTTTACCCACTTTATCTAACAGGTTATTGTATTACCCAGATGGTACTTGAGATATGTCTACAGTATTTAATGAAAAAAAAGTTAAGAACCACTAGTTTAGACCGTCGCAAGACAAATGGGTACTAAGATAGCTGCTGCCAAGCAGGGAGAAAATGCTTTACTAAAAGGTAGTCAGATAAAATTTGACAGTGGGTTCACTTTAATATGCAAATTATTAACCCTTTTGGTGCCAAGCACGTAACACCTACGTGCTGGCTTGGCTGGGCCTTAAGTGCCAAGCCCGTAGGTGTTACGTGCTTGACTTTCCTCGCTTCTAGTTTAAAAAATAAAAATCAAAAATACTCACCTGACCCCTTGTTGGATCCGGCCGGGTCTCCTCTTTAATTTGGTGCCATCCGATCCCCCGTGGGGGGTCGGATGGCTCCAGGAGAGCCCCCGGAATAGGCCGCCCCCCCCCCCGCTTCTGCAGCAGCAGCTGCTAACTGTAAAAAAAAAAAAAAAATAAAAATGACATTCACTTACCTGTGTGTGCGCTGGCTCCCGCTGTCCCTCCTCTTCACCTGGGGGGCCTCCGATCCCCCCCCAGGACTTACCGTTCTTCAGGAGAGAGCCTGGGAGGCTCTCTCCTCTCTTCTTCAAGATGGCGGCCGCCATCTTGCCTCTAAGCCCCGCCCCCTTGGGGGCGGGGCTTATGACGTCATCCCGGTCCCGATCACCGGCTTCAGCTTTCTCAGCTTCTCAGATGCCGGTGATCGGTGCCCTGGAAGGAGGTGACAGGAGATCCTCTGATCTCCTGCCTTCTCCTTCTCTGGATGCCGATCACCGGCATCTGTCAGCTGAGCGGCGAGGGACAAGAGCTTGCAATCGAAGGTAAGTACAGTAAAAAAAAATTTTTTTTTTTTCTAATAAAATACTTTTTATTATTGTGTGGTGTTTTTTTTTCACATTAACCCTTTGTGAGCTGGTAAGGGGTCCATGAGACCCCTTATACCAGTTCACAAGGCTGGGGGGGTGGCAAGTCACCTGCCCTAGCGGGTGGCTTGCCATTAACCCCCGCACCCCCATTACCTGCCTCCCCAAAGGCCAGGGGGGGGCAGAAGAGCCCGGGCCCACATAGGCTATGTGGGCTCGTAGGCTGCAGGGTGGGGGGGCCACCAAAGCTGGCCCCCCCACTCTGTGCCTACAAGCCCCCATAGCTGGTCCCGGGCTGGTTACTTTGGGTAAGGGGGACCCCACGTCATTTTTTTTTTTGGATTTTTAAGGGTTTTTAACCCTTAAAAATCCAAAAAAAAATGGGGTCTCCCTCCCCGGGAAGGGGGACCCTATGTCATTTTTTTTTTTGAATTAACCATTTGTCATCCAGCAGCTATAAAAGGCTTCTGGGCAGGAAAGGGTGTCTACCTATACATATGTGGTATCGCTGTAACCGGGAGAAATTGGGGTTTCTCACGCAATAAGATTTTATTGACAAACTTACATTTTTTATTACAAAAAACTCGACAAATTGTAAAAAAATATATTTTTTTTAATTTTTTTCACACATTTCACCCAAAAATGTTGAGAATACACCTAAAAAATACAAACAAGACATTTCATGTTAAAGCCCAGACTCTGTTGAAAAAAACAATATATAATTATCCTGGGAAATCCCTGGAAATCCTTTCAAAAATGACAGTTGAACATGTGTAGCGCGAAACAGTCAAACTCAGTCTGGCAACAGGGAGTGGCAAATGCTGCAGGTAGGCTGGCAGCGAAAGGGTTAAATGGCTGATGGTTATCTGCAAGCCAAGCCTCCACAAGGTTAGAGAGAGTCCACATGCAGCTGCCAAGCTACAAATGAGGAGGCCATATCCATCTATGCTAAGCATCATAGGCACAATGGTCAGGTTCTGCAATAGATGGCGGCTGGATGAATTTTGCTATTAGTATCCTGGTCAGGGTCTAGAACAGATGAATAGGCGTATAGGTCAGTTCCTGGTACAGAAGAAAAGGGCAGCAAATCAGGTTGCACATTAAAAGCAATGTGGGTAAGATTCTGGTATAGATGATAGGACAGATTCTGGTTGTTGGTGGAGAGGCTTGGGAGATGAGGTTGCTGCAGCCCAGGGATGTGGAAAGATAATTAATTCTGCATGGGTTAGCTATATTTCTAGGTATATTGAACTGGAAATAATTTTGTGGTGCACAGTTGTGTACTGTGATGTGCCTTTGTTGCAGTTCGTGGTGCACAGTTGTGTACTGTGATGTGCCTTTGTTGCAGTTCATAATTGTGTGCTGTGCCTTTGTTGCAGTTCACAATTGTGTGCTGTGCCTTTGTTGCAGTTCACAATTGTGTGCTGTGCCTTTGTTGCGATGCACAATTGTGTATGCTGCCCTTTGCCTCTGTTGCAGTGCACAATTGTGTGTGCTGCCCTGTGCCTCTGTTGCAGTGCACAATTGTGTGTGCTGCCCTGTGCCTCTGTTGCCGTGCACAATTGTGTGTGCTGGCCTGTGCCTCTGTTGCAGTGCACAATTGTGTGTGCTGCCCTGTGCCTCTGTTGCAGTGAACAATTGCATGGTGCCCTGTGCCTCTGTTGCAGTGCACAATTGTGTATGCTGCCCTGTGCCTCTGTTGCAGTGCACAATTGTGTATGCTGCCCTGTGCCTCTGTTGCAGTGCACAATTGTGTATGCTGCCCTGTGCCTCTGTTGCAGTGCACAATTGTGTATGCTGCCCTGTGCCTCTGTTGCAGTGCACAATTGTGTGTGCTGCCCTGTTCCTCTGTTGCAGCCTTTAATAGAGTTCTCTTGATGTTTAAACATGACAAAATGTACATGATCTATGTAGAACTTGCCCAATGTTTGACAGGACTGAGATCAAAGTTTATAACACTTCAATCTAAAATCATGTGTTTGATGAAATATGGAGATTTCTAAAGGCTCCAAATCACTCCCAAAGCCACAACATGAAAATCAATGCTAGCTCTCCTCCCTTTCTGCCCGGACAGAAACATAACCCACCACTACTATAATCCTACACTCTCCCTGCCAGGGAAGTAGAGGTTTGGCGGCATCCCCAGCAGATTAAAAAATCCCCAGGGGGGCCCATGAGGGGTTGCTCCTCCACCTTCATGCTCGAGTAAATCATTTCATGCAAAAAGAAGCACTATTTGTCTTGGTGTTTAATTGTCTAGTTGTATCCAAGTTAAAATAAGGAAAAAAGGGCACTGTATAAGCCAGACAGGGCCTAATATAATCTCAGTACCATGGGCCTGTCTCATTTATTATTATTATTACTCTGCCGATTATCCTAGCGCCAGTGAGCACCATTTGTCCTGGCGTTATTCCCGTGATCCCCAGCTTATTTATGAATTTTTTCCTTCTTGAAATCTTTGGCGCTGTATTTTCCGTCACTGCGTTTCAGTGTTTTTTCATTACAAGAAATCACTGCTAGGAACAAAGGGGACAAACTTTAAAGTGCATTTAGACTGCGTTTTTAGTTGTTGGTGTCTAAATTACACATTGTTAAGCAAAAGAAGCCATTTAAATCGATTGTAATAACACACAAAAAAAACATCATCTAGGTCCTGTGCTTTAATAATTGACAAGTCCCAATGTAAGTTCAGAACAAATAAAATGTCTTGAGCTACAGCGCCAAGTTTCATCTGGTGCTGCTTTAACCAGAACGCCCGGCGCTGCATCATTTTCGGCATATAGTTAAATAACATACTAGCCAGCGGTCACATAGGCGCTAGCTTTTTTCAGTTATTAAATCTGACACTGGGTGCCACTGAGACCAAAAAACACTGACACTTCTTAAATAAGGCTGCAAGTTATGCCACTGCTAAGTGCACTTTATGTTTCTAGAAGAAAAAATATACTATTTTCAACAAAGGGTGACGTGGGCATATTAAAGAACATTTAACATTTCAATAAAAATGTTAATTAAGTATTGTTGAGAAATGCCATGTCAAGGGCATATATTCAGAAAACTATTTCAAAATATAATGAAGCTGTGTAGGTGGCACAAAGAAATGTATGTTCTTTCACTATTACACAGTGTAGGTTAAATATATAGTTTAGTTTATGATTTATTTGCCAGCATTGACACTGAGTGTTTTTATATTTATATTATAAAGCAAATCCTAGGACTAGATTAGCCTATCTTGATTATAACACTCTAGTTCTCATAAGCTATATTTAAAAAAAAAGGGAACATATTGGTTTTTATTTCATAAAACCAAACTCAAAGCAAGGGTGTCATTTATCTCCCCACTCATGTCTGTTGTTGGGTGGCATTACAGGCCCAGTCCAGTCAATTTTACTAGCAATAAAGACAGAAATAATATATATTTCTGGGTGGCTATAGTTGCATGCTCAACTTTTTGGGAGTGATTGAGATAGCATAGAGACATAAAGAGGTGATTTGCATGACTAGCCTAGGTGTCTCCAATTGTGTGGGGCAGATTCAACACCCCCCTATTGGAAAGCAGTAGCGGTAGGGGGCAAATGCAAGTAGGTTACCTCCTAGTTTAATGTGACCTGCAGTTTTCACATGTATTTGCAAATGTGTGCAACTAAGACCTCTGTCCATTTGCCCAGCCCATCTGTCCCAGTTGCCATGGTGAGTATAGGGAGACTTCCCTGTGGACCACACTGCTTTGGGGCCACCTGGACTGGTACCTCACCCAGACCCTGTGCTGGAATTTGCTAAGTGCTCTTATAACATCCCCACAACTCCCTGCCTATCTGGCCCCATTGTAACGCCCCCAGCCTATGCTTTGCCTCTGCAATGCTTATGGCCACGTCAGCATGGCTCTGGGGGTCTAACCCACTCTTGACACAGAATCTACCTTTACAATATTAAAGGTTCAGTATCATTTTTAAGAGCTGATATTTTCACTGATGATCTGATGAAATAAGATTGCAGAATCATTGAGCTTGGCAGTGAGAATGCCTGATCCCTAGCTCCCAGAGATCCATAAAAAATCGCCTGGGGACCTTCAGGCTTGTTAAAGAGTCTCACACCCACTTTCTAAATATTAGCCTTGATTCAAAGACACATTCATCTGGACTTCCGTAGCTATATGTGTATGTTTTTGTGTGTGTTTGTCATTTTTTTAGGTTTTTTCGTTGCATTTTCATTCGTACGTTCGTTCGAGCTCATGCGTATATGTGCTTTCGATGAACGAAAGTAAATCGGATCATTTGCATTAGTTCTGATCATTTTCCCATCTAAATCTGATATTTTGCGTTTGTTCAGATAACTTACGTTATAGGTATGGGCTTGCGTCTCATTCAGAGAGCTGATTGCCGAGGGACCAGCACCCTATAAAACCGCTTCATTTGCGATCCCCTTACGGGACCATTTTGACCTCGGATACCTTGCAATCACCATGTTTTGTGCCTTTGTGGAGGAACATCACCAACTCCAGCTAATGGGCATTGATTGTATCAGCAGGGCCGAGGCCAGATTGCACCGGCGACGCATGCATATCGATGGCATGCATGACGTTGAGCTGTTCGAGCTGACCAGACTTAATCGCGCTTCCCTCCATAAGTTGTATAGTAAGCTGCGCCTATGGTTAGCCTGCACCACAAGGAAGGGGCAAGCAATTTCAGGTATGACCAAGATGCTTGGCTGCCTGCAATTTTTGGCTAACGGCTCATTCCAAAGGCTGGGTGCCCTCTCCCCAGCCTACGCTGAGCCGCGCGCTATCCAAGTTTTTGGAAGGCATGGCTACCATTAGCTACCATTAGTCAGAAATATATTTATTTTCCTGACGACATGGTAGCCTGGAACGCGCTTAAGCTGGCATTTTATAATATCGCCAACATGCCCAACGTCATGGGTGGCATTGAATTCACCCACATTGCATTGGTCCCTACGGCAGCCGACGAGTACATCTATAGGCTAGTTCAATCGGTCATTTTTTTATATAGTTTACATAAATTGTATTTTAACTATCTATTAATCCTTCTTTGTAAATTGTTCCTGTGAAATAGCTTACCCTGTATATCTATTAATCCCTCCAAGTAAATTGTCCCTGTGATATATTTGGCCGTCTTTAGCTTCATCAATGTTTTTCACGTCCCAAAGCCAAACATTTTCATGTGGACCTTAATTAGTCATTTTAAAGTTAATCTTTAGTTGATCCAACATACATATCCTTTTTTTGGGCTAAAAAATACTTAGGTACTTAAGTTAGTGTTATTTGTATTGCCCAACATGTTTTTTGGAGCATGTTGGGAGTTAGTGTTTGAGTAGTTTACCTAGCCTTGCTAATTTTTGTTGTTTTTATTTTTTCCCAGGAACCGCAAAATGGGCCACTCACTGAATGTCCAGGCAGTGGTGGCCCCGGTTCCTTAGCATCCTTGCCGGGTTTCCAGGCTCATCCCATGACGCGTACATATTGCGACGATCTGGATTGTACCGTCGGTTTGAGTCTGGAGAATTCTCCGGTGGATGGCTCCTTGGTAAGTTGGCGCAAATAACGTCATTCACTTTTCAATGTATGTCTATGAATATAGTTGATGACCCATGTCTGAAGCTATGGCTATTTTTACCCCTTGATGACATGTTAAACCGGACTTTAACCATGATCTTTCGCAAAGCACACACCCTTAAAAATGATTTGCCACCATTTAAAAAGAATATATTTCTACTTTCTAGTAAATTACTTATTATTCTTCCAAACACTCGGCTGCAATTCTGTTCTTGACTTTATGATAGGGTCTGCACCATCTTTGCTCAGAAACAGGACACTTACTGAGTAGAGGGGAGCGGGATAAAGTGCAGGGGGCGGGTTAGAGCTGTGCTTGGCTCAGACATAGCAGATCTGGGGTTCTGAAAAGGTAAGACATCCAAGAATGCTGAGCAGCACAGTCCTAACCCAATTCCTGTTTGCAGTCTGCCTGATTTGCCCTCATCCGCCATCTTGGATGTTTAAAGGGTCAGAACATGCATTAGATGGTGTTAGGCTGTTTTGTTTTTTTAGCAGAGCAATCTGTATGTACAGGGTTTGTCTAAAATATAAGATAGGCTCGTAGTTAGGGGTAACGACCGCTTTTCACAAAATTTTTTGTTGTAATGTGTAATTTATGTTAGTATTTTCTTATTCTTTCAGGGGATTCCGACTATCTGCTTCTTCCCTGGCTGATGACGCCCGTCCTTCGGCCACAGAATGCGGCACAGGACACCTACAATCGGGCCCACCGGAAGACCAGGGCCTTTGGCCTGTTAAAAACACACTTCCGGTGTTTGGACCATACCGGGGGGGGCACTCCAGTATGACCCCAACAAGGTCATAGGCATCATACTGGCCTGCTGTGTCCTACATAACTTTGCCATCATGCAGCGGTATGTGGATCTGCCCCCCTCTCTACCCAGCCAGGACTCAGAAGACCACTACCGTGGCACACCTAGTGCCTCTGGCCAAGCTGTTCAGGCCAATTTGATTAATACCCATTTTGCCTAATTTGTTTGTCCTGTGTTTGTTTGTTGCATGTAATTATTATTTTATACAATAATTTGGCTTTGTGAATGCTTTAGTATTGTTTTTTGTATCAAATAGTAATGAGTTAATTACTAAAATATTCACACATGATTGGGCCCTGTTTGTTTAGAAAAACCTTCAGTAATCTCAAAATAACCCAAACATTAATGCATCAACTTAGTCAACAACAGCTAAAGTCCCATTCAATATATTTTTTTGAAATATTATAAATTGGAGTTGAAGAGCACTCACAGACTTCATGTACATACATAGTACAACAAAATATACATTGGTGCTGAATCAGGGCACCTAGCAATTGGCCACATCCAGGAGTTTTAAAGTAACGAACTCCAGCCCGAAGTTTCAATAACCAATAAAATAAACAGACATAGGGAGCAAGCATTTGCATGTCAATATTTGGCCAGTAATACATAGGGCCACATACACACCCTCTCCTGCTTGGCCACATTTGCCACAGGCACAGGTGGAAAGCAGCCAAACCTATGCCACATCCACGCCTGTAAATCAGTGGCCCACCCAAAAAATAACCCCCAGTCCAAATGCAAGTCCAGTCCAATCGTTGCCAGGGTTCTAGGTAGTAGTTTGCCAGCCCAGAATGTCCCCCAATCATGCCTAGAAACAGGATGAGCCAGACACAATTTCATTAGGCCAAAGCCTGCAGCGTGGCAGCTTGAGCGGCAGGTTCAGTGAGGCTTTATCTCAGGCATTGGCTAGTGGAGGTATCTCAGCACTCTAATGAGCTATATTGGTGAAAATCCAAATCATACAAGCAAAGCCATACAAAAGGCAATCTTGGTAGCGCTCACCAGACAGGTCAATACAGTGGGGATGTAGAGGAAAGATGTGGAGCAGATACAGGGCAAATAGCTGTTAAAATGGGTGTTGCCCATAAAACTCTGGTGGTGGGCCTTGGGGATGGCCCATCACTTGGGCATGTGTGGCATTCCTAATCTGCCACTGTTCCAACATGAGTCTATTGCTATTTCTAACTTCCTCGAGCATGCCTGTCAAATTATTAGTTAAGGTGGCCATGTGGCTGTTGCTCATCCTAAATTCTGTCAGCATGGAGGTGAATGTATTATTTAATGTATCTAATTGTGCAGTAAACTGCTCTGTGGTTCTTCGAGTCACCTGGCGAAATAAACGCCTCTCATGGAGCCACGCTGTCTCCAGGATCGGCACGCGCCTTCCCTGGGAAACTGGTCGACATTGCTGACTACGTCTCCTAATTTCCGGGGTTTGAGCGCCTGCAGATGCTGGACCTCTAGGGCGAGCAAGAGTCGCAGATGTGCTCTGCAAATCCTCTGCAGCAGAGCTACCACTGGGGACTGTAGGCTCAGTCTCTGCATGCTGCCCACGATGGCCTGGCAGCATGCGTCCAGCTTCACTCTGCTGCAGAGGATTTGGTGCAGTAGCATGTTGGGACCGTGGCAGATTATGTTCCAGGGGGGTCAGTTGTGAAGGTCCCATAAAGGTGGCATCCTCTTCCATCTCCTGGATTTCCTCCATCAGTGTGTGAGTCTGTTGGGACATGTGCAAAAAAAGGATACGTTTGGTCCCTAAATATATTAGTTATGCAAATTAGTCATGTTCATTCACATGCATCAGCAGAATCATCAAAATACACTTACCGTATATATCTGCTCCTGGCTCCTAGGCAGCACGGAAGATGACGGCGTGGTCAAACTGGATGAGGCTTCCACACTTGCTGAGGGTTGATGCTGGGCTGTATTGTAAATAAAAAGGCACGTAAACACCCAAATATCCATTGATGATCTGGATTACTACATATGCTTCAATAAAACACGTGGGCAAGCAGGAATGGCAACTCCCCCAACGGTCCAAGGTGACCTTTACTATGAAAGTCATTATCTGTTATATTTATGACTCACCCTGTACATACACATTGGTCACCTTAAATAATACAAACATGCATGTACTGCATGTTATGAGGCTTCACACATCCCTAAAGGGCCATTAGGGACCCACACTCAGCTTGCAAATGGCATTTGGCTTAAGAGTATGCTGGTGGGCATTCTTCCTATGTAGACCTTTCCCTGACCCCAGATCAGGAAGCGTTGGATATGATTGAGTAGACTCACATAACAGGCAGAGCTTTGCTAATATTAAGACTTTAATAGTGGCCATAAATACTCTCCAAGGTCATGTATGGCCTGGCAAATTTGAAAATGAACATTCTGCAGACATTACACACCCTGCTAAAACTGTAACCTCCCCTACAAGCCACTCCCTAGGGGCATGTGTTCATATATGGCTGTGAGCCTCATTATACATGTTTCAAACATTTCACATACACACTAACATTACTAACCTGCAGGAATAGTAGGGATGTCCGTGTCGCATCGCCCCGAGAGGCCCTCTAATGCCACGGGATGTATCAGCGCCAGCACCATCTCCTCAGCTCGGGTAAACTGTAATTTTGTGGGGAAGCCTCCGCCAGTTTGTAAGCTGAAAAATATAGGTTGACAAATTTAGGAAATTGGGCACAATACAAGAAGCAGACAAATGCACAACTCAAATATGTACCTGTAATTGCGCCGTTTATTTTCTTTCTTCCGTGCTGCATTCTTCAGGTCAGAAATTTTGCGCTGGATCTGCTCCACATCTTTAAGCTCCTCCCCCGCTGCACTGACCTGTCTGGTGAGCTCCTCCAAGATTTCATTTTTTTGCATTTTGCTTGTAGATTTTGATTTTAGCCCATATAGCTCGTCATAATGTAGGGTCAGCCCACTTGCCAATGCCAGAGTTTGGGCCTCACCAAACCTGCCACTCAACTGTCCTCGCCGCAATGTCTGGCCTATTGCTTGCTGTTCGGGATCATCTCTGGATGTAGGCAATTCGGGGGACATTCTGGGCTGGCTCTGTTGTGTTGAAATGTTGGACAGGTGGCTGGATAAAGAAGGGAGTGGACTGGGGGTCCTTGCCTGGGTGGCCACTGAACTTGCAGGCGTGGATGTGGCATATGGATAGCTGCTTGCCACCTGTGCCGGTGGCAAATGTGACCGAGGAGGAGAGGGTGTGCTTGAGGGTGTGGTGCTTCTGGTCCTGTCTTTGTGCCCTTGCCACTTGTGGTTCCTTGCCCCTGGGAGGTACTTGCACGTGGCTCTGGAGATGCTGAGCTGGCTGTGCTTGGCCTTCTGGGCCTGTGGGTCTTGCTCTTTCCATGGCCATGGGTGCATTTCCCACGTGGCTCTGGAGATGCTGAGCTGGCTGGGCTGGGGGTTCTGGGCCTGTGGGTCTTGCTTTTTCTATGGCCATGGGTGTGTTTCCCACGTGGCTGACTACATGCAGAGCTGGCTGGGCTGGGGCTTCTGGGCCTGTGGCTTTTGCTCTTTCCATGGCCATGGGTGTGTTTTCCACGTGGCTGACTACATTCAGAGCTGGCTATGCTGGGGCTTCTGGGCCTGTGGCTCTTGGTGGTTCCATTGCCACATTTCCCACGTGGCTCAGGAGATGCTGAGCTGGGTGGGCTGGGGCTTCTGGGCCTGTGGCTTTTACTGGCCTTGCCAGTGGAGCGTTCTTTCAGAATGGATGTGGTAGGCCGGGGAGGAGGAGATGGTGTTTTTTGGGGGCTGGGGCTTCTCACCCTCTTAGTGGCCTTTTTGGCGGGCGTACCTGCCTGCTTGGTTGTGGTCTTCTTCTTTGCCGCTGCCTCCTTTGCTTTGCTGGTTGTTTTGGGCTTAGCGGACTTGGTGGGTATTGTCGCCTTGGCCTGGCCACTGTGGCTGCGCATTTCCCGCACCTTCGGCGTTGGTATTTGTGCCCGAGTGGTCGGCTGTGAAGAAGCCTCCTCAGGCCGCTGTGGCATTTTGCTGCTGGCCTCATTGCCTGGTTTGGCCTTCTCGACTGTATTTTTTGGCTGGCATATTGAGACTCTCAAAGAGAATGAGCTGTGTGTCCAGGACCCTTTAAATCCTAATGACTGGGTATGATGCTTACGCGTTCGTGTACGTGTGCGTCCGGCCGTGCGTAACCCGGAAACCGCTGGGGCATTACTTATCTGCTGCGGACAAGAAGAAAGATGGCACCCACGATCTTCACCCACCAACAACAAGAGCTGATTATGCTCGTAAGTGTATTGTAATGACTTTAATTTGCCATCTAAATGCATGCCTAGGCCTTAAGGAAGCGCAGAAAGAAACAGTTATGTGTAAAAGTTTGTAAAACTCTGTGGCAAAGAGAAGTTATAGCGCACATGTGCGAACCAAGTTACTAACATCTAGAAGGATAGTTTGAGGCTAGAAATGTGTCTGGGAATGTCATTTAGTTAACTGATCTAATTGTGACAGATATTTGTATGCAGTTTGATCTAAAAACTATGTTTATTTTGTGTTTTTTAAACGATGCTTCAGCGCAGGTACGACTACCTGCCCAACTCTTTTCAGAAGACGGCCGTCGCCCTGGAGATCGTTTCCAGGATCCAGCATGTCTCGGAATCCACCTTCACCCATACGCAGATAATGCAGCATTGGTCGGACCTGAAACGGCTCCACATGCCCGGGGTGCGGCGATTTTTCCGGGCTCCATTTCCCAAGTAAGTCCATAGCGATTGCATGCTATATGTAATTAATACAGAAGGTAGGCCTTTATTCATAAATGCTTTTCTTTTCTAGTGCTGGAAATGGAGTACCGAATACGACGCACCCAGAGGCGCACAGGCCGACCAGTGCTGCATGAATCTGCAGCAACAAGTGAAGGTGGTGGATCTCCAGGGCAACAGTCCTACCCCTCCTCTGTAGGGGCCTCCGACCAGCCCCTGGACCTCTCAACAGAGGAGGGGCGTCACGGCGTGGGCAGGGAGTCGTACCAAGCGACGGAGCCCTTAGCCTCGGGTATGTGACTCTCAATGTAACCGCAAACACATATATGCTATTTAAACAAAAACTTCCCTTAATCTTTTTTTCTAGATGATTTCTTAGGTGAAGGATCTGGAGCAGGGACTGCAGCAGATTATGCCCAGGAGGCACATGGAGAAGGTGGGTGATGTCACACACATTCAAATTGTCATTTGCTTACTGTTGACTCAGACATTAGAAGTGACCCTATTTGACATTTCTCTACAGCCTCAACTTCCCAGCAGTGGCAGGTCCCAGAACCCAGGGTGGTCCCAGAGGTCGGCCACCAACGAAGTAAGTTGTAATGTCATTCTTTTGAGTATGTGGCAATTTACATGATCACCAAGATACCTAAAGCCATAGTCAATGGCATTAGCATAATGGCATATGCCCTCTTCCTTAGAATAATTACTTAGCATAATGACATATGCCCTTTTCCTTAGATTAATTACTTAGCATAATGACATATGCCCTCTTCCTTAGATTAATTACTTAGCATAATGACATATGCCCTCTTCCTTAGATTAATTACTTAGCATAATGACATATGCCCTCTTCCTTAGATTTATTACTTAGCATAATGACATATGGCGTCATGAGTTAGCTTGCCACCTAAAAAACATTCCATCCACAGCTGAGAAACATGTATTTGCCAACAAATAATGTTTGTTTCTTTTTTATACAGGGACCACACGTGCCAGAGTGGCAGCAATGAGTGAAAGGGTCCTTCAGTTGGTGGCCAACATGCATGAGCTGCGTGACTCGTTGGGGACCACAGAAGAAGACTAATGTTCTGGGTCCTGCCATTGCTATGTATATAGTTTTTAATGTTTTTATTCTAAAAAATGTTAAACATTTTTACATTTTATGTTTTTTACAAAAAAAAAAATAAAAAAAAAGTTTATACATTTTTATGAACAAAACGTTTAAAAAAAAGCCATAAAAAATTACACAAAAAAAAAAAATTACATTACCACAAAACGAATGGGCCAAGAAATATTTAGAGATGAAGATTCACATGACCGCGAAGTGATTTGGGTACATTTTAGGGGTCAGAAATGGAAGAAGAACCTAACCGTTAAGTGATTTGGGTAAGTTTTAGGGGTCAGAAATGGAAGAAGAATGAGAGCGCAAAGTGATTTAGCTAAGCATTGTAGCACAAGTGAGTGAAGCAAATATGTAGGCGAGCACTTTAATGAGTTAAGTTTGCAGTGCGCAGGCGTAAGATCATTAGGATTTTCGTCTGGACGATTATTTCTTGTAAAAGGTAAACAGAATCTAACGGCAAACGTAAAGGATTCGTTCGAGGATACGATGGAAAAAGGGCAAAAACGAAAGCCGACGTTGTAACATGAGAAAGAAAAATGGAAAACGAAAGCTGGAAAATGACATTCTCGTTGGCATATGAACGGACGAAGACTTAGAATCGCTCGTACACTCATACGAGAGCGGGAAAATTAAAAAAAAAAAACAGATCGACACAAAAACAAAAGCCTTTTTTTGTCTCTCTGAATCAACCTTATTGAGTGGGAGGTCTCATTGTAAAGGTCTCTCACAAAAAAGAAGAAAGTTTAGTAAATTGCTCCCCTAAAGCCTCCTTCTGACAAAACCTATTTGAGAGAGCTTAACTCCATGCAGACGTTCTGGAATAACAGGCTGATTCTTTGCTGCAGAACTGCATGGGAGCGGCCATCTTGTCACACACATAAGCATGAGGGGAGAGCTGTGCCAGCAGCAGCCCACACAAAACTGAGAGATAAATGCCTCAGAAACAAGGGCAGCTTGTGTATTATGTTATATAAACGCACACACTGAATAACCAGCTGCTAAAGAGATTGTGCTAAAGCTGCAACAATGTATCTTTATCACTGTCCACTGACGACTCTGGATTTACCGCACACCATTCAGTCAGTGTATCTTCCTAAATGATAAAATTCTTTCAGATGTGCAGTAGATCAGTGAGTTCAACATATAACCAAATTGGGAAAAATGAACACCAAACAAAATTATGCCATAAACGTCATGTTTTTTTTAATGCTCATAGGTATAGGTGTACAAGTAAGTGCAATATATATATATATATATATATACAGTGAAAAAAAGTAAGGGTTCTATAGCACCACAGAGACCTACAGCTGGTCATACTGATATGTAGCAAAGGCAATGGGGTCATATAACTACAAATAGTATATAAAAGTGTCGGTAGACATATTAGTAGTACATAGCTTGCTTTACATGAATGGCAGCATGGCCTCTTTTAACATGAAGTACAAAAGGCATAACATAAAATTTTAAAAGAAGCAACAGAGTACAACGAATAAGTTTACAGGCTGACCGCAGGGTTGGAGACACCTCAACGTTTCGGTCAAATCAGACCTTTCTCAAGAGGATGCGGAGAAAGGTCGGATTTGACCTTTCAGGAATCAGGAGAAAGATACAGTACAATAAATGTGTAAAAATTATATATACCATATTTTTCACTCTATAAGACGCACAAGTGGGGGGAAATGCCCATTCGTCTTATTGGGCGAATGTGAAAAAAAAAGGAAAACAGTCAACTCACCTTCTACTCGTGGTGTCCCCGCCATCCTCACTGTATCTGCTGCCTTCTGCTATGGGTAATGGGGGGATTCTGTCACATATTCTGCTATTGGGTGATGGGGGATTCTGTCACACAGTCTGCTATGGGGGGGCTCTTTCACACAGTCTGCTATAAGGAGATGGGGGCTCAGTCACACAGTCTGCTATGGGGGCAATGGGGAGATTCTGTCACACAGTCTGCTATCAGGGGGCTCTTTCACACAGTCTGCTATAAGGAGATGGGGGCTCAGTCACACAATCTGCTATGGGGGCAATGGGGAGATTCTGGCACACAGTCTGCTATGGGGGGCTCTTCTATAAGGAGATGGGGTCTCAATCACACAGTCTGCTATGGGGGCAATGGAGGGATTTTGTCACACAGTCTGATATGGGGTGTTGGGAGGATTCTTCCACACAGTCTGATATGAGGGTGATGGGGGGGCTCTGTCACACAGTCTGCTATGGGGGTGATGGGGGGATTCTGTCACATAGTCTTCTATGAGGTTATGGGGGGTTTTGTCACAAGTCTGCTATGAGGGTGATGGGGGGCTCTTTCACACAATCTGCTATATGGTGATAGGGGATTATGTCACACAATCTGCTATGGGGTGATGGGGGGCTCTGTCACACAGCCTGATATAGGTTCAAGGGGGGGGTTCTAATTATTTTTTAATAAAGGATACATAATAGTACAATCCTTCATTTTGTGCCCTGGTGTTACCCCCAATTCGCCCCCCTCTGCCACCAATAAATAACCCATAATTCATATGTTTGTAAGGAAGCAGAATGAATGTTAGTAACAAATATATATGCTTTCATCTATAATGGATATATATATATATACACACTATTAATGAACTTTCTCATGATAAATAAACATACATTATTACCCCAAAAATGTAGGAATTTTTAAACATAATTAAATAGAAAAATATAATAAATATAAGGAATTAATAGAACAGATTTAATCTATTAGATACATATAATGTTTATATATGTATGGCCTACATCTTAGTCCAAAATTATTATTTTTTTTATTAATACATTAATTATTAGCGCAAATTACGACGGCCAACTAGAAACGGAAATCTAGTATTAAGAAAAAAGATCCATCTAGATTCACAATTCAACAGCATCCGTCTTAAATCTCCTCCCTCTTCCTCTTGTTTTTAACTTATCTATTATCTGTAATGTTAAATTACTAGCATCCCCTCTGCAGTGTTTTGCGGCGTGAGAAATATTTGTAGTGTATATCTTATTTATTTCACCCATGTGTTCCATAATACCCTTTTTACATGGCCTGTTGGTACAGCCTACATATTGCTTCCTACATAATGTGCATAATATAAGGCACACCACCCCCTTAGTTTTTCAGTTGAAAAATTCTTTAATTCTATTTTTTAATTTTACAAATTGAACAAGGTGGTTTACCACACCTGTAGGCCCCCTTTAATGTTAACCAGCTGTCAGAAGAAGTGTTTTTTTGTCTTGGAAGTAAACTTGGGGACAGTAAAATAAGTAAATTTGTGGCTCATTTTGCAGCCAATGTTATGTCATTTTGAATGAAAGGTTGGCGTTTTGGATCAGTTCTTAAAATGGGTAAATTTCGATTTATAATGGCAACAACTTGGTTATAGTCTGTGTTGTATGTAGTTGTAAATATAGGTGTATCTGACATACTTCTACTTTTCTTATGTACCGTATATTGGTAACTAATGTGCATCTATCTCTATCAGCCACCTTTTTTATAGCTCTCTCTAGAATATGTTGTTGATAACCAGGTTTTTGTAAACAGTTAGCAGCTTCTATTTCCATATTTTCATAAGTGTCTGGGTCTATGCAATTACGTTTCAATCTTAGAAATTCCCCTGTAGGGATGGCTTTTATGATATGCGCAGGATGAAAACTTTGTGCATGTAAAATGCAGTTTCTTGCCGTAGGTTTCCTGTAGTTACTAACAATGATCTTATCCCCAGCTGTTGATAACTGTAAATCAAGATAGATTGCCTTATGTGAGTCATAAGAGGCTGTAAATGTCATTACTATTCATATATTGAACAAAAGACTCTAAGATGGAAGTACAATCAACCCAAATCATAAGCAAATGGTTGATATAACAAAAAAAGGAATACATTTTACTTCTAAAGGGACTTAAATTGATATTGATAATGTACAGTTCATCCCACCAGCCAACATATAAGTTGGCTAGTGAGGGGGGCAAGGCTCCCTATTTTGTAGAAAATAGAATCAAATAATAAATAATTGTGGGTCAGAAGAAAATTCATTGACATCAACAGGAATTCTACAAGTTCCTCTGAATATGAAGAATATTTTTCAAGACGATATTTGGTCACCACTAGTGCCAGGTTATGTGGGATCACCGAGTATAGTGATGTAATATCCATGGTACACCACAAGGCTTGTGGGGGCCAGACCTATATTTTGTATCAAATGTATGGTATCCTTAAGGAAACCCAGTAACAACAGGACAAGGGGCTGAAGTTTAATGTCCAGCCACTCTCTCCACCAGCCCCCCTATACCCGTAACTATAGGCTGACCCAAAGGGGGGATGCCCTCCTCGTGGATCTTGGGAAGGTGGTATAAGACTGGCACAGAGGGGGGCAGCACCCTCAACCAACCTGATTCTTTTTGGGTAATAACACCTATTGCCAAACCCTCGTCTATCAATGAGAAATTGAAATTGTTTAGTTGCATCCCCTGTTAATTGCACATATATTGTAGTTGATGCTGTGTGACATTGGTGTAATCTGATCTATTTAAAATGACTCCTGTATAAATATCTGTGTTGTGTATGTTTATTTATCCTGAGAAAGTTCATTAATAGCGTGTGTATAACATTCATTCTGCGTCCATACAAATAAATAAACATATGAATTATGGGTTATTTATTACTGTTATTGTATATTTTCTAACCTTATATTAATTGATTAATTTTATTGCCCTATTCCCCCTTTATTGCTATGTGGAGGGGGTGGACTATTTCTTTCTTTTCGACTATTTAGAAAAAGAGAGAATGAAGGAAATATGGAAAAGCAAGATAAGAAAGTGAGAGAGAGAAGGAGATGTAAATGAAAGAATGTGACAAGATGGAAGGAATGTGGGAAAACGAGAGAAAGAGAATAAATTAATGAATGAGGGAATGAGATTGATATAGTAGGAATGTAAAAAAACAAGAGGAGGAGACAGAGTGAGGAAGCCAGTGAGTTGAATAGGCTACGAAACGAGAGAAAAATATAGGAATGCAGAGAAAGAAAGAAATAAAGCGAGAAAATAAAGAGCAAGTGAAAGAAAGAAAGAAAGAAAAAATAAGAAAGAAAATGAGAGAGAGGAAAAAATAATGTAACGAGAGAGAAAAGGGAAAGAAAAAAGCTGAAAAGGAGAGATGTAGGGAAGGTAAAAAAGGAAAAGATGTGAAGAAGCTGAAAAGAGAGGCAGACAAGACTACGGTAATGAGAAATATGGAGGAAATGTGGAATTGATGTGGAAAAGGGGAGGGAGTACAGAAAGAGAGGAAAATAGAGGGATCATGATATAAAGAGAAAGAAGGAGAAATGGAAATTGAAGAAAAAGAAAATGGTAAAAGAGAATTATAATGTATGTGCAAAAATGAAAGGAGATGAGGATATTTGGAAAAGAGAGACTTGGCTGGCCAGCAGAGATCTCCTGGTGGCCCCTTAGGCACCCTGTGGGACCGCACACCCCAGGGCCAGCCATGGTCTGCTGCTTATAATTCATTGTTTTTGCAACATTTGAGCTGAGTTCTCCTTTGTGCAGAAACAAAACCAAGTCTCAAGTTCAAAATAATTTAAAAGGTTGACCACCATTGGCACAGAACCCGGCTGCATTTAGTTAGATCTTCAAGTGTCTTCTTGGAGCATAGCATATCTTGAGTGGTTAAAACAACCCACATCACACGTCTTAAATGTGTTAAATCAACATGACTTTTTGTTTTATTCTCACTTTTCACCCTCTTATCATTTGCATGCTCTGCTATTAACTTGTTCAGACAAATTGAGATAATCTCTGTGTTTTTTATCCTTGGTCTGGCAGTGGAAAGGGAAGGAATGTCTAGTTTTCTTGCAGCTGCAAGGTTACTTAAAGCAGACTACACTCTCCCTGAGTAGGGAATCTGGATGAGTATATACAGAGTGTCTATATTTATTATTAGTGTGTGCTTATATTAAATCTCCCCCCATACCTACCAACATTTCAGGGTGGGAAAGGGGGGCATTTGTTAAATTAGGCCACACCCCCTCCTTGATTGATAGATAGGAAATAATAAAACAGTTAAAAAACACACTACAAATACTGTAAATAGGTGAAAGAATCCGTTATTGGTGCAGATCTGCATGTTAAATCTCAAAGAGGGACAAATGAGAACAACGAGGGGCAGGGGAACACAGACTCAAAAGAGGGACAGTCCCTCCAAATGAGGGACACTTGGAAGGCATGCTTCCCCTAGATTAGAGTGTGTGCCCTCTTCCATTGTAAACTGGTGTCTGAAAACTTTTATTAGTTTATAGCAGCAGATTTATCTTTGATGGTTCACTTTTTTTTAAAGTAAGTTTGGGATATGTTTGTATGTAAGTCAGGGTCTTTGTCAGGTCAGCATTAAAGTGAAACAATACCCAGGGCTGCCTGTCATTCCAATGGGATGCCCTGCTGTGTGAAACCCCCCAGGTTGCTCGTATTTACTCACCTGTCCCCGGTCCGACGCATGCATGGGCTGTCGTCCAATCAGAGCCACTCGCCGTGCCTTTGTAACTGCCTCTGATTGTTTACAATAGGGAGCGAGAGGCTGCATCCCCTATATCTTAGGGGTGTGCCTGCTCTCCTGCCCTAGCTATTCAAATAAGCTGGGACTGGGGCACGTGTGACGCTGGGGACTGCTCTCACTCCCCATTAAAGCCTATGAGAACTGTGATATATTCACAACAAACAGGTCTGATTGGACAAGAGCCTGTGCATGCGCCCATGGACTGGGAGGGGGTAAGTTGTACTGGGCGATCGGGGTGGCTTCAAAATCGGATGCCCCTGGGGCATGGAACAGAACCTGGCTTTATTCCGCTTTAAAGCTCAAGTCTGGGCATGTGTCTTCCCAGTTTAGCACATTCTAAATTCTTCTTTATACTTTAAACCTATGGCTGGCCCAGCAGTCAAAAACTCCACCATTTCTTTGCCAGCAACGTGTAACCACAGAGTAAAATCCATCATCTACCAATCAGGGTGAGGCTCACCAGCCAGGCATTTATTTGAAGCACAAGAAGGAACCTGTAAGGTCCTGTAGGTTGTGCCAAACTTGGATGAGCAGGGGAGAGGAATAGAAGGTGAAGGAGAAATCTGGTGAACCTGCTTGCTGGAGCTGAGTTTTGGGACTAAAGTCAAAAAATGCTTAAAGGAACATTTCAGAGTTAAATAGGCCTGCTTTCTGCTGGCTGTCAGGGCGACATCTTTCAATCACCAGCACTTTGCATTCCCTGACAAACCTTGTTTCCTTGTGCTGACTCATTTTCCAGAGTCCCCAAAATGGACTGCCTTCTGAAGCGACCCTCAAATTAAAATATGCATGAATGAGCCATTATCTACTGATGAGGAGAGCCTGCAGAAGGGAGGAAGCTCATTGGAAGTTATTGAGAAATATAAAACAGGCTGAATGATGGCTGGATAAAAGATGCAGGCCCTAAGAACCAGGGAGTGCAGAAAGCAAGCTAATTTAGTCCTTTGCTTGGAATATCCCTTTAACTCGATATGCAGGAAGTAACAACACAGCGGTAAATTACCAGCTATCGGCAGATGAGCATCTGTATAGCAGCGCTTACAGTGACCGCTAGTAGACTCTGTGATTGGCTATCACGAGCTGTAACAGAGTGCCTCAGTCGCTGTAGTAACCTGGCCGACATTGATGAATGAGATGTATGTTAAGTGTTTTAACACCAGTACAGTGTTGCAGGGAGTGAAAGGTAGCGCCAGCTCAGTGCGACCGACTCTCAGCAACTCACAGCATATTCAACAAAAAAAAACAGGTGCTCTGGATCTGATCGCTTTAGCATAGAGCGCCAGACGCTGTGTGATTAAAGTCTGTTTTTGAACAAATATACACCAGTAACAAAGGGAAAACACATGGAATAACATTGTTGTAACATTGTGACATTAATACTTTAATACCAGACCTGTAATGACAATTCTGCATAAAAATATAAAACATCTAAAAAGTTTTAAAAAATGACAATTGAATGACATTGAAAAAAAAAATGAAAAACAAAAAACCATGTTTTCAAACAGAAGAAAAGGAACGTCCATTGAAATGTATGGGAGAGCGTCAGGTAGCGACAGGTAATACCTGGTGCTCTGAAAGCTAGAGTGCCGACGCTATACGCTGAGCTGCCTGTAATACATGTGACGCTACAATTTTGCGTTCACCAGACACTGCCTGCTGCTACGAGGCACTACCTGCCGCTATCCCTTCATGAATATCCCCCATAGAAAACTCTACAGCTGTGCATTTGTCACAGCGCCATCTAGTGTCATAACCTGCAACAGCTGCAAACTGCAATAAACCTAACAAAAGGTAATAATCACATTCCGAGACAAGCTGTAAGCTGTTGCAAAAGTATCATATCTCCAACAAACCCTCCCTTCCTCTCCCCACCCCAAAGCCTGATCCCAGGAATTTTAAAGTGGACCAAAACCCAGGATTAGTCCTGGGTTTGGTCCTTTCCCTGGGGGCACCCTGGTCGGGGGTGCCCCACTGTGTGAAATCCTCAGAGCCGCTGCTCTTAGACGTGCCGTGGGACCAGGATAAGGTGAGTTGCTGCGGCGATCTGAGGGGGTTTGACAACAGTGGGGCACCCCCGACCAGGGTGCCCCCAGGGAAAGGAGCAAAACCCAGAATAGTCAAAACTTTTGACTATCTGGGTTTTGGTCCACTTTAGGGGCCTGTCCAGGTGAGAAACATAAAACATTATACACACAATTTTTCCCCTCGCAATGCTTCCATTTGGGCCAAGAGATATAATCCCTTGGCTCAATGACGTCAATGACCATGATGGTCCACCTCCACTCCATTCGCTGCTAGACTGCCCACGCACACTCCATTGAAATAAGTACAGTGCAGAAGTCACTCTCATTGTGCCTGAGACTGCAACAAGGGTCACCAGAGACTGGTAGTCGTGTATGGGTACCATTGGACCTGGAAAGTTTTATACTACTGGACTAGGGCAGAAGCAATGTTGTGAAGAAAAAGTTAGTATGTGTTTTTTTGTGTTTTGCGTGACGTATCCCTGATGGAAGTGGGGCACTGTATGGGGGCTGTCCAGATTCTGGGGATGGCGAGTGATGGTGCCATCATCCAATCATAATCCCAGATGTCTGGCACACTTGGAAGCTGAGACTACAGTATTTAGCTTCTAGCAAGGGAGCAGGAGGATAGTAAAGAAGATGGGCTTTTCTTCTTATGTGTAAAATACTTTACTGGAGGGTGCACACCAGAAGGGTTGAGGTGTTGGTAGCAGACTTTAGGCTACTGTAAGGGAACCCATAGCAGACACACTTCTCAATCTGTAGCATACCCCTAGATTTACTAATTTACTAATAAAAATACCATTTTGTGATTACTCACCTGTAAAATGGGTATTATAAGTCACACACCCCGCTTCCACTATTCATGACATATGGGGTTATGGTCCAGTAGAGGGCGAACTTCTGCATGAAAGCAAAAAAGAAGCCCCTCACGGTCCATAAATACTTGGGACCTCCCACACATTCCCCAGTATAGGACAGCAGTAAGGAGACCAGGAAGAGCCAATAAAACATTCTTAACAATAAAAGGTTCACCATATAAAGGATCCAGAATACCAAAGGGCGGGATGAAGCGGGGTGTGTGACATACTTATAATACCCATTTTACAGGTGAGTAATCACAAAATAGTATTATTCCAAGTATGTCACACACCCCGCTTCCACTATTCATGACATATGGGACATCCATCATGGGTGGGGATCCAAATACAGCAAAAAAATGCACCAATTTAAACCACTGCAGCTTGCAGAACCTTGCGGCCAAAAACAGCATCCGCTGAGGCCCGCACATCAACCTTATAAAACTTGGAAAAAGTATGAACGGAAGACCAAGTAACAGCCTTACAAACTTGTTCAACAGAAGCCTGGTGCTGAAAGGCCCAGGAAGCCCCAACAGCACGAGTAGAATGAGCAGTGATCTTAAAAGGAGGAACCCTCCCCTTAGCGGAATAGGCCCCAACAATGGCCTGACGTATCCATTTACTAATGGTAGACTTGGCTGGCGCCAAACCTTTCCTGGGCCCAGAGGGCACCACAAACAAGGCGTCCATCTTACGAAAAGGAGAAGTAGCGACCAAATAGTACTTCACACAACGAACCACATCCAGAGTGCAAAACCCTCTCCTTGTCATTGCTAGGCCTAGGACACAAGGAAGGGAGAACTACATCCTGATTGAGATGGAAAGCGGAAACCACCTTAGGAAGGAAATCTGGTTTAAAGCGAAAAACCACCTTGTCCTGGTGTGTCTCAAAGTAAGGGGCCTGAATAGACAGAGCCGCCAACTCAGAGACACGCAGAACAGAAGTAATAGCCACCAAAAAGGCCACCTTTTGAGTGAGCACAGAAAGTGCCACATCCTGCATCGTCTCAAAAGGAGGCCCCTGGAGGGCCGAGAGAACCAAATTTAGGTCCCAAACGGGAACCAAAGGCTTTCTAGGGGGCCGAACATGAGTGACCCCTTGGAAAAAAGTCTTGACCAGATGATGCAAAGCAAAAGACCTTTGAAAAAAGACAGCCAGGGCAGAAACCTGACCCTTCAAAGTACTGAGCTGGAACCCCAGATCCAGACCGTGTTGTAGAAACTCCAAAATCCTAGGAATTGAAAACACCCTGCAAGGTAAGGCCCTAGCCTCACACCAGTCAATATAGGACTGCCAAGTCCTATAGTAAATGGTAGAGGAAGACCTCTTCCTAGCTCTAATCAAGGTTTGAATAACCGCCTCAGACAAACCTTCCTCCCTCAGGGTGAAGGTTTCAGCAGCCACGCCGTCAAAGTAAGCGTTTGTAAATTGGGGTAAAGTAGTTGACCCTGAGAGATCAGATCCGGAAACAGGGGCAGCCTGTACTGATCTACCGCCAATCTTATGACGTCTGCAAACCAAACCTGTCTCGGCCACCTTGGGGCCACCAGAATTGCTGGTGCCCCCTCTAGAGCCAGCTTGCGCACTACCTTGCCTACCATGGAGAAGGGGGGAAACAGGTACAGAAACCCCAGATCCCTCCAGGCAAGGGACAAGGCATCCACTGCCAGGACCAGAGGATCCTGAGACAGAGATACAAATGTTGGGAGCTTGTGATTGTGCCGAGAGGCAAAGAGATCCACTTCCAGAGTCCCCCACTTGTGACACAGGGCCCGAAATACCCTGTGATTGAGAGACCATTCACCTAGGCGAGAGAATCCACTGCTGAGGGAGTCCGCCTCCGTGTTCTCCACTCCCGGAATGTACACTGCCGAGATGCAAGGAACATTGCTCTCCGGCCATGTCAGAATCAGAGAGACTTCCCTGAGGGCACTCCTACTGTGAGTCCCTCCTTGGTGATTGATGTAAGCTACCGCAGTTCGATTGTCTGATCGAACCTGAACCGGTAAGCCATGTAGGTGGAATGTCAGACGTGACAGAACCAAGCGGATAGCTCTGAGCTCCAAGACATTGATTGGGTTCTGAGCCTCCTGAGGACCCCACAACCCATGGAACTGATGATCCTTCCACTGAAGGGGCTGCCGAACCCGGGGAGACATCAGAAAAGACTGATCCAAGGACTGTGGACATCTGTCCCATTTCAGCAATAGGAGTTGAAGCGACCTCATGTGGAACTGAGCAAAGGGGGCTGCCTCGAAGGAGGCCACCATCAAACCTACCAGAGTCATCCCTAGCCGGTTAGAAGGGCAAAGATTGGTCAGGAGAACACGTATCAGATCCAGAACACTCTGGCCTGACTGGTATCCAGATTCATGCTCAGAAAAGAGATCTCCCTTGATGGGGAGAGAGAAGGCTTGGGGTGGTTGATCACCCATCCGAACCTTTCCAGCGTCGCCACCACCGTCCTGGTGTCCAACTCCGTCTGGCAGAGGGAAGAAGCTGTGATGAGTAGGTCGTCCAGATACGGCACAATGCGAATGCCCTGGGCTCTGAGCAGGGCCATTATGCCCGCCAGAACCTTGGTAAACACCCTTGGTGCCGAGGTCAGCCCGAACGGGAGGGCCACAAACTGAAAATGCTGATCTCCAACCACGAACCTGAGAAATCTCTGGTGTGCTGGGAAAATTGGTACATGAAGGTAAGCATCCTTGATGTCTGTGGACGTCATGAAATCCCCCTGACGAAGGGAACCAATGGCTGAGCGCAGAGTCTCCATGCGGAACTTCTTGGTTCTGATGAACCTGTTGAGAAGCTTCAAATCCAGAATGGCTCTTATGGAGCCATCTTTTTTGGGAACCGTGAAGAGGCTGGAATAATAGCCCCGGCCTCTCTCTGAAAGAGGCACCGGGCAGATGACCGCCATGTCCAGGAGATTCTTTACAGCCAACAGGATCCCCTGCGCCACCCGAGGATCCGATGGCCCCCGAGACCTTATGAATCTGGGAGGAGGCCGGTACTCGAACTCCAGTTTTTACCCAGACGAGACCACTTCCAATATCCACTTGTCTGTGACCTCCTGGGCCCAGACCTGGAAGAAGAGCCGCAGCTGTCCCCCACCCGCTAGGGTGAGGGCGCCTCTTCATTGCTGAGCCGGCTTGGCAGCAGGCTTGGGCTTGGAACCCCAGGTAGAGGCCGGACGGGCGCGTCCCCTGCCTCTGTTCCAGGAATCACCTCTGAAGCTAGAGTAGGCAAGACCTCTGCCCACTCTGGCACCACGAAAGGAAGGATTGAAGGAGCTTGCCCCCCGAAAGGAGCGACGCTGCTTCTTACGCTGAGGCAGCTTCCCACCTTTTGCCACAGAATCCAATTTGTCACCAAACAGCCACATTCCCAGGAAGGGCAGTGCTGTGAGTGATTTCTTGGCCGCTATGTCAGCCGCCCACTGGCGTAGCCATACCGATCTACGCATGGCCACCAGCAGAGCCGAGGTTCTACTACACATGATAATAGTGTCATCCATAGCCGCCAACACAAAGTTCATGAACAATTCACACCTCTTAAGGGCTGTGAATTCAACACTGGCCGGGTTGAGTTGGGACCCTTTTAACATGTCCCTAACCTCAGACCTGGTAGCCACAGCCACGAGTGCAGAAGCACAAACAGGCCGCAAGGCTGAACCCACACTGGCAAAGGCATGGCATGCCATCTGATCAATGCGCTTATCCTCGCCATCCTTAAAGTGGACCAACACCCAGGGGGGATCGGCCCGGAAATCTATAAGATTCCCGGACCGATCAGATCCCTCCCCGCGGGGCATCCGAAATCGGGATGTCCCGCAGGGAGGAACCCCCCAGGAGGCCCACAATCCTCACCTTACCGGCGATCCAACGGCGCATGCGCGAGACACGGCCGCGTCTCTCGCTTCCCTCTAGCAGGGCGCGCTCCCGCGCCGGCCGTTTTGTGAATGGCCGGCGCAGGCGCGCTCCCTGTTAGAGGGAAGCGAGAGACGCAGCCAATGACAGCGCTCTGGTATGCGCATCCAAGCGGCTTTGGACGCGCATACCAGAGCTGCTCTGAGCGCTGTCATTGGCCGGACGAGGTCACGTGGGAGCGGGGAGAGGTGAGTTTTTGCGGCGATCGGGGGGGTTTCAGACAGCGGGCACCTAAGTGGACCAACACCCAGGATAGTCAAAATCCTGGGTGTTGGTCCACTTTAAGGGTAGTGGCGTCAGGAGTATGTACAACGGAGGTGTTGGACAATTCTAAGATGGGCGCGTCGACCTCAGGAGGGGAAGACCAGCGCTTCACCGCGTCCACCGGGAAGGGAAACTTCCTATCCCATCCCTGCGGAACACCGGGAAGCCGACTCGGCTTCTCCCATTCTCTAAGAATCATGCTGTCAAAATGATCCTGATTTGGAAACTCCAAGCGGGGCTTAGATGAGCCAAAGAATTCCCCCTTCTTCGGAGGGGCCTCCGCTGGAAGGGAAATATCCAGAACCTCTAAGAGATGGGCCCCAGACTTTGGGGGTATCCACAGCATTCCCCAGCGCCTGCCCGGCATCAGAATCAAGGAACTGCAGTTCTTCAGTCTCAGATTCCCCAAACAATTCCCCCTCCTCAAGAGGGGAATAATCAGACCAGTCAGGGGAGTCATAATCATCAAAATCAAGTACCGGCGTAGCCGGTGACAGATGCCTTTTCTTAGCAGGGGCTTTTCTGCCCACTGAGCTAGAAATAATTTTCTCTAGGTTTTCTCTGAAGGGAACACAATTATGCTGAATAATGATTAAAAAGCGGGGCCCCGGGAGGGCGCTCACGTGTCACACAAGATGGCATCCAGCAGCACAGCAATCGAGAGAGAGAGAGAGGGAGAAGGAAGGGCGGGCCAGCGCGGATCGCGTGCCATGCCTGGTCCCGCCCCCCTTCCCTCACAACCAGCAGTGCGGTACCCAGCTATAGGCTGGGTTCCGCAAAAAAGCGCCAACAGGAGGGGCGGGCCGCGGCAGCGAGCGAGCGCCCGGCCCCGCCCCCTCGACACTGCAGCCTGAGGGGAAGAAGCTCCCCTCAGCGTATAACAAAAAAAGTGATCTGTGCACACCACAAGCACACTATATCACACACACACAGTATAAACAGTGAAAAGCTGAGCAGGAAAAGACCCCCCCCCCCCGGAGGGCTACGAGGGGGACCCGGAAGGGGGGGAGATCCCGCACCATGGGTGTAAGGGATATACACATAAATATATATTAATATATATATATATATATATATATATATATATATATATATATAGGGACAGGGCATCCCAAACCAGGATCACCAACCCGGATTCCGCCTACCCCTTAATATGGGGTCTCACGGGGGAGCATGGCTCCCTGAACACCTATTAAGGTGATTCCTACCCTCACCCGGACCTGCAGCCGAGGCTGGGAGGCTAGTATAGGGACTTACAATTTAAATGTCCGGGCAGAAATAGGGCAAAAACCTACCTGCAAGGAAGAGAAGCAGACATCTTTTGACTTGCTCGCCGTCCTGCAGAGAGGGAACTGGGGAATGTGTGGGAGGTCCCAGGTATTTATGGACCGGGAGGCGCTTCTTTTTTGCTTTCATCTCTTCAGAAGTTCGCCCTCTACTGGACCATAACCCATATGTCATGAATAGTGGAAGCGGGGTGTGTGACATACTTGGAATATGAACATTTTATATATTTATATTAAGCATATGATTGACTGAAGTGAACATTGGTTCATGAAGTTCCCAAGAGGCTTAGAACTGCCATTCAGTGTGTTTTGCATGCCAACTGATTTCATTGTTTTGTATGAATTAATGTTGTTTGGGAGAAACTATTGCTAGAAAGAAACAAAGCTAATGACAATTCCAGGAGTGTATTTGTTTGGGTGTGTGAGCTAGTTTTTTTCACTTCTTTTGTTACAGTTAATCACATCAAGGCAGCGTTGTGATAATGATATCAGGAAGGACACATTCATCTGACTTTGGCCGCAGATGTTTGGTTTAGGTTTGCGTGGGCTTTTTCTTTTTCTACTGACCTGTTAAAATCTAGATGTCATTGAAAATGTTTAGATTCCCTCTGCTGTGTAGCAATTATATACGTCAAGGTCTGTGGTTGTTTTTTTCAAAATACATAGAAAAATAAGAACAGACGCTGATCAAGCAAGAAGGGTCTAAGTTTTTATCTTATGCGTTTATCGGCCATGGGTCATGTTATCAGTTTATGGTGACATTCTTTTATACAGAATACCATACAAAAGCTTGCACAACCCCCTTAAATATCTTATACATAAGCCTAAAAGTGCCACTCCCAAGATTGCATCCGCAATACCAATAGAGAACATCACCAAGAAGGGAGGCACACAATTATACTACTCGATATACAATTTTATTTAATTAAATAAATGCCAAAAACACAATTATCCAGACATGTTCAAAACATTAAAAAACAAATAAACACAGAACATACAGGACATACCAACATAGACAGGTATAGGATGGTGGGGAGAGACCAATATCTATTAGCCATTAAAATCCTAACTCAAAAGCTGCATATTTAAACACGTAAAAAAAAAGTGAGTAAAGATCTCTTTATAAAGTGCAAGTGCCCAGTGTGCCAAAATCCATAACCCAAACAAATATAAATACCAATATATATAATATATCCACAAATCATTCACAAATATGTATCTCAAAATATGTGCAATAGCAGCAGAGAACTATAGCAGCAATAATAACAGCAATGCCAATTCAATTATAATAAAGAGTCACACCACTCTATAACATGGTGTGCAACCAGATTTCATGATTCACAAATCATAAATGATCACCAGGGTCTCCCCACCGCCTACCAATGGAATTATACAGAGATGTAACTAAATGTTACTGGGCCCTAATGCGAACATTAAATGGGGCCCCATTATGGTTCATACAGTAATTTTTTTACTTTCATTTTTTCTCAGTTGGATACAACTAGCATACCCCCCCAATTTTTTCAACATGAGAAAAAAGAACACCTAGAGTGACACCGCCAAATTCCTAACTATGCCTTCAACCACACCAGGTGCTAAGTGGGGATGACGGTCAGCGGCTGGGGAAGCGGGGGTGACGACTGGGAAAGGGGCTCAGGTGGGCTCTACGGATGGGAAAGGGGATCAAGGTGTGGGTCCACGACTGAGAAAGGGGGTCAGGTGTAGGTCCACGGCTGGAAAAGGGGGTCAGGTGGGGTTTCAAGGCTGGGAAGGGGGTCAGGTGTGGGTCCAAGGCTGGGAAAGGGGGTCAGGTGTGGGACCACGGCTGGGAAAGGGGGTCAGGTGTGGGTCCAAGGCTGGGAAAGGGGGTCAGGTGTGGGTCCACGGCTGGGAAAGGGGGTCAGGTGTGGGTCCACGGCTGGGAAAGGGGGTCAGGTGTGGGTCCACGGCTGGGAAAGGGGGTCAGGTGTGGGTCCAAGGCTGGGAAAGGGGGTCAGGTGTGGGACCACGGCTGGGAAAGGGTGTCAGGTGTGGGTCCACGGCTGGGAAAGGGGGTCAGGTGTGGGTCCACGGCTGGGAAAGGGGGTCAGGTGTGGGTCCACGGCTGAGAAACGGGGTCAGGTGTGGGTCCAAGGCTGGGAAAGGGGGTCAGGTGTGGGTCCACGGCTGGGAAAGGGGGTCAGGTGTGGGTCCACGGCTGGGAAAGGGGGTCAGGTGTGGGTCCAAGGCTGGGAAAGGGGGTCAGGT
Source organism: Gastrophryne carolinensis (assembly GCA_027917425.1). Classification (NCBI taxonomy): domain Eukaryota; kingdom Metazoa; phylum Chordata; class Amphibia; order Anura; family Microhylidae; genus Gastrophryne; species Gastrophryne carolinensis. The sequence continues at coordinate 443,166,501 of CM051235.1, forward strand.
GTGGGTCCACGGCTGGGAAAGGGGGTCAGGTGTGGGTCCAAGGCTGGGAAAGGGGGTCAGGTGTGGGACCACGGCTGGGAAAGGGGGTCAGGTGTGGGTCCAAGGCTGGGAAAGGGGGTCAGGTGTGGGTCCACGGCTGGGAAAGGGGGTCAGGTGTGGGTCCACGGCTGGGAAAGGGGGTCAGGTGTGGGTCCACGGCTGGGAAAGGGGGTCAGGTGTGGGTCCACGGCTGGGAAAGGGGGTCAGGTGTGGGTCCAAGGCTGGGAAAGGGGGTCAGGTGTGGGTCCACGGCTGGGAAAGGGGGTCAGGTGTGGGTCCAAGGCTGGGAAAGGGGGTCAGGTGTGGGTCCAAGGCTGGGAAAGGGGGTCAGGTGTGGGTCCACGGCTGGGAAAGGGGGTCAGGTGGGGTTCCACGGCTGGTAAAGGGGGTCAGGTGGGGATCAGTGTCTGAGGAAAGGAGTGAAGTGGGGGTGCCAGTCGGCAACTGGGGAGGGAGGGTGTAGGTATGTGTGTGGGGCAAGCCTGGGAGTAGCAGTACAGTCAGGCCTGGGCATACAGTGCTGTACCTCACACATACTGTACCTAAGTAAGCAGCCACTTGACAGTGCTTTGGTGTCCCAATCTGATTGCACAATGTAACCCTCAGATTTGAGTTGACTTAAATTGTAAGGTCAACAATATTCCACAAGTCTGAGATTGTACAATCAAGTTGTGTGTGGTTGCTGCAATTCAACTGTCCCTCTGCAGGCACGTTAGACTCACAGTGGCATGAGATATCATGGCTGCTCCATACACACGGGTGATTGATTGCCAGCTTTAGGCCACACACCAGCTACCTGTGACACGCAATGGCAGTGTGCTCGCTACTTACTGTACTTCTGTTCTGTTCATCTCCCCATCAAGCACAGGTTGGACTTTCTCTGGATCACCACTCTCTTAAAATCCTCCAAACTCCTCCAAACTCATGCTGGAAGCAACAGCAGCTGCTCCATGGAACCAACATCCTCCTCAGCTACTCCCAGAAATATGAATAGAGATAATCAAATCCACACACATAGCAGTGCACATAGCCCCGTCCCTCCTGGGAAAGTGTGCCAAGCTGCCCATTTCTGCCACTACTGACATGGCAACACTGCTGCATTCGTTTGCAACCCGGGGTCTGTCCCGGGCATAGCAGGGCATTTACCCAACAGTTCAGGACTGAAGATCAGGACTTTTCTTCTGGAGCCTCACCAGCAAAATTAGTATACCAGCGGTCCCAGGGGGTTTCACAGGGCCAAATTGGGATGCCCCTGGAAAATTGACCTGTCACATGACAGATGGGAGCGGCAGAGACACGCAGAGCTGTAAATCCAGCCAGAAGATTGCTTCAAGGTCTGCATGCACAATATGCATCCCAACCATTCCAAGTCAGACTGCACATGGCCAGTTTTGTTACAGTTGCCCTACCATCCCTGCACAGAAGGACATGTCATTTAAAGTGATCCTATACCCAGAAAGAAAGTTTATGTCGTCACATTCTATCCCCAACCAAGTGCCCCCAAAACTGCCTGTATTTTGTTTTTCTAAGGAATTCTTAATATTAATAAAAACACAAAACAAATGCAGTCTGCTGTTCTAATGGGTGGCCATATTGCTTCTTGGTGCTCTCCAGTGATGATACATTCAGCTCAGCATTGGGGGCTCATCATTATCAGTTATAATAACTGCCATTATTTGTCAGTTTACCTTGGAACTGAATGAATTGGCATATGGAATGCCATTCAACATCATACTGCTTCTTGTTAGTGCTTTTATGAATATTGAGCAACGGCTTTTGTAAAAAGAAAAGGAACACAGGCTGTTTTGGGGCACTGGGCTAGGGATAGAAGGTGATGACATAAACCTCCCATCTGAGTATAGGTACAGTATACTTACTGCCCTGAACAGCGGTAAAAAAACTGAAAAAAAAAGACTGGAACAGGAAAGACAAATGGAGCCTTTTTAATCTGTGTATGATGTGATGACAGCACAATCTGATATCTACTGGTGCAGTTCCAAACACATTTTAGGGAACGTTTTGGTTTTGCATCACCCACATACCATCCTTGTATATTCAGGGAAAGTGGGTGTGTTTTGGTTTCTGGACAGCAACTAAAGCAGCCAAATGCCTTCAGATTTTATGGGAAGACAAGTGACCAATAGTGTGCTTTGAAGCAAATGGTTTTGATCAGAGTGAAAATATGTCCTTTGTTAAAGAGGAGCATCATAAACAAATGTTTTACTACAGAAAAGGATGCTACTGTAGCTAAAGACACTAGCATTATATAATATGTGCCTTTAGCAGCTTTTGTCCCTTCCTGGCTCCCTTAGTCTAGCTGTGATACAAGCAGCTTCTCCCTTCTTTCCCTCTCCTCCAGCCATTTTCTAGTTTTTATCCAAGCAATGCACATGTGCTGTTCCCTCCTGCAATCTACAGTCTGTTTACCTGCTGCTGTTATGAGTTACATCGCAAGTTTCCTGCTTTATTTAACGTACATTTGAGGATTCCTGTTGTAAAAAGTGTTTATTGCAAGATTCTGTACTGAATTAATGCTCCTGAAACGTATCCACGTATCTTCCTGACCAGCCGAGTAAGCTATCTGCTAAGCCTTTTGGAGTAAGAACACATCTGTCACAGACACACACACACACAGACAAGGTGAAGCTGTCCAAAGGATTCACATTACTTCCATCTGGTGAGTCAGAATAGTATTGGTTTTATATAAAATTAGCATGGTAGTGGAATCATTTTGAGTATTTTTCAGAAGCAAGGCCAGTTACTGAACACAGTTACTGTTTAATGTCTACTACTCAGCCACTTACCAGCTATCCTCAGGCACAAGAACGGACAGGGAAATTATACACATCCCGTCCTCTCTGAAATGTCTTTACTTAATATTATAAAAAAAAGTTCAACCCTGCAGTTTCCCAAACACAACGGCAATTGTATGAATCATGGGTCACATAACTGATCCCTTGACCAGAAGTAGTAGAATCTTGGCATCTCGATTTGGGATGCAAGAGGGCTTGAATGCCTCCAGTATAACTCCTCGATCGATCCTTGATCCCAGTGCCCATGTGGGGGCCATGCTGGTCCTCTTTAATGTCTTAAATAGCTTCCTGAAAGTAACATGCCCCCTGGCCACAACAATCGGCGTATATGGATGAGACACTGAAAGATGTCTAGAGTCGATATTCATGAAGAGGTTTATTTAAGGAACACTAAGGCCATGTAGTGCCAGGTAGTGCCAGATGAATGTCAGGTGAATGTTAGGTCCCAGTGCAAAAGGTGAATTCATCAAGTGCCAGGTAGTGTCCCATCCATCATCAGTGCTGGCGATGGGATGAGTACCGGCGCTCCCTACGAGTTCCCTACAGCGCCAGGTAAGACCAGGCGCTCACCCTGCTCTGTGTGGCATTATCCCATACATTTCAATGGGCTGGGATGGTTATAATTATATTACTATTAATTTTATTAAAGCTTTTTTTAATTTTGGGGGCTGGTGCATGTGCCATGTGATCCCTGGGCTGTTTGGGATTGTTTTTGTATGCATGTTAGGCATTTTTGTGGTTGCTGGAACCACACACTTGGGGATTGTTTGCACAGATTAGTGGCAATTGCTGGGCACATCTATCCCATTTGATTGTATAAATAAGCAGTGATTATAATTGGATTGGTGGTGCACCTTTTGTTTCTTTTGCTTTGTTTCATGTTAGGCACTTTTGTTTTGTGCCGCAAACTTGTGATTTGGCCGTGCCATGTCTTTCAAGTGTCTCCTTTGCTATACCTCTTTTTTTAAAAAAAACTGCCCTGACCCTAAAAATCAAAAATTGGGGATTATCACCCTGTAATCTCCTTTACACAGCGCTTTTCGTTGAAAACTTGGTGGCCGGCTGGAAGCAAGCGCAAGCTGAGCATCTAGCACCCGTAAAAGAACTGCATAAATTAGCCTCCAAGTTAAAGCGGACCAACACCCAGGATTTTGACTATCCTGGGTTTTGGTCCACTTCGGGGGGGGGGGGGGCACCCCGATTGGGGGTGCCCCGCTGTGTGAAACCCCCCAGAAAGCCCCAAAAACTCACCACGCTCCCATGTGACCGTGCCGTCCAATCCCCGCCGACGGACAAGCGGGTGACAGCGACGGACAAGACAGTGCGTCAGCCTCCCCCTCCCACACGTCACTCTTACAGGGCGTGCGCCCGCGACGGCCATTCACAAACGGGGTAGGGTTTTTTTGGGGGGGTTTCACCCCGCGGGACAACCCGATCTCGGATGTCCCGCGGTGAGGGAGGTGATCGGCCTGGGAATCTTATAGATTCCCGGGCTGATCACCCCTGGGTGTTGGTCCACTTTAAAGTGGACCTTCACCCTGAATAAGAGCATATCTTATATGTTTCCCACGCTCTGTACATACAGATTGCTCACATTAAAAATCATCCTACCTGCATCTACTGCATGTTAAACATCCAAGATGTCTTCTGACTGTGCTGCTCTACATTCTGGGATTGATATCCTTTCCCTGACCCCAGCTCTGCTCTGTACCCCTGTACTTTATCCCCCCTCTCCTCTCCTCAGTATGTGATGCTTTTGAGTCAAGATGGCGGTGCCCGTATCCTAGAGTCCTGAACAGAGTTTGCAGCCCAGTGGGGGAAAGAATTATAAGTAAGTGACTAAATACTTAAAATGTATTAATTTTAGATGCTGGGGAATACCGTATATACTCGAGTATAAGCCGAGTTTTTCAGCCCACTTTTTGGGCTGAAAAAAGCCACCTCGGCTTATACTCGAGTCAATACGGTAATTGAGCTGCACTTCCAGGCTGCTGCGTGCAGGTCGTCGGTGGGCGTGCCCCATATGGCCGGCGTCCAATGAAAACATTGGACGCCGGCCATATGGGGCACGCCCACCGACGACCAGCGCGCAACAGCCAGGAAGTGCTGGCGGCAGCGGGAACGGCAGGAGCGGCTGGCGGCTGACGGCGGCGACGGCGGCGGCGGTGGAGGGAGCGGCTGACGGCGACGGCGGCGGATGACGGCGGCGGGAGCGGCGGCGCTGAATGGAGAGAGCGACCGGCAGGAGGAGGAGGTTGGTGGCGGCAGCAGCAGCAGGTACCGTTTGTGTGTGTGTGTGAGTGTGTGTGTGCGCGCGCGCTGGTTCATGCTGACCTCCCTCTCATCTCTATGCCCAGTCCTTTAGAGCAGGGGCAGGGCCAAAAAATGTGGCATGGTGCAAGATGCCTTTCCTGTCCACAGTAGCATTAACCCTGCCTGTCCCTGCTTTCCCCCCAAGAATGTTTAATGCCTCGGCTTATACTCGAGTCAATAGCTTGTTCCACTTTTTGGGGTAAAATTAGGTGCCTCGGCTTATACACGGATCGGCCTATACTCGAGTATATACGGTAGTTTTTTTTAAGGGTTTGGGTTTTTCATTAAATCATGCTGAAGGTTTAAGTCATATAGATTTAAAAAAAGGTTATTTAGAAAAAAGAAGAAAACCACAACCCTGAAGGTTGTGTGACTTGTCAAGAAGGTATCAGATAACACTTGAGGGTATTTAGTGAGGATGTTCTTGGCAGCTTTGAACTTAGTAAGTCCCACAACACCTCAATGCATTCTGTAGATGAATTCTTCACCGGCACTTTGTGTTACTCATTGCAGTACTGTAATACATGACTGTATGAATTATATCTATTTCACCGATCAGCATGGCGGCTCTCTCACACGCTAAGCTGAGTAAATGGGAAAACAGCTAGTGTTCAGCTTAGTCACATGTTGTTGAGTAAGAGAACAAGTGAGCCGGATTAACACATTTAGCTTTGGTTACATTTTCATTTTTGGGACAAGTATAGACAAAATTGAAAATTCTGCCTTATAGCTCAATAATAAAATGTATGTTTATTTAATTTCGTTTTATTTGCTGTTTGAGCTAGTGCTCCTCCTAGTTGCCACTTGTGTATGATGAATGCTATTATATGCAACATTTTACCCATATATTTAGCTTTATTTATTTATGTGAAGACCTTATTTCTTGAACCCCTGCAGAATGGGGGTATTCCAGTTTGCAAGCCTGAGACTGAGCAGCCCTATGCACTTTCCTAAGAGTGGCAGCCAGTTAGTGATTGATCGGGTATTTTAGGAAGGATACACCGTGCCTGCACAGCCTGTTGCAGAGTGTTGGGTGCGGATAGACATTAGTGGTGTAACAGGAACTGGCTTTACTGGAACATGCATGCATTATGAGAATGTCACCTTACATGGTGCATAACACAGATAGGGAAAAGAAGTGATATAGCAGAGCCGAATATACAGGAAATCAGAAAAATGCATATAGAGACTACAGTTAAGCATTGGCAACAGCGCCATCTACTGTCATAGCTTGTCATAACTGTAAATTGAAGTCAGTTATGTCCCAAAATCACATTCAGAGACAAGCAGAAGCTGTTGCAAAGAATTGAATCTTCAACACACCCACACAATTGGACATCATGTCATGGCAGGCTGACAGCCCAGAACACATAAGTGGTAATTATGGGGCTACTGGGTTTCGGGCCCCCAAATTAGTATGCCCCACACTGTGGGGGTTGAGCAAGTAAATTCTTTTAGGACATACCTCTTTAACTGGGTCACTAAGCTGAGAAATTGACTAATTAAGGGAAACTCCACTTTCATGGAATTTCTGTTCAAACTTCAGAAAAGACCTAACTTAACTGCTGCCCCTCCAGTGGTGTCTATGGCTGTGTTCAGGGCCTGGCATCTCCATGAGGTCCATGAAAGTTCCCCTAGGTGGACATGTGTTGAGTACTAGCACAGACTCAGGCACCCATTCATTTCTATGGGTTACCTCACCTAGTCCCGGAGCCAGCGTTTAGCTCGGGGAGACGCCATTCTCCAAATACAGCTACAGCTATAGGTGCTATAGGAGTGAAGTTAAGCTAGGCTGACTTGTGCCAATATGCAGGTCTGATCTGGGGTCTGGTCAGAAGCTCCATGGAAGCTGTGGCCTGATTTTAGCCATTAGGGCAATAACAAGTCCAAGCTAGGAAAATGTAAAGAAACTCAATTCAATTTTCTTATTAAACAAATTGGTCATTTTGAAGGGTTATCATGATTAGGATTTTGTACACAGTTGTTCTTTAAATTCCTTTGACCGGCTGGTCCACTTTCCCTTAGGTGCAAACAATTTCTGAAATCTATTTAGCAATACCAGGCTTCTATATTATATTAGCCAACTCCTAAATTGGCAGAAATTAGCCAATTATTTTTCATTTTGAATAGGTAACTGCTCAATTACTGTGCGTGTGTACATTTGAAGGACAAGTAAACGTAGTACTCTTTGTAACAAGGGCGTCATGAAAATTCTTGATGGCAGGTACAGTAAATTTCCCCATCATTGGTCATCGCCGGCCATGGAAAATGCTGTACATCAGAAGCAGTGAGCTTCCCTTTTGAACTGTATGGTTAAAGGCCATAAGGTAAGGAGACCCTGGTCAAGGCAGACTTGGAGGCTCCTGTAGCTTTTTCTGAGAGAGCTATGAATTCAGAGAGCCTGCTTTTAATCTGCGGCTGTGGCTGCTAGGAAAGACGCCCTATGTGTTTGCTAATAAATGCTTATTATTGGCACATGCAAGGAAATCTTAGACTTTACCTTTCAGAGTAGAGAAGGAAGCAGCATGATGCTGTGTGTGTGTCTTAATGAACCAGGCTTGCCATATCGGACCTCAGATTCAGCATCCGTTATGGCGGAGGTTATTGATCAACTCTTCTGATGGTGAGCTGCCAACAAAGTAATAAATGAACTGATGAGAGAAAACATTGAGCAGCGTACAATGTAAAATAAAACATTATCCTTGATTCTGGAAACTTTCTTTAAAACATCTTTGTAAAATTTAGACCGTTTTTACACTTTATTATAAAAGGTGTGGGCGGCACATGAGCGCCTTTTCTGAGACACTCAGCAGCGCCTGCACCACAAGGGCGGCTTCAGCCTGTCTGTCCTATCAGCTGTAGATGGCCACACAGTGCTCGCAGCGCACTGCTTTTATATGCCTATGCGCTAGCGACACCTAGCGCCGGCCGTGAGCGCCACAAGTTGAAAGTATTTAAGAAATAAAAACATAGTGTGCTCAAAAAACTGGATTCCAGGCACACAGCTCCTGTTGAAATCTTGATTTAAATTTTTTTAGGGTCATGGATTTTTTTTTAAAATGGGAATTGCAATGGGGACACTTAAAGGACATGACACAACTTTCTCACAGCTCAAATCACATGCTTGCAGCGCAAAACAAAAGGCTAAAAATGCTTCCAAAATAATCCCAACCAGGCCAGAGATCCCGTAGCTCATGCACCAGCCCCTCCCCCAAAATAAAATGGCTAAATAATTGTAACTATTCAAGCCCATTAAAATGTATGGGATAAGGTCACACAGTGCAGGGTGAGCGCCTGGTCCTATCTGGCGCCGTAGGGAACTGCCGGCACTCTCCCTATTGCCGATGCTGGTGATAGTTGGGACACTACCTGGCACTATCAGAGGCACTCTGGATTTATGACTTGATAAATACGCCTTTTTCACCGGGACCTGACATTCACCTGATGTTCATCTGCCACTATGTGGCCTTAGCGCTTCTTAAATAAACCACATAGTGTTGTTTTTCCACGAATGCCTCGTCTGTCGCCTACCCTGCTCTTGTGGCTGATGAATTTCATAGACAATGGTTGTTTCTGTGGTGAGGTAATTTGTAGCTCACTGAGTTACATAGTTACATAGTTAATACGGTTGAAAAAAGACATATGTCCATCAAGTTCAACCAAGGGTGTTGGGGTCGGGGAAGTTATTTTTTATTTTATAGGGGAAGCTATTTATTTTATTTTTTGTCTTTTTTTTTTTTTTTTTTTACTGATAACCACTAATAGTAACTGTTAATGTTATTTTCTTCTAAATAAGCATCTAATCCTTTTTTGAAGCTGTTAGCGGTTGATGCTGTAACAAGCTTCTGTGGGAGGCTATTCCATAGATTTATAGTTCTTATGGTAAAAAACGATTGTTGCCTCCGGAGACTAAATTTCTTTTTTTCCAATCGAAGGCAGTGCCCCCTTGTCCTTAGAGAGGATTTTACGTGAAATAGTGTTCCCCCATATTTTTTGTATGGTCCATTTATATATTTATACAAGTTAATCATGTCCCCCCTTAATCGCCTCCTCTCAAGACTAAACAGATTTAATTCTTGTAATCTTTCCTCATAACTAAGATCTTTCATTCCCTTTATTAGTTTGGTGGCTCTCCTTTGCACCCTTTCCATAGTCAGAGCGTCCTTTCTATGAATGGGCGCCCAGAACTGGACGGCATATTCCAGGTGAGGGCGCACCAGTGCCTTGTAAAGAGGCAAAATTACATCCCTATCCCGTGATTCCATGCCTCTTTTAATGCATGATAGTATATTGGTGGCATTGTAAGCAGCTGCTTGGCATTGCATGCTGTTATTTAGTCTGTGATCTACCAGTACCCCCAGATCGTTCTCAACAAGTGACTCTCCCAGTTTTACTCCCCCGAGGACATATGTGGCCTTCGGGTTATTAGACCCCAAGTGCATGACTTTACATTTTTCCACATTGAACTTCATTTGCCAAGTGGATGCCCAGACACTCAATGTGTCCAAGTCAGCCTGAAGCTTGTGAACATCTTCCATAGACTGCACTGTGCTACATATCTTTGTGTCATCTGCAAAAATAGAGACAGTGCTTTTAATTCCATCTTCTGTCGTTTATAAACAAGTTGAATAATAGTGGGCCCAGCACTGAACCCTGGGGTACACAGCTTACAACCAGTAACCATTCAGAGTAGGTATCATTAACCACAACTCTCTGCACACGATCCTTCAGCCAGTTTTCAATCCAGTTACAAACTGCGTTTTCTAATCCTGAAGATCTCAATTTCCCCAATAAGCGTCTATGGGGGACAGTGTCAAATGCTTTTGCAAAATCCAGAAAAACTATATCCACAGCGGCCCCTCTGTCCAGGCTTCTACTCACCTCCTCATAGAAGCCAATCAGGTTAGTTTGGCAGCTTCTGTCCTTAGTAAAACCGTGTTGGTTGTCACTTATAATATTATGGATAGTTACATATTCGTGTATGTTGTCCCTTAATAGTCCCTCAAGCAATTTCCCCACAATGGATGTTAAGATAACAGGCCTGTAATTGCCCGGAGAAGACCTAGAGCCCTTTTTAAAAATGGGCACCACATTTGCCCTGCACCAGTCCCTTGGCACTATACCAGTTGCTAGTGAGTCTTTAAAGATCAACAACAGAGGTGACGAGATAACGGAACTGAGTTCTTTGAGAACTCTTGGGTGAAGTCCATCTGGTCCTCCAGTCTTATTCACATTTAAATTATTTAGTTTTTCTTGGATGATATCCACGTTTAGCTTGTTAATTATTATACTTGGGCTATTACTATCAGTGGCATCTCCTGTGTTGGCTCCTTGCTCTTCTCTTGTGTACACAGAGCTAAAGAATCCATTTAACAGCTCTGCCTTATCCTCATCCCCAGTGACCATTTCCCCATTATCATTAATTAGTGTTTCTAAGCTATTTATTACTGTGTAGTGAAGTTTTCTTGTATGTTTATGTATTTTTATCCTGTTAAGCTTTCTTTTCTGTATATGTGTATAATATATATATTTTTTATATCTTATGTAGAATAAAAGAACATTCTTTATTAGTTATGCTCTGATCTCTTTAAAACATTATAATAAACCTGCATTTATAATAGTATCCCTGCCTTGGGCATTTATTAGTAAAATATTTGATATTCGGGTATGTTTTGGCCATCAGCAAAACAACACTGCAATGCACACCCAAAATCACACTGGTCTCACCAAATATTTAGCATGACGCCCCCGCCTGTTACTTTCCACCTTCTATATAGCATCTAACACACATGTGCTCAACCTGCGGCACGGGGGGGAGGGGAACATGTCACCCCCTGAGCCATCTAATGTGGCCCCTGACCTGCTGTGAGGAATGTGTAGAGGAGTAGCTAGGCTTACTGGCACCCGAGGCAAAGATGGCGCCCCCCATCTGTTCTCAGACCCCCCCCTTAGGCGCCCCCCTGACCTGCTGCACCCGGGACAAGTGCGTCCCCGGCTGCCCCCTAGCTATGTCCCTGGGAATGTTGGAGAGTTAAATATAACAGATATGTAAGGGTATTTAAATAGGGGAACAGTAAGGATGGGCAGTTGCATGGATGCTGATGTAGGTGGGGAGCATTGGTGAATAGAGGTGACAGTGGTGGCTGTGACATTGATTGAACACCACCACCCCTGGTTGAAATCTTTGGCACAATAATTTAGTCAAATAGTTTTCTGATAATAATTGGATGCTTGACATTGGTGTGAGCTTGGAATGGGTTGAATATTGGGAACATTGATAAGATGTGGGACTGATGGGGGAGTGCTATGAATAAGGGACCCATATATTCATAGAGGTATGCCAATCGGCATGTGTATTGCTAGCATATGGGGGATTGTAGTGATGTGGTGCAAGGAAATATGAATAGAGTTTGTGGAGATGGATAGCTGTAGAAAATTTTCATTATGCTACTCGAAAAAAAAAATTCTGAACCTATTCATTGTGGGCCGAGACCAGGTTCGAAATCGTTTAAGTGGGCAGCCCTCATTAAAAGGTTGAGCACCCCTGAACTTAAAGAGGAACATCGGACCTAAAATAAAAAGCGGCCGATCCTCCCATCGGCCCCTACTTACTTTTTGGATGTTGCCGCTGCCTGCCGACATCCGGCGGCTTCAGAGCCTGATCCTCTGCCCATCTGTAGATGACAGCACGGCTTGTGCAGGCGCAAGATTGTCAGTGCCTGATGGGATGCAAGGTGGCGCGGATGGTTGGGAGGTCGCCCGGAATCCAAGGGACCCAAAAGATCCTGGCCCTGGCATGGCAAGTAAAAAAACTGCCCAAAGATAAAACCGGAGGGGGCGGGGGCAGCAGATCAGTGAGGTTTGGGGGAGGTTTTAACTTCCCCCATTGTTCCTCTTTAAGGCTGCCATGATCACTGAAGAACTAAAACCGCTAATCTAGCTGTGTGCTGTAAAAATGCTATGGTACTGGGTTTTCCAGACAGTACTACTGGTGGTACCCAAGCAACCTCTAGTGGTACCCATGGCCATCCATGGTAAAAGGTGTGTGTGGTGTGGGGGAGAGAACTGCAGACAAACTACTGCTCCAAAACGATGCACTGGATGTCCAAGTTAAGAAGCTGCAGGAGCGGAGCATCTTGGGCCATTGGCCCACACAGAGTACATTCAGTTCCTTTTTCAAGCAGTCCTTTCACCTTTCAGGTATACTGTGTTGCTGATGATACGGTGATACTTAAGATAACTCAATAATGGAAAGTGGTACTCCATGAAAAGGCCTGGGAACCCCTGCCATAGAATATTCAGCATTTTAAGGAATCTGTGGGGACTTTGATCGGGAAAAAAATGCAAACCTGCCTAAATAATAACAGAAAAGCATCCCACAATGGCTGATTGGTAACCAAAACATAAAGGTTTTACCTGAAATTCCAGCTTAAAAAGCTCCTTAGAAACACAAGGTTGGGCGCAGTCAAGAGGTTGTGCTCTAGTTTAAGGATAACACGCTGTGCTAGAGGGCAGGTTGATGCTGTTGTTGGCAGGGAGCCCAGTGTGGGCGTTCATCATGGAGGAAGTCATACAGTAGGGCAGGGGAAGGTGTGCTGGCACTCCAGCAGAAATAGTCATTGTTATTGCAGGAATTAGAAGTTGGCGGAGAAATTGGAGCGTAGAGCACGGCAGCGGTAAAATGTATGTGTCTGGGGGAGCATATGAGCCAATTACATGAAACTCTAAGCAATGAGAGGATGGGTAGAAGGCTTTTCAGAATTGACCACTGAGTAATTGTATTAATATGATAAGAACAAACCCAGCCACCAGATAACTATCCCTCAGATCTGACAGGCCTGTGATTATTACTCCTCGTATGTTGCATGGAAACTACAGACTTCCATTTCTGCTGAGGGCCAATAACTTAAAGGAAAACTCCCTTTTGGTCAGGTTTTTGGTGTTCTGCCTTATTGTTTGACTCTTTGGCAATAAACATTTGTTGTTAGGACTGTGGCCCCTTATATTCTTGTAGCTCTGTGTTGTTCAAGTTGGAGCGGCGGCCATGTGCTATGGGAGCAAAACTTACGGTGAGTATACAGGTGAACCAGGGAGTTTCACACAGGGGTGGCAATAAAACAAGGGAGAGTTTTGGTACTCTTTAAAGGGCATCTATATGCAAAAGTAAAATAAAATGCTCATTTCTACAGCACTTTGAAGATCCTGCACACCCTTGACTGCCATTTTTTAAATGGAGACGGAATGCAGCACTTTTCCGTGCATGGACAGGGGGCATGCCAAACACTGCCTTGGCTCTCCTGGGTGTTGTTCCTCTCTAGCGGAGCCTCCCAATTCGGGATCCTGTGTTGTGTGTAACCCCTGGGATTGCTGGTAAAAACTTACCTTCCGGTGATACCCTGGCACATGAGCAGGTTGCTGGCCATTCAGCACTTGCACTCCATTCATTTCCTTTCTTTGGCAATCTGACATGAGACTGGGTAGGAAATATGAATGGACTGCAATGTAGGCCACAGAGGAGAGGGGTGCATGCTCCATGGGATCACCGGCTACATGAGTATAGCGGGGAATCACAGGGGTATCTCATAGAGGGGGTGAATGCCCTAGGGATGAGGAAATCAGCCTCCCTGGAGTCTAAGGCCATTGATCCTCTTTAAAGTGCACCAAAACCCGTGATTTTCATTATACCGGGTTTTGGTCCACCCCTCCCCTCGGCGCGCTGATTGGACGAGCGGCCGCGCTTTAGGAGCGGGGTGAGGTGAGTTTTATCCGGAAATCTGGGGGGTTTCACATAGCGGGGCATCCTGATCGGGGAATTTTAAAGGAAAATGTTTATAGTGGACCAAAACCCAGGATAGTCAAAATCCTGGCTGTTGGTCCACTTTAAACATTTTCCTTTAAAGTGGAATAAAATCCAGGGTGGCCAGCCGCTGGTCTTCCCCCGGGGCATCCAGAACTAGCCACCTACAAGCCATGTTTTACAGATCTTCACACATAGAGGCCGATTCATTAATAGCGCCAAGTAGCGCCAGATGAGCGACTGTAGTGTGATTTTTTCAGCGCCAGCCAGTATTCGCTGTGCTTGGCCGGCATTAGCTTGATGACAGCGACTCAGTCGGTGTGCGGTAATGTTGAATACGGGCTTAGGGGTCGCTGTTTCACAGGTTCAGCGTTGTATGTGAGCGCCTGACAACGAATGGCCAGAGCGAACGGCTAGCTTCATATTCATTAACAAATCACGCTCCTAATGTGCTGTCGCGCTGGCGGCGATGGGTATTAACTAGTTTTTAACCCCTAAACAACCATATTTTTTGAATGTAACATTATACATGTTTTTAGAATCATTTTGTAATATGAATACATTAATATCAGACCTGTTAGATCAATTCTGCACAAATTTTTTTAAAAATTTTTTTTAACTTAAAAATAAATCCTAACATTGAAGAAGTGGTCTCCGAATTTTTGACATTAAAAAAAAAAAAAAAAAAATTAATACCAATTAATTATGATTAATTATAGATTGCTCCATTGAAATGCATTGGACATCGCCAGGGAGCGACAGCTCATACCTGGCGCTGTGAGGGAATTTGCAGCGGCGCTGTTCGGTCCAGGCGGCTTCATGATGAATGCCGCGCTAGCCGTCGCTCTCGCCGGCGCTAGCCTCATTTTGCTTGATAAATGTGTCATTGTGACCGCCGCCGGGCGTACTTGAGTCGGTAGTCGCCGTTAGCTGCCGCTACCTGGCGCTCGTCAGACACTACCTGGCGCTAGCCCGTGATAAATAAGGGCCAAAGTCAGAGGTGAGGTAATTAGTACCAAGCTATAGAGGCAGCTATGCGGGGATTTACAAAACCTGACCTGTTATGGGCTCTTGAGAAGAGGTTTGGGGAGAACTGCTCTAGTATTTTCTCTAAATAGCCAAGGAGATATGTAGTTACATTAATCTAGCAAAGGTTTTAGGTCGTGCCCCTTCTTCCGTCCTTTATTGAAAAACACTTTATTTTAACTTTTACCTAATTTTTATAGAAAGCTGGAAATAGTGCTTAAAGGATTCAATTTTGGATAGCTTTTTGGTATTGCCGCCAGCATCACACAAGAGCCCGTGCATGAGCCATTGGAGCCTGGACAGGTGAGTTTTTTTGGGCTTCGCACAGCAGGGCTGATTCTGGATACCCCGGGGGCACGGAGCAAAACCCGGGAAAGTCATATTCCTGAGTTTTGTTCTGCTGTAAAGCAGACCAACAGTCAAAAAAGACCTAAACCAGACTCTTTTCCAACTGTGCCAGGCTGTTGGTCCGGTTTAAGGACATCATTTTGGCACACAATAATAGAAACTTTCAAAAATGCCATAGAAAGTGAAAGAATTATTTTAAGGTAGGTTTACTGATGTCTTATCCTTGCGCTCCGCTCCATTCAGTTCTGCTAGCCACGCTGACAATGGAGCAGATCACACCTCGGGGCACATCCCTGCTCACCTCGCTATTCACAAATGCCTGGCTAGGTAATATTACACAATTTCACACAGCGGGGCATCCTAAATTGGACTCCAGGGCTGGCCCCAGAAGCCGATGTTTCTCTTTGAGCAAATCTGCCCCCCATGGAAACCACTAAGTGCAATCAGAGCACTGTATCACTGCACATCACTATATACAACTGGCAGGCTGATTCATCACTAACACCAGGTAGCGACAAATGAGCGTCTGTAGCAGGCTTTTCAGAGCGCCCGCTAGTAGTCACTGTGCTCGGCCGTGGGTCGCTAGTTCATAGTTCATATTTGACCAGTACAGCTCTGTATGGGAGCGCATGTTAGCGACTTGTCAGTGCGACCGACTCACAACATATTCATTAAAAAAACCTCCTCACAAAACTCCGGCGCTGAAAATTGCTTCTCTGAAGGCCAGAGCGCCAGAGGCTGTGTGTTTAAAGTCTGTTTTTCAGCATGTATCCACCAGTAACAAAGCGAAAACATGGAATTACATTGTAATAACATTGTAACATGAACACTTTAATGCCAGACCTATAATGTCATTTCTGCAGAAATATATAAAACATGACAAATTTATGAAAAAAAATGTATTTGAAATAAAAAAAAAAACAAAAACCCTGTTTAAAGAGAAGAAAAGGATCATCCATTGAAATGTATGGGAGAGCGACAGATAGCGAGAGGTAATACCTGGCGCTGCGCAAGGATGAACGCCGGCGCTGTTCGCTGAGGCTGGGATAATGATGAATCGGACGCTACATGGCGTTATCCCAGTCGCTCAACAGATTCTGCTTGATAAATGTGGAATTGCGTGCCGTGTCCGGCGTTAACCTGTCGCTACCTCTCAGTTACAAGGCGCTACCTGATGCTATCCCTTCACGAATAAGGGCCTAAGACGGACAACCTCTGGTAGCTAAGGGTGTGTAATGATGTTTGTAGAGTTATGTTCCCATGTGATATGTGTCATTCTACCTATTCCTTTCATTAGACGGCTGTTCTCTGTGTGGCTGCATGACAGCTGGTTTGCCGACAGCTTTACAGAGCACCGATAGGAATCAGGAAGTCAGTTACTCACCATGACTGATGAGAATGAATTTCCCAATGCCCCCGCTTAATCTCTTGTGTTCTCTCAATTAAGCAATCTTATGACCTTCATCTATGTGTTGCATACGCACCCTCTGTATGTACTTGTTTTGCGGTTGCTGGACGTGAGCCGCTTCCTGCGTAGGACTAGCCCAAGCCTGGACTGCTAATTCTAAACAGTGACAGGTTTGCACCATTAGACACGCATCAGAGCGGCACAAATAAATCACCTGTGCCCAGGAGAGCGTTGCAGTGCTCAGTAATGGACAGACGCCAGGGCCCTTTGCGCCATTAGGGGACCCCCATTAGCCAATCAGTGTGTGTGCGCTAACTGATGTACTATTCACAACAGAGGTTTCACCAGAGCGTTACGCATACCTACCAACTTTTCAGGGTGGGAAAGAGGGACATTTGTTAAATTAGGTTACGCCCCCTCATTGATTGATGTATAGGCTGTAACAGTTAAAACAATATAAACACTTTAAATAGGCAAATGAATCATTTATTGATGCAGATCTGCATGTTACACCTCAAAGGGGAAATACATTTTCATGTGCAGCAATCTCTTTGGAGGGATGCGAATGAGCACAGTTTGTTGTGTTAGTCTGGTTTAAGTCATTTTTGATTGTTAGCCCACTTTAAGGGACATTATATTAAGGGATATTCTAGGCAAAGACAGGGGCGTACATACCATAGGGGCAGTGCAGGCATGTGCCTCCAGGCCTGTGGAACAGTAGGGCTCGGCGCACGCTGTCTCCATCTCCTCTGTGGTATGTACCTGCTCCGTATACTTATCTAGCCATGCCGCCTTCATACTTACCTAACCATGCCGCGGGATGCTAGAACGCGATCCTACGCCTCGTGCAGAGTGCAGGTCATGCTTCTCCATCGACTAGCTCTTGCTGCCCGGGCTGGGGGTTCGTTGGGTCGGTGCTGCTGATGATGGGGGCCCATGGTGGGAGCCCTGCTATGGGGCCCCATCAGGGCTATGTACACCCCTAGGTAAAGGATAAACATTGCTTTTTGCTCTACACAGGGCCGGCGCCAGCACAGGGCAAACCTGGGCAATTGCCAGGGTCCCTGGCATCTTTAGGGGCCCACTCAGGCTCACACTTGATATGGTATTATTTTACAGAATGGAGGGCAATTGATGGAAGCTCAGAAGGTGGCGAGAACCAGGTGACAACTGACAAGGATTGGAGGGTGATCAGCAGCAGGAGATGACCCATTTGTGGCGACATCATGTTACTCACTACTTTGGGAGCCACTAAGACTGTCTTGCCCAAGGGCCCCCACAAACTTGAAGCCGGCCCTGGCTCTACCTATGCTGCTGGTCAGGAGCTGTATCTTTCATTCAGCCTGCTTTATATTACACAATTACTCCCATTAAACTCTGTCCTTTCTGCAGCACCTCCTCAGCATCAGATGAGGACTCATGCAAGTATGTTTTAATGCAAGGGTCCCTTTAGAAGTCAGTTTGTGGACCCTGAATAATTTATCAGCAGAATGAAGCAAGTTCTATAGGGTTTATCAGTGAATGCAAAGTGCTGGGGAATTAAAGATGCCGCCCCTGTCAGCCAGCATGGGGCAAGCTGAAAGTAAACTTAACCCTTTGCCTGGGATGTCTCTTTAACGGTAAAGTTATCTCAAAGATATCCCAAAAATGCCAGGGGAAGAGGGACAGCTGTTTCTAGGTTCTAAAGTCTTTTGACTGTAGCCCTGTTATAAAGTTTCCTAGGGGAAGCCCTTGGCCTTGGATATGGGTGTAGCTCCACTTTAAGCGGTGAGCAACACAGATCGCTCTTGTTTAGGACTTTCCTCAATAAACCCCACTATGATGTGTCCGGACCTGAAACACTTGCCCCCTGTTAGCTTTTTCTCCGCAGGGGATAAAGGGTTAATCTCCAAGTACAAGCAGCGCATTTTGCTGGGATTTACCTATATTTGAGGAGAGGGCTCATCTTTAATGAGTGGGGGGCGTCTCCCCTTGATTATCAGGGGAGAGGCCCCACAATGGCTTCAGTGTCTCTCCTGTGGGAGAGGGGAAGCCGGGGGCTGTTTATCATGCAAGATGTTAGTGAAACAAGCACAGACGCCTGCCTTTCCCCCGCATTGTATACAGGGAGGATTAGAGCACGCCGAGAGTGGAGCTGTGACAGGAAAATCGCTTCCCCTCCCTCACAGACTCTTCCCTGGGAATCTTATCCCTCATGTATAAACAGGGCCGTGTGACCGTATCAAGCGTAAATATTAACCCTGACTCTCTGTTACCATGGCGACTACTGCGTGACGAGGATGCCAGCAATGCCAAGACATAGCCCGTCAGTATAGGCATAGCTATGAGGCTTCTATGGGGCCCAGAGACAAAGGGCCCATATGCTTTGGTAAACCAGCAAGAAAGTAGGTTGGAGCTAAGGCTGTTTACTCGGGATGCTAACACATATTTTGGCTAAAGAAGACCCCAACTTATCTTTTTCAATGAGCACAATGTTCCTTAGATATTTGGCAGCCCTTAAATGCAATTTCCTTCCTTTGGCTGCTTTCATTGCTCTCTGTAGATTATTACACACCTCCTTATTGGGCCTTAAAGTGGAACAAAACACAGGATTTTGACTTGCTGAGTTTTGTTTCGAGTCCCAGAGGCATCACAAATTGAAATGCCCTGCTGAGTGAAACCCTACTTGTTCGCCCTGTAAGACTCACCACCAACGGCACATGCCGGGGCTCTCGTTCTATTAGAGGCTTTACCCATGTTTACACCCCTCGGTGAAGGTCCCACATTGATTTCAATGGGACAGGAATTACGTGCACAGCCCGAGGATGCAGGGGGTGCAGCCGCTCTCACTCCCTATTGTAAACAATTTGGCAAGAGCCTACGCATGGAAAGGTGAGTAATTAATGGTGCCCTGGGAGGGTTTACACAGCTGGGCATCCTGATTTGGGATGCCCCGGGGAAGGCCAGGGGGCGGATTTTGTTCCACTTTGAGATTTTGGTGCTGGATGAACTTCACGTCCCAAACATTTTTGTTAACCAGGGTTCAAAGCAGGAGCATATTTCAACAACACCTCTAATAACTATTTAAAGAGGAACATTGGGGAAGGTTAAAACCTCCCCCAAAACTTCACCGATCCACTGCCCTTCCCTCCCCCCCCCCCCCCCCCCATTTCACCTTTGGGTAGCTTCTACTCACCTCCCTGGGGGATCCATCTTCTGGGTCCCTCAGATTCCTGTGACCTTCCGAGAAGGTGCAATCTTGCATCCCATCAGGCAGTGCGCATGGCCCCTGATCTCACGCCTGGGCAGTGCCCATGGCTGGGATGCGATAGAGTCGGCTAAAATCTCATGAGATTTAGCTGGGCGGCACAGGACTTTGAAGAGGCCGGATAAGCCGTACAGTGGGGGGGAAATCAGCCCCTTTTTATTTTGTCTGCAGTTCCTCTTTAAAACGATCCGATACCCATATGTCAACCACTTCCTAATTCCCAAGTGGCTGGCAATCACATGACTGTCAGCGACCAATCTGGATTTCCCAGTGGGCTTGCACATCAAACCTAAATGGGGAAGTGATGCCTTCATAAGGTGCCAAGCCCCTTATTAGAGTTACTGGAGGTGTCATTAGAGTTTGCAGCACTTGATGGGCTGGGGGTTGTCTCGGAGATTTGTGCATGCGTTAGTCGTCAGTGACATCATCACACTTATGCTATATGTACTCACTCCATCACACTATGTAATTATAGACTTGTACATGGGAGGAATAATGTGAAGCTCTGCACCTGCTACATGGTTCTGTCTGCACTCCTTTTGCATCCTATTTGCTTCAAAGACACTAAAGTGGACCAAAACCCACAGAGATCGACCCAGGAATCTATAAGATTCCAGGGCCATTTGATTCACTCCCAATGGGGAATCCAAAATTGGGATGCCCCACTGTGTGAAACCTCCCAGGTCACCCACAAACTCACCTTCCTTCCTGGTTCAACGGCGCATGCACAAGCAGCGTTCGCATCCCCACTATCCCTTAAGCAAGGCGCATGCCTGCGCCAGGCATTTGTTAATTGGCGGCATGGGCACGCTCCCTGTTAGAAGTTAGGGGGAGATGCAGCCGACAGCACGTTCGAATCCGCTCACCTTAGACAAAGTCTTAGATGAAGGGGCGGAAGCGGATCCGAGTGCGCTGATTGGAAGAGCGGCCGCACATGTGCCGTAGGACCAGAAAGAGATGAGTTTGTTCTCGTGACCTGGGGACCAAGCACCAAAACCCAGGATAGTCAAAATCCTGGGTTTTGGTCCACTTTAACTGGACCTAAATTCAAAATGGGCAATAGCAACATTGAATCACCCATTGCCTGGGCATCCTGATCTGGGATTCTGTCTTTAAGCCCAATAGGAATACTGAAAATGTCACTTACACACCCCAAGGCTGAAGCAGCTGCATCCAGATGTTTACCACATTGCCAATGCACAATAGTGTTTACTCAGAGCTACTCTGCAAGTGGTGTCACACATGTCTGCTTGGCAAACCCACCTAGCTGTGGGACACATGTGCAGCACTGTCACATAGACAAGGTGAGTATTTATGCTTGGTCATCAGGCTCACTAAATGGCTCAGAGCAGAAGGACATTGCAAATTGTGCAGAACCTAAAAGCCTGCAGTGTGAAACCCCCAGGATCGCCTGTAAACTCACCTTAAACCTTGCTGCTATGGTGCATGTGCGGCATCCCCAGCACCCCTCCATCCAAGGAGCCACACCAAGCATATCTAAGGGGCTGGTGGCAGCCAATGGCATTGTTCCTTGATTTCCCGTGGAGTCATGCTATATTTTGTATATGGTCCTCTTTGTCTATTGTTCCTTGATTGCTGGCCATTAATATGCATAATAAGAAATGGTCATTAGTGGAAGCCACACACAAGCGCTGCAGAAGCCGAGGGATTTTACATCCCCAAGCTGGATGCCCCGTAAAGTGTACCAAAACCAGGGTGCCCTAAAATCTTGGGGTTTGGTTCACTGTCTAGTCTGTTTTTTCTATATTCACTTGTTCCTGGCTGCTTACACAAAGCGCCTGCACACCATCTCTAGACACAGGCCCTTATTTAAGAAGGGATAGCGTCAGGTAGTGGCTGGTTAATGACAGGTAGCGACTGGTGAACGCCGAACACGGCACGCAATTACACATTTATCAAGCAGAATCTGTTTAGCGACTGGGATAGCGCCATGTAGCGTCTGATTCATCATTTTCACAGCCTCAGCGAACAGCGCCGGCGTTCAGCCTTCCACAGCGCCAGGTATGACCTCTCGCTACCTGTCGCTCTCCCATACATTTCAATGGACGATCCTTTTCTTCTCTTTAAACGTTTTTTTTCAAATAAATCACAAATAATTCTGTGACCTCTTCTGGCACTGAAATAGCAGTTTTTTCATATTTTTTTAATTTTTTAAATATTTCCTCAGAAATGACATTACAGGTCTGGCATTAAAGTGTTCATGTTACAATGTTGTTACAATGTAATTCCATATGTTTTCGCTTTGTTACTAGTTGATAGATGCTTGAAAACACACTTTAAACACACCGCCTCCTGCGCTCTGGGCTACAAACAAGTATTTTTCAGCGCCAGAGATTTGTGAGTCTTTTTTTTTGCTGAATATGGTGTGAGCCGGTCGCTATGAGCAGTCGCTAACCTGCGCTCCCATACAGCGCTGTACTGGTGAAATAGTGACTCCTCACAATGTATTCAACATTACTAAGCAGCGACTGAGTCGCTATAAAGTAGCGACTCATGGCCGAGCACTGCGACTACTAGCGGGCGCTCTGAAAATGCCTGCTACAGACGCTCATCTGTCGCTACCTGCCGCTAATGATGAATCAGCCTGACAGTGAATAGTGCTGTACACTCAATTCCCGACATGATCATCAAAGACCACTTCCTTCACCTAAGTGGCATTTCCACCTTGGGACAGATGCTGCAGTGATTGGCCCACTCGGGTTCCTAGCAGCTCAGTGGCTGCAACTGCCAATTAAGCAGCACTAGCCTGCTGGCAGGGGATTCTAAGCATGGGACAGGTGAATATAATTTTTATTTTATTTCCTTAATCACAGGTAATGGGTAGAGGGGGCATTTTCACAGTATGGGCCCTCTTTAAGCCAGACCTAAACCCTTCCTGGCAACTGTCTACTAACCCACCAACAAACTCACCCCTCCCATAACTAAAAGTGTGAACCAGTCGGTAAAAACATGCTCACCTTTTACTTCCAAAGCTCCATCCGATGGTGGATTTGGCTGGTAGGAAGGGTTGTGTGCAACAGAGACTCGATATGGCACAACGTTTCCTTTTAGTCTGCTTTAACAAGTCTCAGTAAACGTAAGTCTGGACATAACTGTTCACTAGGCCCACACTCTTGAACCTCACGTGCCTGCTGGCAGCCAATGAAATGGAAAGAAATGTATACGCACAAACCCCAGTAGTTGCCGCCGATCACAATGGGGACACCAACAACTATGGGATGCAGAATTGGTGAGTGGTTTTCATCATTATGGGGGGGCACATCCCAATTTGCTGGGGGTCCATTTTAATGTTACCTGTATAGATATGCTAAGCACGCATTTTGTGTCAATGTACCCTTAGCCCTATGTAAAGCCATACCTTCCAAATGTCCCTCATTTGGAGGGACTGTCCCTCTTTTGAGTCCATGTCTCCCTGTTATTGTTCTCATTTTTCCCTGTTTTTAGTGTAACATGCATCAATAAATGATTCATTCATTATATTGTAACTGTTACATCCTATCTCCTATCTATCCCTAAATGAGAGGGTATGGCCTTATCTTAAAATTGTCTTTCCCACCCAGAAAAGGTGGAAAGTATGGGTAAAGCCACTACTGAAGATCAGAAGCCAGCATTCCCTGTGCTGCCAATCTCATGCATCCACCAACTGCTGCCGCAATCCACACATCAGTCATGTCGGCATCATCCTTCCAGCATCCCAGTAATGGCCTCAGCAGGTGAGCAGCCCAAGGGAGGCAGGTGCAGAGATGCTAGAAGCAGGCCACCTATTTATCTTTCCAGAAAATAAATTAAAAAGGGAACACCTGTATTTCAGAAAACAAAATGGGGAATTCCAGCCACGTTTTTCATGTTAAAGGGGACCTAAATCCTATCTGGAAACTTTGAGGGGATGACCCAGGCTTATGGCTGTGGCAGACAAACTCACCTATTACTACTGTCAGTTATCTCCACAATAGAGAGTGCCAAGGGAGTTGCCAGGAGGAAGGTTCACTTTAAGGCCTCATCCAGGATCTAAAAAAGCTGCACCTACTGTAGATGGCACCTGTCATAGATTCAAGTGCCTCTGAGGTTTGGTTGGGGAGCTGTTGATAGGCTCTGTAGTATGCATCTGCTTTGTTTACGTCCTGCTAAACAGAGCTGTCCTCAGGACTGGATTAAGTGTGGAGGCCCCTGGGCACAAAATCTAGTGGAGGCCCCAGATACAGCTATTTCTTCCTTTAAAATAATAGTCCAGCCAAGTAACTGATTGGTGGTTGCCTGGCACCCACCCACTTCTTCTAACTTGTGCCACCCTTGTGCATACCTCCCAACTTCTGAAAATGTCAAAGCGGGACAAGCAATGCCCCCGGCTGCACCCCCCGTCACGCCCCGGCCACACCCCGTCACGCCCCGACCACACCCCTGTCACGCCCCGGCCACACCCCTGTCACGCTCTCCAGCTCCAGCAATGTCGGCTGCCTTCACCCCTGCATGCGTAAGTTTTTTTATCCCCAACCCAGCATACCGCCCACCCACCCCCGTGCGCCCGCCCCCCGTGTGCCCGCCCCACTCTCTCACCCCACACACCAGGATTAGTATCTTCGCGCTGGCGTCGTTGCGGCCCTGGGCACACGGCGCAGGGCGTCCCGGGACATTTGTTAATGTTCCGGGACCGCGGGATTCTTTGCGAAAATCGGGACAATCCCGGGAAAATCGGGACAGTTGGGAGGCATGCTTGTGTACTACTGTACTGCTACTGCTCGGGAACTCTTGTTTTGCCATTTTGAGTGGGTGGGAGGTAGTGTAGTCACCCAGCTGGTCCAGCAGAAACCAGTTCCCTGCATTGAGCTGCCTGTGGCTGTGTTTGGTGGCTTATGTGCAGTGAGCGGCCGCTGATTGACAGCTCTGCACCCACCCATCACTTTAGCTTTGCTGGTGGCGACTTTGCTGCTCTAGACTCTTCTTCCTGCCCTGTTTGGCTGCAAGTTTGCAAAAACAAAAAAAGGCTTAGTCCAGGCGTGGGGGGATAACTGCCGCAGATAGATTTGTTGCTGGCTCTGCGGCCTGTCAGCCCTAAGGCTAAAAACCTCCTGGACCAGACCATAACCCAAAGGTTGGTGGAGGCCCCCTTTGCAGGGCAAGTAGTGGAGGCCCAGGAGGCGCGTGCTCCTTTCGCCCCTCTTATAATCCGTGCCTGGATGTCCTCCATGGAGTTCTATAGGAAGCATTCTGACTAGAATTCCCCTCTCAATGCAAATAAAAAAGAGGATACTTACCTTTATTCCCCCGCAACACATTGCTCTGGATCTGGTTCTTCAGATTCAGGTTCAGCCCCTGTCTACAGTACATCACAGTGGATGGAATATGCAGCTCCAGTGGGCACGGCAAGCAACACCATGCATGAACCGCAGGGCTAGATCTGCTCATAGGATGAGTATAAAAGAGCTACACTCAGGAATGTGCTGTGAGGTAGTAAAGGAAAGGATTCTATTTTTTTCTTAAACCCCCCCCCCCCCAACCCTGGACTACTTACCAGTTGTTGGTTCCATCAGTCCTGATGGAAGACACTATTGTGACCTACATTACTGTTGGTAAGCAAATAGGTTCACCAGGTGGGTAAATATGTACTGTGTACTAGTCACATAGGGAGTGAGAGCGGCCACTGCCTGTGACCCATCCTGGAGCTGGTAAGTAATTCTGTCCTATTACAGTCTGCTCTTTTACTGACAAGTTCTGCATCTCATGTGGGAGAACTCTTCACCTACCATTGCCAGCTCTCCTTCCCATGCGAAGAGCTCTCCACACTTCAGTGAATACCCTGTTGTGGGGTTATTATTTCCAATTTAGTCTCATTGAAAAGCTTCAGCATCTCACGTGGAGAACCTCTCCACCTCAAACCCAGATGCCTGGTGCATGGAATAGGAAGAAGTCCAAAACTGTAAAACTAAAAACATCTCCACCATTAACCCTGAATACCATAATGAAATGAAAAAATATACTCACCTGGTCCGCTCTTACTGGCAGCATAGCCCAACTACTGCTGTAATTGGGTGAAAAAAAAGATGCCTAGCAGGGCAGCATACGGAACATCTAGTAAGCAGCACAGGTTAGGAACAACCCCCAGTGTAGAGCAGGTAAGTATATTTTTTGAAGCGCGCGTAAAGCGGAACAAAACCCAAGATTATTTCTGTGCCCCAAGGACATTCTGATTTGGGATGCCATGCTGTTTGAAACCTCCCAGAACACCCATACAAACCTTTCCCTGGTCCTACTATGCATGCGTGGGCTCTCGTCCAATCAGAGCCGTTTGCCGTGCAAATGTTCAGCGAATGGCTCCGTTTATATGCAGGGCTTTGGAAAATGGAGCGAGAGTGGCCACATTCCCTGCAGCGCGCAGCCTTTCTGAATGGCTGCATGCAGGAGCATGTGCACAACCAAAAGATGCAGGGATGCTGCCACCATAGTTTACATTGGCGAGGGAGCCAGACAGGAGGTGAGTGTTGTTGTGCATCCCAATCTGGCCAGCGGCCAGCCCTGGAATCTCTTACATTCAAGGGCCGTGCCACTAGGGGTTTGTTCCATTTTAAATATAGACTGGAGTTCCACTACTTACCTTTTCCGCAACTGTGTACCCAACAAGAGCCAATCAATTATGTGCAAACTGCCAGGCAAACCTTATAGGCTACTGAAGGTCACATGGGGGCTGCAACTATTCTTGATGAAAGAGGTGAGTAGCGGTTACCTGGTCTCAGATTGTGATGCCTGTGCTGCCACACTTGGGGTTATTGTTAAAAAAAAAACAACAACTTTTTGTTTAGTTTCAAGTAGTGTGTTAAGGTGAGGAACTCATCAAACTTTAGTAAATACCAACTGAGATGTCACCCTCCCGACATGAGACAGCGAGCTCGCCACATAAGCTGCAAGCTCTCCCATACTGTATGAGCTGGAGAGCTCACTACATTTTAATAAGTGAGCCCCTGAGATCCTTTAGTGACAGAAATCCCCTTGACAAGTGAGCTCACACTCATGGAGGCAGATTTGGCGCTTACCTTGCCCACTGAAGGCGACAGCCACGCTCTGAAACTTCCTCCGAGTTAACTTTTCTGTCCAGGGAGCTCCACGCTGAGATCTGTCAGAGAGTTATAGTGAGAGGCTGTGTGTGTTTCTGTCTATGGGCGGCTGTGACGGGGCTGCCCCCTCCCCTCCCAGCCTCTCCCCTGCACACTTCCTTCAGGTCCCTTCCCCTTATTCTTGGTACCTGAAAGGAGGCATGAGTCACTGGCTGGGGTTGGTAAGCTGGTCGAGCCCTCCGGCTAGTGCATGCCATTACAGATCTGGGGATGGCCGGCAGCCAGCAGGATCACACTGATGTCACAAGGCTGTAGCTGCAGGCACCCGCCATCATGCCAGGGACCTTCCTTCTTAACACTGACTGGGTTTACAAAGACTGCAGTTTGTTACAGGGGATGTCACCTGCATTGAACTACCCTTATAATAAAATGCGATCCCAATAAAAGTAATTCTAATACAGTATCTTTAAATCAGATGCTGCTTCTACCTACTTTTCTACATCATTACCTCCTTTCTGAAAAATGGTGGTTAAGGTCAGGGATGTAGCCAGGGGGGGGGGGGGGGGCACGTGCCCCAGGTGCAGCAGGCCAGGGGGTGCCAAAAGGGGGCATGAGCACAGGTGGGAGGTGCCACTTCAAATCTTTGCCCCAGCTGCCAGAAAGCCTAGCTACTCCTCTGGTTAAGGTCATTCATTAAAGGGATTTCCACAGTCTGTGAACTGAATTGCTATACTAATAACAGAAATAAACAACTAACAAACTTTTAACTTTCTAACAAAGTATCTTTCACCCACTTATCTACATCAGTGGCTCTAATCTGTCTAACGCCAAGTAACAAGAAACTCCAGCCAAGTACCGCTTAGCTACAAAACAATTCAACGGGGAGGCCGATTCATTAATAGCGCCAGGTAGCGACAGATGAGCGCCAGTAGCGTGATTTTCACAGCGCCAGCTAGTATTCGCTGTGCTTGGCCGGGGTTTGCTTGTTGACAGCGACTCAGTCGGTGTGCGGTAATGTTGAATACGGGGTTAGGGGTCGCTGTTTCACAGGTTCAGCGTTGTATGGGTGCGCCTGACAGCGAATGGCCAGAGCAAACGGCTTGCTGCAGATTCATTAAAAAATCACGCTCCGAATTTTTTCGCGCTGTGAATTCCTTGTTTAAACCCCAGAGCGCTGGCGGCGATGGATTTAAAATAGTTTTTAACCCCCAAACAACCATATTTTTTGATTGTAAAATTATACAAGTTTTTATAAACATTTTGTAATATGAATACATTAATATCAGACCTGTAATATCAATTCTGCACAAAATCATTTTTTTTTTTACCTTAAAAAAAAAACCTAACATTGCAGAAGTGGTCACAGAATTTTTGGCCTTTAAAAAAAAAAAAAAAAAAAACCATTAATAGCAATTAATTATGATTAGTTAAAGATTGCTCCATTGAAATGCATTGGACATCGCCAGGGAGCGACAGGTCATACCTGGCGCTGTGATGGGATTAGTAGCGGCGCTGTTCGTTGCAGTCGGCTACATGATGAATCCCGCTCTAGCTGTCGCTCTCGCTGGCGCTAGCCTCATTTAGCTTGATAAATGCGTCATTGTGGCCGACGCCGGGCGTACTTGAGTCGGTAGCCGCCGATAGCTGGCGGGACCTGGCGCTCGTCAGACACTACCTGGCGCTATCGCTTGATGATAAGGGCACAAGTACTCCCAAGTATGGGATCTCCTATAAATGTTACCAAAATAAGTAAGGTCACAGGAATTGTAACACTTTTAAAACAAGAAGGAATGATTTATTACTGTTTAAATAAAATACCAAACCCATCAGACCTACCATTCTGGTGCACCTCTGAACATCACAGCGTTACCCTTCAAACTGTAGTGTGTACCCACTGGGGTACGTGTACTGTAGGTTGAGAAACATCTATATCATTACCGCCTTCCTTCATCGGCAAAAATTCAGGGACAGGGACCAAAACCTGGGATAGTTAAGCTAGTTTCCCGGGTGCTAATAAAACATAATTCAATCAGGTGCCTTTTTAGTCTAGAACAGCTTTGTACATAATTTCTATTCACCTATATTCTTTTTAATGTGGACCAAAACCTTATCCCCCCCCCCCCCCCGGGCATCCCAAACTCGAATACCCAGCTCCGTGACACCTCCCCCAGTCGCGCAAAAATCCTACCTTTCCAATGTGTCCGTGGTGCATGCGCAGCCGGCACCTGCATCACTCACATCCCTTCTCGGCTGTGCGTGCCCGCCGCAACTAAGCGGCTGTGTGTGGGTGTGCACAGCCTAAGGAATTGAGCAATGCCGCGCGCCGCCAATGTGTGCCATTGGGGTAGGGATGTTATTCAACGCGCCCGGAGAAGTTGTTTGGTTGGCATGCGCCGTTAAACCGAGGACAGGTATGTTTCTTGGGCAAACGGCAGGGTTTCACACAGCAAGGCACCCAAACTTAAAGATGGCTCAAACCCAGGATATTGACTCTCCTGGGTTTTGTTCCTGGGGATGCACCGCAGTGTGAAACCCCCCAAGTTGCCCAATCAAACTCAATTCCTCCTGGTTCCAAGGTGCATGTGCGGATGCGCAGCCAATCAGCGCACTTGGCTCCATTCCTCAATTTCAACTTAGAATCGACTCAGGGCCAAATGGAGCCGAAAGCAGCAGAATGGAGGCCGGTTCCCCTCCTCACCTTTTCCTGCCTAAACCCTGCTCACTTCTTTGTACCTCCCATCTTACCTCAGCTCACATCAGCTTCTCCCGCCTCATCCCTGCTCACTTTTTTCCACCTCACCTCAGCTCTTCCCAATTCTTTTTATCTTACCTCTGCTCACCTCACCTCTACTCATTTCATCTCTGCCTACATCTACTGACCTTGGCTACATTGGGAAAAAAAACATTATTCTCTTTAAAACTGAGCTGCCAGTTAGCCAGTAGGATCGCTTGAGGTTGTCCGGATTGCTGACTATGGGGGGTTAAAGGTTTGTGTTCCACTTTTAAAGGCTCCCCCTACTGGCAGAAAATCACAAGTGAAAATGAAAGTGTAATAAATCACTGCCTACCTGGACCTATACAAATAAAAGGGACAGCAAAGCAGGGATCAGCAGGAAAGGTGAGTTTGTATGGGAGTTCTGGGGGGTTTCACACAGCGGGACATGGAACTAAAACCAGGATCGGCAAAATGTGTTTTGATCCGCTTTAAGCAGTGCTGCATCAGGAAAGAACCAATCCTACAAGGGCCCCAACCCACCTACTCCCCACTACCTTTGAGACCTAAATTTAGGAGATACTTACCTTTTCCTTATAGGATGGCAGCTGCATACTGTGGTGCTGCACATCTCATAGTGCACGTGCACATGTAGCGAGCTGTTTCAATTAACCCATGAAATTAAGCGCTGCTAGTAATAGTGATCTCTCTAATGCAAGACTCCAGACCACCTTATCGCTAGCTACCCATTTCGGTCAGTCTCACCGGGGAAGCAAGGAGGAAGTAAGCAAAAACCAGACTTGTATGGGGGAATGCGTGGGGGGGTAGTGGCAACCAATTAAAAAAAATGGGTTAGATCACTTTAAAGTAGACCCAAAGACTTCATTTTCCTTTTCCCCACTTACAATGTTCTCTAGGAGACATCACAATTGTAAATCGCTACAGACCCCCTAGACAATGCTACATATTGGCTCTGGCATCCTGTGGTGGTCAAATGCAACATTCAGTAGAGCACGTTGTAGAGCAGTGGCATCTCTGCCCACTCCACCACTTTGGTTGGATGCACAAAATAGACAGCAATAATCTATGAAGAATTTGGATCCACTCCAAAAACCCGTAGTAATCAATCAAAGGTGAAAATGTAAACCTGCAGCCTTTCAGGGGGGTGATTACTTTTTACAGGCAGGGAACAGCCCAGGCTTTGATTGCTCAGGCAGCAGAGCGCAGCGTGTTGGGTGTAGAGGCTGCAGGAGACACACAGCCCTCTGTTCCTCCATCGCTGGGCAGGGATCATCCAGCTGCTGCCCGCACACCGTCTGACTCATGGAAAGTCTGCCCTGCTCACACTGCTTTTCCCTGCTTCTGCGAGCCAGATTTTTTTTTCTTATTATTTTTAACGCAGAACCTAAAAATAGAAGCCGTCTGCGTTGATTTTGTCTTAAAGAATAACATGAAGGTGGCTAAGCTGGAGAGACACTAGTGGATGGGAAACAGGTCCCCAGGGCTGGTTTGGGATACAGAACTGGAAGAAGGGAGGAGGGGTTCATTAGAGAAATATTCTGTGGATATTAAAAGGTGTTCCAGGGCTGCGCAGACGTGTAGTGAAGGGTCAGGCGAGGAATATTAAAGGTGCCCACAGGCTGGAACCACTCTAGCGGGGGGTCATGGATATTTAAACAGCTCTGCGGTTATGACAGACGTTGCGCACACTCTCTAACACGCTATTAACTTTTCAATGACCCATATTTTCCTCGCCCGTCTTATCTGTAATGTGGCCAGCAAAATCACATTTTAGATGTTTTTTTTGTTTGATAATAAGTTTTTTTTTTTATACAAGCACACAGGCAGTGTTAAAGGTGCTTGCAATAAAAAGGTTCTTAAACGAGAAAGCTGGCATTACTTTAACATCCAAACTTGTTATTAAAGGCCAACAAAAATACTCACTTATATACAGTACAGAAGCCTCTGTGCTTTATATACCATTGTGTCCTGGCAAACCTTTCCTTTATACAGGCTTCTTCCTATGCAAAAAATAGAAAACTAAACATTATCTACAACCAATTGGTCCAATCACTTGGGTAATTTCTTAGAAGCTACCCTGTCTTACAAAAAATCCATTACACCACATGTGTTCGAATGCGCCCCCTCGGAACCCTTTCATGTGGTCATCTGACAGGTGCCAGATGGCAGCTGGGTGGCACCCCTTTAATCCGTCCCAGTCACTTCTAGGTTTTTGACACAGTCAGCACGTCTTTCTGTCTGTTATGAAACTTTTTCAACATTCTGGGGGAAAATACAGTAGTGCAAAGGAATCCTCCACCAATCGTGCAAACTCTTACCAACTTTAAGTAGGCAATGCGCTTAAAATTGATTTTACACGGCGTTGTTGCCAATTCTGATGTAATCCACTTTTAAATAAACGCTTATCCAGCAATGCTTCCACACTTCAACCCTCCAGCATTTACAGATGTCACAAAGGTACTATTTCCATACAGCCCTCCGCTGTGCAATCTCTCTTTTCCAGGCAAATCTCAGGGGGTGACATACATGGAGAAGCAGAAAGCCCAAAATAGTGTAATATTGCAAAAACTATAACTTTAATAAAAAGATCCAAATCCACTCACAAGACAGGTAAAATAATCAGCATTGAGATACAGTTGTAATCTCACCGATCCTGGAATCAGACAATCCCCATTCGGTCCAATAAAAGGGCGATCCCATAAAAGTGAATAAAATGTCCAAAGGATTTCTTTAAAAACTCCAAAAAGCTCTGAAGAATCTACCGCTCGCCACCGCCGACGCGTTTCGTCGCCGCAAGGCAACTTTAACTAGTGGGACATAGTTATACTGAGCACTAAAGCACCTTTGAAGGATTAAAAATTGGGACTTTTGTTTTGTTTTATTCAATCTAGCTTGCTATGAGTTTATATTAACATTTTATTTGTGTTCTTTTTGGGGTTGAGGACATTTCACGTTGAGCATTATTTATCACATGTATTCATTGATTTTTTATTTGGGAAATTGCTAGCGCGGGCCTGTATACCAATAGTTCCACTGTTGTTATATCACTTTAAAATACAGTAGTGTCTGCAACTGCACACAAGGGGGCCCGCCTAACCAACCATCTGCTGCACGGGTTATTGCCAGCTAGCTATGTAGGGTGGAAAAAAAAGATGGTAGGCCTGGCCTGAGCAAAATAATTCTGCATCTGTCCTGGGCAAAATAATACTGCATCTGTCCTGGGCAAAATAATACTGCGTATGTCCTGGGCAAAATAAGTCCAGGGGCACAATGAGGTTTAAAAATGTCCCGAGACTTTTCTGGTCACACCAGCCCTTCTGCAGTGTGTCTGGCTCAGTATCCACGCCCCCCCCCCACATAACAGGCAGTCTGCAGAAACCCACCCATCACAGGCAGAAAGCCCCCATAACACACTGAGTGGCAGAATTCCCCTATTATATGCTGAGTGGAAGAATCCCCCCATAACAGATTGAGTGGGAGGAGCCCCCCTCATAACATGCTGAGTGGCAGAATCCCCCCATAACATGCTGAGTGGCAGAATCCCCCCATAACACACTGAGTGGCAGAATTCCCCTATTATATGCTGAGTGGCAGAATCCCCCCATAACAGATTGGGTGGCAGAATCCCCCCCATAACATGCTGAGTGGCAGAATCCCCCCCATAACATGCTGAGTGGCAGAATCCCCCCCATAACATGCTGAGTGGCAGAACACCCCCATAACATGCTGAGTGGCAGAATCCCCCCCCATAACCAGCTGAGTGGCAGAATCCCCCCATAACATGCTGAGTGGCAGAATCCCCCCATAACCAGCTGAGTGGCAGAATCTCCCCATAACATGCTGAGTGGCAGAATCCCCCCATAACAAGCTGAGTGGCAGAATCCCCCCATAACAAGCTGAGTGGCAGAATCCCCCCATAACATGCTGAGTGACAGAATCTCCCCATAACATGCTGAGTGGCAGAATCCCCCCATAACAAGCTGAGTGGCAGAATTCCCCCATAACAAGCTGAGTGGCAGAATTCCCCCATAACAAGCTGAGTGGCAGAATCCCCCTATAACATGCTGAGTGGCAGAATCCCCCCATAACATGCTGAGTGGCAGAATCCCCCCATAACATGCTGAGTGGCAGAATCCCCCATAACATGCTGAGTGGCAGAATCCCCTATAACATGCTGAGTGGCAGAATCCCCCCATAACATGCTGAGTGGCAGAATCTCTCCATAACATGCTGAGTGGCAGAATCCCCCCATAACATGCTGAGTGGCAGAATCCCCCCATAACATGCTGAGTGGCAGAATCCCCCCATAACATGCTGAGTGGCAGAATCCCCCCATAACATGGTGAGTGGCAGAATCCCCCCATAACAAGCTGAGTGGCAGAATCCCCCAATAACATGCTGAGTGTCAGAATCCCCCCATAACATGCTGAGTGACAGAATCTCCCCATAACATGCTGAGTGGCAGAATCCCCCCATAACAAGCTGAGTGGCAGAATTCCCCCATAACAAGCTGAGTGGCAGAATTCCCCCATAACAAGCTGAGTGGCAGAATCCCCCCATAACAAGCTGAGTGGCAGAATCCCCCCATAACAAGCTGAGTGGCAGAATCCCCCCATAACAAGCTGAGTGACAGAATCCCCCCATAACAAGCTGAGTGACAGAATCCCCCCATAACATGCTGAGTGGCAGAATCCCCCCATAACAAGCTGAGTGGCAGAATCCCCCCATAACAAGCTGAGTGACAGAATCCCCCCATAACAAGCTGAGTGGCAGAATCCCCCCATAACATGCTGTGTGGCAGAATCTCTCCACTCCCAACCTCCTTCCTAACACTCACTTGCTGTCCTGCCACCGCTGGGAGCCAGGGATGCCGCTGGCGCTGATGCCGGGGATATTGCCGCCGCAAGCCGGGGAGTGCTGCCCGCCCGCCGTCCGAGGCCAGGACTGTCATGCTGACACTGTGTGCTGCCTGGATGTCATAGAAAGGTCGCCACCTCTCCTGCAATGGCCGACTGCATGCTACCCTGGCTTCTAGCCTTAGTGTAACCCACACGCCACTACCAGGGATGGATGACGTGGGGCGAGCTGTCACAGTGATTCTGAGGGAACTTGGGTTTGGGCCTGGGGGTCACCACACACACTGGAAAAGTCTCTCTCCAAATATTTATTATACAACTTCCAAAGCAGCAACAAAAAGCAAACAGTCTCTGGATCCTGGGGTCACTCTAGTGGCTGGGACTATGCAGTACCTTATAGACTGGTCCTAGGCCAACATGGATTTCTCCCTCAGAGGCTCACTGTCTTGCTCTACTGGCTTGCCCAAAATATCCAACTCCCCCTCCGTGTGTGTTAAGGCTATCCTAGAACAGTTTCCATGCCTCCTTTGAGGCAACCAGAATGCTGATGTGGCCCATGGTGAAAAGGAGTTTAACACCCCTGCATTACACTTTACCTTTCTGCAAGACTCGTTCGATTTTAGAACCAAAAACAGGCATGGTTAAGTGGTTAGAAAACTATACTAACCTATCCTTCGACCAAATCGTGAAAGTGGACCAAAACCCAGGATTTTGACTATCCTGGGTTTTGGTCCTGGCCCCCGAGGCATCCCTGATCGGGAGTGCCCCGCTGTGTGAAACCCCGCAGGTCGCCTGAATGAAACTCATTGTCATTGTCAGATTGTCATGCCCAATTCTTCATTCCTGATCTGGGGGGGGGTGGGTATTTTCTATAGAAGCTGTGAGCTGGGACCCTAAGTCACCTAAACCCTGGAAACACTGTGGTTATAAAAGAAGATCTTAGGGTGTCAAAAAGACTGAAAGTTGACCGTATGGAGTTCCTGAGATGTTAGATGGACCTAATAGGTAACGGTCCCAGGGCAGATACTTTTTAGGTAGATCAGCCCTTTACAAATGTAAAAAGTTTTTGCTGGATGAAATCTCAAAAATCTGCTCCTGTCTGAAATCTATTTTGTTTTAAAAATATAATTGACTCAAATGGAGGTTCCTCAACTTGAACATGTAGTTTACCTTTGGACATAGGTTTTTAAAAAAGATGCCTCTTAACCCCTAAAAAGTGCAGAGAATGGAAAATAAATGAATAAGTCACATGGGTACCAATGATTTATTGGAATTCTTCATGTCTCTTTATATGGACCTTTGAGCAGGTCAGTACCTAAAAGGCCATTTTGAACCTGATTTATGAAGCACCACTCAATGCCACTTTTTTTGCCTCTGTGGCACTCAGTGTGCTACTTAAGAAACCAAAAGCAGGCTGCGCTGATTCAGGTACCAACTAATGTCCTACTTAACACTAGCACCATATACTGTAGGTCACAATGCCCTGGATGAGACAAACCCAGTTTATAGTAGAGCTGTAGGTCAAGATTCCATAGAGCACAATGGGCAGAACTGGATTGAAGTATTATATGCTGGACCTAGATGTTGCCAAATGTCCTTTTTTGGGGGAAAAAAATGTTTTTCTTGGCTTCTTTCGCTTACCAATGTGTAATTTGGACAACAATTAAAACGCAGCCAAAAGGCACACCCCAGCAGTAATATCTAGTACCTGTAAAGATGAAATGCTAACCAGCGCCAGAATCAGCTCCAATCTTTTCAGGGTGGAAAAAAATCATAAATACTTTGTGCAGCTCCAAAAAGACGACAGTACAAAGTGGCGCTCACTGACGCTGGGATAATCATCAGTCAGGTCCAACAGGCACTGACACAGGCCGGCCAATACCGCAACTATCAAAGCAAATTAGTTAGCATTGGGCACTGCAACTTTGAATTTAAGAGCACAGAGCCAGGAAAGACAAACTAGCTGGCGCTCCAGCCGCCAGAAATATGCTAATCCTTATGAATAAGACAGTTATCTCCCAAATTATCAGGGCAGTACACGCAGGACTTCTGTATAGGACCCAACTGCTAGTGATGGAGCCCTTGATTGGCCTCTTGAACATTGCAGATGAGGTCTCAGCAGGGACGGGCTTATAATTTGTGGGGCCCTATGCAAAGTTGTGTCTGGGGGCCCTAGTTAAAGGAATTTTTATATAACAGAATACAATAACGAGGAACAAACGATGGGGAGATGCAGCTTTCTTTCCTTTCTAGCCTCAGCACTGACAGCATCACCAGTATTACACCGCTGTTACATACCAGCTGCTTCCAGTGTTCATTTATCAGAGTTCTGGGGCTGCTGAGAGGTGGGGGCCCTATGCAGTTGCTTGGGTTGTGTGGTGGCAAAGCACGCCACTGGGCCTCAGGTAACTCCTCTTGCCCCGTCCGAGCTGAGGCACTCACACATGGCACACAGCTCAGCTGGGCACTGAGGGGGGAATACTGGAGCAAGTTTGGTTGCCATGAAGGTCAGGCCAGCCATTACTTGGCGGAACAAAACCCAGGATGGGAGGTCCTGGAATCTAAAAGACCCAAATCGGATCCCGAGACACCCCCCTCAGTGCGCCACAGAACACACCTGCTTCCTGTTACCCTCACTGATGTAAACATCCAGTGGCCCATGCATGGGCTGTATGACTGGGGAGAGATGAGTTTGTATGGGCTTTCTGCGGGGTTTCACACAGCTGGACATAGATAGTCGAAATCAGGGGTTTTGTTCTGCTTTAAATAGGTTGTGTGTTAGGGGTGGCGGTTCAGACCCTCCATAACCCACGAACTTTTTGGGGTTGGTCCCAAGAACTGTTGCAATCCTGAGCATTTAAAAATCTGCATAAGAGGAGGCTGCTTTACCTGGCTTCAATAAATGTGCACCCCTGGGCAGCCATGCTCACATCATGCTTCAGTATTTATTGGTTAAATACTGGGCATGAGCATTGTTTTGTAACAGACCTGTTGAGGATCTATTTGGAGGTGAAAATTCTGTGATGAGGAGAGGTGACAAATGTGTTTGTATAGATCCCAAATAGACCTCTCGCCTTGTTAGGTTTGTAGGTGAATGGCACAGCCCAAAGATGCTGGGGATGTGGCCGTCTGTGTTTACATTGGCCAGGGAGCTAGGAAGAAGAGCTCTGGGGCGGGGGGGGGGGGGGTCACACAGTGGGGCATCCCAATCTGGTATACCTCAGGGGAAGGCCAGCATCCAACACTGTAATCTTTTAGATTCCATGGCCATGCTGTAAGGGTTTTGTTACACTTTTGAGTCTTTGGGAGAAAAAAAACGGACCCAATTATTATTTATAGTTTGTTTTTTTTAAAGCGGGCCCCTTCTGTCAGCTACCAGCCCAGGTGCACCAGGCATAAGGACTTGAATAAGAGCCCTTATATCTCGTACACTCGGTTGGTACCCCAGGGGTGGGCTGAAGATTTATTTCTTTTATTAAAAAGGGGTCAAACAATTGCTGCTATTTGGGTTTGGGCATACCTAACAAAATGGCCAAAGTTCAGGTCCAATTTAACACTGACCTGAATCCATTTGTAACATTTTTGCAAACGATAATTTCATTAAATTATCGAAATTAATGAATAATTAATGAAAAGCTCAAAACCCTAAAAAACTATTCCCCAGCATCTAAAATAAATATATTTTAAGTTTACTTGCATATTATTCTTTCCCCCGCTGAGCTTCAACTCTGTTCAGGACTCTAGGACACAGGTGCCGCCATCTTGCCTCAGAAGCATCACATACTGAGGAGAGGGGTGAAAAGCACAGGGGGAAGATTATAGCTGTACTCGGCACATACAGAGCAGAGTTGGGGTCAGGAAAAGGAGACCAATCTCACAATGCAGAGCGGCATAGTCAGTAGACACTTCCTGTCTTCAGACAGCCTGAGACTCCCCGGGCCGCTATCTTAGAAAAACGCTATAGGTACAGGTAGGATGATTTTTGATGTGAGCAATCTGTATGTACAGGGTGGGGGAAACATATAAGATAGGCTTTTATTCAGGGTGAATGTCCGGTTTAATTCACCATCATTTTTATTGATGGCTGAAAGAAAATATTTTTTGTTGTGTTTTCTTGGTCTCTGTCACAAACTGTGCTTTCTTCCTGCTGTATGTGTTTGTTATCTTAATGTTTGCCGGGGATGGGAAATCATGTCAGCAGTCTGCACAAAACAAATGTGTTTTTTCAAAATCCTTCGAGATATACTTGCAAACGTTCTAAAATATGTGTTAATGGAAAATGTTTGCTGCTGTTGATTTCTTCCTTCATTTTCCCATATTGAAAAGCTGAGAGGTACGCTTCTCATGAGGTGCTACGCTTCTTCTGGGACACACCTCTTCCAGGACTCTCCCACCCCCTGCCCAAACTGCCCCCCCCCAGGGCAAGATTCTGTGTGTGCCACTGCTCCCGTCCCCCAGCCCAGTGAGAGAGCGCCTCAGCCCAGAATTGCAGGGGAAGTGTTTGTCGATATTTATGTTGGCGTGGGAATCAGGGTAAAGGTGTTTTTTGCGGTGACTCGGGAAGGGGGGGTTCACACAGCAGGGGAAGGCCAGCTGTCAGCCTCCGGAGACTTTTAGATTCCATGACCGGCTGCTCAGGGTTCTGTTCCGCTTTGCGAATCTGGATGCCCTGTGGGAGTCAATATTATAGATTCCAGGGCCGTTGGGCCTGGGTTCTTATCCACTTTAAAGAGGATCATCTGCCTCAGTGTCCAGTCTTAGAATCTCCGGAATTGGCTAAAATGGGTTTTGTACCTCGGAACAAAAGTCAAAAAAATCTCAGAGGGCTTACTCACCTTCCCGGAACAGGTTTCCACAGCACACAGCCTTTTCCTAGGCGCTTCCGGGTCCATGTAGTGTGGAAAACTGCACAACATGAACCAGTAAGAAGCAGTGGACTATTAACTGGTCAATGTCCGCAACTTTCCTCCCCGGGACTCGCGTCTGCAATGCCCCTACCCACTCCCTCCAGTTAGCCATGCCAGTGCCCGCTGGTTGGTCCACTTTAAAGAGGAACATGTGTGTCTGTGGCCAGCCATGGATTGTAAAAGAGTCCCTAAAAGCCAGCCTGCTGTTGGGGATATGCTAACAATGCATTCTAGGATAATGAAGGCTTTTGACATGCTTGTAGGGCACAAGGCCAAACATGCGGGAATACTGGGGTGCAACAGCACTGAAGACATTTGCAATTGAAGTGGCATCCCCTGACATTGTCTGTGGTTGGGTCACCCCTCAGCAGTTTGTTTTTCAGGGGGGTGCCTCATCTCTGGCAGCCATCCAGAGGAATGGTGGACCACTGATAGGCTTTTGTACCTCAGATTCTTCATCTGATTCCACTAGACAGTGATTTTTTGTATGGGGCTGTTTGACCCATCACTAGCTCGCCAAATCTGACCCTTTAATTAACAGAATGGCTCTGATTGGACGAGAGCCCATGCAGGCGCCATTAGACCGGGGAAAGGTGAGTGAATACTGACAACCTGGAGAGTTTCACACAGTGGGGCATCGCAATCGGGAGGCCAAGGGGAAAGGACAGCGGTCGATCCTGTCATGGGTTTAGATTTTACTTTAAAATGAACCTTTTCCTGGGGGTGCCGCACTGTGTGAAACCCCCCAGGACGCCGCAGCCACCTCACCTCTTCCTGGTCCCTCGACACTTCCAGGAGCAGTGGCTCAGACGGCCGCATCCTCCGCCACCCTCTAACAGGATTT
Organism: Gastrophryne carolinensis; assembly: GCA_027917425.1. Classification (NCBI taxonomy): domain Eukaryota; kingdom Metazoa; phylum Chordata; class Amphibia; order Anura; family Microhylidae; genus Gastrophryne; species Gastrophryne carolinensis. Next base: position 443,206,900 of record CM051235.1, read on the forward strand.
AAATCAATATTTGCTGCACAATCTCCAATATTTCTACTTGAGATTAATATTATAAATATCGCAAATACTAATAATCATATCAACCCAGCGACCACTAATTTGATACAAAACAATGGTCACTGAGGGCTGTCCTCGTACATCCAGTGAAATTTCCTAAGGAGAAATATATTTAATATGTTTAAATACTTTGCACATACAATCTATTGTGTGAGAAATTATCCACCACACACACAGTAAGATGTATAAATGAAGTGATTGAGACAACAGTTGGAGGGTGACCTGTGCTGTAACAACTCTGCTTTGTCTAGGGGGGTTCTCTTTTGTTTTGAAGATGGGGGCAGTAGGTTGACAGTGTTCATCGGGTCCCCTCTTCTAGATCACAGTCATTTAGTTTCTGTGACATCACTTGTTATTTATGTATTTATTTATTTATTATTGTTTATTTATATAGCGCCATCATCTTCCGTAGCGCTTTACAAAGTAGTAGTTACAGACAGGGTAGAAACATACGGTACATATAATATATCTAATGCAGGTTTACAGAGTTGACAATGGATATTCTGAGTACAAGACACAATAGGAAAGAGAGCCCTGCCCTTACGAGCTTACAGTCTAAAGGAAGAGGGATGAAGACGAGGGGGAAAGATCACAGTCAGTATTGAGCTTTGTGGCGTATGGCCTTTTGAAAACTGGTTAAACCAGATTAAATGCTTGTCTGTATAAGTGAGTTTTAAGGGCACCTTTGAAGGTTTTGAGAGTTGTGGAGTGGCGGATTGGGTGGGGGAGGGCATTCCAGAAGATTGGAGTTGCACGTGAGAAGTCCTGGAGGCGGGCGTGAGAGGAGGTGACCAGGGTGGAGGACAGGAGAAGGTCGGTAGCAGAGCGGAGGCTGCGTCTAGGTTGATATTGTTGGATTAGAGATGAGATGTAGGGAGGGGCCTGGTTGGAGAGAGCTTTGTAGGAGAGAGTTAGAGTTTTGAACAGGATTCGCTGTGGGACTGGCAGCCAGTGTAGGGATCGGCAGAGAGGCGCAGAACTGGAGGAGCGAGAGGAGAGATGGATGAGGCGAGCAGCAGAGTTCAGGATAGATTGGAGGGGTGCCAGTCTGTTAGTTGGTAAGCCAAAAAGGTTCTTACAATCACCGATTTGACAGTTTGAGGGTGTGTGTTACGCATAACCCTGTGACACATGTTGGTTTGGTCATGTTTTTGTGGCCATTTGGTTATTGATTTCTTGATCTATATATAATTTTAATATTTTTAACATTTTTAATGTTTTCGTCTCACTTGACACAATTTCTAAAAAAAATAAATTTTCTTCACAGGCGGTTCATGAATTGCACAGTATTTGGCACTTTATGGGCACTTCAGTAACAAGCACCGTTGAATATGCAAGATCGGAATATGTGGGCACATGGTCACTCCCCAATAGCTTCTTTAAAGATTAATCCCACGGTGGATAATATGGCAACTGTTATTGGATTACATTGCAGTTGGCGCACGACAATGTAGTTGGTTTATAGGTTCAGAGTTGCAATTACAGTTTAGAGTCAAAAAAGTTTGCACTATATACATTTGGTTGTGTATGATTCTTGGGCAGTATATATTACATTATATATTTAATCATAATATGCTGCACTGTGTGCTTTTTGCATACATCATTGTCTGCCTAATTTTGCTCCCTTATGTATTTATTTATTCATTTATCTATTTATTTATTCACTGATTGGATCATTTATTTATTTGATGCATATTATTGTTTGTATTAATTTTTGATTATGGGTCATATTCAGTTTGTTATAGATTCAGTTATAGTTATGATAGGCTATAGGTTGTTCTTATTAGAATTGGTTTGTGCAGTTTTTATAGACATATATCTCCCTTGGCACTTGCTCCCCCCATCTTGTTGCTGCGCAGTGTCCGGACACTGCGCAGCGTCTGTCTGGTCTGTCGGTTTGGCCCTCGCTGCGGCTTTCCCTGGGCGGCGTGGGGCTGGTTGCTTGGTGACGGGCGGTGTCTGCGTAGAGCTGGTGGCGTCTGTTGCCAAGTGACGGGCGGCGCCTGCGCAGTGGTGTCTGGATCAGGTGCTTGTGACTCATTATGTGTCACAGCGTCTTTTCGGGAGGACGCTGTGCCGCTTCCGGCTGCGACGCAGACGTGCGTGTGCGGCTCTGATGGAGGGGTGAGTACTTAAGGGGGCTTAGTGGCAGTTCTGGTCACCCTCACCCTTGAAGTGGCATGGGAGCCGCGTGCGCGGGTGTTTTAACTGCTACTAACCCTGTGTTGTTATTCTATGGGCGGCCCTGATATGCGAGATCTATGTGGTGTTTTCTAAATCTGTTGCTGGCATATGCACTTTAAAAATGTGTCTGTGTTCACCAGTTTGCATTCTATTTGATTATTATTGTGTCTTTCTTGATGGGATTTTGTGCAATATGTGACTTATATACAATATTATTGGATTTATTAACTACATTTTATGTGTGGTGTATCACTATAGAGGTATTTGATTATATATCAGGTTTGGTATTGATTAATAGTGAATTAAATTATATTTAGCACTTTAGCACTTTATTTTTAGTATATTTAGTTCAATCATTTAGGGTGTGAGCTATTTAGGGCATACTTTTGTCCCATGGTGGTTATTATTGATATTCCCTTTTTTGGCATCATTTATGTAGAGAATATAGGGGTTAGAGCAGTTGTTTTTAAATGTCCTGTGTGATGTGTTTTTAGCCCTTTTTTGTATCAATAAAGTTATTGTTAAAATCATTATGATGTGTTGGTGCTCCTCTTTGGGAGGAAGGTGTGCTTAGTGGCACGTCCACTCCATTTGTTTAGGTATAAATGAAAAAGGTTTAATTTACCAGCACAGTAAATAACCTTAACTAACCCAATATGTTCATAAGCTTCCTGGATAACCTTAAATATTATAGGCAGTTGTTACATTGTAAGTTATACATTAGTTACAGTACAAGAAATGTTATAGTAAGTTATGCATTAGTTACAATACAATATAAGTTATAATGGATAGAGAGAGATAATGCAGAGACAGATAGAGAGGATACTTATGGTTGCTTCATCCTGGTAAGGGGCCCATCCATCGTCTCCCTCACTAATCATGCAGCTTCCTAATCTATTGAACACTAGGGGGAGTGGCCAGCATTCCCCCGCCTCGTGGGGGTGTACAAGATCTGCCCACATCCAGCCTCTATGAGATTAGTTAAATATAAGTATATAATTGCCACAATATGCATGTTATCATATTGTAACCAAGAAATTCATGATCCCCATTCATTTCTTAGTTAAATGAACCTAAACATCAAATACATATCATACAGAGTCTGATACTTTGTATTGAATGTCTGCCTCCAACCTAATTAGGGATTCAAGGATTCCTTTTCAAAAGTAAGTGAGCTGCAGCTTGTTAGCAGCTAGGTGTGAATATAGGTTGACCTATGTGTGAATATAGTCTATTGTATTCATGGGGCATTGTCTGTTTTCTTATAGGCATGGTAGAATACTATTTGAGTGTTAATTTGAGGGACAGCTGTCCTTTAACACCGGCCATTCACAAATGCCTGGTGCAGGCACACGCACTACTAGAGGGAAGTGGAGGATGCAGGTATCAGATCCACTGCTCTTAGATGCGCGGTGGGACCAGAAAGAGGTGAGTTGGCTGAGGTGATCTTGGGGGGGGGGTTCGCACAGCGGGAACAGGACCAAAACCCAGGAAAGTCAAAAGCCTGGGTTTTGGTCCACTTTAACACAGCCCCCCTCCCCCCAGATATGCAGTTTTGGTCCACTTTAACACCTCCGCTCCCCTGGATATGCAGTTTTGGTCCACTTTAACACCCCTGGAACCCGCAAGATGATCATTCCTGGCCAGCATTCCTCCTCGGTGCTCTGCCAGACCGGTCCATTCATTCATCGCGGGGGAGCAGCAGCGAGCATGTGACTGCTGCATGTCGGCCAGTGCCATGGCCAAAGGAAAGTGTTCTCTGTGCCACAAGCCCCGCCTCACACAGCCTCATTTTGGGTACGGCCCTCCTGAAACCTTCTTACCCTCATGTAATAATTTGCCTTTTATTTTTTTTACAAGAGCATTTGTTGCCAGCGGATGCAGGACACAGCTCCTTTCCGTTAGCAGATTAAACACTCTATACATACAGTCACATAGTCTACCTAAGTCTTCCTGTTTTTTTTCTTCTTTGAACTAACATTATCAATAGCATAACAAGCAGATAGTCATATACAGGATGTAATTGTTGCATTAAAGCTATTCCAGCAGCATTTCCTGGTGACAGATTATTTTAATCTAGATTGGATTATAGGGTGCTGTAGGAAACCACAATATAGATGGGTAGTTACTCCTTTATTAGATATTACAAGATTAGGTAATATATTATGAAGTGAAAGTGAACCTTGGTTTTTCTTTTATTAGGTATGTGACAAATTTTGAAAGATAATTTTAATAAATAAATCTTTTAGAGACAGTGTAATGCCTGAAGCCTCCAAAATATTGATTCAGTGTATTAAAGTAGACCAAAACCCACAGCGATCGATTCCCTCCCCCTGGGCATCCAAAATCAGGATGCCCAGCTGTGTGAAACCCCCCAGGCCGCCCATACACTTACCTTCTTTCCTAATTCAACGGTGCATGCGCGAGCCGCAGCCGCATCCCTGCTATCCCCCTAACAGGGTGTGTGCCCGCATCAGGCATTTGAGAATGGCCAGCGCGGGCACGCTCCCTGTTAGAGGGTAGCGGGGGATGCAGCCATCAGATGAAGGCTTAGAGTCTTAGACATTGTGACTTCAGCGGATCTGAGCGCGCTTATTTGACAAGCGGCTGCACATGCCCCGGGAAGAGGTGAGTTGGTTTCAGCGACCTGGAGGGTTTCACACAGCGGGGCATCCTCGAATGGGGTGTCCCGGGAGCAAGGACCAAAACCCAGGATAGTCGAAATCCTAGGTTTTGGTCCACTTTAATGCTGTTCCAGTAGCATTTCCTGGTGACAGATTCTTTTAATCTAGATTGGATTATAGGGTGCTGTAGGAAACAATAATATAGATGGGTAGTTACTCCTTTATTAGATATTACAAGATTAGGTAATATATTATGATGTGAAAGTGAACCTTGGTTTTTCTTTTATTAGGCATGTGACTAATTTTGAATGATAAATGTAATAAATAAATGTGTAATGCCTGAAAATTTTGATTCAATGTATTAAGGCTGTGGCAGCTACAGTTGCTTTTGTTTTTTAGCATGGGATATATTAGGAGCGGTTGCTTAAAGCAGACCAAGACCCACTGAACTGAACTACCGATTCTGCCTTCTCAGGGTATAGAACTAGAAATGGATATTTCCACTTTGCAAATTGTTTGCTGTCTCTCTGTCAGATGGCAGGTGAGCAGGTTTTAGAGCTAAAACATGCAGCATTATCTGGGATTCATGGGGGGCAATGCTGGGGATGCTAGTTAAAATGTGGGTTTTGGTCTACTTTTACTAAACTGTCATGTTTCATGCAATAATACACCCCCCCAAATGTCATGATTCGCCTGGGACAGTCACGGTTTGCCACTATTGGTCCCGCTGTCCCGGTTTGCCTCTGAATGAGCTGGTGTGCAGGGCTGGCCTGTGGCTGAACATGGCGCCATGGTGATGGAGGCCACCCCTCACACTAACATGAAATTGGGAGACTACAATTCTGCCAGAAGAGCTACTTGCAATGTGTCACATACAGGGGAAAAGAAGCCCCTGACTGGCAGCCGCTCTGGCCAATCAGGAGCAGTCTCTGTCCTCCACACTTCAGAAAGGAATTTAAAAGGCAACAGGTGGGTTTTCGTGCCGCACGCCTGCTAGTGATGGAGAATGAAGGAGAGACATTGCTAATTTTAAGTTGTTAGTGTGAGGGGGTGACATCAGACGAGACTCCATGCTGCACCACACATCAAGGAAGGGGGAAGATCGTTCTGACTGACATGCAAGAGACCTTTCATTGTTCTTTGAACTGTTCTGGACCAAGTTAAAGGGGTTAAAGCTGACCAAAACCCACTGAACTTGTGAACTGTTGGTCTGGTTTGAGTGCGGAAGAAAAATCCCTATGTGTGCGCAAGCATACATTGGCCATCTATGTCCCTACCTGTGCACCCTGCAACATTATGGTCGAGGAACAAGAATTCTTTAGCCCATTTACTTAATTGGCTGAATATGCCTGGATGGGCCCTAATGCTCATTAAATGTGGCCCTTTTTGGTTTTCATAACAATGAACTGGACACAATTAGACTATTAAATACTGAAACAGCAGAGAGCTTCCTTTCTGTACATGATGATATGTGAGCAGAAATCTGATAAAAAAGTTGAAGGAGCCACAGTGGTGGTGCCCCTGACTCTATGGACGATAATGCGCCTGCTACCTCTGGACCACCTGTAGTTATACCCCTTACTACCACACTGTCTATATTGACAGCCATTGATGGAGAGACAATCCTTAGAGAAACCTTCCCATCCCACAGTGCGATGCAAACATTACATTGCAATGTGAGATATCTACATTTCAATAATAGGCTCATGTTGGGCAAAGTTCGGGTTTGGCAAGTTCGGCTGAACTTAAAGCCAAAGTTCGGTTTGGGTACCCTAAATTGACCCCAACCCCACTAAAGTTAATGGGGACCCAAAAATAGTTGTAAAATGGGGGTAGTAAGAAATAGAGGGCTGCAAATCAGGGTTAACACCAAGGCTAAGGCCCTGCACAAAATCGGGTAAGAAAAGTACTCCAAATAACCACAGAAAACAAAAATAAATAAAAACTAAATTAAAAAAAATAAAAATAGAAAGAAATTAAAATATATTTTTTTACGGGTGTCAGAGCGCAAATTAGGATAACACCAGGGCGATCACCCTGCACAAAATGGGGTAATGACAGTACTAAACCTATAATAGACTTCCGCCGATCACTCCTGGCTTATATTCTCACCCCTGCTCCCGGGAGCAGCTTTTATACTGGGGGAGTGAGAAGACATCATTTCATTCCTGATTCAGGATGCCCCACTCTGTGGAACCCCCGGGTTCCCAATAAAGCCTAGCTGATATTATCCAACATGCCCACGTCAGGCATTTGTAGATGGCTGGTGTGGGCACAACCCCTGCTACAGGCTATGTGGCCATCTGCGTGCTCGGCTAAAAAAACACCCGTGTGTGCACCATCCAGGGTGCTGTCTGCTGTGTACAAAACACCATGCAAAAGAGACCCTCTAGAACCCCACAGAGCCAATGCCAGCACGCCTCAACAATTATGAAAAAATATCTATATACAATATTTATTGAGCAAGCATATACACAAAAACAATGGACTCGAAAAAATCCTAAAAAACATCTACACTACAAAATGGGAGCTCTCCAGCTTCATGAACAATTCAAACTAAAATAAGACCCCCAGCACAGCCCAGATAACCTCAGCTCAATACTACAGTGAACAGTAAAAGATTCACACAAATAAAAAATAACTTATTATTAAATATATAAAAATATATAAATAAAACATGACACCAAAATACCACAACTGGGTCAAGTGAACAAAACCTGTTAGGTGACTGGATCAAGGAGATGCCAGAATCTGGAGAGCTGTACCCGCAGGGCCACATGTTCCGCAGCTAAGCCGTCAGCGTGCTCGGCTCCATTAGGATTTAACTTGGCTCCATTTGGCCCTTAGCCGAAAATAGAGTTGAGCACGCTGGTTGTATGTGTGCCTACACATGGACCAGGGTAAATTGCATGGCTACACATATCCTGGTTTGGTGAAAATAGTGGAGAAAATCAAGGAGGCTGCGTTTCAGCTTTAAGTGTATGCAGGAGCAAATGTAAGTGCTGACAATGATTCAGATGCATGGAGATGGGGCAAGTGAGTTTTTTCTGCGCAAGGCTGTTGGTCTTGTTTAACCATTGTTTGAACATTAGCATAGGAGACACATGGCCTTCCCCTGTGCAGAAGCTTTGTAGAACTCTTAAAGTGGACCGAAACCCTTGTTTTTCACTATTTTCAGCAATCCGAATTGCCATTGAAAAGGATGCATATGAGCACTGTTTCTTGTAAGGATGTTGGTTAAGTTTGAGATGGGAGAGGAGTATAAAAGGAATTCAATATATAAGGAGAGATGGTTAGAATCAGTGGAGTAACTGTTTGAGCAGTGGAACCCAGAAGCTCTGTGTAGGATGGCCCAGACAGCCACCCAGAAGCATAGGACAACTCCAGGCAAACCTGTGGAGGAAGCGAAGGCCCCAATATAATATCTGAGATACTTCTTCACTGAAATCCCAACTAGAGAAGTGACCTGTGTGAGGTGGAGGCTACTGTGCAGTGTACTATATCTGCTGGAACTGCTGTTCTGTGCACTGCTTAGACCAGTGGTCCCCAACCTGTACCTCGGAGGCCACATGTGGCTTGCTTGCCCCCTAGTGTGGCTCGCCAGTTGTCTACAAGACTAATACACTAGCAGAGGACTAGGACACTGTTGAGGCTGGGGGGAGGCATTACATGGCACCCATGGCTGGGGACTGTCAGCACCATACAGGGAGTTAATGCAACCTTTCTCGAAAGCTTCCAGTGCCACAGTTGGTTTGCCAGCCTCCCAGCAGTACCTGGGTTTCAATCCTTGCATTCATCTTCTTGGGGCTGGGAGATACATTCATGTGGAGAACATATTTTATGGATCTTGGAGAACGACATGTACACAAAGTTTAAAGCTTTTGAGTATTGTTACTTGAAACCGTTTCCAGTTGTTTCCTGTATAACTTTTACGATCTGTCACCATGGCTCCTGAATATCCCTCAGTGCTGAATGTGGCTCTCGTAAGAAGAAAGGTTGGGGACTCCTGGCTTAGACAGTTTTGGTTTATTGTTGGAGTTCTAATTTATTAAAATATAAAAGCCCAAGAAGAATCCAAAGGCCACCCTCCCTGTTACTATGTCTGGGGTAATTTGTCACATAGTTTTGAAGAAGGCATAATCTTGAGTTTAATATCTGCACAGTATCTGCAGTCAAGAAATATTGACAGTGATAAAGAAATAAAATAAATACTTGTTATTATATACTTTTGCAGCAAGTAAGACTTCAAAAAGATATAAATAAAGGATGTGGAAGAAGTGAGGGGGCGAGAGTAGCTGTGATAGCTTGGTGAACACAGGTGCTTAGAGGGTGGATGCTCGGTGTGAAGCAGTGGTGTGGAAGAGGGGTTGGCTCTAGTTTCTAAATGTGTGCCTGTGGTTTGCTTACTTCCTTTTCAATAGTGATGAATTCTTTACTTCTCTAAGCAACTATGAAAAAAAAGGAACCAAATTAAATCTCAATTCCTTGTAATCATTGTGGTGAGTCATTTCTACAGGAAACAAATTGGAAGTTTATCTGGAGGAGAAGCCATGTCTGGTACAGGCCACATATACAAAAAATCATTCCTGTCACTCAAATTTGCCAGATAAAAAAATCATTATCTGTCACTATTGTGTAATAAAGTCTCTTGGCTAACATCCATTTGCAAATTATTAAGAAACCATGCTGCCACTTTAGTGAGATCTCAAGAAAAGACAGAAGACCCATTGGGACCAAATTGCAATTTTTAACATATCTCCCATGAGCCATAAGCACAAGTCATAATCTGCAACCCCCCCCCCCCCAAAAAATAAAAACCTGTTGCCTCTCTACCATAGAACAATATTCCAAAGTATAATATTATAATTACTATAATTAAGTATTATAATTATTAAGTATAATGCTAGAAAATTGAAACTAAAGCAAATTTAATAGACTGTTGGTTGCAAATGTTTGTATGGTGTCTTCATTTGAATATTAATGCATAGGAGTTGCTAGAGGTGGATCCTCAGAATCAGAATTCATGGCAGCTAATAGACTTTATTTTATATTCAGTTAATTCATGGCCTAATTTCCAGATCCTGCATGACAAACGGTATTTGACTGTTCTAATCCCAAAATGCATTTTACCTCCTAGTTCACTTGTATGGTGAAACCCTGCAAGGCCCCAGTCAAACTGATGCTCCCTCAGATGAAACCAAGACAGGGGTTTTATGTTTTATTAGCTTTAGATCTTTTTTTTCTGGTTTATACTGTACAAATCACTGAACAGGGTCAAAAGGAGGCAGGGGCAAACATTCCACAGAACAAGAGGAGGCAGCTGCTACCAGGCCCCTAGCAGAAAGGGTCCTAGGGCCTGTGGCAGGTCATGCAGTGTATGGGGCACTGTTCTATGGTTGTGGCACTTAAGAGAGTCCTCTACATAGGGTCGCTGCAGCTTGCTGACTCTCGTTTTCCAGTTCCAGGAGGAGGGGGGATGAGGACTCCATCTAGTTTTTTAGCCTAGAGAGCAACACGGACAAGATCAGATGGAGAAGCCACATTGGAGAAGCCAGAGAGGACAATGCCTGGGGAACTGCCACCCCACTGATCCCCACTATGGCTTTTTCATGTCGCCCTGTGAAGCGTATGTAAGCCCCTGTAAAGCAGGGCAAGATAAAGTATGTAAGGCTTGGCTAATTGGTGGTGTGTCTGATTTAACGCCCCCCGGTTATCTGCAAATGTGTCATTTTTGTTCAAAATTCTCCCTTCAATAAACGCAAAATCCTCATATTGTTTTATTAAATGCATGTGAATGTTGTATCACTCTCTAGCCTAAATATCATAACCATGCTTTAAGATAGATGAAAAAAACAACCTTAGATGGACCACCAAAGATATGATAAGGGACCATCAGTGTCACCGTTCTTTGACAACTGTGCTGTTACATCAACATAATATCCAATTCAATTCATATTAAATTATATAATACAATAGTGTGGCAATTCAGCTCTGTATTTATTTGTATTATTCCTATTGACTAATATAAGGTATGCTGCTACCTGGCGATTATTTTATTTAAGGGAGTAAATACTACCTAAATTTAGCAAATCCAGCCATATGTTAACATTTGTTACACCTCCTTCTTGTGAGCTCACATCCTCTTTCTCTAAGACAAGAAAAGGGTATAATGTAGCTATACCAAAGCATGGCACAGAGCCTTTAAGCATAGCAGAGAGCTGTGAAGAGATTTATTTGCATAGCTCCACCTACTGCAAAGAATCTTGGGAGAAGTTCTATTGTCCTTTCTGATGCACTTTTCAAATACTTTCTGTTTTAAGAAAGCTCTCCCTGCCTTGTACTTTTAATAAAGGTCATTTTGGTCAATTTAATCACTTTACACCACCTAACATAGACCTGCCCCTAACCTGGTATATGATGCTTTATGGACTTCAGATCAGGGTCAAATTATTCGGCAAGCTATCTGCCTTGGACCCCTTAAAATTCACAGAGTTGAAAAAGAAATAAAAAAAATTAAATACAGTTTTAATATTAAAAAAAAGAACTCCCTGTTGCCGCTTCTACCTTCATTTGTCTTCCGCCAGATGGCGTCCTCTATGAAGGTTTACCCAGTTGAGGTTTCATCCCGGTCTGGCGGGCTTTGATCTTCTTGATGCTGGAAAGACATTCAGGCTGATTCATTAATAGCACCAGGTAGCGACAGATGAGCGACAGTAGCATTATTTTCACAGCGCCCGCTAGTATTCGCTGTGCTTGGGCGTTGTTCGGCTGTTGACAGCGACTCAGTCGGTGTGCGGTAATGTTGAATACGGGGTTAGGAGACGCTGTTTGACAGGTTCCGCGCTGCATGGGAGCGCATGGCAGCGAACGGCTCCCAGCATATTCATTAACAAATCACGCTCAAAAAATTCTCGCGCTGTGAAATGCTTGTTTAAACCCCAGAGCGCTGGCGGCGATGGGTTAAAAGTCGTTTTTTAACCCCCAAACAACCATATTTTTGGAAAAAAAAAAAACATGTTTTTCAAAACATTTTGTAATATGAATACATTAATATCAGACCTGTAATATCAATTCTGCACAAATGTATTTATTTATTTTTTTTTACCTTAAAAAAAAAAAAACTAACATTGCAGAAGTGGTCACAGAATTTTTGACATTTAAAAAAAAAAAAAAAAATTAATAGCAATTAATTATGAATATTTAAAGATTGCTCCATTGAAATACATTGGAGAGCTCCAGGTAGCGAGAGGTCATACCTGTCGCTGTTCAAGGTCGCTCGCTGGCGCTGTGGGGTGAGGCTGGAATAATGATGAATAATTCGCTATCTGGCGCTCTGTCAGCCGCTAAGCAGGATCGGCTTGATAAATGTGTGATTGTGGTGGGGAGCCGGCGTTCTCGTGGCGGTGAGCGTCATTACCGTTCGCTCACCATTCGCTACCTGGCGCTATCCCTTGTTAAATAAGGGCCATTATTGCAGCTGTCCTGCTGGCATCTTTACTGAGGGGGGACACAGCTTCCTACTCATCCTTCCTTACTGTAACAGCCGCTGGAGCAGGGAGGCTACTATACTCCGGAGGAGGAGCCTTTGTGGAATCCGCTGATGTGACTTATGACCTCACTGGATTGGAGGGACATGGAGGGAGTCTAGAAAATTGGATTGTTCTGGCACCGGCTGATCAATATTTATGGCTTACTGGTATATGTTTTAAATGTATATATGGTAAACTACCAAAATGTATCCCTACATTTCTCTTCATTGCACCACAGATGGGTGAAAAGGTAAAGGTGAATTTTTGTCATGGAAATTGCCTTCTTTCTTGGGTCATGGGCTTGGATGATCTTTTAGAGTCTTCTCCGTGTGTTAGACTGTAAGCCAGGATAGCAACCACTGGCCTGAAAAGATAGATAATGAAAACATGAATATGAGGCTTTTATTTTACTAGACAATATAATTACAGCACAGGGCTGTCAACCAAAATATGTATTTCCACTCTTGATTGCCAAATAATGCATTCATTGTTACTCAGATATTCAAAACGGAACAACACTATTTAGTTAGAATAGACTTTCTGAGAATGTTTTGGACACCTTCCATTTAGTGGAGTAAAAGCAGAGAAAGAGCCCATACATGGTGATTCACATCTCCCATGTAATTTGTTCTATTTAAATTCTCATTACATCAGAAAAGAGTTATAATGACAGCACTAGCACATCATGAAGAGAGGAATGCGGGCAAATGCTGAGAATCCGCATTCCTGTACAGATCAAAACAATTTTAAAACAATTGCATTATCAAGAAATGGAGGATTAGGTTTCTTTCAAACCATACAGGCAGCCATTGCCACACCTCGATTACAAACAAAGCGAACACCCCGTCAATGATGGTGGATAATTTAAAATGTTACCAACTATTCGATTATATGTTAGAGATAGTGTTGCTAAAATAAGCTCCTGTTCAGTTCTAATGTAGAATTTTTGGATTATCCTGGTTCAGAAGCCAACTAAATCCAAATTTTATAGTAAGAGCAATAAATGTGTAAAGATGTGTGTTAATAGGAACAAAAGTCAGAGGTACCACTTGGTAAAATATAGCATGTTTATGGTTAAAGGAGACTTGCTTTTAAAGTAGCCTATAGTGGCAGTACAGGGGGTTAATAAAAGAAGACCTCATCTGGTCCCTGCATCCAGTATGTTCCTCCGGCACTCCAGATGTGAGATTCACAGAGCGGCATCCCCTATCTACTTGAGTGGGGGAGGGGGGGTTCCGGGCATACAGAGTGGAGAAACCCATTCTGTGCAGCCTCGCTCTGGCCGCCAGGAGAGGTGCCAATGGAGCACTGGGGGAGGGGGGAGTTTGCTGACTTTAGTGTCTCTCTAACCCTTAAAGCGCAAGCTACATAGATTCTATTCATCTAGCGGATCTCGGATTTGCTCCGGACCCTTCGTCTAAGGAATTATCAAAGTGAGTGGACCCAACAGCGCCCGGCAGCCACATCCCCGCATGTGCCATTGGAGAAGCAGAGAAGGTGAGTTTTCCAGGGGACCTGGGAGGTTTCACACAGCAGGGCAACCCAAATCTAGATGCCCCGGGAGGAGGGAATCAAGCAGCCCTGGAAATTTAGATTTCAGGGCTTTTGGGATGTGGGTTTTGGTCCACTTTAAAGAGGACCAAAACCCTGGACTTCACCTATCCAGTGTTTTGGTCTGTTCCCACAGGGCATCCCCTTTAAGGATGCTCTGTTCTGTGAGAGACCCCCCCCGGTTCCTCCATAAGCTGCAAAGTTCAAACAATTCAACCTTAAATGGTAAGTCCACTTTTTATTACATTTTTATGTGTATATTTTTGTGTGACAAAATGATGTGTTAAATGTACTGAGTTGATCTAGCATTTTTTAAAATGTTTTCTAAGGTTAGCAAATATGTGTTTTGGGGAAGCAGTTGTCATGTGTTGCTATAGGCGATATACACGAAGTGCAGACATATGGTGTATGTTGCCAATAGCAACAGATTGCAGATAGTTGCACAGAACACTGCTGCTGGGCATGCTTAAATCAGACCAACAGCCTGGCACAGTTGGAAAAGAGAGGTCCATAAAACCCCCGCATAATACTGAAGCATTGTCAGCACTTACAGTTGCTCCATCAAAGCTGAAACACTGGCTCACCTGGAGCTTCCTTTCCTAGAATCTCAGCCATGCTGCTGCCTGGATTCAACTGACATAATTAACAATGCACATGTAAGATCTTGATCCGGGTCCGTCCATGCTGCTCTGTTCTCCTCGGCAGACTGGCTTGGGGGTGGCTGGTCTCGCCAGAGTGCGTGATGGGCTGCAGAGCCCTGAGGTGACACAGCCTTCCAGGCTGAAATTTAATAATGAGGGCTGGCCACGCTCACTGGCCTCAGAGCTGTCCAGACCCTGGAATCAAAGTTGGGCCAATTAGTCATTAGCTCCAAATGCACCTAATCACCCAGGCTACAGGCCAGACCCACCGACAGCTCCCATTGGCCACTGACCCCTTAAATAGGATCTTTGCCCTATCCTCATTGCCCTTGATAGAATTCCTATGCTAGGGGTATGCTCTGTGTTTTCTGCCATTTGCAATTTGTTCCATCTGACCATCCCTGTTTGCTGCCTGGAGCGACCTCTGCCTGTTTGGCTATGATTCTGCCTGATCTTCCGATACCTTGATACCTCTGACTCCCCGGCTCAGGGGCTTGTCTAAAGGCAGAAGCAGGGGTGGAGATAGGGGGTTGCCAACACACCTGAAGGCGGGTGTCCCATGGGACATTACAGCACAGTAACAGGAAACCCAGCAGCACTTCCTGTTTTATGTGCAGCAATCTAAATTGCCCTGGGGAGGGATGCATATGAGCACTGCTTGTTGTGTTGGTACGGTTTAAGTCATTTTTGACTGTTGGTCCACTTTAAGCTTGAGTGAGCTTTCTCATGTCATGCCTACGGAAATTAGAGATGACCCTGTTCCCCGATAATAACCCATGCCCTGACTGCTAGTACTGCCCTGTGCACCTGTGCCCAGTCCCTGTTCTTTAGTTACCAATATTCTTTCCAGTATTTCTGTGATGCTTTAGTTCCTAATACAGATACAAGTACCTGGTCTTACCTCTATATTTCCCATGTATGCCTAGTATTTTACTTCCTGTAAACTGTGTCCGTGAGCAAGCAGGCTGCCTATATTGCTGAGGCTGCTTGGCTCCCTCGCTACTCCCTGGGCTTTGGCCTTCTTGTGTTCAGTTCCTGTTTTCAGTAAGTATATTGTTAAGTCTGTTCGCTGTTTTGTGTGTCTTGTCGCCTGTCTGCCCTCTGTTTCCCCTCTCCAGATCTACAACCACCACAGTACTGGGTGGGTCCTGTGTACCCTCTCCCATATCAACTGAAGAAACCGGATTGCTATCGGATCTCTGTCGAGTGTCACCTACTGTCTATAACCTATGCGGCTTGCTGCTTGCCTCTCTTTTGGGGTAGACAGGTTGTCTTTGTGGCAGCCTGTGCCTGGTCTGTGACTCTGCCTGCCTGCTTCCAGCTTGTGACTCTGCATGCCTGCTCCCAGTCTGTATCTGCCTGCCTGCTTCCCACCTGTCATACTGCTTGCCTGCTTTGGGGCCTACTCCCTGCCTATGTCTCTTCCCACCAGCTCCTGGTCTGTGACTCTACCTACCTGCTCCCACCCTCTGGCTCTTCCTGCCTGCTCCTGACCTGTGACTCTCCCCGTCAGCTCCCAACCTGTGACTCTCCCCGTCTGCTCCCAACCTGTGACTCTGCCCCCCTCCACCCAGTCTGTGTCATTGTTTCCAGCTAGTGACCCAGCTCCTGTCAGTGTTTATTCCCAGTACTGCTCCCCAGAACCCAGCCCATGTTCCAGTCTAATTTGATCTATTCTTTAACTTCAGGTCTGGTTTCCACTCCAGTCAGGTTACAGCCCAGATATCAATACCATGGTTCAACCTCTATGTTCCCCATGATCATCCCTGCATTCCAGGACATGACAGGTAAGGAAGGTTACATTTGTAGTTGCAATTTAATGTAAGGGTTCAATGAAGAGGAGCAACAGAAACATGGCCAGTTACATCACCTGTCATTAAAACGGCGAAAAGAAAGGTAGCGGCCATTTTGAAGCTTCCTCACCCAGCATCTCAGCCGTGATTCAACTGACAATGCACAGTAACAGGAAGCCCAGCAGCACTTCCTGTTTGCACGTGGCCTGCAAATTCATGATTCGCCATTTTGTTTTTTAAACTTTACCTAGGCAGGAGTTTGAAAAAGCTAAAATAATTTTTAGGTGCAGCAATCTAAATTGTCCTGGGGAGGGATTCATAGGAGCACTGTTTGTTGTGTTGGGCTGGTTTAAGTCATTTTTGACTGTTGGTCCACTTTAAGTTTGACCTCCACAGTACAATTCAATTCAATGGTATTAAAATTGCTTGGCAACATAGATTTCTATAGATTTGATTGGCTACAACTAAGCAAGTTTGCCTGTATTCAGCTGGTGCATTTTAGTGAATGCCTTCATTTAAATTGCATCTACATTCAAGGACATACTAGATGAGAGTTCATAAAATGCGTTTCCGAATTACAGGAACCGAGAAAGCTGCAAAGTGTAATTTCGATGGAATATGCGGTTTGAAATGACGGAGATAAAAAACAATTAAATAACAAAAAGAACAGATGGCAGTTCAAGTTTAATATGTCGTGGAACAATAACATTCTTAAATTTACAATGATTAATTAAGAAAGTTGCTACAAGAAAGCTTATAAAAAGTTTTTCTTCCTTAAAAATACTGTAAAAATACAAATAAATATAGACAAAAGCAAATCTAATGGAAGGCATGTAATAAACATATTAATATACAGTTAGAAGGGAAGAACGATATTTTCTATTAATGTTCTAGATGCAAATCACGCTATTGGATAAATTATTTACAGGCATATAAACTTTACTTCTTTCATTTCCTCAATAATAATAGTCTATTTTTTTTCTTCACGTAGAGGTTTATTAAGCTTCCTCTGAAATATGCGAGTTGTAAATGAGCTCAAATGAGCCATTGGGATCGGGAAAGCAAGAATTTTGTGCTGGGGAGAGATATACGTTAGGGAAGTGATGTTGTTTTGTTTTTCTTTAACCACAATTATTCTCTTTTACTATAGAGATAATTCTGTAATTTGTTTCAATTTTTGTACGCAGCACTTCAGCAAAGGGGCAAAGGGATTAGCTGAAGATAAGGGGAAATGGTTACCTAAAAATAGGGCTTGTTGCACATCTTTTGTGTAGCTAACAATATAAGCACTAACAATATAAGGAACCCATTTGCAAATCATAATAAACCCAAAAAATCTATATGCAATTTTCTATTTGAAATAATAATGTTTAGTTACAGCGGAGCTATAGTCAAAAATGACTTTAGATCCCTTGTAACAATTGGCCCTGGGGCATCCCAATTTAGCGTGCTTCTACAGTTAAAGGTCCTTGGTAAGCCATCATTTGGGCTAGAGCTCTGTATAATGGTGGACAGAATACAGATGCACAATCCACTGAGGCATGGAAGAGCTATGTCATATGTGCAGCTATTTCCTGTCCCCATCAATGGTGTTCTGCTAGGAGATCATGATTATCATGATAGTGCAGAGCTCACTAAAGGTTTGAGTGGGTAGGCTAGGTTAGGCGGTTATTTAAGAACGGATAGCACCAGGTAGTGCCTCGTAGCGGCAGGCAGCGTCTGGTGTACGCCGGGCGCTGTACACAAAACCACATTTAAAGTGGACCAACACCCAGGATTTTGACTATCCTGGGTTTTGGTCCACTTCGGTGGGGCACCTTGATCGGGGGTGCCCCGCTGTGTGAAACCCCCCAAAAAGCCCCCAAAACTCACCTGTCCCCGCTCCCACGTGACTGCTGCAGCCAATCCCCGCCGACGGACAAGCGAGGTCCGTCGCCGGACAAGCGAGCGTGCCCGCCGCCGCCTCCCGTGCGTCACTCTTACAGGGAGCGCGCCCGCGCCGGCTGTTTGTGCCCTGCTAGAGGGATGCGCGAGCGGCGGCTCGCGCATGCGCCACTGGATCGAGGAGCAGGTAGGGATTTCGGGGCTTTCTGGGGGGTTTCACAGCGGGGCACCCCCGATCGGGGTGCCCCACAGGCCCGATGCTGATCGGCCCGGGAATCTTATAGATTCCCGGGCCGATCAGTATCGGGTGCTGGTCCACTTTAAGAAAGCAAATCTGGTGAGCCCCTCGAACAACGCCATGTAGCGTCACATGTATTAATACAGGTGGCTCAGTGGATAGTGCCGGCGCTCTAGGCTCAGGAGCGTCATGTAGTACCTGTCGCTCTGTACTCTCTCCCATACATTTCAATGGCCTTTCATTAGTTGTGTATATATAGCGTGTTTGGCAATTACATTTTTTTTTTGCTCAAATCATTGTGTGACCTCTCCTGTCTGCAAACACTTTTTTCATCAATAATTTTTATTGAGAATATATGAGAAGTACATTACATTGTAACACACATTACATTTTGTGCAGCATATAATAACACCCAAGGGGGTGTCAACACATAAACAAATTGGGAACAATATCTCCCAAAGCGAGGTATAAGGTGTGTGTGGCCCAAGACCACTGACGTGAGGAGGAAGAATGAAAGGTTGGGACAGAGGGACTAGATTGAAAAAGCTAGGGAGGCAAGAAAGGAAAAGAGGAAGGGATAGGAATAGGGGTGGGTGTCCAGCCGCCAACAATCGCGAGGTGTGTACAACACATCATTGGGAAGTGAGAAGGGAGCGGTCGAAGTTTTTTGGTTGGAAGTGAGTAATCCAACCTTCCCAGGTGGTCAGGAAGGGGGCAAGGTCACCCTGCATTGAGGCTGCCATCTTCTCAAAGAACATGACTTCGTTGATGCGAGATGTGTCTAATAAGTTCAAATTGGGATATTGTACATCCAGGAGGTTTCAAATTGAGTAGGGCAAGTTGAGGAATCAGGTGTAACCCTGTAGCTTTCCCTAAAAGGTAAAAGACCTTAGCCCAGAAATGGCGGACAACCCTACATTCCCACCATATGTGAATATATGATCCCTGTAGGCGGCATTCTCTAAAACACTCTGGTGAGTGGGAGGGGCAAAATCTGTGGATCTTAGCCGGAACTAGATACCATCGGAGTAGGACTTTAGTATTGACCTCCTGGGCGCCCGTGTTTAGGAACCTGGAAAATGAGTTCCGCCAAGCTATTTTCCATTCTCTGGGCGAAATGCTGACCCCCAGATCAGCATCCCATCCATACGTGTAGGCTGGGAGTGGTAACTCCTCAAAATCATTCAACTTCCTATACACCGTGGCAATCATCCCCTTCCCCAGAGGATATGAACCACAAGCCGACTCAAATGATGAAGATCGTCTTGGAGTAGCCCCCGACCCAGACTTAGTAGCTATATAGTGGGATATTTGAAGGTAGCGGAGGTATTCCCTGTTCGGGATACCTCTGAGGGATTGAAGCTCTGGGAAAGTTAAAATTCCCCTATGAGAGACGAGATCTTTAATCCTTGTTAAGTTTTGTGATTTCCACCAAGTAAACGCGGTAGGTTCCCGAAAGGCCGGAAGGAATTCAGGATTACCCAAGACCGATAGCAGGGGGGGCAGGGAGGAGATGAGGTAGTTTTTTGAACTATTAATTTTCCAGATTCTGAGAGAGTGCTTCAGGACCGGGTTATCGATGGCCTTGTAAGCTGTTGGAGGCAGCCATAATAAATTTGAAATTGCTATCGGACTTCAACTAGCCTGCTCGATGTCTACCCATAATGGTCTATCATCTCCAGCATGAATAGCAGCCATCTGCGCTATTTGGCATGCAGAATAGTAACGAGCTATGTTAGGGACCCCAAGACCTCCCAGTTGTTTGGATCTGTACATTGTCATACGATTGACCCTTGGTTTTTGTTGACCCCAAATAAAGGAGTTTAAAGTGGATTGAAGACCTTTTAGGCATGCAGCCGTAATAGGTACCGGCAAGACCCGAAAGACATAGAGTAATTTGGGAAGCCACGTCATTTTCACGGCGGCTATTCTACCAAGCCACGAAAGATGCAGCTTGGCCCAGGAGGACAATAGGGAGCAGAGGTCCCTAAGTATAGCGGGATAGTTAGCGGCATAAAGGGAGTCATATTTTGCTGTGAGCTGAACGCCTAGATATGTGATGCACCGCTCTTGCCAAGAGAAGTTAAAGGAGGCTTTAAGGGCAGACACCGTATTCTCTGGGAGGGAGACGTTAAGGGCTTGGGACTTTGAGGTGTTAATCTGCAGACCAGAGATCTTGGAAAAGTCATCTAAGGTTTGAAAGAGATTTGGGAGGGATGTAACCGGGTTAGATATAACCATTAAGATGTCGTCGGCAAATAAAGAAATCTTATGATCATATCCCCCGACATTGATTCCCGCAATATTAATGTTAGCCTGGATTAACTTGGACAGGGGCTCGATAGCGAGGGCAAAGAGCAGGGGGGAGAGGGGACAACGCTGCCTAGTACCTCTGCCCAGGATAAACCGCTTGGATGAATAGCCTGAATACCTAACAAACGCACCAGGCTTGGAATATAACGAGGAAATCCATGTAGTGAAGGAGGGACCCAATCCCCATTTTTTCAATATGAAATGTAGGTAGTCCCAGGCTACTGTGTCAAATGCTTTACGGATATCAAGGGTTAAAAGCATAGCTTGTTGACCCACCTTCCGCACATGGTATACCAGGTTAATGATCCTACGGATATTATCCCCCCCTTGGCGCTGAGGGATAAATCCTGCCTGCTCCTTAGAAATTAAAGATGCAATATACCTATTGAGTCGCGCTGCGAGGACCTTTGCTAGCAATTTGACATCAATATTTAATAGGGATATGGGCCTGAAGTTGGACCAGATGGTGGTATCAACATTGGGCTTAGGTATCATGCAAACAGCCGCAGTGAGCGCCTCTGTACTCCATGAGTCGCCATTACTGAGAGAGTTAAACATCTGAACAAGGTGTGGAGAGAGTACATTTTTTTATAATAAAGGGCGGAGAACCCATCTGGGCCCGGTTGTTTACCGATCCTTAAGGAGTTAATGGCTTCCTGGACCTCAGAGAGTTCAACCGGCTTATCAAGAAACGATTTAGCCTCAAGCGGCAGGGGAGAGAGTGGGATTTGTCCTAGCAATTTTTCTGCAAGGGGTTCATCAAGCGTAGCCTTAGCTTTATATAGGTCCTCAAGGTGTTTACCAAAGGTTGATACCACCCTCGAGGGGTTACTAGATAAAGTGCCCTCCAAAGTCCTAATGCGCACAGGATTAACCCTCTGAGTGATGCCCCTTAGTCTTCTGGCAAGAGGGGTGTTCGGTTTGTTGCTGATGCAGTACCACTTAAACCTAGTCCGATTGATTTGACGCTCTGCCTCACCTGAAAGACACAGGTTAAGTTGCACGCCTGCTTGATTAAGTTTGATTCTGTTACGTCTAGTCGGACGGTCTTTATAGGCGGAAGAGGCTGAGTGGTATGCATCTAGCAAGTTTTGAAGCTTTTCCTTATATGAGGCTTTGCGTCGAGCGGATTCTCGGATGAATTGCCCACGCATTACCGCTTTATGAGCTTTATGAGCTTTATGAGCTTCCCAGAGCAGGGCCTCAGAGCTCACTGACCCCGTGTTTGGCAAGAAGAAGCTCTCAATCTCTTTGCTACTTCGTTCTAGGAGTGCCTCATCAGACAACATGGAGTCGTAGAGCTTCCAAGACCTCTGGGGGGCCCTTTAGGTAAGGGAGACCAACTCGACGGCAACAAGGTCGTGGTCCGACCATACTATCGGAACTATAGAAGAGTGGGAAAGGTGTGGCAAGGAGGGCAGTTGCAAAAAAATGTGGTCAATTCTTGTGAAGACCTTGTGCGGGCAGGAATAATGGGAAAAGTCCCTCTTGGAAGGATGGACCTCCCTCCATGCATCAACAAGATGGAATTGGTTTAGGAGGGAACGGAACGCTTTCCCAGAGGAGCCCTCCCTGGGATAATCCAGGGGCCGGCCCACCATATGTCTGTCCAAAGTAGGGTGCAAAACTTGGTTTGAGTCGCCAGCCACTACGAGGAGTCCCTTAACCTGGGGGTCCAGAGTCCTAAGAAATTCCTCAAAGAAAGCGTTCTGATTCTGATTGGGGGCATAATAGGTAGCAATAGTGATTTGCTGGTCTTGAACCATACCGGACACAATTAGGAATCGACCCAATGGGTCCCGTATTGTCTGCTCCAAAGAGAAAGGAAGAGAACGCTTGAAAGCGATGAGGACTCCTCTCTGCTTGGTATCTGCCGATGCCGTGAAGAAGAGAGGGTAGTCTGAACTGAGAAATTTAGGCGTATTCTTCTTGGTGAAGTGAGTCTCTTGGAAGCAGACAATGTCCGCCTGCAGAGCCCTCATCTGACGGAAGGCCTTCACTCTTTTCTGGGGAGAATTCAAGCCCTGAACATTCAACAAAGCAAGTTTAACCACCATCTATAAACCTTACAGTATCTGCTAGCATAAGAGGGCTGGGCACCCAAGGGAGAGGGGGGGGGAGAAGGAAGAAGGGGGAAAGAACAGATAACATTTTAAAACACCACTAGGAACAAAACCTTCCTTAGAAAAGTGTCACAAGGGGGTAGAGGGGGCCTCTACCACAGTGGGACAAGCTGACTGGTTGGAGGGATCTCTGACGGAGTCCCCTGATCAACCAGTGTAAAAACTGACCCTCAACGGGGGTCAGAAAAAAAAAACTTCCTGACTCGGCGAGAATCCGGCGAGAAAGGGAGCAAGGAGTGTGCAGGGCTTTGAAACCTGGGCGCCCGGCCCACTTAACCTGAAAACAAAGAAATGAGCAGCAATAAGCGGAGAATACAAGTAACAAACTATCACATGATAACGAGGATGGGTGTCAAACAACAGAAAGTGACTGAAATGGAGCTCAGACAGCAAGAGAGCCGCATGGGTTATATATTTAAAGGGTTCATGTCTAGAGAGAACCTGCAAAATGTAATAGGGAACCAAACAGCAAGGAAAAAAGTCCCAATTACAAAACGGGAACCTCATAGGTGCTTCCTAAGGGTACGCTGAGTGAGAAAATGAAGGGCAAGATCCCTCGTATAATGCACAGGGAAACTCACACATCATCCCTCTCCCACATCAGGCTTACCAAACCTGTGGACAAGCGCTCCTTCGCGGGCCGTGTCTGTCCTTGGGTACAGGTGAAAATGTAAGAGCTCTCTTCTTTTGCGGAGGAGAAGTTGAGACAACAACGGGAGCCCTCAAGCCGGCCGAGGTAAGGGCAGCCTACAGGTCTTGTGGGGTGGAAGCTTCGTACCTGTGGTCTTGATAGCTGAAGGAAATTTTGAAGGGAAACCCCCATTTGTACTTGATCCCTTTTGCTTGCAAAATTTCTAGTGAGGGTTTCATGGCCCGTCTTCTGGTGATGGTTTGGGGGGAGAGATCGGCAAAGAGCTGGTACTCAAAGTTCTGAAATTTGAGAGTTCCGCGATCCCTCGCGGCCAGCATAAGTTGTTCCTTCGTGCGGTAGAAGTGGAGCTTTACTAAAACGTCCCGCGGAAGCCCGTCTTCTCTTTTTTTCTGCAAGGTGCGGTGTATTCTGTCAAATTCCAGCCTATCAATAGGTATGGTAGGGGCGAGCTCTTGGAAAAGAGCAGTGACTGTAGATTGTAAATCAGTGACAGCTTCAGGTATACCTCTGACCCTGATGTTGGCCCTACGCGAGCGGTTCTCCATATCTTCAAGCTTATGGTGTAGGACAAGATTTTCCTCCTTTAGAGCCTCTAGTCCCGTCCCGAGGGAAGACAATTCCAAACCTTGCGCTGAAGATTGTAGTTCAGGGATGTCAACTCTTTGACCCAGTTCTTTTATTTCAGCAGAGAGATTAACGGTGATCTGGGACGTGATATTTAGGGCCCACCTCTCGAGGGCTTTTTCAAGCATAGTGTTACAACCGGATGAAACTAATGAAGCGTGGACCCACTGGAACTGCGGAAATGTTGGTGAGTACCGCGTCAGGGAAGCGGGGTCTAAGGAGCCACCGGTTTTCACCAGAGCCCGCCGCGAAGCTGGTTGGTCTTGTGCGGCTGATGACTCCCAGGTCGCTACCCCCCAACGGCGGCACAGTTCCACAATTTGCCGAGGTATTGTACAGCAGAGATAAACGATGGTCACGGTGAGTAGCCAGATTCAGGGCAGGCAGCGAGGATTCAGCAGCGAGTAGACAAGCCGTGGTCGGGACAGGCAGCGGAGGTTCACAGACGAAGGGACAGACCGAGGTCGGGACAGGCAGCGGAGGTTCGTGGTCAAAAAGGTAAGCCGAGGTCATACACGAAAAAGCCACAGATTTAACTACAGACAATCACGGAAACACACCGATAATCCGGCAAAGGAAGGAAGGGCTGGCCAGCATATAAAGGAAGTGATATTACCGGATTGGACGGCCGGACACCAATTAGAGATGCACTGGCCCTTTAAATTCCACAGTATTGCAGCGCGCGCCCCCTAGTGGCCGGGGACGTGCGCGCAGGAGAGGCAAGGAGGAAGCAGGAAGTGAGGGAGCTGCCCGCAGGCCCCGGCAGCCACGCCGGACGGAGGGCAGGACACCAGGTAAGCGAGGAGCGCTGCCAGGAAGGGACACAGCGCTCGGGCTAGGGGAGACCCGGCGGGGAAAGCCGCGGGGAGGAAGCGCGGCTCTCGCCCCGGGAGAGGGACGGCTGGAAGCGCCATGAGGCGTCTCCGCAGCGCTGGCTCTAACAGTACCCCCCCCCTTAGGTCTCCCCCTCTTCTTAAAGCAGGCACAGAGAGCCTCATTGTTCCAAGCTAGCTCGGCTGCCAAAGTTCGGAAGCGAATGGCATATTCTCCCACCGACAGATCACCTTGAACCAGATTCAATAAGGCAGATTCGGCTGAAGACGCCCGGGCAGGTTCCTCAAAAACCTGGCGAAAGTGATCCACAAAAGTTTGAACCATGAGGGTAACAGGGTCGTTGCGGTCCCACAATGGGGTAGCCCAGGCTAAGGCCTTCCCAGAGAGCAGGCTGATAATAAAGGCCACCTTGGAGCGCTCAGTAGGGAATTGGTCAGCCAATAGCTCCAGGTGCAGGGAACATTGGGCAAGAAAGCCACGGCAAAGTCTTGCGTCTCCTTCAAATTTAGCTGGCAGGGAGAGACGAATCCTCGCGGAGGAAGCCACCGGAAGCTGTGGTGGAACAGCAGGAGCAGGCGGTGGCGTCTGCGGTTGCTGCATAGACAGAAGTTGCTGCATCATGGCCGTAAGTTGATTGATCTGCCGTGACTGCATGGCGACTAGTGCAGGTAGTTCAGAGACGTCTGGCAATGGCACCTCGGCGGGATCCATGGCCGGATTATACTGTTACAACCGGATGAAACTAATGAAGCGTGGACCCACTGGAACTGCGGAAATGTTGGTGAGTACCGCGTCAGGGAAGCGGGGTCTAAGGAGCCACCGGTTTTCACCAGAGCCCGCCGCGAAGCTGGTTGGTCTTGTGCGGCTGATGACTCCCAGGTCGCTACCCCCCAACGGCGGCACAGTTCCACAATTTGCCGAGGTATTGTACAGCAGAGATAAACGATGGTCACGGTGAGTAGCCAGATTCAGGGCAGGCAGCGAGGATTCAGCAGCGAGTAGACAAGCCGTGGTCGGGACAGGCAGCGGAGGTTCACAGACGAAGGGACAGACCGAGGTCGGGACAGGCAGCGGAGGTTCGTGGTCAAAAAGGTAAGCCGAGGTCATACACGAAAAAGCCACAGATTTAACTACAGACAATCACGGAAACACACCGATAATCCGGCAAAGGAAGGAAGGGCTGGCCAGCATATAAAGGAAGTGATATTACCGGATTGGACGGCCGGACACCAATTAGAGATGCACTGGCCCTTTAAATTCCACAGTATTGCAGCGCGCGCCCCCTAGTGGCCGGGGACGTGCGCGCAGGAGAGGCAAGGAGGAAGCAGGAAGTGAGGGAGCTGCCCGCAGGCCCCGGCAGCCACGCCGGACGGAGGGCAGGACACCAGGTAAGCGAGGAGCGCTGCCAGGAAGGGACACAGCGCTCGGGCTAGGGGAGACCCGGCGGGGAAAGCCGCGGGGAGGAAGCGCGGCTCTCGCCCCGGGAGAGGGACGGCTGGAAGCGCCATGAGGCGTCTCCGCAGCGCTGGCTCTAACACATAGCTTCATACTTATCGAGGGGCGGGGGTTGAGACTTTGACGGTGAGCCATGCACGGAGTCGTCCATCCAGGATTCATCCTCTGGTAGAAGGTCCCCGGGGGCTGGGGGGTCGCTTTGGGACGGCATGGAGGTTTCCATTATAAGTAAAGCTCAGGGGTTTCAATATTTCCGAGACTAGGTGGGTGCGTTAGGCCCAAGAAGTAAAAAGCAGAGTGTGGCCGACGTAAGCCTGAGATGCACCACAGGTGACAGACCGCTTTGTTTTATTGATAACTTGAGCAGAAGAAAGGGTCAGGCGAGGCAAATCACAATATGTAAAGGCAATAAAAGTCACCAACTCAGCAGAGTATAGAAAGGTGTAATTCTCCTTTAAGAGAGCTGTGGAGCTGGATGAGGTTCTTCCAATAGTAAGCAGCAATAGGGGGGGGGGGGACAAGCAGGCTGATGGTTTCAGGCACTAGATCAAATTAAATTCAAGGAGGCACAACTAGAGAAATAGTCCCAAAGGAGCAGGAAGTAGAGAAGGGAGGGCTTATGGTGGCCCAGTGTGTGGAGGGCCGTGCTTTTGTACACAAAAAGGAAGAGGAGTGCTGTGCAGCTCCCCCTTCAAACAGTGGCAGAGGGGAGGAAGAACAGGCAGCTGCCCACACCACACTTTCCCTGTGGCTCACTCTCTCTCTGCAACTCAGCCTGGTTCTGCTTCACTACAGCCACATCCTCCTACTCGCATCTAAATGCATCTGGGCATTGTCTCTAGTAGCCCCCACATCTTACAGTCTTTCCCTTAGAATGGTTATGGACAATCTCCCTGTATGTCCCTCCGACTCCCCCTGATGAAACCTCTGCTCTATACAATGTTGCCTGCAGTTTTCCCTCCAAAAAGCTCCCAACCAATCCCAGCAGTTTCCTGTTGTTTCCCAAATGTATTTTATGCCACCTGGCTCATTGTAAAGGTCAACTCTGAGCTATAATTCTAAGCTTGAATAAAATTCTGCTTCTCCCATTTGTGGTCTTATACCCTCATCAAGTGGGAATAGCAAAACATTTTATACTTTTATATTTTACTTTTACTATTTTACTAGACGATTCTCACATAAATCCAATTTTAATGAGGAGTATTGATGCAAATAAAGGATGCAAATGTAAATGGATTGTCCAGGTTAATTGTAAAAATCAAGTAATTGTTTGCATGCCTGTCATGCAGAGCAATTATTCTAGTAAGCTGCTAAATAAAGCTCTTATTGCAAAGATCCAGTCTCCTTTCTGTAGACTAGCCCCTGGACTTTTATATTCATGACCACTAGAGATAAGGGAACTCACTGATGTTCAAGTTCTACGATCGAACTTGCCACAAAACTTCTGCTTGGGTCCCCAAACCCTGAACCTAAACCCCATTGAAGTCAATAGTGACCCAAATTTGGTGGCTCTAGAATGGGGTAGGGAAAGTACTTAAAATTATAACAGTTTTTCTTTTAAGAAATACATAAATAAAAAAAAAAATTCAATATTATTATTTACGAGTGCCAGAGGGCAAATCAGGGAGTTTGGCCTGCACCAAATGGGGCAGGGAAGGTACTCACTCAGAATAATCACAGAAAATGAAAAAAATAATTAAATACATAAATAAAAGATTTTTTCCTGTTTAATTTTTTAATGAAGAATAGCCTGACTTTTTATTTTTTTTAATTGTATTTTTTCAGTTTAAAGTGTTTTACTAAATGTTGCTTGTAACCCTATTAGTGCCAGCTACGTGAGACTCATGTAGCTGACTTTAAACTGCTATAAACAAAAAAGTGCAAAAGTAAAAAATTCACCTGACATCTCAATCGATTCCTCCGGGTCTTCTCTTTACCTGGGGGGGGGGGGCAGGGGAATCCGATCGCCTCAGAGTTCTTCTGGCTTCAGGAAAGGGCCTGAAATAGCCCCCCGGCTCTTCCATGGTGAGGAGAGGGATGAAATTCATTTTTTGTTAAGGGTTGTTTTGGTTGGAAAAGCGCAATGTGTGCACTTTGTCTGCAGAGCTGACATTTTCAAGTAAAATTACTGTTACGCGCATGCTTTACTTGGGGTATTTGGCAACTCTTGACAGTACCTATGCATGTTGGGTATTGTTCACTTTGGGGGACCCTGCTTTTTCAGATTTTTTTGTTGTTCTTTGCATATTTTTTTTTAGGAAAATGTGACTTTGATTCTGCTTTTTTATTCTTTTTTTAGGGAAACCCTATGCAACCAAATAATTCATTGAGGGATTATTTCCAGAAAACTGTGGGTAAAGTCAACAAGCCTGGTACTCCTAGAAAGCTTGAGGTGTGTACTTCAAGAGAATAGTTTGTGGGGGGTATTTCAAATGTAAACGGTTGTTTCTTTTGAAAAACTGCAAGGTGCACATAGTAGGTGTATTTTGTCTGAGGGTCTCCTGGGCAGAAAAGGTTGTCTACCAATACATATGTAATACTGTTTTAATCAGGAGAAATAGGGATTTTACATGCAATAAGATTTTATTGACAAACTTACTTTTTATTACCAAAAAGCACTGCAAATTGTAAAAATAGATTTTTTTTTGTGTGTGCGTATTTCACCTAAAAATATTGAGAATACGCTTAAAAAATCACAAACATTATATTTCATATTAAAGCCCAGACTAAAAAAAAACTATATATACATTATATCATTTTTCTGGGAAATCCCTGGAAATCCCCTTTTAAAATCACAGTTGAACATATGTAGCTCAAAATAGTGCTAAATGGTCTGGCAAAAGAGAGTGACAAAAACGAAAAAAACTTTAGCTAATTTTTTTGCCATTTTTGTTAAACACAATTTTTATCTAACAAAGGAGAGACTGATTTTTTATTTTGTAATTGTATTTTTTTCAGTTTTAAGTGTTTTACTAAATGCCGCTTATAAAAACATCCAATTTAACTTTGAAACTACTTGTGGGTTCATTTTTTTTTGTTTATTTTTTTTTTTTCATTTTATGTCACTTAAGACACTTAAGCAGCATTCATTGAAGCAAGGAAAGTGACAGTGGTCCTTTTTAATTTTTTCTGTTTATTGTTTTCTTACAAATAAGAAAACGGGCCTCCACCCCCAAAGGCTACCAGCCCGGACACCAAGCATAAGGGCTTGTAACCTAGGGCTCAGTATTGGGCGGGTATTGCCTCTGGGCTCTTCCAGGGGTGCCCGGCTGTGCCACCATTTGGAAGAAGTGGTACATAGGTTACCCAGTGAACTGAGTGGCCTACATGGAAACTCCATGATGTAATTGTTGATGTCACAGAAGGGGAGTGGCCTAGAGTGGATTTTTCCTGTGCTGCCCCTCCCCTTTTGTGACTTCATAACTGACGTCGGGGAGATTCCAGAGAGGCCCCACCTCTTTGTTCCCCTCCTATCTTAATGCGGCCAGAGCGTCCTTAGATGTCCTGGCAGCATACATTTAAAGGAGCCTGCATGGGAGCCTAGAGGGGGAAGGTAAGTATAAGATAATTACGAATAATAAAGTTTTTCTTTTCAAACGTGTGTGTGTGTGTGTGTGTGTGTGTGTGTGTGTGTGTGTGTGTGTTTTACACTTTCCAAATGAACTGGTAAGGGGTCCTATGGACAGAAGATGGAAGATATGGACAAGTGATTAAAAGTTAATTATTTTTGTGTTAAATCTCTTCTTTCTGTTTCACTTGGGGTGAACTGTTAGGGGGTCCAGGGAAGAGGAGAGGCACAGTTCTGAAGGTGGGAATGAGAGGAGGCGACCAGGAGAATGGGCTGGTATAGCTATAGAGGAAATATAGTGAGAAGCCTGTGTGTAGATATTGCAAATGCTTTGGGTAGTTTTGGGTAATAGCTTCTCTTTTGGGCCCTGAAGTCAAACTCCAAGCTTTTTAGCCTAAGGAGAAAATAGCAAACCATTGTCGCTTGTGTCTGTACCGCAAGATCATTTTTTTTCCGTCTGTACAAGCTGTGTGTAAAGAGTCACCATCAATAATATAGTATGCATGCTTTCTTTAAAGTGGACACATTTTTAGCTAGCATCCCCCGAATTGCTCCTCCCATGAAGAATACCTTTTGGCAATTTTTGTTGCTGCTGCTTTATCCTAGCCCCAGCTAATGCTGTCATTGTCGCACCTATGCAATGACTGATCTGTCATCTCAAAAGAGGGACAGCAAAAAAATCAGTGTTTCAGGACAATTCCGTAGGTAGAAATATCAATTTCTAGTTCTACACCCTAGGAAGGGAGTATCTTTGACCAAATTTATTTTACAAGTTTAGTGGGTTTTGGTCCACTTTAATTAAGAGATACAAAATACAGTGAAATAGCTGGCTATATCATTCATGAATCATATAAATGCAAGTGGGGTTTGAAGAGGAGAAGAACAGCATGATGATTCTGAAATATCAAATTCTGATTTGGAATCTCTAAAAAATAAGAATGACTCAGGCACTTCAACAGCTTTGGAAATAAAAAAGATACCTGTTATGGCCAGGGAACATAAGCAATAATGGATGCTATGAACAGAAAATCTATTTAGATGTGTGAGTCGCTAGCTAATGGATAGAAAACAAAGGGTGGTTTTTAAAGGTACTTTTGGGTCACTGTTAACAGTGGGGTATACGAGGTATCAGTACTAGGCTCCATTCTCTTTATTATATGTATCAATGACCTTGGGAAGATATTGCATAGTAAAATTTAAATCTTTGCAGGTTATACTAAATTCTGTCAAGTAATTACCAGAAAAAAATAACTTCTTCTCTTTTACTCTTCTAACGTGTATTATTAAAATAGAACACTTGTATCCCTGGCTTTATATATAGATGTTAAACTTTGCTAAAAAGGAAAATTCTTCTAATCTATAAATTATGTTATTCTGTTAAAATGAACTTCTAGCTTTACATACAGATGTTTAATAGGGATTATTTTTTAACAGTAAAGGTACAGTATTCAGTTAAAGTGGGCCTCTAACATTAATTCAGAGCTTCAGCTCTTTTCACATGCTTTAGTTGGCTAACAGTTACCTTTGACAATTATCTACAAACAAATTGATGATGTTAAAAATGTTTTTACAAAACATCAGATAGCAGAATTTTACCAAAATTAGTAGCCGATAAAGAAACCGCATGGCCAAAGAGGCAAGAAAGACCATTGACTACAACAGGGGATCAGGCAAGGTCCTATCAAAGGACCACAGAGCGACTGGAAACTGGGCTGTCAGGTAGCTTAGATAAAAGGCTTGTTTATAGCCTGTGAACCATTGCTGCCTAAAATGACCATTGGTTATACTTTGACCATGGGTTTATATAACCCATTGGACTAATGCTGACAACACCCCTAATTTAGCTTATATTTAATTTAGGATGCATTGCCTACATTGGCTCACTGTCTGCTGCCATGTGTGACTATCAGCAGTGAATTGGGCTTGCAGGGCACCCTGTGGGGCAGTAAAGCCGAAGCACCCAGCAAGGTAAAACGGAAGCTGGTAAAGCATTCCTCCTGATCTCAAGCATCTTGCTGAATGTCAGTATAATATTCCTATTCCTATAATAACCTCCACAACCTAAAGTGCATCCACAACCTTAAAGTGGACCAACACCCAGGATTTTGACTATCCTGGGTCTCGGTCCACTTCGGTGGGGCACCCCCGATCGGGGTGCCCCGCTGTGTGAAACCCCCCCGATCACCCGAAAAACTCACCTCTCCCCGCTCCCAGCGCCGACGGACAAGAGATTTGACAGCCGCGGACAAGCGGCTCCTCCGCCGCCGCCGCCTCCCGCGTGTCACTCTTGACGCGCGTGCACGCCTGCCATTCACAGACGGCAGACGCGCACGTCTAGAGGGGCGCGAGGGAGGCGGCGGCGGCCGGCCGCCACGGAAGACAAGGTAAGGAGATTTGGGGTGTTTGGGGGGGTTTCACCCCGCGGGACATCCCGATCTCGGATGTCCCGCGGGGAGGGAGCTGATCACGGGAGGGTGATGGTCCACTTTAAAGTCATGGCAGCATCATTGCTTATAACTGGGGGGGGGGGGGGGGGAGGGGGTATCGCGATTGGTTTTGTGCCCCTGTGCATAGCCCCACTGTGTCCAAGGAGCCGAAATACTAATTTCTTCCTGAAATATATCTAACAGCAGCAGCACCCCCCATGTGACAGCTGGTGGTCAACAGCAGTGGCCCCATCGGGGGTAATAACTGGGTGACAGTGGTCCCATGGGGTCAATGTCCTGAAAAAGGATTAAGGTTGAGGTGAGTTCCAGGCTCAGGGGACATTGGTTTGTGAGGGGCTATGTGCGGGAGAGCTCACAAAACATGATGCCCCCCAGTCATGAGGGAAGGTGGGTTTGCCGCATTTAAGTAATCTCACGGGTGGCATCAGTTGAAAAATCCTTTTATTCACCTAGTTTGTGTGATTCTCAAAGCATCACTAACTGTTGGTAGCCTACCAGGTTCCCTGACTGCATAAACATTCTTCACAGCAAGAGGCATTTCAACATTTCTACCTGTCTTTTTATTCAGAAGCTGACATTTTTGAAAAACACCACACCCAGGAATTAGGCACCCTGCTCCCCCATGACTGAATGCAGGGGCATGACAGGGAGATGACAGGGAATTCGATGTCAGAAATGGGACCGTAAGCTGCCATTTTGGAAACACCACACCCCAAAAGTAGGCAAGCCTGTTCCCCTGTGACTCAGGGCATAATCTAGAGATGACCTGGAAATGTCAGAAATGAGATCTATGCAGCATCTCCATCTGCTGAAAATGGTCAGTATACTTAGCACTCTGCTTTTGAGTGGGGGTTTTGCTCTGCAGCAGCAAGTGCTTTGACTTCTACCAACTAAAGCAGTTCAACAACATGACGTGAACTAGGCCACACAGGCATTGGCGAACTCCAGTAATCATGTGTTCAATGGGAGCTGACGAAAAATGGAGTGGTAGGTAATACTGCCCAAATTTTGGGCAGTTTAGTTGACAGGCATCCCAAATAGGTTTGTTGGGGGGTTGGGATCCTGAGAGACCCTGCAGATTAGAAGTGTGAAGGCCTGCTCTAGGTATCATCTTATTTAACACATTGACCACTGCTAACATAAGGTTCTGTGGAATATGTTACATTTGCTATGCTGGAACTTCATTGTAGGCAGCTAAGCCAGGAAAAGAACCACTTAAAAAGATTTATGGAAGTAAAACGGCATGGCGGAATGGCTGTAGGGCAGCCCCAATGTCGCTCTATAAATGAGGAGCTCTGGTTTTCAGAAGAGAACATTTGGCCTACTTCCTGCACATTAGCGAGCATCCCCAAACCTATTGCTCTTCATTCGGTCCGGTTTCAGAAGAGCTTGCCATGTTACAAGGCGCCATGTTTCTTCTAACAAGACTGCCATCTCGTTATGCAAATTGCCTAATTTACTGCTGGCACACAGCTCAGCCTGACAGTGTCCCAAGCTAATATTATTCTCACTATTCATTACACTCTGGATCCCGCCTGAAGATTGCGCGCTAATTATGGTAATGAGCCTATCTGTGCCACTTCAATTAAAATATCATTATAAATAACACTTATCTCTCCCGGCCACCCATGTGTGTCCATCTCTGGCAGGAAACAGGTTAAAACAAATGAGTGATGGATAGCTCGGCTGCCACCGGCCCTCCAGGTTCTAGGGATCCATCTTTGTTTTATTTCTTAACACTCCAACGTTTAATAGCCTCCTCCTGTGCTAAGTGGGGAGCGAAGCTGAGGGAATCAATATGTTCCTAGGTTTGCAAGATGTCATTTGTTCAGCAGGACCGATTCCTGGCGACACCCTGACATCCTTATAATTAATAGTCTGGATTGTAATGGACTGTCCTGCAGATTTATTCAATTAAGGTGGCACAATTTGTTCCAAAATGGCCGAACTTAGTCATTTCTGCCACACTAGTTTTCTGACAGCTGTGAGCCCCCCCACGGGCCTGAGACAGATGCTGCTAATGTACAGATGGAAATATCACTCTGTGTGTGCTCACCAATCTCGTTTTGTACATACAAGACATATTCCCCAAAGCTGATCTGCATGGACGCTAACCAGCGGGAATGTCACACTCGAGCTGAGCACATTTCCAAGCTGTCTCCTGTAATCCCAGGACACGTGTCAGTAATACAAGTGATGCTTCCCTCTCCAGTGTCATCAGCGCTATGAACATAAATGAATTAAACATGGGCTGGTCCTTTGCTGCTCGTATTCAGAGGCATTCAACAGGTCCAACTCCAGGTCTTTTTAAATTTTGCGTCAGTATTTTTGTACATATAAACATGTTTTATTTAAGATTACTATTTACATCAATATTATTTACATCATAAATAAATTGGGATCTCCTCATTTTAAGGAAGATTGTAATCTGCTCTCTGTGGGTTTCACTCTCTATTTTGGTGGTTCTTC
This sequence comes from Gastrophryne carolinensis, assembly GCA_027917425.1. Classification (NCBI taxonomy): domain Eukaryota; kingdom Metazoa; phylum Chordata; class Amphibia; order Anura; family Microhylidae; genus Gastrophryne; species Gastrophryne carolinensis. The sequence goes on from CM051235.1 coordinate 443,241,886, forward strand.
AGAGGATTTCATTGTTTTTTTAACAGTCTAATGTTATCAATTGTGGTTTTTCACAGTACTCACAGTATTCAACATATTATGGGGCTTATTTAAGAAACGCTAACGCCACGTAGTATCACATAGGTCAGGTGAACGCCGGGTGCAGTATGTGAAAACCATATATATGAAAGTCAAACTGGTGAGCGCCTCTAATAGCGTCATGTAGCCTCAAATGTATTACTAGCTGTGGCTCAGTGTAAAGTGCCGCTTACTGTACCTTTGTTAAGCCTGTTGCAGAAAATGTGCTTTTGAATCACAAGATGGACTAAGTGACATTTACATATTACATGTAGAGATAACACAGAGTACAGCTCACTATCCTCCAGTCAGACACAATGCAAAGGAAGCATCAGGCAAAGATGGAAGCCATGGTTCTCAAAGTGTGTAAAGGAGCAGTGGATCCACACCAAGCCTAAAACTTAACTTTTTTAAAATAAAGTAATAGTATATCTTCACCTAAAGGTATACACCCCCCCCCCCAAACAGCAGGATTGGGGTGACACGTTTTGGGCAGTGGACCCTTAATCATATAGTGTGTGAAAAAAAAACAATTTAAAGTGTAAGTTCACTTTCGAGCTGCAGAGCTGATGGGGAGGCCGATTCATTAATAGCGGCAGGTAGCGACAGTTGAGCGACTGTAGCAGTATTTTCACAGCGCCCGCTAGTAGTCGCTGTGCTTGGCCATTGTTCGGTTGTTGATAGCGACTGAGTCGGTGTGCAGTAATGTTGAATACGGGGTGACGAGCCGCTATTTGACAGGTTCCGCGATGTATGGGTGCGCATGATAGCGACTGGTCAGAGCGACCGGCTCCCACCATATTCATCAAAAAATCACGCTCAAAAAATTATCGCGCTGTGAAATGCATGTTTAAACCCCAGAGCGCTGGTGGCGATGTGTTAAAAGTAGATTTTTAACCCCCAAACCACCATATTTTTGTAAACCAAAAAAAAAAAAAATTTTGAAAGAATTTAGTAATATGAATACAATAATATCAGACCTGTAATATCAATTCTGCACAATATATTTTTTTTTTTTACCTTAAAAAAATTAACTAACATGGCAGAAGTGGTCACAGAATTTTTCACATTTAAAAAAAAAAAAAAAAAACATTAATAACAATTAATTATGAATATTTAAATATTGTTCCATTGAAATGCATTGGAGAGCGCTAGGTAGCGAGAGGTCATACCTGTCGCTGTTCTCGGTCGGACGCTGGCGCTGTGGGCTGAGGCTGGAATAATGATGAATGAGTGGCTATATGGCGCTATCTCAGTCGCTAAGCAGGATCGGCTTGATAAATGTGTGATTGTGGTGGGGAGCCGGCGTTCTCGTGGCGGGGCCCGTCATTACCGGCCGCTCACCAGTCGCTACCTGTTGCTATTCCTTCATAAATAAGGGCCCAAGTGTTTTTTTTTTTTATTTTTTCTTATGTTAGAAAAGTACTTATCACTACCCACAGTCTGTTGCTATTGGCAAATGTACACCAAGTCTGCACACAAAGGTGAGAGATGTAAGCCCTGTACGCACAGGACACTGCTGCTGGACATGTGTAAGGTTGAGTGAGCTCCCTCACCTCAGCAGTGGCCATAGCAGCAGTGTTCTGTGTTTACAGGGCTTGCATGTCTCTTCTTATACAGACTTGGGGCACAATTCAGAGTCTGACGAGAAACGCACTTCTTTTTTAGGAGAGAAAACGGCCATTCTCATTGTCTAAATTTTCAACTTGGCTCTGAATCTGCCCCAAGTTAGACAATGCAAATGAATGGCAATTTTCTCTCTAAGTTTTCTCTCGGTTTTCTCGGCAGACTCTGAATCAACCCCATGGTGTACATTGCCAATGGCAACATATTGCAGATAGTCAAAACTGTTGTCATAAAACACACATTTTCTAACATATAAAAAAGCCCTTAAGGACATCCTTTTGCCACAAAATATACAATTTCAAAAATGTCATTGAAAGTGGACTTACCCTTTAACTGCCAACCTACCTAGAGTTTTTGTCACCATCTTCAGCCAGATCTATTTTGACTATTTTGCACTATACATGTTCAACTGTGATTTTTGAAGGGATATCCAGGGATTTACCAGGAATGTATATTTTTTTATAAATATTTTTTTTTTTCAGCTGAGTCTGGGCTTTAATATCTTGTTTGTGCAATAAGTTTTATTAGATTTTCAAGTATATACGGAAATTTTACAGAAAGAAAGAAAAGAAAAAAAAAAAAAAAAAACATTTACAGATAATGGGATGCAAACAGGGCATACACTGCAACAACACAGGGCTTTCTTTGACTGTGCTTATTATCCAATGGCCTGGGTTCTTCCATCCATCGACCCAATGACAAGTACTCACAGGTGGGTCCTCGAAACGAGGACGACAGCACCAGACGGTGTAAGAGCCAAGCTTCAACCAAGGATGTTATAGACCCACAGGTCGCTAGACGGCCCACCTAAAATATCCAGATCTGCATTGCCGCAGCCACCCCGCCCGCCTCCCGGGAAAAAAATAGGGAAAGGAGGGCCGACGTGCCCCAAGGAGCTTGCGGCAAAGATAGAGAAAGAAGACAGAAAGAGAAAGGGGAGAAGACAAAGAGAACTAAGAAGATGGGCCCGACCCCCGGACCCCGCCACCCCCACCGCTACTTCCATACATCACCTAAACATCCCCCCCCACCCTCCACCCATTGACCACTAATTGTCCTTCAAGAGATCCTGAAAGTCTGGTGTTCTTTTAGAAACTTCCCAAAGCGCCCAAGTGCCCAAGTACCTCTGAGCCCCACCGTCCGTTCTCTCCAGCGTCAATTCCTCCATCCTTCTTATGTTCTCCACCTCTCCATACCATTCTAGCAAGGAGGGGGTAACATTAGTTCGCCAATGGCGAGGGATCACAGTCCTAGCCGCTGTGAGCAGGTGTCTCAGTAGTCCCTTCCCCCCCGCTGCCACTGATCCCGGGAGCATTGAAAGAAGGGTCACCCGAGGAAGGTTGGGAATGTTTTCTAGTGTCAAATATTTAAAGATCCCCAACACTTTTTCCCATAGATTCTTAACCGCTGGGCATTCCCACCAAATATGGGTAAGCGTCCCCGGGGCATTGTTACACCTCCAGCACTCCCCTGATTCCGCACCCCCAAACCGCATTAGGTCCACTGGGCATTTATACCATCTGGACAAGATTTTGTAATTCTTCTCCTGGGCCCTACAGGCCATAGAGAATTTATGAGTTAGGGCAAAGGATTTCTCCCATTCACTTGCTTCAAATGATTGTCCCAGTTCCACCTCCCACCTCCTACAAAACTGGGGAAGCTCTTCTCCCTCTTGGAGGATCTTATATAGGCCAGAGATGACATGAGTGGGGGGGGTTGGGTTCTTAAGGATCTTCTCCAGCGCTGTAAGAGGGCGAGACAACACGAGCCTGGGGGTAAATGAGTTAACAAAGGCCTCCAGCTGGGCGTACAGGAACCATGACAATCCACGCCCACCCGCCCCACGTTCCTCCAGGTTTGCGTAAGTGGGAAGGCCAGACCCAGAGACTACGTCCCCCAGTCGTACATCCTGGGAAGCGCTCCATACCAGAAACGTTGGGGTACCCACCCCCGCCGGAAATGCCGGGTTGTCAAATAGGGGGGTTAGGGGTCCCGGTCTATGTGAAATACTTTTCTGTTTTATAATCCTATCCCACAGGGCTAGTAAGGGACCGACTAGGTATGGGAGTTCCTGTTTCTTAGGGCGTCGGGGTGGCTCCACCCAAGGCAAGGCCGTCAGACCAAGTGGGGATATGTCTCTCTCAAGAGCCACCCATCGTTTGCTCTCCTTGTGGTGAAACCAATCTACGAGCCGCACCAGGACCGCCGCCGCGTGATATAATTTGAGGTCCGGGACTCCCAGCCCCCCCTCGGACTTGGGTCTACACAGTGTGTCCCTTCTCACCCTGGGTCTTTTGCTATTCCAAATAAACTTAAAAAAGGCTGCCTGTAACATCTTAAAAAACCCTCGCTCCGGGGCAATCGGCAGGGCCTGGAACACGTACAAAAAACGGGGCAGCACATCCATTTTCAAGATGTTAATTCGTCCTAGCCACGAGTGCTGCCTCTTCCCATAGGCCTGGAGATTGCTTAGTGTAGTATTCAGGAGTGGGGCGTAATTTAGTCTATATAGCTTCCCCAAATCAGTGGGAAGCCTAACCCCTAGGTACTTTACTGATTCTGTCTGCCATTTGAAGGGGAAGTTCGCTTCCATTAATTGCCGTGTTTTCGCCGGCAGAGAAATGTTCAACACCTCTGTTTTAGACAGGTTCACTTTGAAGTTACTAATTAAGCTGAAGCGGTCAAACTCTGCCATAATAGAGGGCAGGGAGATGTGAGGGGAAGTGATATATAAAAGCAGGTCATCGGCAAAAAGGGAGAGCTTGTATTCCTCTTCACCACAGGATATTCCTTTAATAGATGGGTTAGCCCTCAGTGCATTAGCAAGGTGTTCCATTACTAAAACATATAGTAGAGGAGACAAAGGGCAGCCCTGCCGAGTGCCGTTGCTGATCCTGAATGGTTCCGAAAGAGTTCCATTGATTTTAACCCTAGCTGTGGGGTTCTGGTACAGGGCCATAATTCTCTCCACCATTACCGGACCCATCCCCACCTGGGTTAGGGAGGCTCTCAGAAATCCCCAATGCACCCTATCGAACGCTTTTTCCGCGTCTACCGCCAGTAAACAGGCAGGGATCTTTCGCGTCTGAGCATAGTGCATTAGGGAAATAGTCTTGATAACATTATCCCTAGCCTCCCTACCCGTGACAAACCCCACTTGATCATTGTTAACTAATAAGGGGAGTAAGGGCTGGATCCTATTGGCTATAATTTTGGCATAAATTTTGATATCTATGTTCATTAATGAGATTGGTCTATAGTTGCCAGGTAGGGTTACATCCTTGCCCGGCTTCGGGATAACCGCAATATGCGCCTCCAGAGCCTGTCTCGGGAAGGGATTACAGCCGGAGACGGAGTTAAACACTTTCACCAGGAAGGGGGCGAGCAAGGGACCCATGGCTTTGTAGAACCGGGGGGTAAACCCATCAGGACCTGGGCTTTTCCCTGTTGGGGTCTTCCCTATGGCCTCTGCTACCTCCTCCTGCCTGATGGGATCCTCTAGGGTCTCGCGTTCTTCCAAGGGTATAGTTGGTAAGGCCGTTTCCTCGATATATTTATCAGTCAGAGCGGTTGGGTCCTGGCGTAGCCCACGGCCGTCCGGCTCTCTAATATTGTATAGGTCAGAGTAGAAGGTCTGGAACTCGCTGGCAATTAACGGGGTTTTATGGACCTCCACACCTCCCACAGTTCTAATGGTGGGAATGAATGTACAGCCCTGTCGTGGGTGCAAAGACCGAGCTAACGCCCTCCCGCTCTTATCCGCGTGTTCATAGAAATACGCCCTACATCTATCGCGGAATCTGAGGTAACACTGGTCGTACAAGCCTCTTAGCTTCTGTCTGGTTTCCAGTAATTCTTTTAGCTCTGTATGACTAGAGGAGGATTTGTGTGCACTCTCCAGTTTGTTTATCCTATCCAGTGTGGCCTTAATCTGCTGCGCCCGTTCCCTCTTGAGCCTAGCTCCATGCTTAATAAAAATCCCACGCAACACACACTTAAGCGCCTCCCACTGTATCGGCAGTGGGGTGTCATCGCCACAGTGGTCAAGATGAAAACCGGTCATGGTGGCTTTAATTTCTGATAAGCAAGCAACATCTTTTAGTAGGTTGTCATTGAGGCGCCAAGTATACTGTCTTGGGGTCGCATTCAGGATCGGGAGGGTCAAGAAAACAGGCGCATGATCAGACCAGAGGATCTGCCCAATCGAGGTCCCCGGATCCCTCGCAAGGGCATGGTGGCTAAGGAAAAGATAATCTAGTCGGCTATATGTGTTGTGGGTATGTGAGTAAAATGTGTAATCCTTTTCTCCCCCATGCAGCACTCTCCAAGCATCAACCACCTGCAGGGCCTGGAGGGCTCTGCGGAGCTTGTTAAGCGCAGAGTGGGAAATCCCCGATCTGCCCTGGGAGGAGTCCACCCTCGGGTCAATTGCTAGGTTGAGGTCTCCCCCGACTACCAAAGTACCCTCAGCGAACACCTCTAGTGCTCGTAACATCCTCAGACCTGCCTCCACCTGTCCTCGATTGGGTAGATATAAGTTGGCCAGGGTGTATTTAGCTTCACATAGTACAAATTTAAGAAATAAGAATCTACCTTTTGGGTCTAATTTAACCTCCAGATGTTCTAGGGGGACGTTCTTATGTATGGCTATAGATACTCCCTTGGATTTCTTTTCGGGGTTGGGGCTGTGAAACCATCTGTCGTAGTATCTGTTTCTGATCTCCGGCATCTTCCCCAAACAGAAGTGTGTCTCTTGAAGCATTACCACGTCCACCCTCTCCTTGTGGAAACCATACATAATTTTTGCTCTTTTCTCAGGCACATTGAGCCCCTTGGCGTTGAACGTACATATTTTTAGGTCAGCCATCTGAGTCAGGTGGTTCGCGGAGCGGTCACTCGACTATATGGGACACCGGCGCTCCAGACAGCACCCCCGTGGCTTGTGTCCTAGAGCCGGGGTCGGGTCCTCTAACAAGAGAGAGGGGAGAGTGGAAAGAAGAATGAAAGGGGTAACAGAGAGATAAACGGAAAGGAATAACTTGTCTCCCCCGGCTTAAGGCAGGAGAGATCTAACTTTGGAAACCTTAGGAAACTCTCCCTATAGGGGAGGCAAATTGTACTAACTAACGGGGTTTAAGACCCCTTGCCATGCAAATCCTGGTAGGCCTAGACCCCACAGGATGGCGCGGCTACCTATTTGGGAGAAGTGGCTTCACAGGGCGGAGCGTGCTCCCATAAGCCCATCACTGGATTTAGGTACGTATCCGACCCCACCTCCCCCCCGGCCTAACAGGCAAGCAGTTGTCGGCTAAATCGCCCCGAACTCCTACACGGCATAGCCCCCACCTCCCTCAAGACAATGTTAACTCCTAATGCAAAACAATTATTATTGAACAAACAGGTAAACTTAAGCAAATAATGTTTCCATCGGGAGGCCGAGCTCCGGGGAGGCGCACAAGCGCGCGCGTCCCCGGCCCCCGGCCCCCCCCACCAGGGGCAGAGCCCCACCCCCGAGAGGACGGGCCCCCCACCCCGGAGTGGGGTACGACCAGGACACGGGATGTAGGGCACAAAGCTGTTATGACGCGATAGTGTTTAACATACAACCCGGTTCCGTAAGGCCTCCCACATCCCTGCATCCGAGAGAGTCCAAGAATACACAGTGTCCCTTAGTAAGTCCACCTGTAGAAAAAAAAAAACACGTCAGGACCAGAACCACTAAGGGGGAAAAGGAGGAAGGGGGGGCAGGCAGACAAAGGACATGGCTTCAACTACATCTAGCGATCCGGGTGTCTCCGGGGCCCGCCTCCACCCCGCCCATGATGGCGGTCCAAATTCCTCCCGGGTGCGTCCTCGCCTCGCTCCCGGATCCACCGAGGACGTCTAGGAGCCCTCTGTGGCAGTGGGGGTGGCATGTTGAAGTCTAGCCAATCCGGGATCGGGAAGGCCTCCAGACCCAAAAAGATAAACATTCCGGGCAGGTCCGCCTTGCTACGCAGAGTGAAAACAGAATTATCCTTGCGGATTATGAGGTGGAACGGATGACCCCATTTGTAGGAGGCCCCTATTTCTCGTAGCTTATCAAGCAGAGGTCGGAGCATTCTTCTCATCTGTAGAGTGCGGCGCGAAACGTCAGGTAGTATCGTGATCTGGGAGCCCCTCCACTCCAATCTGCCTCTCTCCCAGGCCCTGCGCAGGATGTCTTCCTTAACAGTGAAAAAATGGATCCTGCAAAGGACGTCTCTGGGGGCTTGTGGGTCTCCGGCTGGGCGGCCCATCACTCTGTGGATCCGATCAATAATTACTTCCGCATCTAGTGGCCTCTCTAGCAGGGAGTTGAATAGTTCCGTTGCTGAAGAACGCAGTGCCTCCGTCCGGACCGACTCAGGTATGCCACGGATCTTTATGTTGTTGCGCCTATTTCTATTTTCCTGGTCGTCTACTTGAAGCCTCAACTCAGTCATTTGTTGGTGGTGTATTTCTTGCATTCTTTCTAGGTTGGACAACCTAGCCTCATGGTCCCCACGAGAGTCCTCAAGGGTGGCAACTTTGGTTTCTAAGGCTGACGATTTTTGCTGTATATCTTCAATTTCCCTGCGTAACGCTCTCTCTATTCTGGTGGCCACCGCCTCCAGGTCCGCTCTAAGCTCTGTTTTCGTCGGCAGGTATTGTAGGATAGCACGGAGGTTATGGTCGATGGTTGGGGTTGCGGGCTGTTGATCAGTGGAGGGGAATCTAGGAGGTGAACCCGGTGGAGAGCCGGCGAGAGAAACATCCATATGTCGGGGGGGACTTAAGTCGACCTCCTCTGGGACTCCGCCTCTTCCCTGGCCAGATGAGGAGCCGCCTGTAGAGCCTGTATCAGACCCATACGACCATTCCAGGTCAATAACTTTAGAGTTCTGTGGGTGCCCTGGATGAGGACTGAGGCCATCCCAGGTGTTGGCCGGAGCAGAATGAATCTCCGCATTCATCAGCCTTCCCGTAGGGGTAGTGGCAGCTGACGTCAGATCAGGGTCCCTGCACTCCCTGGTTTGGCATGGGGAGTTTCTCTTTAGGGCTGCTGGTGGTCTGGGTTCGTGTGGGGATGTTGGCTGCCTATTATTCCCTCCACTCTCTCTCTTCCTGGGGGGGCCCACCGGGGAATTAGCCCCCTGCGCGGCCAGTCCGCCTCCGCCTCCGGCCTCATAATCATGCCTGACATCACAGGGGGACAAGCAGCCGCCTGCCTCCTGTCTTTGCAGCGCGGCTGCCACCGACCCTGTCTCGCGCACCCCGCAGCCCCTCCTCACACTCCCGCAGCTAACCTCCGAGCTGCTGCTGACGTCGCTTCCCGAGGCTTCCTCCTCCGAGCCGCCCCGAGACACAGCTACAGCCGGCCGCCTCCGCTCTCCACCGTTCCTCTGTTCCTCGCGGGCGCCTCCCCGCACCGCGCCGGACGGCGATCCCCCGACCTCGGCTGCGCTCCGGTCCACCGCGTCACCGGCCTCTCTGTCTTCACGCAAGGTGGGTCCCGGCTGTTTGCTAACGTCGATCACTCCCCGGGGTTTGTCTGGGGAAAACTCCGTCGCATGCTCCGCATGGCTTCTCTGCCCACCGCATCTAGCCTGTGGTGGGTCAGGCGCCATCTTGCTGGCAGGGCCCGCTGGCCCCGACTGGGCTTTTTAATATCTTGTTTGTCATTTTTTAAGTGTATTCTCAACATTTTGGGGTGAAATATGTGCAAAGAAAATGTGTAGTGTTTTTGGTAATAACAAATGTAAGTTTTTCAATAAAATCTTATTGCATGGAAAATCTCCATTTCTCACGGTTACAATGGTACCATATATGTATTGGTAGACATCCTTTCCTGCCCAGGAGACCCCCCTAACTGAAACAATGTTTTAGGAAATTTTGAGATAAAATACAACTGCTATGGGCACCCTGCAGTTTTTCAAGAAAAAAACAATTTACATTTGAAATACCCCCACAAACTATATATTCTCTGGAAGTTCACACTTCCAGCTTTCTAGGCGTACCAGGCTTGTTGATGTGGCCACAGTTTTCTGGAAGTAATCCCTCAATTAATTCATTGGTTGCACAGGTTTTCCATTAAAAAGGAAAAAAAGCAGAATCAAAGCCACATTTTCTTAAAAAAACAATATGCAAAAACAAGTTAAATCAGAAAAAGCAAGAACAGAAGCAAGAACAGAAAAAGCAAGAACAATACCCAATTGTAGGTACTGTCAAGGGAAGAGTTGCCAAACACCCCAAAGTTAAGCATACACATAAGGATAAGGATAATAACTTGATAATACTTGAAAATGTCAGCTCTGCAGACAAAGTATGCACTTTTTTTAATCAAAACAACCCTTTACATGTGGAATCCCCCCCAAAACCATATATCCTCTGACCGTAGCATGCTTATCAATTATCAGCTGCCAATTAGTTCATGAAGCATGGATTTCCCCTTTACATGAACCCAAAAGTCCTGAGGAAGAGGGGATCTTTAGACCTGCACCGGAAAAGGTAAGTCCAATGTTTTTTTATTTGTTTATTGGCCTTTGGTCCACTTTAAGGGTACACCGCCTGAAACACATTATCCTGATTCTGATCTTTATTCTTTTAAAGGGTGGTATGGAGATCACATTCACTTATTGTTAATAATGTAATTAGGATTTTAGGTAAATTTTTTTTTAAGATATAGGGATAATTTGCAAAAAGGAGTCGCCGGCCTTCGCGGAGTTTACGCATTTACCAAGTGAAATTGTGAATGTTCCGCCAGCGATTCATGTCCATGTTTTTTGTATTTACTTCTACCTTAGTTTGGCTGGGCGAATGCTGGCGAACACTTTTGCAATCGCCACCATTTAGTGGCGAACACCATAGGAATCAATGTTACTTAGAGGTTGTCACTATTTTTTTTTAGCATCTTTACCTTATTTTTTGAGAGTGAACATTAGAAAGTTACCCAGTATGTGAAAAACTACCAAATAATGTTTTACATGACTTTTATATTTTCAAATAAACTTTTATTCTTAAGCATTTCAAACAACCCAGACACTCCCAAGATACCCCACATATATTCTGAGACCCCTCCAATGCCGACATATGCTGTTTTCAGCATGATTGCATGTTTTTGGCTAAAGAATTCAGCTAATTGTGGAGCAAACACATCAAAATGCATTGTGCATTTTGCTTACTCTACAGTCTATCATGCTCTATCACGAACGTACTTTTATGTAGTAGTGAATGGTAGGGAACATAGTAAATCACCCCCATAGTAATAAATTACGCAACTTTAGTTGTACACAATTTGAAAACATATCACAAGGTAGTGAGATTAATAATAAATGTATATTTCAGAATATCAAAGACTTGCACATGATACAGATTTCCATCATGTTTTAACTATTGTGCTGCATACACTTGGCACCTTGCAGTACCCCAAAAGTACACAATTTTAATGAAGGCACTAAACTCTGATTTGTGAAATAATTTGGTGTGAGGCGAGTCCAAAAGCCACCTCTTTCGGGGTCTAAAATACTCACATTACAGCAACGGACCCCCACCCCCAAATCCTGGAACATTAAGAATGACATAGTCTTAGTCTTGTAGATTTGGCTACCATCCAGTGGCTAGTTGTTTTTGTTGTTTTTAGTTTCATAATATCTTAGTTTCCCTTCCTTAAGAGAAAACGCAAAGCTTATTGGGAGCAAAAGTTTAAATTTTCTCTGTGTTTGCAGCCTGTAAGGGTACATATTTTCTCAATTCTGGCTGCTACCGCAGCTAGAGTCAGGTCTGACTTTATATCCTCTGCTTTCCCCCTGGCTCTTTTATTGTGGCACTGGCTCTCCTCTGATAGAGGGTGCCAAGAATCTGATATCATGGTTCTGACTCAAGATGGCACACTAAGCTAAATTGACCATTTTAAAGGTACTTGGTACTTGGTGTGGTTTGGGTGTGTGGCTTATCCACATGCTTTTGAAGAACAAATATCCCAAGAATTCTAGGATACTCCCCTGTGTGTAAGTAGGTGTAGCCCTGCCACCAAACATACTCTGAAAGCACAACTTGGATATGTCTTTCACATTCTTGCTTCTAAAAAAAAATCCCTGCTTCTGAAAAATCTGGTCCTACAGCCAAAATTACCATAAATCTCTGAAAGAATGCTCTAGTCAGAAGTGAAAAGACATCAGCTGTAATGACTCAGAATTGCTCTGAAAGCTCTCAGAACCTTGTAAAACATTGTAAACAAGTAATGTAATGTTCTACAGGCAAGGCTGTTGACTTACATTGATACATAGTTACAATTATCCCCTCCAGCAGCAGCTGCTGATTCAGGGTGTGAGTGTGTGTCCATGACAGAGATGCTGATCCCCTTTCTGAGGTAAATCATTCTCTCAGTTTGGTGCAGCCTGCTTATAGCAAAATCCCAAGCGCCAGACAGCCTGTATTGTGCAACAGTGTGAAACAATATCACACTTTCACACTGAAGGCTTGCTGATCTTTAGACAACTGCAACCAGCTAGAGAAACATGTATTTCCTTCTAACATTCTGTTGTATAAAATCTCCTTCTGGCTGGTTGGGCTGATCATAGAGAAGTTCACAGCTCACCTGCCGTATGTCTGTGTGCTAGCCAAGGCGCTCCTCGTCCCACCACTCTTACTCACGTGTAAGTAGGTCTCTTAGGTGTGATTCAAGATGGCCACTCTCATGCAATCCTAGGAATGCAGCTATTCCAAAACATCTGTATGGGCTAAGCTCTCTCAAATAACCTTTGCCACTAAATATCAAAGGGGCTTTAGGGGAGCAAGTGACTAAACTTTATTCTCTTGACTGGAAGTCCACTTTAATTCTGTAAAAGAGACTTTTAAGTCTACTACATCTGTACCTAGCAGCCCCTTTCTGGCTTTGTCATAGAGGATATATGGGGTGTACGAGGGCAGTGTTCCCCTACTCTCTCCTCAAGGCCCACATGTCATAATGTCATGTTTTCTGGGTCTCCACATAGCTCATAATGCTCTGTCTGAGCACTAATAACTCCACCTATACATCTGTGTGGTGATCTGCAAAACCTGGCATGTTAGTGGCCCTTAAGGAGAAGGGTTTTGGGACTCCTTAATTAGAGTATGCTAGACCATCATCACATCTAGAAATGGTATGTATGAGCTTAAGGAAAGAGGGTCCTGCAGTGTAGCCAATGGGATGGTACAGACATTACAGGGCCCAGTCTATTTTCGCCTGTGAATGGGGTGCAGATAGAGCCACTGTAACCTGCTATTTCTTTAAAATTGTAATTTAAGTGTTTCCTTTGGCCCATTATCCCGTTTTGATAGATGCATAGTATACGTTCAGAGTGGTCATAGGGGGCTGTAAGAGGGTATGAACGCCTTTGACAGTTTTTGGGATAATAGATGGGATGCCACTGTGGTATGAATGGGTTGTGGGGTTGTAAATGAGGCTCTTTAAAAGGCGTATAGTTTAGAGAGGTCCTCTGAAGCCGAGCACGAACAGTAGGGTTGTAAAAGGCACCGCTTGAAAATTGGTAGTCTACAATGCTTTATAAAGGGGCCTTGAGGAGTTCGTACAGAATCTAGATGTGGAAGCTAGTGTAGGTTAAATGGGGGTCCTAACAAACTAAATGTATGGGGCCCATACATTTGGCATGGGCAGCCTGGGGCCCTGAGATGGCATATGTCTGAAAAATAATGTTTACACCCATAATCTGGTTGTAAAATTTCATAGCATGGCGTGTTAAAAGCGCCAGCCTGTTTATAGTATGTTTGTATGTTTTAATTTAGGTTGGCTGGCTGGGTAGTTTGAATGACACTGTTGTGTAAGCGTTACATGAGAGACCAAATATTCCTATTCCTTTAAAGGTGTCACCCCTGGGCAATTAGCAGAACCATGACAGCTACATTAACACAACTAAAATAGAAGCACTTCACTATTCTCTCCCACACTGTATACAATAGAACTCATGTAGCTGTCTTTTTATTACACAAGGCTCAGAATTGCAAGGGGATTTTTTTTTGTATGACACTCAAAGGACCATCATTTAGAGCTGCAGCACCATTTTCAGAAGCAGAGACTAGCTAGCAAATAATTAAAATTAGGAGGTATTGTCAGTAAATACTGTCAGGTGTGAAATGATAACAATTTTTAGCTCCAAGTCCTCCGCTTTAGCCATTGTGCTATCTGCTGTGGTGTTACCTGGTGTTAATCATGCTGTTGGGTTCCAGCTCTGTTACAGCCTACACTGGGTCCCAGCTCCGCTACAGCCTGCACTGGGGCCCAGCTACGCTACAGTCTGCACTGAGGCCCAGCTCCGTTACAGCCTGCACTGGGACCCAGCACTGCTGCAACCAACCTGTTTGTGTCTTGTGTATGTCTGCCCTGTGTTACCCCTTCCCAAGTATGCTACCTCCAAGGGACTACCAGGACCTGCGCATCTCCACCTTCAGGGGCACTGCTGAAGAACTGGGTGGATTATGGATACCCCGAGTACCGGACAACCCACATCCCAGGTGGTCGACAACTTGCCTCTTTGGCGAGTTGTCTGACCTTTGTCTTTCTGTTACCAGTCAGCTACCTAGCTTCCTTTGTCCCCAGGCAGTGACCCCTGACTATGGCCTACAGGGTGGAATTGTCTGGCTGAGCGCTGCCTCCCTGACCCAATCCATAAACCAGGAATTGCCCAACATACCTTGAATGCCCAGCAATGTTATTTGCCTGGGCTTAACAGAATGATCCAACCCATACATACAGGGATTCCTGATGTGCCTCACGTCTGGTCTAAGACCCAAGTATCCACAAGGGCATCTGTTGCTACAGACTCTGCCAGTTCCACAGCTCCCACAGACAGGTATATTTTTGTTCCCCCTCCTCACTATCAGTAGCTCACCCTGGCAACATACCCCCAGGTTCTTCAGGCTGCCTTGAAGTTAGTGCAGGAGCCTTACATACAGCAGTCTCCCATGACAGGGACAATATAGCGAATGTCTGCTTACCACCTAATCCTGAGTGTGCACGGCCGTGGGTAGTCTCAAACCCACTAAATAGCATGAAAGGCAAAGCAAATGATCCGCACTCCTCTTCTCATAAAACTTCACTTTTAATTATACATTTAAAATAATCTCCATAGTGTATCAAAGGCCATAAAATCAGGAGTAATCAAAGTTCTGGAAAGTCATATATACAGTGTAGGCGACTTACGCGTTTCGGACTCCTATCTCCAGACTGGAGATAGGAGTCCGAAACGCGTAAGTCACCTACACTGTATATATGACTTTCCAGAACTTTGATTACTACTGATTCTATGGCCTTTTTGCTTTGCCTTTCAGTCTCACATGACATCCTGGAATTTCTTTTTTAAGCTGATCTGTTTTTCTGGGCTGAAGCATGGCTGAATCACATCAAACAGCTCAGTGAGAATTTTGTTAATTTTTTTGAATTCATAGCTACATCCTATGTATGTATTCCTGTATTCCAGCTGACAAAACTAGCTTGTTAAAAACATGGACTGTTAGTTAACATAGATTGCAATGAATGTGAAAGCGAGGTAGCCATGACAAGGCCGTCCAATTTATACCCCGTCCCTAACATTGCTAAGCCTGCAAGAGTTTGTGCAGACATTGCTACTTCTTTACCTGTTTGTGCACAGTTAATGCAATTCATGAACCAGACTGTCTGAAGACATTGCAATAACTTAAATTGCTTGAACACACAATGAAAAATACTTGCCTGCACAGTGCTACAGTTCAGCTGAGGGATTTAAATAGAGGCCAATTGGACTCCCTGTAACTTTGAGAGAGCTACAATCCAGCAGATCTGGCCACTGACCTGCAAATGCAACAACAAAATTGCAATCTATGTTAACTAACACATTTAATCTTTAATCAGATAGATCATATGGGGTTGTGCACATGCAAATAGATAATTATGAATAGACCATTAAATTGCAATGTCAAATACTGTGCTGGGGAAATGAAGAAATCCTGCCCGAAGGATTAAAAACTGCTAAAAAAGGACTTTTAGATCACCTAGGATCTAATATAATAACCCCTGCACTTAAAATAGCTTTTTATAAACAATTTCCTTATAGTGTCAACAAATAAGCATAGAAATAAGTTGTGTATGTCTAAAAACACATTGAAGCATTGAAGACGAAGCTATTTTTCACTTTCACTTTCGCCCTCCGCTCTTCAGCCACGAGCATTGCAGGCTCCTGTGGCCGGGGAATAAGCTGGCAGTGCCCATGCGAGAGAGAACTTCAGCAAATCACAAGAGGCTTTCAGGTTCCATAACTAACAGTCTGTTTTTAACAAGGGTTTGCACACTCATACCATTGAAAAAAGTATTTGACGGTTACATTTCTTTTTGTCTGTGGAGTGTGGTCACACCCCTCTAGCACCATATATTGACTGGATGAGCACATCCTAACTTCCTTTTTGCTAGTGATTTACTTAGAACACACACATGCTTGGAGGAGGTTGGGCTGCCTATTTGTGTCATTTAGCAGAAAGTTTCCATAGCCAGATTTTCCATTAAAATAATAATCCAGCCAAGTAACTAGTGATTGTCTGGCACCCACCTACTTACTGGAACATCAGATCGAGTTCCTTGTGCCACCCTTGTGCGGGTGCATGCTGCTTTGGAACTCTTGCTTTGCCATTCTGGGCGGAGGGGCGGGGGTGTGTAGTCACCCAGCTGGTCCAGCAGAAAACAATTCCCTGCATAGAGCTGCCAGCGGCTGTGCTTGGTGTCTTATGGGAAGTGAGCGGCTTTGCTGCTCTAGACTCTCTGTCCTGCCCTGTTGTGGCTTTGGCTGCATTTTTGTAAAAATAAAAAAAGGCCTGGCCCAGGTGTAGGGGCACCTAGTGCTGCTGATACCTTTGTTGTAGGCCCTGTGGCCCATTAGACCAAAGACTGAAAAGCCTCCTGGACCAAACTATAAACCAAAGGTTGGTGGAGGCCCCCTTTGCAGGACAAGTGTGGAGGCCCTGGAACGCGCGCCCCATGCGCCCCCCTTCATAATCCAGCCCTGTCTTCCTTTTATACTTTTCTAAAACTTTTCTAAAACATTATAAGCTTGATCTTTTGTCTGATGCCCAACAATCCTTTGGCAGTTGTCCCAGTTTGTGTTTCCTCTACAGGGGGAGGAGCCATCTCTCAAGTGGCCGTCATGAAGGACTTGTGGAAATTCCGTTATTGTTAAGACTAATGGGGGTTTTTATATCTGCCACTGATACGTCGAGCATTAAGGTCAGATCGCTGATTGGTTTTAGAGAAACAACTAATAAAATCATCCCCATCACTTCACCCTGAATAAGAGTATATCTTATATATTTCCCACACCCTGTACATGCAGATTGCTCACATTAAAAATCATCCTACCTGCATCTACTGCATGTTATGAGCCTTTAAACATCCAAGATGGTGGCTCATGGAACATCAGGCAGCCTGCAAACAGGAAGTGTCTTCTGACCGTGTCACTCTGCATTTTCAGATTGCTGACCTTTTCCTGACCCCAGTTCTACTCTGTGTGCAAAGCACAGCTATAACCCGCCCCCTGTACTTTATCCTGCTCTCCTCAGTATGTGATGCTTCTGAGTCAAGATGGCGGTGCCTGTATCCTAGAGTCCTGAACAGAGTTGCAGCCCGGTGGGGGAAGGAATAATAAGTAAGAGACTAAAATATATTTATTTTTGATGCTGGGGAATAGTTTTTTAAGGGTTTGGGCTTTTCATTAAATCATGCTGAAGGTTCGGTTTAACTATTTCTGGAGGCTTCCCAGACACTCTAGAGGCACCACACACGTGCGATGCTGCCCTAAGCTGTTAGGTGGGTTTCCAGCACCATTTCTGGTTTGGTAACAGCAGATTGTGCTGCGCATGTTTGCCCACTGTCAGGGCACCCTGTTCGCTAGTAAATACCACACATTTTGAGCAGTGAAGTGCAGCGAAGATACAGCACAATGCCATCAGAAAGCTGCCTGCAATCACAAGAGCTAAATAGCTTAGATCACCGTGTTTTTACACACTCCTAACACACATGGCGCGCACGGTCAGGCGTAAACTAGCGAACAGTAGCAGTGTGTTATCTATATCCTTTTGTAGCAGTGTGTAGCATTGTGTAGCTCATGCAGGAAGTCACGTGTTGAGAGTTGGCGAACTTGGTGAACATTAAAAACGATTTGATGATCCTTGGCTTTCAGGATAGGGTGGTAGTTAATTCTGTGTGTCAGCTGTTCACATGCTGCTGTGGTGAAAGTGTATTGTGAGCACCATTGAGATTATCAGCGTGGAAACTATGGAGCACCATGTGCCACCTATGTGAGGGCTGATCGTTGGCTACATAGGCGCACCACCAAAATGAACTAGCGGCTACTAGACACAGGTTCGGCAAACCCTGCTGTGTATGAGGCTCCAAAGCAGACAAATGGTCACTGAATATACATTATTATTTCCTGTAAAATTGTTGTTATCTATATGCTTTTGTAGGTTTATAGTTTTTTTATAAGTGTATCTCCTCGGAAGTTGATGGCGCTATATAAATAAACAATAATAATAATCCTAGGTATATACAAGTAATGGTATTGATTTGACGACTCTATTGATTGCATTACTGCTCATGTATATTTTGTGCTTTTAGGCACATTGGTATTTTTTAATCTTACACTGGTTACATCATTGGAGAATGTATTGAATACCTCTTGTAACTATCTACCCCTCAAGGTATATTTTTTATATGGCTATAACAGGAGTCTCATGCAAGAAAGTTTTATTTTATGGATTTTTGTTGATGGATGTTTCCTTTGCATTAGTAGCAATACTGTATTGTAAAATGGGTGGTAGGGCTGAGCACCCCATTTCTGACTAGTAATATAATAACAGCATGGCAATCCAGGGAAACTGTTGTAAAGTTGCAGAGCGCCACCTGCTGGAAACTTTCTACTGGGCTTCCGAAGACTGGTGTGCTGTGTTATATGTCGATATTGTTCAGATGTATCTGACATAATCCTTAATTAAATCTACTTGCTGTAATACAGATTTAAATGTGCCACTTGGTCCCATGGCAGCTATTGGGTTTATGGTCCATGGAAGTTCCTGCATGTTTTGTCATGCTACAGCAAGCGCAGGGATGTCTAAGAAATAATTAGAAAACGGCTCTGGGGATGCACAAGTCTGTTATTACCTGTAAATTGTAGGACGTGCGTGTGCAGCTGGAATAAAGAAACATGGTTAATGTACCTTGGACATCCAGATTTGGAATGTTCTGCTGTGTGAAACCCTGTCGCCGCCCTTTATACATATCTTGCAGGTTCATGTGCGTCTCTTCATTACTCTGCTTTTTTGGCTATATATTGAAATAAATGAGCTGCTATAAAAGGAGAATGGGAGCTGCTGAAGCTCATGCATCCCTCTTTAGCTGTGAGTGGCCAGACCAGCCATTCAGTTACGGCAGGTGCAGGACAGCCTAGATGGATCCAGGAGATGCCCACACATGCACCATGGGATTGTCCACAAGGTATGAATAATGACAACCAACAGCATTTCATACAGCGAGGCATCCCAAATCAGAATGACCCAGGAAGGATATTCAATCTGACCTAAAGTCTTTTAGACTCTAGGTCTGGTATTGATCACAGTACTGGAACTAGAGCATTACCTGGGCCAGGACCCTTAACCTGCTCTGCAGTGCATTTGCCGTTGCATCAAGTGATCGCAACTGGAACCTGGAAGAACGTGAGTATGCTGAATTGCCCCTACTTTTACAGTAGCCTACTGCAGGGCATCTCAAGAATGCCATATCTACATTATATATAGATATTATATTATAGCAGGGGTGCAGCAACCAAACGCAGCACAGGAGTGATGGGTGGCAGGGAGATTGTGGACTCCGTAAGTGACCTATTTATTATTGTTTAGCCTCTCTCTTTCTAAGGCTGTGTTGCGGGAAAAGTGGGGAAGAAATTAAGGCCACCTCAGGACAAGTATTGTACATATCTTGTGATTACGATTCTTTCCCAGGCTAAGGAGGGAAAAGAAAAGCATCTCAAGCCCAAGGATGCTAAGGGAGCAAAGGAAATGGAGGAAGCTAGACCCCCTATAGAGCTTAAGGATAGGCCACTTCCCTGGGTATGCCAAAATTGTCAGATGCCCCTCCCAGACAAGTGGGGCGATCAACTATGTACACATATTCTCCAGAATATTGTCAGCCCTAAGCTCAATCCCCTGATTTCAGGTTTTTTTAGAGAATCTGAAAGGGGGAATGGATAGTACTTTCATATCATACAAATCTAAATTAGATCAGTTTTTACCTGCTCGCTTAGCATCCACTCTGCCTCTCCGCCTGTAGCAGAGGATAGGGGGGCTATCAGGGCCAGGGATCCAGAACCAGGGGATTCCTTCGGGCATGTTCCAGAGTCAAGAGGGAAGCCTTCCCAACCATTATTTCTGACCTTTTAGGCAAGTTTTTGATAGAACTAGAGGAGGGAGTTTACTCACATGTCTTCTTGGTCCAAAAGCCCTCTGGGAAGTTCCGTAGGATCTTAAATTTGAAAAGCCTAAATTGCATGACAAAATACAAAAATTCAGGATGGAATCAATCTATTCCATCGAAAATATCATACAGAGGGGACGCACTGATTGTGTCAGTCGAATTGTAAGATGCATATCTCCACATTCCTATCTACCCGGCACACAGGAGATTTCTGAGATTTGCAACACTAGCCTTCAGGCTTTCCTCTGCACCTCGAATATTCACCAAGATTCTTTCAGAAGCTCACCTGAGACTTCATTGGGTGAACATCATAGCTTATTGGACGACCTGCTTCTCTTTGCAGCGACTGGACCTTCCCTTCTAGCAGCCTTGGAAAAAACCCTATCTTGTCTCCAAGGGTTGGGGTGGATAGTAAATCGGGAGAAATTCAGCCTTATTCTGAGAAACAGGTGCGTTTATGTGGGGTATGACATCCTTTGTCAGAAATATTTTCTTCCCAGTTAAAAAATTGGCAAAAATGGAGGAAAGTGTGCAACAGCTCCTTTCCGCCAGTCGGTTTCCCCCAGACCAGGTCTCAGCCATGTTGGGGCTCATGACCTCTTTCATTCCAGAGGTTCCCTGGGCACAGTTACATTCTCAGCCCTTGCAAGGCTTATTAAAGTCATGGGACAAGGACTCCTCGGATAAGGGTGTCACCTTGCCAGATCAGGTTACGGAGAGTCTCAAATGTGGACTCTGTCGGAGAAACTGTCAAGAGGGAAACCTTGGCACAAGTTGGATCCCTTAATAATTACTACAGATGCCAGTTCACTGGGTTGGGGAGCACATTGCCATGGGCAATACTTTTGTCAGAAATATTTTCTTCCCAATTAAAAAATTGGCAAAAATGGAGGAAAGTGTGCAACAGCTCCTTTCCGCCAGTCGGTTTCCCCCAGACAGGTCTCAGCCATGTTGGGGCTCATGACCTCTTTCATTCCAGAGGTTCCCTGGGCACAGTTACATTCTCAGCCCTTGCAAGGCTTATTAAAGTCATGGGACAAGGACTCCTCGGATAAGGGTGTCACCTTGCCAGATCAGGTTACGGAGAGTCTCGAATGTGGACTCTGTCGGAGAAACTGTCAAGAGGAAAACCTTGGCACAAGTTGGATCCCTTAATAATTACTACAGACGCCAGTTCACTGGGTTGGGGAGCACATTCGTCCAGGGTTTGTGGACGAAGGCCAGAGCCCTAAGGTCCTCCAATTACAGAGAACTTTTAGCCATAAAGCCCTGATGGAATTAGAGACGAAGGTTTGGTCCAGGGACATTCAGATTGTTTCAGACAATGTCACGGTGATTGCCTTCCTAAACCATCAGGGAGGAACAAGATGCCAGGAACTCAGAAACTAGCCAGTTTGACCACATCCCTTTTGATTAATCTCGAAGAGAAAGTCAGATCCATTCAGGCCATTCACATCAAGGGGAAACATAGAGGCAGATTTTTGCAGCAGAGTAAGATTAGGCCAGTTAACATGGGTACTGCATCATCAAGTGTTCGCTCAGGTAGTCTATCATTTGGGGCAGCCGGGCATAGATATGTTTGCCAGCAGCCAGAATGCCAAGTGCATTATCGAGAGAGGGATCCAGTAGCCTGTGGTCTGGATGCTTTCAACCACCCTTGGGCAGAGTATAAGCTCTGCTATGCATTTCCCCCGATAAGGTTGTTACCTTTGATCAGATGGGATCCAACCAAGGTTCTCCTTATCGTGCCATACTGGTCCCAGAGAGCTTTGTTTTCTCTTCTGTTCCGCATATCCGGTTTCTGCCAGTTCAACCAGATGTCATTCATTAGGGTCCCTTAGTCCATCCACAGGTCCAGTCATTAAAGCTGGCGGCCTGGATCCTGATTGGGGCATTCTAAAAAGGAAGGCTGCCATAGGGTAATTTCTACACTATTGGATAGTAGAAAGATGGTTACACACAGGATTTACTGTAAGATATGGAAGCGCTACCGATTCTTCACTTCAGCCCATTCCCTAAGTATAGGAGATAGCCTCGAATCCCCAAGGAGGCTTATGAGCCAGCTTTAAGGACCCTTAAGGTGCAGGCCTCCGCACTTTCAGTATTCTTGGAAGATCGGCTTAGAGATCATCCTCTGGTGGACAGATTTTTTATCTCCATAGCCAGAAAAGAGCCGGTCAGGACTATGTTGTTTCCCAGCTGGGATTTAATGTTTGTTCTTCAAGGACTAATGTTGCATCCTTTTGAACCTATAGAAAAAGCATCCTTGAAGATGTTATCTTTAAAGGTTGCTTTTATTTTAGCAATTTCATCTGCCAGGGGGTTAGTGAATTACAAGCCTTATCCTTTAAAGAGCCCTACCTAAGGAAGTTTTCCAGGAAGCTTCTTCTAAGACCAGATCCTTTGTACCTAACCAAAATGGCATCAAAACTTCACAGGTCTCAGGAGATTGTCCTGTCGGGGTTGGAGTCCAACCTTTCAGGTCAAAAGTTTAAGGCCTTAGAACTTTCGGATGCTAAAAAACTCATTCTTCAGTACCTTCAATCTACAGTAATATGGAGGAAGACGGTCCACTTGCTAGTCTCCTTCAGGGGGAAGAGCAAGGGTCTACAGGCATCTCATGCTTCCATATCAAGATGGATCAGGGATGCTAGAGTTTTGACCTATCAAGCTGTGGGTTCCCCACTCCCTTTGAGGAATTAGAGCCCATTCTACCAGAGCAGTATCAGCTTTCATGGCTTGCAACCGTGGCATTTCACTGGCGGAATTATGTAAAGCCGCCACCTGGTCATCTTCACACACCTTCCTGAAATATGACAAGGTGAACCTTTGGGATAATGGCCAGCAGAAACTTGGAAAAAGAGGTGCTAAGGGCAGTCTGCCCACCCTGAGGTAGGACACTGTGTTTTTGCTTGCCTTCTGTGGCTAGCTGTCCTGGAAAACCCCAGTTAGTCTTAACGGTAATAGTATTTCCAATAGTCCTCCAGGACCGTGTCCTACACCCTACCTTGGATTCATTATATCCTGTTTGTCATTTAGGCTTCTCTGTCTGTTTTGTCTGTGATTCCTGTACACTTGATCAAAACACTGAGGGTCGAGGGCAAGGGGCAGGGCTTTAATGCTTTATCGGCCTTGTGTTTCCTGTTTAGGGAGAGGAAGTAGTGGCTAGCCAGTAGAGGATTATTGTAAATACTGTTACCGGTAAGACTAACTGGGGTTTTTTCTCCCTCACAGCATCTTCCTCTCGGTCTGGTGCTCAGAAATGTACCAGTTTTATTTGGGTCCCCTGGATTCTTCACTCACTCCCACCCTCACCACGTGAGTCACAGTGACTGTGCACACCCCCTCCTTTGCAGTGCATGGTGTTGCATGATCCAGCACCAATGATTGGCACAGGGGGCTGGGCCACAACTAATGTATCACAAATGGCACAAATGGCTCTCAAGGAATTCTGGGAAACATGCATTTGCGACTCATTCTCAGAAATAAGGGAATTTTTGAGCACCAGACAGAGAAGAAGCTGCTGTGAGGAAAAATGGTATTAATATTTTTAATATTTTGTATTTACAGTTGAAACCTGAGGGGCATGTTACAGGGGATCGAAGACTAATATCCCCTTATATATATTTTTTTATTTGTCTGCACTTGGCCTTTAAAATACCTTCATTACCAAATCTGACCCTCTTAGAAAACAGCACATACATAAGCACACAACGCATAGTCAATTATTTTGCTTTGTCATACTGTTGCCTATTGATTTCAGTAGGGGGCTGCACCCATTGCTACATGCAGTGAAGCCTGTAACTGTCATCTTGGGCCTTCCTGGTAACAACAGATTTATAAACAACAGATTTTTCGATTTTTAACGTATATACTTACACAGTTACACAACTAACTCATGCAATGTGCTTGATTATTTTCTTTTATTTTATTCTACACACTCAGTAGCAACATTCAACCTTCTTTCCATGATGATGCCCTTCTTCAACTTTCACTGATGGTTTCTTCTCTCTTCTGGGCCTGCTTAGATTCCATATCAAAATAAATATTTCATGCTGTCCAGTGGCATCTGGTGTCCATAACGCCGGAAACACTTCCATGCACAGCAGCAACAGAGGCATAAGAGAGTGATACATACAGGGGTGCCAATTATAAGCCATTTGGTAATGGAAGTGAGGCCCTTCTCTACCCCCGCCCTGGGCTTGACTTTCATTGTGACTCTGGGCATCTCCAGGGCGTCCTCTTCATATCTGGGGTCTGGAAGGTGGTCAGTTTGAATATACAGAAGCTTTTGTTCATCTAGTGCTGCCAGTGTGTCTGCAGAGCCAATGGTGGCATTGTTTTCTTGTACTTTGGTGGGAATTGCCATTCCTAATGTCAAACTAAGAAGCACAGGCAAAAGGAAAAAGGACCAGATAGAAGCCATCCTGTCAGGGCAACCACAGCAACTGGACACTGGCAGCAGCAACTGAAACAAACTGTCAGAGTGCCCCCGACTTCAACATAAACTAATACAGGGCCAGATTAAAGTGGTTCTAAACAACTCTTTTGCAACTATGTGACAGGATGGGTTCACAGGGGCTTTAAACTAACTTAGCCTATCCCCATCAGTGAGCCCTACATTAGAGAGATACAAATGTTTTTTCTAGCAAATGTAGCAGAATTGTAGCCCTCACCTGGTGTTGGATGAGGACGTCAGGGAGCAGGTTCTTCTGGGCCGAGGCTGCTCTAGGTGTGTCTGTGTGGGTGGGGTGTTGGGGCTCTACCACAGGGGATGTCTGTACTCACTGTGCAGCTCATAAATTTGATCAACAATCCAATATATAGAATATATTGACTCCAGCTGTAGACATTAACATATGGCACAGCTTTATCCATCCATTCAGTTACTTTCCTTTCTGTTACATCCACAGCCTAGGATCAGCCAGCTGGGCTTACTCCCCTAGAAGGATTCCCAGGACTTTCTCCACTGAGTTCCCTCCGGTGGCCAATGCTGTCGGGCTGGATCTCTACCTCACACTCTCTGACAGGATATAATCACAAATCTGCTCCTCAACAATTCAAGTAGTTTAGCACTGTGGTCTAGAACACTAGTGCAGGGTCTCTCTTCCTTATATAACCTCTGGCCACCTCCTAGAAACTTCCATCACATGTTTGTCCACATGCCAAACATATGATAGGCTGTTCTCTCAGACCTTTCTACCACTATCACTATCTATCACTATCCTTCTGGTTGTTACTAGGCCTCTACCAAGCATCCTGCTGTGGTTATTAACTCTTTCTACCTTCCCTTTTAGAACAGTCTCCATTAACGTCTATGGCCCAATGATTGTCTATGGCTGCCATCTTGAGTCTAATTAAGGGTACTACAATCTCTATACACTTTCATGGCTAGAAACCATAAAGCAGTTTACTATCTTATTAACTCTATGTACAAGGTTTTCTTATTAACTAACTGGCATGTTCCTATTTACATCTAGACCCCTACACGCTCTCCCACTTTCTTAAATGTCGTCCTCGTACTCACCTTGGTCCAGTGTCGCAAACGATTTTAGCAACCACCACTACAAGAGTGTTTGGGGTGATGTACAAGTTAAAGTGGACCAACGGTCAAAAATGACTTAAACCAGACCAACACAACAAACAGTGATCCTATGCATCCCTCCCCAGGGCAAATTAAATTCCTGCACATAAAAATTTATTTTCTTTTTCTCTAACTCCTGCTGTAGTAAATTTTAGAAACAAAATGGTGGCTCATACATTTGCATGCCACCTGCAAACCGGAAGTGTTGCTGGGTTTCCTGTTACTGGGCATTGTCAGTTATATCAGTTGAATCCAGGCAGCAGCATGGCTTAGCTGTTGGAAGAGGAAGCTCCAAAATGGCAGCTACCTTTGTTTTCCAACTGTGCCAGACTGTTGGTCCGGTTTAAGTACCTGTTTGAGATGCCCTTGTCATAGCAACCAAACCTTGCACATGGGGCTATGTCCCCGCGGAGAAACTCCTCTAGGCTTGTTTTTCTTTCTTTTATTAAAAGGAAAAGGACATCCGGGGTGACCGGTTCTGTCACCCCTGATAGACTAAACCTGTCACCCTTGGATTTTATTCCTACCATTAGAGAATAAACCACAAGCTTGGTGGGAGTTTTATTCAGTTCGGGTGTATAAGTGACCCCTCCTCTCATTAGCTGACATGTTTGTATGCATTTTTAATATTACACAATTTCTCAATAGTGCTCCTTTAAGTAAGGTTTTTAATTCAGAAGAATGGGGGAGGGGGTTAGGTGATGGCACTGGTCAGCAGCTGGGGAGGGGTGTTAGGTGAGGGTTGTAGGTCAGCAGCTGGATAGGGGGGGTCAGGTGAGGGTGTTCAGGTCAGCATCTGGGAAAGAGGAGGTTAGGTGAGGGGCTTGGGTCAGCATCAGGGGAAGGAGCTTAGAGAGGGTTGTGGGTCAGGGGGTTAGGTGAGGGGTTCAGCAGCTGGGGAGGGAGAGTTAGGTGCGGCTTGTGGGTTAGCGGTTGGGGAGAGGGGCTAGGTGAGGGTGTGCAAGTCAGCAGTTTAGGAGAGGGGATTTGGTGAGGGTTGTGGGCTAGCAGCTGGATAGGACAGTTAGGTGAGGGTTGTGGGTTAGCGACTGGTTAGTGGGGTTAGGTGAGAGGTTTCCGCTCAGCGACTGAGAAAGGGGGGTTTAGGTAAGGGGTTTGGGTCAGCAGCTGGGGAGGGGGGTTAGGTGAGGGTGTGCAAGTCAGCAGCTAGGGAGATTAGGAGATTAGGATTAGGTGAGAATTGTGGGCTAGCAGCTGGAAAGAGGGGATAGGTGAGGGGTGCATAGTAGTAGGGGGCCCAATGTAGCTGAGCAGGTCAGTCCAATGCTGATGCGTGATGGGGCCATAGTCAACTGCCCAGTTAGTGCCCCCCCCCCCCCATGCAGGCTCTGCCCTCAGAGCAGATCCAAAATGAAAGTGGACCTATCACCTAGTCTAAAAGACTCCAGGACTTAGTTACAGCTTGCCCTCGGGGCATCCTGACAAAAGCCAGGTATGTGAAAGTTATGGTCTTCTTTAATACAAAACCATCAAAACACATAGTTGAGGCCACTTATTTGCTTCAGACTCGGTCTTTCTGAGCAGGTAGTAGGAAGTTGCAGCAGAAAACATTGACTGCTGCATTGAATGTGTGTGTGTGTGTGTGTGTGTGTGTGTGTGTGTGTGTGTGTGTGTGCTGTGACTGGAGTGACCTGAACTGTGTGGTTGGTGCCCCGCTAAGTGAAATTCCTCAAGTTGCCGATAAAGCTCACCCAACTGGCAATCCAACACCACATGCACGCAGATGTGCTGCCAATCTCGCTCAGCTCCATTTGGCTTCTATTAGCAGACATTTGGGTTGATTCAAAGAAACATGTAACAGCTTGGATTTGGCTCACGATCATCCTATTTTTCACGTCCGCTCGTGCGTTCGTATGAACTTGCGAGTGATTCAATAAGCAAATACGTTTCTATCCTAAAAGATACGTCCGTTCGTATGATATCTCCCGAACTTGCCTCAGTGAGTTGCCAATCGTAAAAATCACGTTCATGTGCTCACCTGTTGCGGCGGCAGCCTGTTTTTTCGGCTGCTTCCATCGTCAACCTCTTCCAATTACTTGCGTTTGCCTCTGGCTTTCATTGGTTTTTGGCCTCTTAGATTCGTGCGTTCGTATGTTTATAAGATCTTGCGCATGCGCACCCTCAACCAGAAACTTACCTAAACCCCTTAGCGCTTGCATCCAACTTCATTTCTCGGTCCCTCAAACTTACCTAAACCCCTTAGCGCTTGCATCCAACTTCATTTCTCGGGCCCTCAAACTTACCTAAACCTCTTAGCGGCTGCATCCAACTTCATTTCTCGGTCCCTCAAACTTACCTAAACCTCTTAGCGCTTGCATCCAACTTCATTTCTCGGTCCCTCAAACTTACCTAAACCTCTTAGCGGCTGCATCCAACTTCATTTCTCGGTCCCTCAAACTTACCTAAACCCCTTAGCGCTTGCATCCAACTTCATTTCTCGGTCCCTCAAACTTACCTAAACCTCTTAGCGGCTGCATCCAACTTCATTTCTCGGTCCCTCAAACTTACCTAAACCCCTTAGCGCTTGCATCCAACTTCATTTCTCGGTCCCTCAAACTTACCTAAACCTCTTAGCGCTTGCATCCAACTTCATTTCTCGGTCCCTCAAACTTACCTAAACCTCTTAGCGGCTGCATCCAACGTCATTTCTCGGTCCCTCAAACTTACCTAAACCCCTTAGCGGCTGCATCCAACTTCATTTCTCGGTCCCTCAAACTTACCTAAACCTCTTAGCGCTTGCATCCAACTTCATTTCTCGGTCCCTCAAACTTACCTAAACCTCTTAGCGCTTGCATCCAACTTCATTTCTCGGTCCCTCAAACTTACCTAAACCTCTTAGCGGCTGCATCCAACTTCATTTCTCGGTCCCTCAAACTTACCTAAACCCTTTAGCGCTTGCATCCAACTTCCTTTCTCGGTCCCTAAAACGTAAGAAAATCACATAATGTACATATGTCTATATGTTTCTAAGCGTGTTGTTTCTGGTTTGTGTTATTTTTTGGGTGTGTGCATATTAGAAAAGACACAAATTTGGAAGGCTTAAAATCGAATTTATTTAAAATATTTGCTTGTTTTTGTTCGAAGTAATTTTCCAAACCTCTTTTTTTTTTTGGGTAGTTTTAAAAAAAATTTTTTTTTTTTTTTTGGCCTCGGTAAAACACATCTAAAATTTTTTTATTTTTTTAACAGTAAAACCCTTTTTTTTTTTTTTAAAAGTGTTTTTGTAAAAAACTTTTGTTTTTGGTTTTAAAAAATGCCAACAAACAACTTAGTAAAAATTTAAAAACTTGAACAGCAAGTTAAACAAAGGAGCCAGGACCAAGGGCACTAATCATCCTCCTCTTCTTCATCTGTTGGCCCCAACGTCGCCTGTATGGCCAGCAGCTCGGCCACCAACTCCTTCATTCGTTTTTTTTTGCCCGCCAAAGTTTGGGGGATCATCCCTGTAACCAATAGAGAAAGAAACATAACTAGGAGTCCCAGACCGGTTTGTATGCTGGAAATAGATTTAGGGTTAATCAAATACATGTAAATGCATGACATATGTCATTCTTCCAAGGGATACAGTTAATGCATTTCACACAGGTAAGTGTTTAAACTCCTTAAACCGGACCTTCCACATTATTTTATGAAAACCAATAACTATTCACAAATGATTTGGCACCACCTCAAAGTTAAATAGGGTTTTTTTGGGATTACAGCGCCGCCATCTGGACTCTGAAGCATAACACTTAATGAGGAGTGGAGAGTTGGATAAAGTACAGGGGAGTAGGTTACAGTGTTGCGTTGGGAATCCCGAGCATAGCTGGGTTGAGGGAAAGGTCATCACTCACACAATGCATGGCAGCACCTTCCTTTTTTCAATCTGTATCCCATGCTGCCTGTAAATATTGCGCATTCCATATTCCCCAATATTGGTTTGGTTCAGTCTAATAACATGCATTAGATGGGTGAAGGGTGTTTTTCCATGGTTCTAATCTGTAGGTACAGTGTGATGGCTAATTCTTTGGTTCTTAATACTAGTTAGGGTCCTCTTTAAGCTAACGAAGTGCCCACATGAAAGTGTGAACTACACATTGGCTACGCCTTTAGTTATGTGTGTGTTATTAGCTAAGCAAACATTAATATGAATAATGGCATGGAGACTTACGGAGTTGGTGGCCGACAGATGGCTGGTTGGGGCCAACAGGCTGCCCTTGGTCCTGGCTCTGCTGTGAAGAAGTCCCTGGAGAAACATGTGACATTTGGTTAGTACTTGTAGAGAGCCACTATTCCCAACATATCTGGCTCCCAGTCTGGCTGACATCACTCACCTTCGCCAGGATCGACTTCAAGCATCTCTGCTGCCTCCTCCTCCACTATCTCACCCGCTCCAGAAGCTTCTACAAATACATAATAAAGGATAACTTAGTTTTTGGCCTGCCATGTATATCTTTGTGCCTATACATGAAGAGTGACATACCAGAGCCTTCCCCATGCCTGGCCAGGTATGACTCCACGCCCACGCGGTTTGGCCCCTCCTCTGTGGTAAGGTCCAGGGGCTGGTCTGAGGAGGCCACAGAGGAGGGGTAGGTCCGTCGCCCGGGAGATCCACCACCTTCACTCACAGATGCAGACTCATGCAGCACTGGTCGGCCTGTACGTCTCCGGGTGCGGCGAATTCTGAAATCCATTTCCAACACTACCAAAGAAAAGTCATTATAAATAAAGGCATAACTTATACATTTGGAACATATACCATGCAATTGCTTTGTACTTACTTGGAAAATGGATTCCAAAAAACCTCCGCACCCGGGGCATGTGCAGACGTTTCAGGTCCGACCAATGCTGCATTATCTGGGTGTGAGTGAAGGTGGTGCTGGTCACACGGTGTATCTCGGCGATGATCTCCCGGGCGATGTCCCTTTTCTCGCACACATTGGGCGCGAAGTCATACCGGCGCTGAAGCATGATCTGAAAAACATAATGGACACAGAGCTTTTACTTTTACACACACACCCATATGTGTTGCATCACAAGTTGAGAATTTAATGTCATTAACACACACATTTCGAGTGGCAGCCATTTTTGGGGAGTGCCTTAAAGAGGACGTTGACTGTGAATGACAGTCTGGTCTTATGTTATATGTATCACACACCATGTACATACAGATAATAGCCAACATCAAGAATCAGCCCACCTGCATCTATGGCATGTTAGGATGGTTTAAACATCCAAGATGTAGGCTAATGCTTAGGCTTTTGGACCACGTGTGTGGCTTCCCGTTGTGTTTTTATGGCTTAGGAAAACAGTGTTCCTCAAACATCCGCATCAAGGTCCGAGACAGGCCAGGTTTGCCAGCTAGCCCCGCTACTCCACAGGTTAATTAACTGTTGCTAAGCCGGAGCAATTGGCCGAATTAGGACATCAGCAGAGACAGGTGAAAACGTGGCCAGGCTCGGCCCTTGAGGATGAAGTGTGAGGAGCCAGTGATTAAACATTAAGAGACCCCAAACTAGTTCCAAACGCATCATTTACATTTAGGCCATCATTGACTATTAGATTAAAATGCACAGGCAGCCACTTACCAGCATGAGGATCTCTTCCTGTTGACGGGTGAAGATAGTGGGCGCCATCTTTATGCTTCTTCAAGGCAGCAGATAAGTGAAACCCCAGCGGTTTCCTGGTTCCGCTCGAACGTACGTTCGTACGAGCGCGTAGTCGTGCGCATAGGCGTCACACGCTGGGCTCATTATTTAAAGGTCCCTGCACCCAAAGCTCATTCTCTTTGAGCATTTGTGTAAGATGGCACCTAAAAAGCCTATGAGCAAGCGACCCCAGCAAAGCAAGACCGCGGAGGGCCCAACAACAAGGTCCCAGCAAGGTAGGAGAAAGCTGAGAGGCAAGACTCCCACCTCGGCCCCACCAAGGGACCCTGGACCCTCAGGAACCAAAAAAAGGGGCCCCAAGCCCCGTGCCCCTGCAGCCAAAAAGCAGCCAACTGCAGCACCCACCACCTCTGCCCCCAGAAGAGGCAGCACAAGGGAGCCCACACCGGCCATGCCTTCAAGTAGGGCAGTTCGGCAACCCAGGCCCCGCAGCAGGGCCCGAACCCCATCCAGGGCCAGAAGCCCATCCAGGGCCCGAAGCCCAGCCAGAGGCCGCCGAACCCCATCCAGGGCCCGAAGCCCAGCCAGAGGCCGCCGAACCCCATCCAGGGCCCGAAGCCCAGCCAGAGGCCGCCGAACCCCATCCAGGGCACGAAGCCCAGCCAGAGGCCGCCGAACCCCATCCAGGGCCCGAAGCCCAGCCAGAGGCCGCCGAACCCCATCCAGGGCCAGAAGCCCAGCCAGAGGCCGCCGAACCCCATCCAGGGCACGAAGCCCAGCCAGAGGCCGCCGAACCCCATCCAGGGCACGAAGCCCAGCCAGAGGCCGCCGAACCCCATCCAGGGCACGAAGCCCAGCCAGAGGCCGCCGAACCCCATCCAGGGCCCGAAGCCCAGCCAGAGGCCGCCGAACCCCATCCAGGGCCAGAAGCCCCTACAGGGCCCGCCGAACCCCATCCAGGGCCAGAAGCCCCTACAGGGCCCGCCGAACCCCATCCAGGGCCAGAAGCCCCTACAGGGCCCGAAGAACCCCATCCAGGGCCAGAAGCCCCTACAGGGCCCGCCGAACCCCATCCAGGGCCAGAAGCCCCTACAGGGCCCGAAGAACCCCATCCAGGGCCAGAAGCCCCCGACCTGGCACCAGCCGGGAACAGAGCCCCCGACCTGGCACCAGCCGGGAACAGAGCCCCCCAAGAGGGCCCAGAATTGCAACCATGACCACATCTACACCTGGAAGTTCGGTGGCCAGCCACGCAAGAACACCCAGTCCCTTGGCCAGTCCAGTCCAGTCATTGGGAAGCCACCAATCCGGCCATTCCCCTACCCAGCCCCAGGCCATAATGTCACCACATGTGTCTGCACACATGGAGGAACAGCCAAGCCAACCATCTGGCCGCACATTGCGCCGCGGCCAGTTGAGTGGGAGATTCTCCCATGACCAAAATATGGCATTGGCTAGTGGCCTTACATTATACTATGACGAGCTATATGGGAGCAAATCCA
This sequence comes from Gastrophryne carolinensis, assembly GCA_027917425.1. Lineage (NCBI taxonomy): Eukaryota > Metazoa > Chordata > Amphibia > Anura > Microhylidae > Gastrophryne > Gastrophryne carolinensis. The sequence goes on from CM051235.1 coordinate 443,274,751, forward strand.
AACACACCACAAAGCAGCGCAAGATGGAATTGTTTGAAACCATCCTCCGACAAGTAAATGCAGCGGGGGAAGAGAGGAAAGATGTGTCCCAAATTCAGAAGAAAATCTCTGATCTGAAGTATGCTGTACGGCAAAAAGAAATTAAAAGGCATAATTACAGGTAAATAAATGTTTTCGCTAAATATAATGTTTGGGATGTACTGTATGCACCTTTTCTGAGTACCAAACGATTTTCTCTTTTCAGCATGAAAACTGGAGGTGGCTTTCCATCTAAATTGGAGTTTACCCCTGCTGAGGAGATTGTGCTTGGACTTCTCCATCCGGTCGCGGTCGGTGGACATGCTGGTCTAAGGGACACAGACTCCCCGACCCGTACCCACGGTGAGTACTCTTAAATCTGCATGTTTGCCTGTTTGCTAAATAATCTACAGTTCACTAGTAACAAGATAACAGGATGCCCCTATGGTTTGCCTTGCTTGGCCTCGCACTACTGGTCCCTGGGAATCACACATTTAGGCCCACAGCCATTATGGCAAAGATCAAATGTCCAATTGGATTGTTAAAGTCATGAAGTTTCTCAAGATAAGTGATATATTTGGAATCAATCACAAAACACACATCATTATGTATGGGTTGCCTTTTGGTTGTGTGAGTTGTGTTTGAGTTAACAATTTAATTAGCCACCCCCAAACATATCTGACCTAGAGCAGCGAGACTCAACTGGCGGCCAGGGGTCCCAATGCGGACCTTGGCACCAGATTCCAGGACCCCTGCCCAGACAGCCCTGCACTCAGTTACTTCTGTGTTGACGTGCTCAGAGCTGCCCCCTTGATCGGCGATGTAGTGGTTGTTCTCCTGCCCAATGTGATGGCTCCCTGAAACATAGCATTGCAATATGAAGTACTGCACAGGAAGTGGCATTGCAAGGTACACAGTAACTTGGTAAAACTTTCTCTTGGCACAATCGTGTCCCGCTGCCCCTGCTCTGGCCCATCTGCCACAGTCCCCCCATGCCCCCCCCCCCCCACATAAGCCCCATACATTTGTAACAGATTTGCTCCATCCATCCCATCACCATCAATACGTTAACTCCCCCCTTTAGCCATCCAATCCCTGTCCCCTCAGCTCTGCCCCATCCAGCCCAGCAAGGGCAAGCAGCCTTTATTAGTTGGCACTTTGAAATCTCCAGCCCCTCCACCAGTGTATTTATTTCTAACTAGACACCCCCTGCGTCAGCACCATGGCCAGACATTCACCTCTCACCACATACCTTGAAATGGGCCTTTCCAACAATTGTTTGAGTACCCCGGACCTAGCGAATGGTAGGCTAAATCCCAAAATGTGCGTTGAAAGTTGTATGCTGACTGGGTACACTTCCTGACTTCGAACTGAGGTCAGTTAGCAGTTTTTGCGAGCCATTGCACCTATGTAAACTTGCGTGTGTTTGAACAAAGGTCCCCATTGCTCTAGAGTTGAATAATATTACAAATAGAGCTATATTTGATTACCTATCCCAAAAATGGTTATGTGTGTGTTTACGTGGTTTGTTTTTCTCTTCTTCAGCCCAGCATGATCCCTCAGCAAGGGTAAACTCACCCCCCAGTTTGGTTATGCCTACCAGGTCCGTACAGCATAGGAGCCCAGATCAGAGATTTCCGGTAAGTTAATTTAGTACCATAAATACTACCAAGTGCTTAAGAATGTGTTAAACTGTTTGAATCAAAAATTTGGACGCCAACTTACACTTTTTTTTTTATATGTCCCTACAGACCCGCACACTCATGGAAGAGATCCAGGACATGGAGGAAGATGATGATGTCTCCGTGCAGGGCACGTCGGATGACCTCCCCCTGGGTCCCAATTTGGAACTGCTCCATAATGTTTCTCTGGCCAATCCTCAGCAGCAGAGTGAATCTCCATCCATTGTGCATGCACATGGGGAGACTGACACTACAGTCCCCAGTGTTCACTCTGCTGCTGAGGATTTGCAAAGCAGGCCTGTTGCTGTTGAGGGTACGACACCACGCGGCAGGGCACGCCCAAGAGCCAGGGTCATTGTGCGGCGGACTCCATTACGCCGCCCCACAATTTCCCAGGGGAGGCAGAGTGCCCTGCTTCAATTATGGACCCAACAAAGGGACTCTTATGACGCCCAGCTCGTTACAGAGCGTGAGCAAAGGCATGCCGACATGGTCAACATCCATACCAGTCTACAGGGCATCCTCGCGGAGTTGCGTACCCTCAACAGCAACGTGGCCAATGCAAGTAATGGCATCCAGTCAGCCATGGCTGAGATGACCAATATGCAGAGAAACATTGTGGAGCAGTTTCAAATTCACAATGCTGCCATGGCCCAGGCTAGGTCCCATTCACATGGACCTCCACCTGGACCTCCACCTGGGTATTATGGGCAGCCACCCTATTAAGCCATGGGTGTGTGGGACATCTTTTCTCTTAACCCCCACTGTATTTACTTGTCCTTTGAGGTTTCAAACAATCCATTTTGTGTTGCTCATGCAGGTTGTGTTTTGTATTTGCTCCCATATAGCTCCTTAGAGTAATGCTTAAGGCCACTAGCCAATGCCATAGGTCTATGTGGAGTGTATCTGGCCACTTATGGCTTTAAATATGTATTTGGTTGGTGCTCCTCCTGTTTGCAGACATGTTTGTGTGACATTATGGCCATGCCCAAATATCCCTGGGCACAGGCAATATTAATGACTGGACTAGGCTGGCCTTTGGACTGGGTGTCCTTGTTTGGTTGTGCCACTCACTTCCAGGTGTAGATGTGCTCGATGTTTTTTTGGTAATGTTATCCATTTGTAACCACAGATGTATGTGGAATGTTTTCTGTTAAGCACTATAATTTTTCCTTTTCCAAGTAAAAAACAAAAATCACTTACAATACTTGTGGCGTTTTTAGTGGGAACACATTTTAAACAGCTTGGGCTAAACCAGATAATTTGGGTTTGAAGAGGTGTAACAATGCAAAGCTAAAGCTAAGGAAACTACATGAAATACATTAGGCAACAATTAAGGTCTAAATGTTTTACTTTGAGGTAATGCCACATTACGGCAAAACAACATATGTAACAAAAAGGATAACACAGACACACAGAATGTTGAGACAGGGAAAAAAGTTAAGTAAAATGCTGCCTGATCAGGTTGGCTCTAACAGATTGGCCAGACTCACTGGGGGGCCCCACAAAATTCTCGACTTCATCCTCGACGGCTGAAGAGGGCAGGCTGTCCACATAACGTGGGACACGTTCCAGGATGGCAAAATTGTGCAAAACAGCACATGCCATGATAATGTCGATCACTTTCTTGGGATCATATTGCAGGGCGCCCCCAGTATGGTCAAGGCAACGAAAACGTGTCTTCAGCAGCCCAAAGGCCCTCTCCACAACAGCCCGGGTCTTGCGATGCGCACGGTTGTACGCTTCCTGAGAGGCATCCTGGGGCCGCAGCACAGGCGTCATGAGCCAGGGTAGAAGTGGGTACCCGGAATCACCTTAAACAGAGAATTAAATGTAATCAAAATTAAAAAGGCAACACAACAAACACCAAAAATTTAACATATATCATAATGATGTAAGGTAAAGTGGCCAAAAAACAAAACAGGGCACATTAGGCCCCAAAAAAAAACCACTAATGTATTACCTAATTAAAAATGGCACTTCAATATACCAAATAATTAACAAACATCTGCACGCCCAAGGGTATTTGGATTTTACATATATTTTTAGTTTTCAGACATGTTACAATTAGGATGCTGCTGAGGGCCTATCCACATTTATCTGGAAACTACAATGTATGCAGTTTAAGTCCACTTTGACATTTAAAGACCAATAGTACAAAAGGAGCCAAAGGTCAAAGATCCTTGGGTATAAACTCCAAACCAATATATTTAGGGACAAGGAACTTACAGACATCCTAACTAAAGGGAAAACATTCTGAAGGACAAAGCGAGGCAAGCATTTTTTTGGGAAGTTCATAATATATGACCCAAGAAAAAGGCAGTTGGACGCTTATGTAAAGAATTCAAAAACAAACATATCAACAAATACAAGATTAATGCCACATTTAATAACACACAAATAGGACACACTTACCAAGCAGCCATGCCCCCGAAAATTCACCTGCCTCAAATCTCCGAAACAACCCAGATCGCCTGAGGATATAGGAGTCGTGGGACGATCCTGGGTAGCCGGCAAGGACACTCATAAACCGCATATCCGGACCAACCACGGCCTGGACATTAAGGGAGTGTCCCATTTTACGATTCCTTAAGGCAAAAACATACAAAAAGGGTAATTGATATTTGACCCAAAAGAAAAAATTAACCACAAAACATGTCTGCACTCTATTGGGAAATACTAATGAAAAGCCTAGATAAAGCAGCTACACAAATGAGGGATAAACAAATATGCTGCCGCAAAGGAAAACAGGTTACATGACACGTTGGGCAACATAATAACCAATCTCAATACCTATATATATACTCGTCGGCTGCCCTAGGTACGAGTGCCACATGTGTGCAGTCAATAGCACCAATAACGTTGGGCATGTCGGCCACATTATAAAACCCAAGCTTAATGGCGTTTCTGGCTGCCATATCATCAGGAAAATAAATATATTTTTGAGTTATGGCAGCCATGCCTTCCAAAAATTTAGACAGTGCGCGGCTCAGCGTAGGCTGTGACATCCCCACGGAGAGGGCACCCAGCCTCTGGAACGAGCCGTTCGCCAAAAATTGCAGGCAGCCAAGCATCTTGGTCATACCTGAAGTTGCATGCCCCTTCCTTGTGGTGCGGGCTAACCATGGCCGCAGCTCACTATATAATTTATGGAGGGAAGCGCGATTAAGCCTGGTCAGCTCGAACAGCTCAACATCATTCATGCTATCGATGTTCATGCGACGACGCAGGGGCAATCTGCTCTCAGACATCTCGATCAACTCAATGCCAAAAAGCATAAGCCCTTGATGTGCCACAAACTCGCTCCGCTCCATCCTACTCCCGAGGCCAAATAGCTGCCGGCAAACATTTCGTAAAGCAGCTCTTTAATGGGCTTCCAAACAATTAGCAATCACCTCTCTGAATTGGTCGCAAGCCCATGTGAAGGACGTAAAAAATAGGATCGGACGCAAATAATACGATTTGGACGGGAAAAACACACGAACTAACGCAAATTATACGATTCTCGTACGAAATGCGTATGTTCATATACGTCTATGCGCGAACGATCGTGCGAATACGAAATGGCCAAAAAAACAAGAAAAAATGACAAACACCCACCCAAACTTACGATTCTCGATACGAAATCAATTAACTTTGGCTCTTTGAATCGAGGGGATTATGTCTATTTGGCTAAAGACTGAATGGAGCCAAGCGTGTTGCTGGCTGCATCCCCACTACCCAGACCCGGCTATGAACATAGCGGAACCTGGTGCCGGCACACGCACGCTCTGTTGGAACTGGGAAATGGTACTTTTCTGTGCTATTCCAGGGGGGTTTCACACAGAGGGGCATCCCAAATGTGGATGCACCAGGGAGAGGGAACTTTAAAGTGGACCAAAATCCAAAGTCTATAAGACTCCAGGGCCCCCGGATTCTCTCCCCCCGGGGGCAGCCGCACTACGCTGTAACTTTAACCAGCCATTTGTGAATGGTCAGCACAGGCATGCCTCCTAATAGAGGCTAGTGGGGATGCAATTGAAAGGGCCGTTTTTATAGACAGTGTTTATATGCAGGCAGGTAGGAGGACTGTTATACTTACAGCTCCTCAGCTCCAGCATGCATGTCTTCCTGGCCTCTGCATGCCTCTGCTTGATGATCATTATGCTGAGGCTGGCATGAGACATGTGCGGGAGCTGAGGAACTATGTATAACAGTCCACTCCACCTCCTGCTTATAAACAATTTTACCATCGCCCCTGCACAGCGCTCACCATTCGCAGCAACTACCTGGGTTGGGGGGTCATTTTACAGGCACCCAGCAGCCATGGGAATAAGGAGGTGCGAAATGTAGTCCCATGGATCCCGGCACCCCATGCACCAGCGCGTATCACATGGGGCAAGAATCAGCCCGGTCCGCAGCATGAAACGTGGCTGCTCTGTGTGTGACAGGATCTAGGTCCCTGGTCATATGCTCAAAGCACAACTCAGGAATCTCCCGCCTATAAAGGATATTGATGACCCACCTACTGCTAAGCCGATCTGTACATTCCACTACCACTGTTCAACCAATGAGCTGGAGCAGAAAATCCAGATTCAGTGGGACAGTTTTCCCCATAATATCAACAAAGTGGGACATTTAAAGTAAAGTCAAGAAAAACAAGTTTAGTAATGTGCTCCCCTTTGGCGATCAGTGATGTATATTGCTTAACCCCATGCAGATGTTGCATGTGGAATAGCTGTACTACTAGAATCACATTGGAGCGGCCATCTTGGATTACATCTGAAAGCCCTGATTAAACATGAGCATGAGTGGAAGAATGGGGAGACGCCTTTGCCAACACACAGACACACTGCAGTTGAGCTTCCTTATGATCAGCACAAGCAGTCAGAGAGAGATTTTATTCAGCACTAGGAGTGTCCTCACTCATGGGAGCAGGCAGCCATCTTTTTGTAGCCCCAGCTGGGGCCTGTTTCAAATGATGCTGCCACTCTGACAGAAGAGGATTGGGCAGAGGTGAGTTACTGCAGCTTCCTGGTAAAGCTGCCCATCAACTAGCTTTTCCATTTTCGGGGTGGATGCCAAACTCTTCTGGCTGAAGTCCATGTTCGGGTTTGGTATCCTGAACATGCAAAGTTTAGTACGAACCTGAACATTGGGTTCGGGTTGCCCATCTCTAGTGATGAGTCATTGCAGCTGATGGCTTTTTACTTCTTGGCTAGAGCTAAAACATTATTTCAACAAGATTTAGGGTAACCTTGACAGCGAGACTGGGTTTATTAGAAGCAGGGCTGTCACAATTGTGGCAAGATGGCAGCTGCCATGCAGTTTATGAGCACAGCATCTGCCTGCTATTCTACAACATCTGCTCTCTCAGATAGTTTACATCACTTATTGCCGGAGGAGGCTTCAGGTAGGCATTTTTTAAAACTTTAAGTACCCCCAGAGTTCTTTTGGGGGGTGGGGGGGGTTCACTGGGACAAGATACCTCAAAATGGGGCTATCCCACCAAAAGTGGGAAATATGCTCATTTTATCCCTTCTTATAAAAAACGTTTAACATGAAGCTCATGTCACTTTCCTCTTTCATCACCTAATCTATATTAAATTAGATTTTATCTCTTCCAGTTGTAATTAGACTCCATCCCCTCGATTCCAAGAGCAAAAGTTAATTGATTTCGTATCGAGAATCGTAAGTTTGGGTGGGTGTTAGTCATTTTTTCCTGTTTTTTTGGCCATTCCCGACTCGCACGAGCCTACGTACGAATGCGTATATGCTCTTACGATCAGCGGCAGTGCGTTCGTAAATTTTAGGATCAAAACGTAAAACTTAGGATCAAATCCTAAAACTTACGATGAAAACGTAAAACTTAGGATAATTGGATGTGTTTAGGTGTGATTCAGAGAAACCTGTAAACGCGTTTTAAAAGAAAGCCACAGCCGACACCTTTTAGCAGCCGGATTGCTGTTCGTGAACAGGTTTTTTGGCTATGTGGAGGAGTCTGCGCGTCTTGTGCTCCAATGAACTGCATGTATCAGCATGGCCGAGGCCAATAATTGTATGGCAATGCATGCCTGATTTAATACATTTCCATGTATGCCTTATAAAAGCATTTTAATGTGGACCTTAATTAGTCCTTTGCATGTAAACCTTTATTTTGCAATATATTTGCGTAAATTAAAGAAACTTATGTCCTTTGGTATTTATTGTTAAATTGATGTACTAGAATAATATTTTTAGATAGCATTTATTGTTTTAGTTGTTTACCTTTGCTTTGTTTAATTAGTTAAGCACATCTTTGGTCAGATGCATCACACTTACTGAGGAGAGGAGAGCGGGATAAAGTGCAGGATGTGGGTTACTGCTGTATTTTGCCCCCAGAGCTGGGGGCACGGACAGTCACAAGGCCCTTTCTGTTTGCAGGCTGCCCGAGAATACCTGAGCCGCCATCTTGGCTGTTTCTAGACTCATAACATGCAGAAGTTGCTGGGTGTTTTTTAATATTTGAGAGCAATCTGTATGTAGAGGGTGTGGGTAACCACACACCAAAAATTTAAGTTGTACCATTTGAAGCCAAAATATTAAAATTAAATCCACAAGTAAAAAATGCAAGTTAACTAAAAATTAAACAAAGTAAGATTTTATTATGCAAATGCATTCATTAATGGTTGGTTTCAACAAAATGAATGAAATAAAGAAAAATAAGACCAAATATTTAGAATGCACTTTAATGAGCTAAGTTTGTAGTGCGCGGCCGCAAGATCAGAAGGATTTACGTCCAGACAAAAAAGGAAAAAGGGCAAAACCAATGTTGCAACCTGAGAAATGAAACGGAAAATTCAGGATGGAAACTGACATAGGTCTGATTCCCGAACTGCCATACGAACGGACGTATATTTTAGGATAGAAGCGTATTTGCTTATTGAATCACTCGCAAGTTCATACGAACGCACGAGCGGACGGGAAAAATAGGATGATCGTGAGCCAAATCCAAGCTGTTACATGTTTCTTTGAATCAACCCACATATCTCAGTTCCATGCAGAACAATCACATAGACAGAAGTAAGCTCTCCATGCTGCCAGTAGCAATAGCAGTCATTAGCCTCTTGGTGATGGCGGTAATGGTTTTCTACGCCACCCCCTCTGGCCTGGATTTTCCTGAGGGAGTAAAATGCATCTGCATAAATGTAATGAAAGATGATGAAAAGTATAGCAATTAATGGTGCTTTAAAGATGGTGGCAAGCAGAGTACTTAAACTAGCCTCCGGGTTTCTTGGACTATCGTGCTGAGCTAAGTGCCTGTGTGATAGCTCAGTAACTATTCCAGCTAATGAGATAATTGCACAGGGGTAATTAATGGTTTGGTGCTGGGGGTGGGGGGCACCCCATAGACAATCTTCAAATGAATACACTTTTCTCTGCCATTCCTTAGAGGGATTCTATGCATATTCAACCATTTTGTTTTTTAAATCCTATTCCTTCAAAGGGCTTGCAGGTAATGAAAAACATTCAGAACACGTTGGTTTGATCTTTAGTAACCCTTAAAGTGGACCTACAGCCAAAAAAATAAAGTTTAGTAAATTGATCCCATAACCCCCTCCCCCTGATGATCAGTGGCGTATACTGTTTGAGAGGGCTTCTGAACTACATTGGTGCGGCCATTTTGCTACACACTGTACAGTCCTGCTTACACATAAGCATGAGGGTGAGTTGTGCCAGCAGCAGCCCAAGTCAAACTGAGATATATATATGCCTCAGAAACAAGACGATGCTTGTGAATCTGAATAAAGAGCTGCTAGAGGAATTCTGTGTGAAGGGGCAGCTGTTACATTTGTTATGTCAAGCACCACAGAGCATTCAGAAAGTGGAAACAATGTATCTACAGAACAATGTATATAGGAGATTTCTGCTGTGAGCAGAAGAATCATGAGTTATTACTGCTGATGGCTTACCCCTTCTGTCTGGAAATAATGGATGATTGTACAGAGCTTTGGGGCAGTTGCCTCAGGTGGAAATCAAGATGGCAGCTTCCATGCAGTTCAGGAGTGCAATAATCGCATTCTATTCAACAATATCCTCATGGTGTAACATTCTCTAAAATGGCTTACATCAGTGATTTACTCAGATTTTTGACAGGAGGTCTGCTTTAAAATGGCATTTCATGGAGTTACTCTTAGCAGAAAGCAAAAAACTAAACTTATTACTGGGGTTGGAAAATGTGGTAGAATAGCCAGGAAAAGAGTGACACGTGACAGGTTTGCAACTTGCGTTAAACCAGACCTAATCCCTCCTTGATAGCTCTGTACCAGAGAGGGTTGTGTTCTACAGGGACCCTAACAAACCTAAGCCACCTCTTCATTTTCTAATGGGGCATGACATAACAGTGGATCCAGAAATAGCTGCATGGCACAGGAGAGAATGCTTTTTATTGGAAGTAGTGTGCAGTAGCGATGGGCAAACTGGTAGAAGTTCAGGTTTGGCAAGTTGGCCAAAAGTTTGGTTCGGGTTACCCAAACCCCAGTGAAATCAATGTGGATCCAAACTTGGTGACCCAAAATGGCTGTAAAATGGGGGTGGTATGGGGTAGGCAGTGGCAAGGGGTAATAACAAGGCACTTGCCCTGCAAAACATGAGGTAGGGACAGTACTAATATTATGTATACTTTATTAAAAATAACAAGACTCCCCATCACCCCATAGCAGACTGTGTGACAGAATCCCTCCCATCACCCCATAGCAGACTGTGTGACAGAATCCCTCCCATCACCCCATAGCAGACTGTGTGACAGAATCCCTCCCATCACCCCATAGCAGACTGTGTGACAGAATCCCTCCCATCACCCCATAGCAGAATATGTGACAGAATCCCTCCCATCACCCCATAGCAGAATATGTGACAGAATCCCTCCCATCACCCCATAGCAGACTGTGTGACAGAGCCCCCCATCACCCCATATCAAACTGTGTGACACAATCCCCCATCACCCCATAGCAGACTGTGTGACAGAATCCCCCCATTACCCCATAGCAGACTGTGTGACAGAATCCCCCCATTAACCCATAGCAGACTGTGTGACACAATCCCCCATCACCCCATAGCAGACTGTGTGACAGAGCCCCCCATTACCCCATAGCAGACTGTGTGACACAATCCCCCATTACCCCATAGCAGACTGTGTGACAGAGCCCCCCATTAACCCATAGCAGACTGTGTGACACAATCCCCCATCACCCCATAGCAGACTGTGTGACAGAATCCCCATCACCCCATAGCAGACTATGTGACAGAATCCCTCCCATCACCCCATAGCAGACTGTGTGACAGAATCCCCTCATCACCCCATAGCAGACTATGTGACAGAATCCCTCCCATCACCCCATAGCAGACTGTGTGACAGAGCCCCCCATCACCCCATATCAAACTGTGTGACACAATCCCCCATCACCCCATAGCAGACTGTGTGACGGAATCCCCCCATTAACCCATAGCAGACTGTGTGACACAATCCCCCATCACAGACAGAATCCATCCCATCACCCCACAGCAGACTGTGTGACAGAATCCCTCCCATCACCCCATAGCAGACTGTGTGACAGAATTCCTCCCATCACCCCATAGCAGACTGTGTGACAGAATCCCTCCCATCACCCCATAGCAGACTGTGTGACAGAATCCCTCCCATCATCCCATAGCAGAATATGTGACAGAATCCCTCCCATCACCCCATAGCAGAATATGTGACAGAATCCCTCCCATCACCCCATAGCAGACTGTGTGACAGAGCCCCCCATCACCCCATATCAAACTGTGTGACACAATCCCCCATCACCCCATAGCAGACTGTGTGACAGAATCCCCCCATTACCCCATAGCAGACTGTGTGACAGAATCCCCCCATTAACCCATAGCAGACTGTGTGACACAATCCCCCATCACCCCATAGCAGACTGTGTGACAGAGCCCCCCATTACCCCATAGCAGACTGTGTGACACAATCCCCCATTACCCCATAGCAGACTGTGTGACAGAGCCCCCCATTAACCCATAGCAGACTGTGTGACACAATCCCCCATCACCCCATAGCAGACTGTGTGACAGAATCCCCATCACCCCATAGCAGACTATGTGACAGAATCCCTCCCATCACCCCATAGCAGACTGTGTGACAGAATCCCCTCATCACCCCATAGCAGACTATGTGACAGAATCCCTCCCATCACCCCATAGCAGACTGTGTGACAGAGCCCCCCATCACCCCATATCAAACTGTGTGACACAATCCCCCATCACCCCATAGCAGACTGTGTGACGGAATCCCCCCATTAACCCATAGCAGACTGTGTGACACAATCCCCCATCACCCCATAGCCGACTGTGTGACAGAGCCCCCCATTACCCCATAGCAGACTGTGTGACACAATCCCCCATTACCCCATAGCAGACTGTGTGACAGAATCCCCATCACCCCATAGCAGACTGTGTGACACAATCCCCCATTACCCCATAGCAGACTGTGTGACAGAGCCCCCCATTAACCCATAGCAGACTGTGTGACACAATCCCCCATCACCCCATAGCAGACTGTGTGACAGAATCCCCATCACCCCATAGCAGACTGTGTGACAGAATCCCCTCCTCACCCCATAGCAGACTGTGTGACAGAGCCCCCCATCACCCCATATCAAACTGTGTGACACAATCCCCCATCACCCCATAGCAGACTGTGTGACAGAATCCCCCCATTAACCCATAGCAGACTGTGTGACACAATCCCCCATCACCCCATAGCAGACTGTGTGACAGAATCCCCTCCTCACCCCATAGCAGACTGTGTGACAGAGCCCCCCATCACCCCATATCAAACTGTGTGACACAATCCCCCATCACCCCATAGCAGACTGTGTGACAGAATCCCCATCACCCCATAGCAGACTGTGTGACAGAATCCCCATCACCCCATAGCAGACTGTGTGACAGAGCCCCCCATTAACCCATAGCAGACTGTGTGACACAATCCCCCATTACCCCATAGCAGACTGTGTGACAGAGCCCCCCATTAACCCATAGCAGACTGTGTGACAGAGCCCCCATCACCCCAACTTGCAAAGTTTCCTACAAACCCGTCCAACACTAGTGTGCAGCCATTTCAGTTTCCCTTTAGACCAAGGCACTGAGATGAAAAGTTGAGTATATCTTTTATAGGGGCTTTTTGGCATAGGCTATAGGAGGTTGGTTAGGATCCCTACAGATAAGGACCCTTCCTGGCTTCCTATGTCGAGCACTGCTGGATTGGCAAATATGGGGCCCACCTTACACTTAGATGCAAGTATCACCGGATAATATTCAGGGCCCTTGCAGAGAAACATTATTCAAAGCTATAGTGTTCCTGTGTGTGCACTTTGGATGCCACAAATAAGTTATACATAGTTCAAGATTTGATGAAGGCCTCTGAGTCCATGGTGATTCCCTGGTAAAGGCCTAGTGACAGGAATAGGTTTACTTTATAGCTGAGCTCCCACCCAATGCTTGTTTCACTTTGGGACTGATAACGAAAGGGTTTAAAGTGGAAGCCCAGTCTAGCATTCACGTTGAGGAACAACACTCCAAAAAGCCAAAATCGGGTGTTTTGTTCTTCTTTAAAATAGAACAGTGTGGGGGGCTCAGAACTGGTAACAGGTAAATCAGCACTGGGGCATCTTCACAGCAGCTGCCTCAAATCTAGGGAGATGCGGGGCTCCAGCTGCTCTACTTCTGCCATTGAATGGGGTGGCCTACACCTAGCAGTGGGGTAGGAGCAATTTAGCCTTAAAGTCCTCTTTAAAGTCCTGCTAACATCTTTCCAATTATCTCCCGAAGGGACAGTTTAAAATGATCCATTTCAAAGCATCTCAAAATCTATTATGATATGTAAAATTCCTACCTTTGCTTTTATTTCTGTGTGTGGTTGAACTGGGAAGGGTATGTCACGGTGCAGCTTTATGAGTCATGTGCATGCCCGGCTGAGGTCAGAGACAGATGTGGAACCCCTGTGCCTTGCCATTCTCTATTTTTCTGAGAGCTCAAAGACAGAAGGAAGAAATAGAACTAAAAAGAGGGCACATTTTGGAGACCTGCTACTTGTTCTATCCAGCAATGCAGGAAATGGAGGAAGAGCACACAGGATATGCATCATGTAAGCTACTTTCTGCCTTATTATTGATGTTGCCTGGATCGTCCCTTTAAACTCGTCAGTAGTAAATGAAACACAGACACACAAATATTGTCCCATAGGAATCTTTTATTAACGTATAGAAAATGCATTTAAAAAAGGATCTATACATTGGCTAACAGCATCCAGGACTAGAGATAGAAGATTAGTTAGGGCAGTGAACCCTGATGCAGGCACCTCTCAGTAGTCTTTTGTTTGGCAGTAAGGCCCTGCTTCCCATGCCGGTTATCTTAGATGCATCCAGTCACCATAGAAGACCTATGAAGATCACAGAGCGCTAATATTTGGACTGGATGTGAAGCAGGACATACATTAGATAGACCATAACATTAAACAAATAACATTCTCACAAATCTGGAAAAACAGGAAAGAGGACACTTCTGGATGCTACCAGTTGACACCTAAATCAGGTAAGGTGTTGTCTTGTAGCTTTCTTTTGCCCAATGCAAAGTAAAGTGTTGAGAGTTCAGAAAAAAAATAGAAAAACAAATAGTAAATTTGTCCGCAGAAAATCCTTTTGTCCCATGCTGGCAGCAAAGGCTTACTGAAGGTTCCTGGATGGCTGATCTCTTAGTCCTATAGGGAATGCCCACTCCTCTTCCGAATGTCAGGCAATTATACAAAGAAATCGTAATTGGTCAAAAAGACTCAGAGGAGCAAGAGAGGGGCTGGTTTTGGCACATTAATTGTTTAGCAAGACATTTATGGTACTGACGGAAAAACCTTATTTTTCAGGTGCGATAGAATGTTGAGGGATTGCTGTCTGCACGGGTATTGGGAGCGGAGGATATTATATCTGCATGTGGCTTCTTTGCAGATACAGGAAAATAATAAGAAAAGTAATAAGTACACTGTTTCCTGGGTGAGAATCAGACAACCAGAGAGAACATAGGCAATGGCTAAAGCAAAACTCAGCATAAGGAAATGAAGATAGAGCGAAATACTGTTAAACGGCAAACGATGGGGGAGGATGAGAAAAATACTATACAATAAAGAATACTAAAAATAGGAAAGTGCATTGCAGGGGTATGTGTAATAACTTACTGCTGCAAGCAGGGTCGGATTATGAGGATGGATGCGCCCTGGGCCCTCCACCATTTGCCCTGGAAAGGGCGCCTCCACCTACCTTTGGGTTATGGTCTGGTCCAGGAGGCTCCAGAGGCTTTTCAGTCTTTGATCTGACAGGCTCAGGGCCAGCAACAAAGCTATCGGGGGAAGTGCTCCCCCCCCCTGCAGCCAAAGCCACCTCAGGGCAGGACGGAGAGTCTAGAGCAGCAAAGCCGCTGTCAGCAATGCTACAGTGATGGGGCAGTGATAAGGCACCAAGCACAGCCGCTGGCAGCTCAATGCAGGGAACTCATCTGCTGGACCAGCTGGGGGACTACACTACCCCCCACCCAGAATGGCAAAGCAGGAGTTCCCGAGCAGCACGCACCCCCACAAGGGTGTCACAAGGGACTCGGTCTGACGTTCCAGTAAGTAGACAGGTGCCAGACAACCACCAATCAGTTACTTGGCTGGACTTTTTTAAAGTGGACCAACACCCAGGATTTTGACTATCCTGGGTCTTGGTCCACTTCGGTGGGGCACCCCCGATCGGGGTGCCCCGCTGTGTGAAACCCCCCCGAACCCCCCGAACTCACCTCTGTCAGCGGCGACGGACAAGCCGCGGACAAGCGGCTCCTCCGCCGCCGCCTCCCGCGCGTCCCTGTTGACGCGCGCGTGCCCGCGCCGGCCATTCACAGACGGCCGGCGCGGGCGCGCGCACGACTAGAGGGGCGCGAGGGAGGCGGCGGCGGCCGGCCGCCGCCGAAACTAAGGTAAGGAGTTTGGGGGGTTTGGGGGGGTTTCACCCCGCGGGACATCCCAATCTCGGATGCCCCTTGGGGAGGGAGGTGATCGGTCCGGGAATCTTATAGATTCCCAGGCCGATCACGGGTGGGTGTTGGTCCACTTTAAAGGAAAAAAAAAATACTGTATCTGGGGCCTCCACCTGATTTTGTGTCCAGGGGCCTCCACCACATTTAATCCGGCCCTGGCGGCAAGGATGGATAGATTCATGACAGCGTGATGCTTTAAGCCATGGTGGGCACATTCAAACACTGTGGAGGTCCAAACCTGACCTCATGATAAAATAATATATACAGTACAGCAATGGCTCTTTCATTTTTAAAGCAAAATGCTCACACTAAGTATTCATACAGTGTACTTAGCACATTAGGCTACATAGTCTACTGTCTCTGTTGTCAGCTGCCACCACACAGATTTACACTTTAAAACCTTCCAAGTTAATGTGAAGCCCCCCACCCACCTTATCTCCCAACCAATGCTATCCCAGCCCCGCCACCCAGCCTAAAAGCAGGAATAATTTTTCCAGCCCTTCCTATGGCCAGTTTGACCCACCTCAGGTGGTGTACTGCGAAGCTGCAGACTGACTGTCTCCCAACCCAATCTGCTACCAACTAAATTATACCATATTTCACTTGGTTGGGACCTGCGCCTAATGGTACAATAAGCAAATTTGGCACTGGATGTGATACCCTCAAACCCTATGCTCTATTCATTCTCATCCTAGTCTGATTTGCTCCACAGGCTCAAAATGGGGGTTAGACATAAATTTCTGTGTGTTTTTTGCATTTTTCGCTGTTTGTGTGAGTGTGCTTTTTATACAATATTATATAGCTCGAAACACGTGTCCACCAGTAGGTGATGCCAACGTAGAGGATATTCTCAAATGTTGCCCACTCAGCTGGCTTTTTCTGGGCTCATGGGATATCACAAAGATAAAAAGAGATGATTGATTCATTTACAGTAGCCTCTTTTTATTGGGCTGTATGTTTTAAGAAAGTGCTCTTTACCTTGTACTCTTTTTGGTCACTTTTAAACCCCTACATTAAAGAGACTCTATAGCAAGTGATCACTTCCTCATGCACAGCAACTGTCAGCCAATCAGATTTGATGTGCAAGCTCACTGGGAGAAATTCCAATTGGTTACTGCCAGTCATGTGATTGACGGCCATACAGTGAATGAGGAAGTTTGCGGACCTGACTAACAGGTCTCTCCCTTAAGTGTATCATTTGTTAACACAAAATTGGGTGACAAGAGTCTATTCGGTACTTCAGATAATAGGAAAATGGAAAGTGGTACTTGATTAAAAAAAAGATTTTAATAATACTGATCTAGTAAAAAAAACAAAAAAAGGAGTTGAGTAATACTGATCTAGAGTAATACTGATCTAGTCAAGCGGACCAATAGTCAAAAATGACTTAAGCCAGACCAACACAACAAACTAACTCCTGCGGTGGTAAATTTTAAAAATAAAATGGTGGCTCATGTATCTACAGGACATCTGCAAACAGGAATCCAGGCAGCAGCATGGCTGAGATGCTAGGAAAGGAAGTTCCAAAATGGCTCCTTCCATTAGTAAATCAGTGAGGCTGCTTTGAGGGGATGCAGGATCAAATGGTCAATGCTTCAGTATCATGCGTGCAGAAGGGGCAAGTGAGTTTTGGGGAGTTTTCTTTTCCAACTGTTCCAGGTTGTTGGTCTAGTTTAAGTACAAGTTTAAACTTGGTACAAACAGGCAACAAAAATGATTATACATTCAGAGACATGACTACATATGCTCTGGATTTTAGTTGTCCTATAATAATTATTTCCTCCCCAGTCCTTTACTCAGCATGTACCACGGACCAACTAAAGCCATCATGTACCAACATAAAGAGCTGAATATATTCAGCCACACTGCTGTAGTTTAATCTTGAAAGCTCTGATGTACACTTAAAACCAGACTGGTCTCCAACTTTCCCGGGTAAATTACAAAACAGAAACAGTATCTCTATTGCCACTAATTATAGAATTTTTTAATTGTCCCTTTAATTTGTAGTTCCAAAATACACATTGGCTAGCTCCTAACATTAAAGTGTTGCTGTAGGCAAAGGCTATTGTTAAACCATTGTGTCAAGCTACATTTGGCACTGTCCTAAATTGTTTTATACATTTTATATAATTATGTATTAAATTTATAAATTGAAGAAGAAATGGCCAAGAAATTAATGTTTACAGTTTCATCTTATGATTTATCTTTTGAAATATTTGGGCATCGGCCTTGGCCCTGTGATGCCTAATAATGATATGCATAATGGGGTAGGGGGTCTGTAAGACAGGAATTCGCACCACCCTGGCTGTGCTCCCAGTCTGATGATGCAGAGCTGTAGACCACAAGCTTAGCCCTATTATTGGTGGTCTATGGCAAAGGAATTCAACCTATTACTGCATACTTTAGAAAGCCCCACATTTAAATTTATATATAAATATCCCCAGCCAAACATGAGTAATAAATATGGCCATGCTGTTAGGAGTTCTGGACGCGAAGCAATACGAGGATGGCTTGCAGCAGCCGGTATCCTCCAAGGATCCAATCAATACAGAGTTTTCACCAACTAAGAAGGTATTTACTTGCTCAGTACACTGTGTGAAAAAAGTGCAGCCACTACTTCAACAGAAGAAATCTCAGAATAAAATATTGCCCACCAATGGCCCGATAGATAGTTTATAATGTTAGGAAAGTTGTGTGAGAGATGGTGTGGAGCCAAGGTTAGATGGTTGTGGGTGGAGTATATCTGTTTGTGGTAGGTCCAATAAGATCAAAGGTTGAGAGAACGTTTCTTCATAGTACGAGGGGTGTACGGCCTCATCTTCATCTCCACAAAAGGAATGGAAAATTCATGGCCTTTCCAGTGATACCAATTGATTCCCTAAAAAGAATGATAAGCCAGTTAGGGAACACAGTGTAATTCCTTATAAATAGATGCAGCATGATTGCCAATAGTACTTAATAAACTGACCTCCTTACTCAACAAGTACAGTATCATTCTGGTCTGGTCTGGTTCAACTGGCCTGTGGGATCCACACACATTTTTACCCCACTTCCTGGAGTGGCTTAGGGACCCAATTAGTAAGGTACAATTCAGCTTCATTGGTTAGATTTATTAGCCGTCAGCACAGATCCTCTTTTTGTGTAACTTATCTCTATTCCTGCCTCTCACCCCCCAGGCCTCGCATAGCCCTCTATTGCAGTGAAAGCAGTAAATGGATCCTTTTGTCTTTTTATTAACCTGCACAGTCCCTTTAAAGTGGACCAACACCCAGGGTGATCGGCCCGGGAATCTATAAGATTCCCGGACCGATCACCTCCCTCACCGCGGGGCATCCGAGATCGGGATGTCCCGCGGGGTGAAACCCCCCCCCCAAAAGCCCCAAAAAACCTTACCTTATCGGCGACGGATCAGCCGCCGCCGCCTCTCGTGCTCCCCTCTAGCAGTGCGCGCGCCCGCGCCGGCCGTTTGTGAATCGCTTGCGCGGGCGCACGCCTTGTAGGAGGGATGCGCGGGAGGCGGCGGCGGCTTGTCCGTCGCCGAAAAGGTACGTTTTTGGGGGGGTTTCACACAGCGGGGCATCCTGATCTTGGATGCCCTGCTAAAACAGACCAACACCCAGGATAGTGAAAATCCTGGGTGTTGGTCCACTTTAAGATAAGCCCTAGCAACTTACGTAGCTGCAAAACTGAGCTTCCAGGAAGTTTGGATGCTTAATAAGAGTAAGGTAAGTTTTAAAAGACCTTTTTTATTAAAGATTCTAAAAAAACCCTAATAAAAAAGAGATATTTCTTTACCTTTACCTGTCACAGGTAGTCTTTTACTTATAGTTGATATTTACTTAATCCTCATAAGACCTCTCCAAAGGGTTGGTAAAAATTACCTTTGAGGAGGGAAATATCACATAAGAGCTTTTTTTTTTTTTTTATGGATCTTTGGTCAATAGCGTAAATTATATGTCCTTAATTTAAAACTCGTTGGTCTCCCACACTAACTCCTTCCTTTGGGACAGCGTGGCTTTGAAGCTGTCAAAATGTAAGGAAAATCGCGATAGACTCCCCATTGCCATTAAAGCTGGCATGCAGTTACAGTACAGCAATAATTCACAGCTCTGGGTCTCTAGACTGGGGGATTAGCAGAAAATATCATTCCTACTAGTACATTTAATCTTCCATGAGTTCTTCTTTAGAATGTATTTGCTCCTGAGAGGAATAAAGGTATATAACTACTCTTATGCGGCATCGGCTGCAAGGGAATATATATAGAATTGTTCCATTTCAAAACAGTAATTGTAAAGACGTGTGACAGTAAATCACATATGACCTCTCCAATGTAAGTGCTTTAATGTGTAATTAAGTAATTCTCACAGTGAAGGATGAGGCATTTACCAATTCTAGACTACTTGTACACACTATATTATTTTCATTGATCCTCGCTGCAGTAATTGAAATGCAATTCGAACTCTGAAGCATCTTCCAGATACGTATGTTGTCTAACAGCTATAATTTTTAGCTAGCAGTCAATAGGATTGGTTCAGGGTTGCTGGAAGGAATTGATGTGTCCTTTGCCAAGGCCTATTTTTATAGACACTTTTTTGCTTTAGGAAATGATCAAAGTACCGTTACAAGTTTATGCTCTTATACTTATATGCGGCGTTGCCCCTTAAATGTCTGCTCTGGAGTGCAGTGTAGAGATGTGCTCCTAAAGCAGAGGTGAGTAAGGTCAGTACTTACACAGCAGATAAACACGGGGAGGCTAATTTAGGACTAGCGCCAGGTATTGCCGCGTGAGCGTCTATGTAGTGGCGCTTAGAACGTTCGCAAGTGGTCGCTGCAAGCCGGTGTCTGGTGCTGTGACCTAGCTGTAGGTGATGCTGTAGTATCCTGGCCCGGCAGTGATACATGTGATGTGTGCAGGGCACTGTAGAAGCGCTCTCGCTGATTCACTGCAGAGCCAATTGCGAACGCTAGGTGGTGTCCCGAGGTCAAAGCGCCCAAGACTACACTACATCTAACAAGAGGACAACGCTGCAGTGAATGATAGGTAGCGCCAGCTCAGTGCGTCCGGCACTGGGCGCTACAGCCCATATTTTAGAAAAAAATACACACAACCAGCGTTGGAATTCTAAAGCTGGGCGCTCTAGAATAGAGTGCCAGAAGCTGTGTGCCTGGAGCCAGCTGTAGGTGTCCAGGGAGCGAAGGCGACAGCAGTGAGGACGGTCCCTGAAAAGTGTAAAGGACAGAACCAGTGGAAAGGAGATTGCAGACCTGGAGATCTGGGAAATATTAATTTAAGGACAAGAGGTAAATCAATATTCACCCCCCTACATGCGGCAGTGGGGAGAGGAAACCTGCAGGAGTTTGGCCAGATCGAATTTTGCTCCAGTTGGAAACTGGAAGATGATACAAAGTGCAATTTTGAAGCTGAGTTTTAATGTAAATAGCTAGTTTAGGTATGCACAGCCCAACATAATACACCTAAGTGGTGCCGGCAAAAGGAGGGTGTAATGAGCATGTGAAAAAAAAAACAAAAAAGTGGGCTCTCATCAAACCCCACAGTAATATCCTTCACCCACCAAACACGACATGAGGGGATGAAGTGTCGCACACACTATAAAAAAGATCATTTACAATCAAAGTTTATTTTATATGTAAAAGAACTATTCACAAACATATACTAACAGAACATATTATAGTGTGCATGGCACTTCGTCCCCTCCGTGTTGGATGGGGGAGGGGGGAAGAGTTTTAATGTAAAAACTGAAAAGGAAAAGGCAAACTGCATGGAGGGTTCAGGTTTACAATGGGTTGCCACACACCCTAATCAGGCCCATTATGTTACTGAAAAAGTAGTGGATGATTGGAACTCAGCAGATGTGGTTGGAAAATCGTCAGGAAGTAAAATCCTGAGGTAAACATAAATCTATCCTAAGATAAAAGAGGAATAAGCACATAAGGGCAGACTAGATGTTTGTGTGATGATGGGGGTTATTTAAGAAGGGATAGCGCCAGGTAGCATCTGGTGAATGCCGGACGCTGTAAGCAAAACCACATTTATGAAAGTGAATCTGGTGAGCGACTCTAACAGCGCCATGTAGCGTCCGATGTATTATTACAGGTGGCTCCGCATATAGCACCGGCGCTCTAGCTTCCAGAGGGCCAGGTATTACCTTTCGCTCAGTGTCGCTTTCCCATACATTTCAATGGGCGTTCATTTGCTTGTGTTTAAACAGCGGGTTTGACATTTTTATTTATTTATTTTTTTTTGCTCATATCATTGTGTGACCTCTCCTGGCTGCAAACAAGCACTTTTAGAAACTTTTTTGACTTTTTATATTTTTATGCAGAATTGTCATTACAGGTCTGGCACTAAAGTGTTATTGTCACAGTGTTAAAACAATGTCATTCCATGTGTTTTCGCTTTGTTACTGGTGGATATGTGTTAAAAAACAGACTTTAATCACACAGCGTCTGGCGCTCTATGCTATAGCGACCAGATTTAGAGCGCCAACGCTGTGTGTGTGTGCTATTTCGCTCACTGCAGCGCTGTACTGGTGTTAGAGCACCCAACATACATCACATCCATCAATATCAGGCAGGTTACTACAGCGACTGAAGCGCTATGATACAGTGCCTGATACATGTTTACAGCGCTGCTATACACACGTTCGTCTGCCGATACCTGCCGTTAATAGTGAATCAGCCTTTATGTTTCTAAGTTTTGTAACTCTACAAAAACACAACCTGCAGAACTGGAGTAGAAAAATAATATAATTTTTTTTATACTGATGCATGTTGCAGTGCTGCAAAAACCCATTTTCTAAATCATCAGCACTGCATCAACAGGCTGAAAAGATTAAAACTACTCTAATTTGCAACAATGTGGAATAGTCTGGCAGTAGTGCTTGATATATTTTCTGATATTGCTCCTGATCATCAGCCAACTAACTTCAGCTTGTGTCCTCAAAAAATTAGAGGCCGATTCATTAATAGCGCCAGGTAGCGACAGATGAGCGACTGTAGCGTGATTTTTACAGCGCCAGCCAGTATTCGCTGTGCTTGGCCGGCATTAGCTTGATGACAGCGACTCAGTCGGTGTGCGGTAATGTTGAATACGGGCTGGGGGGTCGCTGTTTCACAGGTCCAGCGTTGTATGTGAGCGCCTGACAACGAATGGCCAGAGCGAACGGCTAGCTTCATATTCATCAACAAATCACGCTCCGAATGTGCTGTCGCTGTCCATTCCTTGTTTAAACCCCAGAGCGCTGGCGGCGATGTGTATTAACTAGTTTTTAACCCCTAAACAACCATATTTTTTGAATGTAACATTATACATGTTTTTAGAATCATTTTGTAATATGAATACATTAATCTCAGACCTGTTAGATCAATTCTGCACATATTTTTTTTAAATTTTTTTTTTACTTAAAAATAAATCCTAACATTGCAGAAGTGTTCTCCGATTTTTTGACATTAAAAAAAAAAAAAAAAAAATTAATACCAATTAATTATGAATAATTATAGATTGCTCCATTGAAATGCATTGGACATCGCCAGGGAGCGACAGGTCATACCTGGCGCTGTGAGGGAATTTGCAGCGGCGCTGTTCGGTCCAGGCGGCTTCATGATGAATGCCGCGCTAGCCGTCGCTCTCGCCGGCGCTAGCCTCATTTTGCTTGATAAATGCGTCATTGTGACCGCCGCTGGGCGTACTTGAGTCGGTAGTCGCCGTTAGCTGCCGCTACCTGGCGCTCGTCAGACACTACCTGGCGCTATCGCTTGATGAATAAGGGCACTAGATTCTTCTTAAAAAACCTTTTGAACTTTATACAAACAATTGACATGTTTTAAGGTTTTGATCATGCCTCCTGATTGTTTTAAGTCCTTTTTTTGAAGCTTATCTTTGGATTTTTTACGTTTGATCAATATTGGCCAGTAATGTGGCTCATACCACAATGTTGTGTTACAAAGCTGAAAACACATTGTATATTTATGTGACATATAAAGAGCAATAAAACAGGTGGCACCTAATGACCTGAAACCTAATTTCCATGCTAAGCAGTTTTGCCTGGAGTGATTTTTTAAATATACAGTAGGCACTGTATTAGTATCAGTATAAACTGCCCCTGATACTTGCTCACAGGCATTCTGTGTTGCTTGTTCTTTGCATGCATACAAAGATGGATTTTGTTGGGTCCATAAAAATTAACAGTCCAATTGTCAGCTATGTAACTATCCCTTGCGTCAATAGCTATAATGGGGCCTCGTATGAGGTGAAGGCAGTTTGTCTTCCATCACTTTACTGAAGCAGAACTATAAACTCATATTCCGATTACATTATTTGCAGATTGTGTGTATATTAAATATTAAAGAAAATATCCAGGCTAAGCGGAGCTTTATGCATGAGCATAAAGCACAATTTAGGCCATGCCGCAGTGTATGATTCTAAAGGAAGCTTTATTTTAGCTGCTCAGTGTAAAACAAAATAGTGTAGCACAAAGAGATACCATGAGTATCATTACTAAACCCATTTCACTCTTGGCATCCTACCAGCCAAGTCTTTTGGTTCTGCTTCTCAATGTTTTGATCTTTTCTATCTGGCTGCATCAGTAATCACAGGTTAACCTTCACACATGCAGCCCGTGGGCTTAAAATGTTATGGTCCAATTAGACGGAGAGATTACCGAGAGAGAAATCACTAAGGTGGTCGCAATTTAGCAATATTCACACCATGGAAATGGCCACAGCGATCAAGCAATAAATGACTATTGGTTAATCGGTTGGCTGTCGTATTATTTCTGCTGACCAAAAATGTCATTGCTTGATGGTTGGTGTGTGTAAAAAGAGATTGCCCCCCAACTTGTATCTGCTCGTGAATAGGGATGAGCGAATCGATCCGGACGAACCCGGATTCGATCCGAATTTCAGGAAAAATTCGATTCGGATCGAATCCGAATTTCCCCGCGATTCGATCACTCGAAGTTTTCCTTTAACATCCATTCATTTACATTTACAGGCATTCTAAGATGGCGGACGGGACATGTCTGGACATGTATCCCGCGCCAGTGCAAGCTGGGGCAGTCACATGCAGCCTATCAGCAGCCAGCAAGCCCGGTGACGTCACACAGCGGTATTTAACGGCGGCCATCTTGCTTTTCCTCATTTCTCTATTGCATTCGTGACAGACAGACAGAACGCTGTGTAGCTGAGGCAGTTAGACAGGCTGGAGACAGGGACAGACAGGGACAGGCAGGAGACAGGCAGGAGACAGACAGGAGACAGACAGAAAGCCAGGGAAAGGTAGGAAAAACGGAGCTGGCTGACAGGGAGATTTTTTTTTTTTCATCCAGCCTTTGTTAGCGTTTTCAGGCTGCTTATAGTAACTAACTGTGCATATATACTGAACTGATCTTAAGTCTGCTGTGAGGCATCCCATTCTGTGACTAAAGCAGCCTCTGTTTAAGACCATATAAGCATTTGCTCTTATCATATTTGAAATTAGGCCTGATAAAGACACTTTTGCTGGCCAAAGCACTACTGGACCCTGCCAGGTCCATTCCTGCCCAGGGCATCCCATTCTGTGACTACAGCAGCCTCTGTTTAAGACCATATAAGCATTTGCTCTTATCATATTTGAAATTAGCCTGATAAAGACACTTTTGCTGGCCAAAGCACTACTGGACCCTGCCAGGTCCATTCCTGCCCAGGGCATCCCATTCTGTGACTAAAGCAGCCTCTGTTTAAGACCATATAAGCATTTGCTCTTATCATATTTGAAATTAGGCCTGATAAAGACACTTTTGCTGGCCAAAGCACTACTGGACCCTGCCAGGTCCATTCCTGCCCGGGGCATCCCATTCTGTGACTACAGCAGCCTCTGTTTAAGACCATATAAGCATTTGCTCTTATCATATTTGAAATTAGCCTGATAAAGACACTTTTGCTGGCCAAAGCACTACTGGACCCTGCCAGGTCCATTCCTGCCCAGGGCATCCCATTCTGTGACTAAAGCAGCCTCTGTTTAAGACCATATAAGCATTTGCTCTTATCATATTTGAAATTAGGCCTGATAAAGACACTTTTGCTGGCCAAAGCACTACTGGACCCTGCCAGGTCCATTCCTGCCCAGGGCATCCCATTCTGTGACTACAGCAGCCTCTGTTTAAGACCATATAAGCATTTGCTCTTATCATATTTGAAATTAGGCCTGATAAAGACACTTTTGCTGGCCAAAGCACTACTGGACCCTGCCAGGTCCATTCCTGCCCAGGGCATCCCATTCTGTGACTAAAGCAGCCTCTGTTTAAGACCATATAAGCATTTGCTCTTATCATATTTGAAATTAGGCCTGATAAAGACACTTTTGCTGGCCAAAGCACTACTGGACCCTGCCAGGTCCATTCCTGCCCAGGGCATCCCATTCTGTGACTACAGCAGCCTCTGTTTAAGACCATATAAGCATTTGCTCTTATCATATTTGAAATTAGGCCTGATAAAGACACTTTTGCTGGCCAAAGCACTACTGGACCCTGCCAGGTCCATTCCTGCCCGGGGCATCCCATTCTGTGACTACAGCAGCCTCTGTTTAAGACCATATAAGCATTTGCTCTTATCATATTTGAAATTAGGCCTGATAAAGACACTTTTGCTGGCCAAAGCACTACTGGACCCTGCCAGGTCCATTCCTGCCCGGGGCATCCCATTCTGTGACTACAGCAGCCTCTGTTTAAGACCATATAAGCATTTGCTCTTATCATATTTGAAATTAGGCCTGATAAAGACACTTTTGCTGGCCAAAGCACTACTGGACCCTGCCAGGTCCATTCCTGCCCGGGGCATCCCATTCTGTGACTACAGCAGCCTCTGTTTAAGACCATATAAGCATTTGCTCTTATCATATTTGAAATTAGGCCTGATAAAGACACTTTTGCTGGCCAAAGCACTACTGGACCCTGCCAGGTCGATTCCTGTTGGGGCATCCCATTCTGTGACTACAGCAGCCTCTGTTTAAGACCATATAAGCATTTGCTCTTATCATATTTGAAATTAGGCCTGATAAAGACACTTTTGCTGGCCAAAGCACTACTGGACCCTGCCAGGTCGATTCCTGTTGGGGCATCCCATTCTGTGACTAAAGCAGCCTCTGTTTAAGACCATATAAGCATTTGCTCTTATCATATTTGAAATTAGGCCTGATAAAGACACTTTTGCTGGCCAAAGCACTACTGGACCCTGCCAGGTCCATTCCTGCCCAGGGCATCCCATTCTGTGACTAAAGCAGCCTCTGTTTAAGACCATATAAGCATTTGCTCTTATCATATTTGAAATTAGGCCTGATAAAGACACTTTTGCTGGCCAAAGCACTACTGGACCCTGCCAGGTCCATTCCTGCCCGGGGCATCCCATTCTGTGACTACAGCAGCCTCTGTTTAAGACCATATAAGCATTTGCTCTTATCATATTTGAAATTAGGCCTGATAAAGACACTTTTGCTGGCCAAAGCACTACTGGACCCTGCCAGGTCCATTCCTGCCCAGGGCATCCCATTCTGTGACTAAAGCAGCCTCTGTTTAAGACCATATAAGCATTTGCTCTTATCATATTTGAAATTAGCCTGATAAAGACACTTTTGCTGGCCAAAGCACTACTGGACCCTGCCAGGTCCATTCCTGCCCAGGGCATCCCATTCTGTGACTAAAGCAGCCTCTGTTTAAGACCATATAAGCATTTGCTCTTATCATATTTGAAATTAGGCCTGATAAAGACACTTTTGCTGGCCAAAGCACTACTGGACCCTGCCAGGTCCATTCCTGCCCGGGGCATCCCATTCTGTGACTACAGCAGCCTCTGTTTAAGACCATATAAGCATTTGCTCTTATCATATTTGAAATTAGCCTGATAAAGACACTTTTGCTGGCCAAAGCACTACTGGACCCTGCCAGGTCCATTCCTGCCCAGGGCATCCCATTCTGTGACTAAAGCAGCCTCTGTTTAAGACCATATAAGCATTTGCTCTTATCATATTTGAAATTAGGCCTGATAAAGACACTTTTGCTGGCCAAAGCACTACTGGACCCTGCCAGGTCCATTCCTGCCCAGGGCATCCCATTCTGTGACTACAGCAGCCTCTGTTTAAGACCATATAAGCATTTGCTCTTATCATATTTGAAATTAGGCCTGATAAAGACACTTTTGCTGGCCAAAGCACTACTGGACCCTGCCAGGTCCATTCCTGCCCAGGGCATCCCATTCTGTGACTAAAGCAGCCTCTGTTTAAGACCATATAAGCATTTGCTCTTATCATATTTGAAATTAGGCCTGATAAAGACACTTTTGCTGGCCAAAGCACTACTGGACCCTGCCAGGTCCATTCCTGCCCGGGGCATCCCATTCTGTGACTACAGCAGCCTCTGTTTAAGACCATATAAGCATTTGCTCTTATCATATTTGAAATTAGCCTGATAAAGACACTTTTGCTGGCCAAAGCACTACTGGACCCTGCCAGGTCGATTCCTGTTGGGGCATCCCATTCTGTGACTAAAGCAGCCTCTGTTTAAGACCATATAAGCATTTGCTCTTATCATATTTGAAATTAGGCCTGATAAAGACACTTTTGCTGGCCAAAGCACTACTGGACCCTGCCAGGTCGATTCCTGTTGGGGCATCCCATTCTGTGACTACAGCAGCCTCTGTTTAAGACCATATAAGCATTTGCTCTTATCATATTTGAAATTAGCCTGATAAAGACACTTTTGCTGGCCAAAGCACTACTGGACCCTGCCAGGTCCATTCCTGCCCAGGGCATCCCATTCTGTGACTAAAGCAGCCTCTGTTTAAGACCATATAAGCATTTGCTCTTATCATATTTGAAATTAGGCCTGATAAAGACACTTTTGCTGGCCAAAGCACTACTGGACCCTGCCAGGTCCATTCCTGCCCAGGGCATCCCATTCTGTGACTAAAGCAGCCTCTGTTTAAGACCATATAAGCATTTGCTCTTATCATATTTGAAATTAGGCCTGATAAAGACACTTTTGCTGGCCAAAGCACTACTGGACCCTGCCAGGTCCATTCCTGCCCAGGGCATCCCATTCTGTGACTACAGCAGCCTCTGTTTAAGACCATATAAGCATTTGCTCTTATCATATTTGAAATTAGGCCTGATAAAGACACTTTTGCTGGCCAAAGCACTACTGGACCCTGCCAGGTCCATTCCTGCCCGGGGCATCCCATTCTGTGACTACAGCAGCCTCTGTTTAAGACCATATAAGCATTTGCTCTTATCATATTTGAAATTAGGCCTGATAAAGACACTTTTGCTGGCCAAAGCACTACTGGACCCTGCCAGGTCCATTCCTGCCCGGGGCATCCCATTCTGTGACTACAGCAGCCTCTGTTTAAGACCATATAAGCATTTGCTCTTATCATATTTGAAATTAGGCCTGATAAAGACACTTTTGCTGGCCAAAGCACTACTGGACCCTGCCAGGTCCATTCCTGCCCGGGGCATCCCATTCTGTGACTACAGCAGCCTCTGTTTAAGACCATATAAGCATTTGCTCTTATCATATTTGAAATTAGGCCTGATAAAGACACTTTTGCTGGCCAAAGCACTACTGGACCCTGCCAGGTCGATTCCTGTTGGGGCATCCCATTCTGTGACTACAGCAGCCTCTGTTTAAGACCATATAAGCATTTGCTCTTATCATATTTGAAATTAGGCCTGATAAAGACACTTTTGCTGGCCAAAGCACTACTGGACCCTGCCAGGTCGATTCCTGTTGGGGCATCCCATTCTGTGACTAAAGCAGCCTCTGTTTAAGACCATATAAGCATTTGCTCTTATCATATTTGAAATTAGGCCTGATAAAGACACTTTTGCTGGCCAAAGCACTACTGGACCCTGCCAGGTCCATTCCTGCCCAGGGCATCCCATTCTGTGACTAAAGCAGCCTCTGTTTAAGACCATATAAGCATTTGCTCTTATCATATTTGAAATTAGGCCTGATAAAGACACTTTTGCTGGCCAAAGCACTACTGGACCCTGCCAGGTCCATTCCTGCCCGGGGCATCCCATTCTGTGACTACAGCAGCCTCTGTTTAAGACCATATAAGCATTTGCTCTTATCATATTTGAAATTAGCCTGATAAAGACACTTTTGCTGGCCAAAGTACTACTGGACCCGGCCAGGTCCATTCCTGCCCGGGGCATCCCATTCTGTGACTACAGCAGCCTCTGTTTAAGACCATATAAGCATTTGCTCTTATCATATTTGAAATTAGCCTGATAAAGACACTTTTGCTGGCCAAAGCACTACTGGACCCTGCCAGGTCCATTCCTGCCCAGGGCATCCCATTCTGTGACTAAAGCAGCCTCTGTTTAAGACCATATAAGCATTTGCTCTTATCATATTTGAAATTAGGCCTGATAAAGACACTTTTGCTGGCCAAAGCACTACTGGACCCTGCCAGGTCCATTCCTGCCCAGGGCATCCCATTCTGTGACTAAAGCAGCCTCTGTTTAAGACCATATAAGCATTTGCTCTTATCATATTTGAAATTAGGCCTGATAAAGACACTTTTGCTGGCCAAAGCACTACTGGACCCTGCCAGGTCCATTCCTGCCCAGGGCATCCCATTCTGTGACTACAGCAGCCTCTGTTTAAGACCATATAAGCATTTGCTCTTATCATATTTGAAATTAGGCCTGATAAAGACACTTTTGCTGGCCAAAGCACTACTGGACCCTGCCAGGTCCATTCCTGCCCGGGGCATCCCATTCTGTGACTACAGCAGCCTCTGTTTAAGACCATATAAGCATTTGCTCTTATCATATTTGAAATTAGGCCTGATAAAGACACTTTTGCTGGCCAAAGCACTACTGGACCCTGCCAGGTCCATTCCTGCCCGGGGCATCCCATTCTGTGACTACAGCAGCCTCTGTTTAAGACCATATAAGCATTTGCTCTTATCATATTTGAAATTAGGCCTGATAAAGACACTTTTGCTGGCCAAAGCACTACTGGACCCTGCCAGGTCGATTCCTGTTGGCGCATCCCATTCTGTGACTACAGCAGCCTCTGTTTAAGACCATATAAGCATTTGCTCTTATCATATTTGAAATTAGGCCTGATAAAGACACTTTTGCTGGCCAAAGCACTACTGGACCCTGCCAGGTCGATTCCTGTTGGGGCATCCCATTCTGTGACTAAAGCAGCCTCTGTTTAAGACCATATAAGCATTTGCTCTTATCATATTTGAAATTAGGCCTGATAAAGACACTTTTGCTGGCCAAAGCACTACTGGACCCTGCCAGGTCCATTCCTGCCCAGGGCATCCCATTCTGTGACTAAAGCAGCCTCTGTTTAAGACCATATAAGCATTTGCTCTTATCATATTTGAAATTAGGCCTGATAAAGACACTTTTGCTGGCCAAAGCACTACTGGACCCTGCCAGGTCCATTCCTGCCCGGGGCATCCCATTCTGTGACTACAGCAGCCTCTGTTTAAGACCATATAAGCATTTGCTCTTATCATATTTGAAATTAGCCTGATAAAGACACTTTTGCTGGCCAAAGCACTACTGGACCCTGCCAGGTCCATTCCTGCCCGGGGCATCCCATTCTGTGACTACAGCAGCCTCTGTTTAAGACCATATAAGCATTTGCTCTTATCATATTTGAAATTAGCCTGATAAAGACACTTTTGCTGGCCAAAGCACTACTGGACCCTGCCAGGTCGATTCCTGTTGGGGCATCCCATTCTGTGACTAAAGCAGCCTCTGTTTAAGACCATATAAGCATTTGCTCTTATCATATTTGAAATTAGGCCTGATAAAGACACTTTTGCTGGCCAAAGCACTACTGGACCCTGCCAGGTCGATTCCTGTTGGGGCATCCCATTCTGTGACTACAGCAGCCTCTGTTTAAGACCATATAAGCATTTGCTCTTATCATATTTGAAATTAGCCTGATAAAGACACTTTTGCTGGCCAAAGCACTACTGGACCCTGCCAGGTCCATTCCTGCCCAGGGCATCCCATTCTGTGACTAAAGCAGCCTCTGTTTAAGACCATATAAGCATTTGCTCTTATCATATTTGAAATTAGGCCTGATAAAGACACTTTTGCTGGCCAAAGCACTACTGGACCCTGCCAGGTCCATTCCTGCCCAGGGCATCCCATTCTGTGACTACAGCAGCCTCTGTTTAAGACCATATAAGCATTTGCTCTTATCATATTTGAAATTAGGCCTGATAAAGACACTTTTGCTGGCCAAAGCACTACTGGACCCTGCCAGGTCCATTCCTGCCCGGGGCATCCCATTCTGTGACTACAGCAGCCTCTGTTTAAGACCATATAAGCATTTGCTCTTATCATATTTGAAATTAGGCCTGATAAAGACACTTTTGCTGGCCAAAGCACTACTGGACCCTGCCAGGTCCATTCCTGCCCAGGGCATCCCATTCTGTGACTAAAGCAGCCTCTGTTTAAGACCATATAAGCATTTGCTCTTATCATATTTGAAATTAGGCCTGATAAAGACACTTTTGCTGGCCAAAGCACTACTGGACCCTGCCAGGTCCATTCCTGCCCGGGGCATCCCATTCTGTGACTACAGCAGCCTCTGTTTAAGACCATATAAGCATTTGCTCTTATCATATTTGAAATTAGCCTGATAAAGACACTTTTGCTGGCCAAAGCACTACTGGACCCTGCCAGGTCGATTCCTGTTGGGGCATCCCATTCTGTGACTAAAGCAGCCTCTGTTTAAGACCATATAAGCATTTGCTCTTATCATATTTGAAATTAGGCCTGATAAAGACACTTTTGCTGGCCAAAGCACTACTGGACCCTGCCAGGTCGATTCCTGTTGGGGCATCCCATTCTGTGACTACAGCAGCCTCTGTTTAAGACCATATAAGCATTTGCTCTTATCATATTTGAAATTAGCCTGATAAAGACACTTTTGCTGGCCAAAGCACTACTGGACCCTGCCAGGTCCATTCCTGCCCAGGGCATCCCATTCTGTGACTAAAGCAGCCTCTGTTTAAGACCATATAAGCATTTGCTCTTATCATATTTGAAATTAGGCCTGATAAAGACACTTTTGCTGGCCAAAGCACTACTGGACCCTGCCAGGTCCATTCCTGCCCAGGGCATCCCATTCTGTGACTAAAGCAGCCTCTGTTTAAGACCATATAAGCATTTGCTCTTATCATATTTGAAATTAGGCCTGATAAAGACACTTTTGCTGGCCAAAGCACTACTGGACCCTGCCAGGTCCATTCCTGCCCAGGGCATCCCATTCTGTGACTAAAGCAGCCTCTGTTTAAGACCATATAAGCATTTGCTCTTATCATATTTGAAATTAGGCCTGATAAAGACACTTTTGCTGGCCAAAGCACTACTGGACCCTGCCAGGTCGATTCCTGCCCGGGGCATCCCATTCTGTGACTACAGCAGCCTCTGTTTAAGACCATATAAGCATTTGCTCTTATCATATTTGAAATTAGCCTGATAAAGACACTTTTGCTGGCCAAAGCACTACTGGACCCTGCCAGGTCCATTCCTGCCCAGGGCATCCCATTCTGTGACTAAAGCAGCCTCTGTTTAAGACCATATAAGCATTTGCTCTTATTATATTTATATTATAAGACACTTTTGCTGGGCATAGGCTTACTGCTGCCTGCCAGGTGCACTTCTGTTGAGGCATCCCATTCTGTAACATAGCATACCCCTCTTTATTTACACTAAGCAGCTCTCTTATTTACACTAAGCAGGCCTGTTGGAGGCTGAGTGTTACTGCTCACTTTTGGTGTGCATTATATTCTGTTTCATATAGACCCACCGCTGCCCGGGGTTTTTTTAAATATCACCTACTACCACGCCAGTTAGACTATGTCGGGCAGACAAGTGCC
Organism: Gastrophryne carolinensis; assembly: GCA_027917425.1. NCBI lineage: Eukaryota > Metazoa > Chordata > Amphibia > Anura > Microhylidae > Gastrophryne > Gastrophryne carolinensis. Next base: position 443,308,434 of record CM051235.1, read on the forward strand.
TGGAAGTGAAAAGAGGAGTGGCAGAGGCCAAGATTCCGCAGGCAGAGCTCGCATCAGACTGGGGGCCAGTAGCAGCAGGAGTCACGCTGAGAGACCTAATCTGCCAGTATCTGCTAGCGGTCGGGTCTCCACCAGTAACGCATCTGCCGTGGTAGATTGGTTGACGCGCTCATCAACAACATCATCACAACTTACGTCTGAGACCCCCAGTCTAGGGTCGGTAGGTTCCTCTGACACAACCCTGAGTTGGCATGCCCCGAGAGCAGTCCCTGTCCTCCCATTGCCTCTGGCCTACGCCGTTCCCTCCCCCAGCGACGTATCCTATGCTTTGGGTTCAGCTCCACTCTTTAGTGAGGAGGACCATCAGATAGAGGACAGTCAGCAGCTACTGCCCAGCCAAGAAATGGAGGTGGCTTCTTTAGCTAGGCAGACAAATAGTGATGTGGACAGTGTCGTGGGTGCTGCGAGCGTTCCAGCTCCTGCGCCAGACACTGTTGACGAATCCACGAACATCAGTGACGTACAGCCACAACTCGGTGATGATGATGATGATGACGATGAAGCCGATCGCACTTGGGAGCCGGGTGATGAAGGGGCTTCATCGTCATCATCAGGAGAAGAGGGGTGCAGGTTGCCCCGGAGTCAGCAGCTGAGGCAGCAAGGTGGTAGCAGTCAGCATGGGGGCACAATTCCAAAGGCTGGAGCCGGCCGGGGCCGGGGCCGGGGTAGAGCACCTGCTGTGCGGCAGTCTACCTTATCGGGAGGTAGTGGAGCAGGGGTTCCTGGAGTTGGCAACAGCAGCAGTGAATCAGTGAGGCCAGGGGGTGGGAAAAGTAGCTACTCGGCAGTGTGGCAGTTTTTCCTGAGGCATCCGCAGGAGGGTAACATGGCCACATGCAAGATATGTAGGCAAAAGGTGAAGCGTGGCCAGGGTCCAAATGTTGGCACCACGGCCCTGCGTCAACATATGATGCGTCACCATAAAACGACCTGGGAGAACCGAGGCTCCCAAGGGGTGGTCCAGTCTGCTTCCTCACCAAGTGAGCTCCCAATTTCTGCCAGCCAAGGCTCCAGCACCTCAGCCGAAGGCAGCTGTGCGTCATACCCATCCTCTGTCGCTCCTGCTCCTCCTCCTCCAAGTCATGCATCCCGCCAGCAATCCATCAGCGAAGCCATGTCCAAGAGACAGCAGTATGCGCCCACTCATCCTACGGCGCAGAAGCTGAATGTGCTCCTGTCCAAGTTGCTGGTGCTGCAGTCGCTCCCTTTTCAGGTGGTGGAATCTGCACCTTTCAGAGAACTGATGGCTTGTGCCGAGCCGAGGTGGAGAGTCCCAAGCCGTCATTTCTTTGCCAAGAAGGCAGTACCAGCGCTGCACACTTTTGTTGAACAGAAGGTGGGCCAGTCCTTGAGCCTGTCGGTGTGTAGCAAAATACATGGCAGCGCCGACATCTGGAGCTGTAACTACGGTCAGGGGCAGTACATGTCGTTTACGGCCCACTGGGTGAATGTGGTCCCTTTGCAGCAGCAACTTGGACAGGTCACGCCGCTTCGGCCTCCGCGCTCTCTGCCCATTGGGCCTGTGACACCGTGCGACTCGGCCTCCTCATCCTCCGCCATCTCCTCACCCTCCACTGTAGGCTCAAGTCTCAGTGCCCCTCCAGTCTACCATGTGTGCAGGGCACGGAGGTGTCACGCAGTGCTTCACATGGTTTGTCTTGGCGAACGGAGTCACACAGGGGAGGAACTGCTTAAATGTATTCATCAGGAAATCCAAACATGGCTTACTCCGAGAAAACTTAAAATGGGAATCATGGTTACCGACAATGGGAAGAACATTTTGTCTGCGCTGCGCCAAGGAAGCCTGACCCATGCCCCCTGCATGGCTCACGTCTTCAATCTGGTTGTCAAGCGGTTTCTGAAGTGTTCCCCCCATCTGCAGGACATCCTAACAACTTCACGGAAACTTTGCATGCACTTCAGCCACTCCTACACCGCCAAACACACCCTTCTTGAGCTACAGCGTCAGAATGGTATCCCCCAACATAGTCTGATTTGCGATGTTTCCACCCGTTGGAATTCCACCCTTCACATGTTGGACCGATTATATGAACAGAGAAAAGCCATCACGGATTTCCTGATGATCCAAGCAGATAGGGGGACTCCCCTGTGTAACTTCAATGTCAACCAGTGGCAGCTCATACGTGACACCTGCCGTTTGCTCAGGCCCTTTGAGGAAGCCACTTTATTTGTCAGTCGGCAGGATTACGGGATGAACGACGTGATTCCACTGCTTCATGTACTACAGCACATGTTGGAAACCATGGCTGGTCAGGGCACTGGAGACATGGCGTTTACATCTTACGGCCACATGAACCCCGTTGGAGCTGAACTGGAGGAGGAGGAGGAGGAAGAGGAGGAGGAGGAGTTGCCCAGCGAAACACAGTTTAGGCTTGGCGAAATGGCTGGTTTATCTAGTCAGCGGACAGGAGAGGAGGAGCAGGAGCAGCCAGAGGAGCTAGAGGTTTTTGAGGAAGGAGAGACAGAGGACCCGGGCACACCGTGGCAGTATGCAGTGGAGATGGAGACAGGTAGTCCATCCGAGTCACTTGCGCAAATGGCACGAAGCATGCTCACATGCTTGCGTAGTGACCCCAGAATTGTTTCCATCTGTCGGCGGGATGACTTCAGGCTGTCCACCTTATTGGACCCTCGCTTCCGGCACAAAATGGGGGCATTTTTTAAACCCACCGAGAGGGAGGACAAACTCAACTACTACAAAGACATTCTACGTAGGCAGTTGGCCGATGCCTATCTGCGCCATGGTCCATACTCTCGCAGGTCTGACTCGAGGGGACCTCTGCGCTCACCTTCCACTGCCATGGCCGCTGGGGGGGTTGGCAGCAGCAGCAGCAGAAGCTCCATCAGCAGCAGCAGCCTCAGTCTTCAGTCGCTAATGAGTAGCTTTCTACACCCGCATAGTGAGGCTACTCATGAGCAGCAGGAAGACCTGGAGCAGGACCTGAACCAGCAGGTCATGTCATACTTTGACATGACCATGCCAACACACCTTGAGGATCCGCTGGACTTCTGGGCAGCCAAACTTGATTTGTGGCCGCAACTAGCAGAGTTTGCCCTGGAAAAGCTGTCCTGCCCGGCAAGTAGCGTGCCATCTGAGCGGGTGTTTAGTGCGGCGGGGGCCATAGTTACGGCGAGGAGAACTCGTCTGTCAACTAAAAATGTGGAGAGACTCACCTTTGTCAAAATGAATCAGGGATGGATCAGCCAGGATTTCCACCCACCAATGCCTGATGCATGCGACTAGATTCAGCATGGTGCCACGTTTTACACTTTCCAAATGGTGCAAAACATATTTATGTCTTTAGGCCATTTTTTGGGCTCCTGCTGCTGCTGCTGCCAACTTCTGCCAACTCCAGGGTGTGATTCATCCAATTGTTGGGCTCCTGAAGCCAACCCCAGTGTCACTTTAAAGTAATATTTGGGCTCCTGCTGCTGCTGCTGCTGTCAACTCCTGCCAACTCCAGGGTGTGATTCATCCAATTTTTGGGCTCCTGAGGCCAACTCCAGTGTATATTTGGGCTCCTGCTGCTGCTGCTGCCAACTTCTGCCAACTCCAGGGTGTGATTCATCCAATTTTTGGGCTCCTGAGGCCAACTCCAGTGTATATTTGGGCTCCTGCTGCTGCTACTGTCAACTCCTGCCAACTCCAGGGTGTGATTCATCCAATTTTTGGGCTCCTGAGGCCAACTCCAGTGTATATTTGGGCTCCTGCTGCTGCTGCTGCCAACTTCTGCCAACTCCAGGGTGTGATTCATCCAATTTTTGGGCTCCTGAGGCCAACTCCAGTGTATATTTGGGCTCCTGCTGCTGCTACTGTCAACTCCTGCCAACTCCAGGGTGTGATTCATCCAATTTTTGGGCTCCTGAGGCCAACTCCAGTGTATATTTGGGCTCCTGCTGCTGCTGCTGCCAACTTCTGCCAACTCCAGGGTGTGATTCATCCAATTTTTGGGCTCCTGAGGCCAACTCCAGTGTATATTTGGGCTCCTGCTGCTGCTACTGTCAACTCCTGCCAACTCCAGGGTGTGATTCATCCAATTTTTGGGCTCCTGAAGCCAACTCCAGTGTATATTTGGGCTCCTGCTGCTGCTACTGTCAACTCCTGCCAACTCCAGGGTGTGATTCATCCAATTTTTGGGCTCCTGAGGCCAACTCCAGTGTATATTTGGGCTCCTGCTGCTGCTGCTGCCAACTTCTGCCAACTCCAGGGTGTGATTCATCCAATTTTTGGGCTCCTGAGGCCAACTCCAGTGTATATTTGGGCTCCTGCTGCTGCTACTGTCAACTCCTGCCAACTCCAGGGTGTGATTCATCCAATTTTTGGGCTCCTGAGGCCAACTCCAGTGTATATTTGGGCTCCTGCTGCTGCTGCTGCCAACTTCTGCCAACTCCAGGGTGTGATTCATCCAATTTTTGGGCTCCTGAGGCCAACTCCAGTGTATATTTGGGCTCCTGCTGCTGCTACTGTCAACTCCTGCCAACTCCAGGGTGTGATTCATCCAATTTTTGGGCTCCTGAGGCCAACTCCAGTGTATATTTGGGCTCCTGCTGCTGCTGCTGCCAACTTCTGCCAACTCCAGGGTGTGATTCATCCAATTTTTGGGCTCCTGAGGCCAACTCCAGTGTATATTTGGGCTCCTGCTGCTGCTGCTGCCAACTTCTGCCAACTCCAGGGTGTGATTCATCCAATTTTTGGGCTCCTGAGGCCAACTCCAGTGTATATTTGGGCTCCTGCTGCTGCTACTGTCAACTCCTGCCAACTCCAGGGTGTGATTCATCCAATTTTTGGGCTCCTGAGGCCAACTCCAGTGTATATTTGGGCTCCTGCTGCTGCTGCTGCCAACTTCTGCCAACTCCAGGGTGTGATTCATCCAATTTTTGGGCTCCTGAGGCCAACTCCAGTGTATATTTGGGCTCCTGCTGCTGCTGCTGCCAACTTCTGCCAACTCCAGGGTGTGATTCATCCAATTTTTGGGCTCCTGAAGCCAACTCCAGTGTATATTTGGGCTCCTGCTGCTGCTGGTGTCAACTCCTGCCAACTCCAGGGTGTGATTCATCCAATTTTTGGGCTCCTGAAGCCAACTCCAGTGTATATTTGGGCTCCTGCTGCTGCTGCTGCCAACTTCTGCCAACTCCAGGGTGTGATTCATCCAATTTTTGGGCTCCTGAGGCCAACTCCAGTGTATATTTGGGCTCCTGCTGCTGCTGCTGCCAACTTCTGCCAACTCCAGGGTGTGATTCATCCAATTTTTGGGCTCCTGAAGCCAACTCCAGTGTATATTTGGGCTCCTGCTGCTGCTGGTGTCAACTCCTGCCAACTCCAGGGTGTGATTCATCCAATTTTTGGGCTCCTGAGGCCAACTCCAGTGTATATTTGGGCTCCTGCTGCTGCTGCTGCCAACTTCTGCCAACTCCAGGGTGTGATTCATCCAATTTTTGGGCTCCTGAGGCCAACTCCAGTGTATATTTGGGCTCCTGCTGCTGCTGCTGCCAACTTCTGCCAACTCCAGGGTGTGATTCATCCAATTTTTGGGCTCCTGAGGCCAACTCCAGTGTATATTTGGGCTCCTGCTGCTGCTACTGTCAACTCCTGCCAACTCCAGGGTGTGATTCATCCAATTTTTGGGCTCCTGAGGCCAACTCCAGTGTATATTTGGGCTCCTGCTGCTGCTGCTGCCAACTTCTGCCAACTCCAGGGTGTGATTCATCCAATTTTTGGGCTCCTGAGGCCAACTCCAGTGTATATTTGGGCTCCTGCTGCTGCTGCTGCCAACTTCTGCCAACTCCAGGGTGTGATTCATCCAATTTTTGGGCTCCTGAAGCCAACTCCAGTGTATATTTGGGCTCCTGCTGCTGCTGGTGTCAACTCCTGCCAACTCCAGGGTGTGATTCATCCAATTTTTGGGCTCCTGAAGCCAACTCCAGTGTATATTTGGGCTCCTGCTGCTGCTGCTGCCAACTTCTGCCAACTCCAGGGTGTGATTCATCCAATTTTTGGGCTCCTGAGGCCAACTCCAGTGTATATTTGGGCTCCTGCTGCTGCTGCTGCCAACTTCTGCCAACTCCAGGGTGTGATTCATCCAATTTTTGGGCTCCTGAAGCCAACTCCAGTGTATATTTGGGCTCCTGCTGCTGCTGGTGTCAACTCCTGCCAACTCCAGGGTGTGATTCATCCAATTTTTGGGCTCCTGAGGCCAACTCCAGTGTATATTTGGGCTCCTGCTGCTGCTGCTGCCAACTTCTGCCAACTCCAGGGTGTGATTCATCCAATTTTTGGGCTCCTGAGGCCAACTCCAGTGTATATTTGGGCTCCTGCTGCTGCTACTGTCAACTCCTGCCAACTCCAGGGTGTGATTCATCCAATTTTTGGGCTCCTGAGGCCAACTCCAGTGTATATTTGGGCTCCTGCTGCTGCTGCTGCCAACTTCTGCCAACTCCAGGGTGTGATTCATCCAATTTTTGGGCTCCTGAAGCCAACTCCAGTGTATATTTGGGCTCCTGCTGCTGCTGGTGTCAACTCCTGCCAACTCCAGGGTGTGATTCATCCAATTTTTGGGCTCCTGAAGCCAACTCCAGTGTATATTTGGGCTCCTGCTGCTGCTGCTGCCAACTTCTGCCAACTCCAGGGTGTGATTCATCCAATTTTTGGGCTCCTGAGGCCAACTCCAGTGTATATTTGGGCTCCTGCTGCTGCTGCTGCCAACTTCTGCCAACTCCAGGGTGTGATTCATCCAATTTTTGGGCTCCTGAAGCCAACTCCAGTGTATATTTGGGCTCCTGCTGCTGCTGGTGTCAACTCCTGCCAACTCCAGGGTGTGATTCATCCAATTTTTGGGCTCCTGAGGCCAACTCCAGTGTATATTTGGGCTCCTGCTGCTGCTGCTGCCAACTTCTGCCAACTCCAGGGTGTGATTCATCCAATTTTTGGGCTCCTGAGGCCAACTCCAGTGTATATTTGGGCTCCTGCTGCTGCTACTGTCAACTCCTGCCAACTCCAGGGTGTGATTCATCCAATTTTTGGGCTCCTGAGGCCAACTCCAGTGTATATCTGGGCTCCTGCTGCTGCTGCTGCCAACTTCTGCCAACTCCAGGGTGTGATTCATCCAATTTTTGGGCTCCTGAAGCCAACTCCAGTGTATATTTGGGCTCCTGCTGCTGCTGCTGCTGCCAACTTCTGCCAACTCCAGGGTGTGATTCATCCAATTTTTGGGCTCCTGAGGCCAACTCCAGTGTATATTTGGGCTCCTTCTGCCCCTCATAGTGATGCCACTTCAACTCTCTGCAATTGTGCCGCTCTGCGATTCTATTAGCGATGCCTCTGATCTGCATGTGATATTTCTTCAAAGTATTATTTAACTAACCCAGCACGCATCCTGTGCGTGTTACAGCAAGGCTGAATGGTTTACAACCCTATTGAGGCTGTAGGAGGCTCAGAAATAGCCGTTTTTAATAGCGATTCGTCGCGAATTTATTCGGGTCGAAACGATTTTTGTCGGAAAATTCGGCGAATCAGTCGAATCGAATTTTTCAAAAGTTCGCTCATCTCTACTCGTGAATAAGTTTAAAGAAAATCAAGACCTCAAATCAAACTGCTTTTCCTCCTTCCTCCAGTGCAGCTACCATGATCATTTTGTTTAGCTCCCACTGAATCGGGGTCCTGATGTGCAGGAAGTGTTGGTGCATTGAGGGGAAACAGCGCAAATGGTTTAGTCTTACTTACATTTTTTTAATCCTATGATTTTGCTCAAGGTGGCACTCAAGGATTTCATTCATCATTTATCATTATAGTTTAGCTTGACTTTAGATATGGGAGGGTTAAGATTAAGTTGCTTTCCAAGTCGCCACACCAATAGCTTTTTGAGATTAACTAAAATCGGGAGTTATGAGTTTGGCGTTATGAGTTTGGTAATTGAGACTGATTAGAGACTTTGAAACAGGACAGAAGCCTGAGAGATTCATTCAGAGACAAATAGCCATACAGCTTGGAGTCACAAGACTTGGTTGTTGGACTGGTGGCCTTCGTGTGGCTTAAAGCAAACAATACAAAACAAGCCTATGAAGGTAAAAGGGTTTGTCCGGGCTTCGCCTTTTTTTCACTTGCAGCTGATCTGTCCTATTCCATTCATATAAAATTCCCAAGAGTCCCGAGACAAATGGCTCATCAGCCAGTGTCTGGAGCCCACCTACTCTATTAATTGCAATGAATCATGCCTCCTCCTATGTGCTTAATCCATACCTCATCCCTGCCTGAATCATGCCTCCTCCTTTCTGCTCTATTTATACCTTCTCGTTTATGCTTCCTTCATTTTTCCTCCTCCTGCCTCATATATTCCTCCTCCTTTGTGTTCCACCCCTGCCCTTATCCTGCCCCATCTGTCACCTCCCCCAATTCCATTTATACCCCCACATTGCTGCACTATTTACACCTCTTTCTTTTTGCACCATTCATAAATCCTCCATTCTGCTCCATTCCTGCCAGTAACATCTACCTTTATAGCACCTATGTGAAAAAGACAAAAATGCCCGGCCTCCACCACTAACCAACTGCAGGGTGGTAGGTTAATAGGGTTTTATAATTCCTTAGCATACAAACCTAATTACATTTCTGATACTAAACTCATTTAAAAAGCTTAACAGAAAACTTTCCTAAGATACATGGTAAGTTCGAGTAATCATCTATGATACCCGAAGATGTTTTTTTATAGATTGTTTATGAAGTTATAAAAAGTAAGTAGTAAAAAGCCATGAATAAATGAACTCGTTTTGCTGCTTCTCACCTGGCTGTGCCTTGTTTCTCCATATTTTCCATTCAGGTTAGTCCGGTGACAGTTCTTGTACCACCATGCTCCCTTATATGATGCAGCACAGTTGGTTACAGCCATGTCATTGTCTTTGTCCTTGGTAGAGAATGGACGCCCTTGGTGGTAAGTAAGAGAATCTCCTATGGAAACACAATGTCATAACAAAATATTTACTAATGGCAGGTATGATACTGATAAAATATAGACCTTAGGAGTGCTTTGGCATTTAAATGGCAGGCAGCCCAACTTCTGGAACTATTTTTCTGAACTGTCCTCTATTCTAGAGTTTTCTATCCAGTGAGTATAGGGAAAATCCAGTGGTCACATCCTCCCAAGACCAGCATCCTTGGGGTCACCAAATGCTAGGAGCAGATGTCTGTTGGTGGGCAACCAGTCTGACAATCTCAACAAATAAAAGAACATACTGAAAAAGGAGACTATAGGTATGGGCTTTATGAGTACATTTTTCTCAATAATGGCATTTATACTCAAGCGTAGTAAGGTTAGGAAATAGATCACTGCCTGTATAACATATATCAAAAAGTTGCTTTTTTACCATGGGTATGAGCTTATGTAGTTTGAATACTGATGTCATTGTTAATGCATGTTACCAGGGGAATTATTTGGATAGAAGTCGGCTGGTTCTTGTGTATTTTTGGGGTATAGGAAGTGGACATATGTTAGAGGGTAACACTGATGCACTGTAGCTTTAATGTTTTCTACTGGCATCCCAGTAATGCTGCTGCCTGGACATAACCCCATAGCTGGCAAAACGGCACTTTCTTTTTGCAGGCCACTAGCGATTCCATAGGACTCCATTGAGTGAGATAATTCAACCATTGGGAGTTCCAAAAATGTAAATTAATTTTTATGTGCAGAAATCTGAATAGCCCTGGAGAGGGGAGAATATGAACACTGTTTACTGTAAGGGTGTTGGCCCGGTTTAAAAACCTAGGTTCCCACTCCTTGATTTTAGATATATACTGTAAGACTGGGGACATAATGTACCCCTAATACAGGAACACAGTAACATATATTTTCCATTTCTTATAAGTCATCCATATACAGCAGGTGAAATACAAAGTGCTATTTCTGCTCTATAAGGTCTTGCTCAAGAGTGTAACCAGTGTAACCAGGTGGCATCATTTTCCATGTGATTTTGAAAACTGAGACTCCGTTGCGGCTATATCTTTACATTTGCCTGGAGTTGGTTTGGTGATAACCCATCATTTTAGCTACCTCTTCTTAGTTCTAAAAATATATATCAACAGTTATTGCTTATCCCCCTGCTCTATTCAGCCAAAGCATTCATTCTATGTCTATCCCAGTCCACCCTCTTCCTTATCCCAATGGTTTGACAGAGTAGGGATATACCAGCATCCTGTAATGTAGGTACACATCAGAAAATATTAGGTCTACTTGGTTCCACTAACTGAATGTTCATATTTGGTTGACTATAGGTTGGATTTGGGCCAGTAAAATCCCTGGATCCACCTCAGTATAATGCTTTTCCTTAGGTAATCACTCCTCCCTGGACTTTATCTCTCTTTGGAGTTCATCTCCTTATTGCTGATGTGAATGATTACTTGTTTCTTAGCTATTGGGTCAAAGTTAAAGCCATGCTATGTTTTGATTATTTTATAATATATAACTGCCCCTTCCCTTTTCTCTTTCACATTATGGTTTGTTTTTGTTTTTTACTTCTGCAAAATAAAGAAATTAAATCAAATTAGGTGAACACTGATGTACAAGATACCTGCTGTTCCGTTGTAGTCCCCAATGCGTATTTTGTACAGGCTTCGTAGATCACCCACAGAAAACTTATTATAATAGGCGTAGACAGCTTCCTGTCTATCACGCATGTCGATTCGCAGTTCATAGCGGCCCTGAGATGTCAGCTTATAAAGGCTGTCCAGACCTGTGAAAATAGTGAGCGACACCAAGCACCCCTTTATAAAAGTTTGTGTCCTGTACCAGTATGCTTTATTAACACATTATATTCACCTCTTAATTTAAAAAAAAATGCAAAACATTCAGCATAGTAGAACAGAATTTTACCCTAAAATGCTCCAAATAATAAATCTATAAGCCTTTTGTAAGGAAGCATATCTGTGAAGAATAGTTATTTTAATAATAGCTGTCTTATACTTTGCTGTTGCCAGCTTCCAACAAGAGAAAGTAATTACAGTTGATGTGGCACCTGACTGCCTGATATTTGTCACTGGCACTGAACAGTATTCTTCCCACATTGAATATATAACTTTTAATGACTTCGGAGGAAAATGTTCTTTAAGGATAATTTCAGCAATGCCAATTAAAGAGGACCAAAACCCACCCTGGAGTCTATGAGACTATGAGAGTATTTTTTTATTTTGGCACCCTAAAAAGAATGCCGCTGTATGTAACAAACACTGATCTTATGGACCAGTAATTGTTATATTTATTCATTGCTGTTACAGTATATCATTGCTATGAACAAGCGGGAAAAACAGGCCGTGAAAATAGATTTTATAAACACGTAATAGTATTACATTTTGTGACATCTAAGACCCACGTTTAAATTATTGACAAGTTACCTATGCAAGTTCTGTACAAATAAATAAGTCTGTAAAAAATTATTTATAAGCAAGAAACACTTCTGTACAGTTCCGCCCATTGTGCTCTATGGGATCTACATTTACAGCGCCACTATAAACCAGCTCAGCTTAAACTAGAGCGCTGGTCAACGCAAACAGGCACTGAATGCTACTAAAGCAAAATATTGGTGCTGAGCTGTATTAGTTGGCTCCGATGCTTGATAAATGAGGTTCCCATCTCCACTGTTAGTCTGTGCATTATGTAGGTTAGTTCCCTGTATGCAAAACATTTTATGCTTATTTTTAATAAAATTGCTTGCATTGGAGCCAAGAAACACATTGAAATCAAAGCCTGTAGCTGGAAATCATAATTCTAAGCGTCTTACCAAGCCAAAACTCATCTTCTAGGTTCCCAAACCCGATTCGGTAGTCAGACCACTTACGGAAAAAATCTGTTAGTCCATTCTGACGTCTCTGGAATACCTAAACATGTGATAGAAATATACAGTATTATTCACGTTTTTAATTATAACTGCGTTCATTAATGTAAATGTTGGATATGGATAAGTAGGTAGGATGTTGTTCCCAAATGCCTTAGTCAGTGCATGTTTTATCAGTATAATTCATATATAATCAGAATAGCGTATGAGCTTGGGATGCCTGTCCATTCATAGGTAAAGATGTGGCTGTTGAAAAGCTAGATCTTGGCAGCCATTATGGAGTTAGACTCCTGCTCATGAAAAAAGTATATGACATACAACACACTTTAAGGGAAAGTGTAATAACTATGGTGGGGTTAAAGTGGACCAAAACCCAGGATTTTGAATATTCTGGGTTTTGGTCCTTTCCCCTGGGACACCCCGATCGGGGATGCCCTGCTGCATGAAACCCACCAGATTGCCGCAGCCAACTAACCTTTTCCTGGTCCTACGGCACATGCTTGGCCACGCAACCAATCAGCTCGCTTGAAGCTTCTGACGCCACGTCGTCTAAGCCTTCATCTAAGGCCAGTGGCTCCAAGCGCTCTCTAACAGGGAACAGGCCTGCACTGGGCATTCACAAATGCGCCATTAGACTGGGAAATAAGGTAAGTATATGGGCGGCCTGGGGAGTTTCACACAGCGGGGCATAACATATTTGGATATGGGGGGGGGGGGGAATCAATCGGCCTGGGTATCCTATAGATTCCTGGCCGAAATGTGGTGGGCTTTGGTTTACTCTAACACTAGGGGTAGCAGAGCTCTAGTTAATGCAGAAAAGGGTTAAGTTGCAAGCTAAACCACAGTTAGTTCCATGGAAGTGCAGCGTGCAGTTTAGTAGGTTTAGAAGGTACTCTAACCTTCAGTTTATAGAAAACTCTATATAAGAGTTAAAGCGGACCTTCACTCTGAATAAGAGTCTATCTTATATGTTTCCCCCACCCTGTACATACAGATTGCTCACATTAAAAATCATCCTACCTGCATCTACTGCATGTTATGAGCCTTTAAACATCCAAGAAGGCGGCTTATGGAAGCCGCCATTTTATCAGGCAGCCTGCAAACAGGAAGTGCCTGCAAACAGGAAGTGACTGTGCTGCTCTGCATTCTGGGACTGCTGACCTTTCCCTGACCCCAGCTCTGCTCTGTCTGAGCAAAGCACAGCTATAACCTGCCCCCCTGTACCTTATCCCACTCTCCTCTCCTCAGTAAGTGTGATGCTTCTGAGTCAAGATGGCGGCGCCCGTATCCTAAATTCCTGAACAGAGTTGCAGGCCAGTGGGGGAAAGAATAATAAGTTAGTGACCAAAAATGTTAAATATATTAATTTTAGATGCTGGGGAATCGCTTTTTAAGAGTTTGGGCTTTTCATTAAATCATGGTGAAGGTCCGGTTTAAGACACCAGTTAGGCATAGCTTTGCTAAATCTCAATGTAGTAACGGGAGTGACAAGACGGGTGCAGGAGAAGAGGGACCCAGCTGAAGTCTGTATCTAACCCTACAGAAGTGGCACAAGAGCGAGAGGAACACCCTTGTTTCTTGGGGACGGAGACAAGACCCCAGCGACCTTTAGAGGGTCAGAACCTGCTGCAGCCTTGTGTCTACAAAAGGGAAACTGACCTGGTGCGCTGAGGATAGAAGTGATTGTCTTGGATTATATCTGTGCCTGATGATAATTACTAAATCGAGTAACTACTTTTTAAGAGACTTGTCTCCTGTGGATTGAACGTGTACCCTGCAAGTGTGTGAAGCCTGCCAGCATCCCATTTCCGCATGCCACACACGAGGCCTCTGTAGCCCAGTATCCCAAACTCACTCCCTGCATGCTTGAGTGTTATCCCCTCAGACTGTGTGCTACACTTTTAAAGCGGCTGTCCAGGGAAGTCAAAATCCCCCCTCCACAATCCATCCCCAGTGCAAACCCCAATTTGTGTGTTAAACAAACACGCCGTACCTACTTGATGCTGGCCACCCATTCCACGGCAGAAGTGAGGTACCCAGAGCTTCTATTCTTGCTAGTTTTGTGGGAGCATAATGATGAATTTTAAGTGAATTCCTAAATAACATGCTGTCTAGACCCTGATGCAAAAGAGTAGCTTCAAACATTTCTTACACAACATTGGTAGGTTCTTCTAGTAAACAATTTCGCTAGTAGATTTTTACTGCAAATACAATCTACTTGTAAAGGTTCTTTTTAGCAGTGGAATGATCACTGTTTCATTGGCAAAGGTTTAATCTTTCTAAGGCACCAGGGAGCTCTTTTGATCCAGACATAGTGATAGCGCATACTTCAAATATTCATAACAGAACTATTAATATGTCTAAAAACATCTCTGAATGTTCTCATTGATCTATAGTGTAAAACCAAGGCAACTGCATATGATGTTATTGCTCAGACTGACTTTGTCAGTTCAGAATTGGGAATTCTATTTAAGGAATGAAAAATCCAGTTGGAATACTAGCGAAACATCTTCAAGAAAAATATAGCAACTTCAGTCACCTTGATTTAACAGTATAAATTGTTCTGGTAAAATGAAAATCAAATATCAGTATGCTGAAATACGGCCATTTTTTCATTAGGTTTATTTCTGTCCTACACTTACAATCCAGCCTCCTCCATCAGTGGTCATATCACAAAATACTGGCATACTTTGACTTTGGTCTCCATTAATATAAACGTAGTAAACTGCACTTTGGGTGTCTCCATTCAGTAGATGCTGTGCGCAGTCTTGTGGATAGGCAAATACTCTTCCTCCTGAAAATATAGGATATATGTTTGGTATTTTACATATGAATCTAACCAATCTTGTCATCCATTATGAGAAAAAACAGCCTTAAAGTGGACCAACGCCCAGGATTTTGACTATCCTGGGTCTTGGTCCACTTCGGTGGGGCACCTCCGATCACCCGAAAAACTCACCTCTCCCCGCTCCCAGCGCCGACGGACAAGCAATCTGACAGTCCCGTACAAGCGGCTGCTCCGCGTGCGCACGCCTAGAGGGGCGCGAGAGAGGCGGCGGTGGCCGGCCGCCGCCGAAGATAAGGTAAGGGGGTTTGTGGTGTTTGGGGGGGTTTCACCCCGTGGGACATCCCGATCTCGGATGTCCCACGAGGAGGGAGGTGATCGGCCCGGGAATCTTATAGATTCCCGGGCCGATCACCTGTGGGTGTTGGTCCACTTTAAAAGGGATCTATACTCTCGAATGCCCCCTAGTCACCCATTTAACAGGGTCTCCACCCCCCATCTACTGCTTTCAAAAGCATTCCAGGACATATAAACCCTTTAGTTATACTGTCCTGAAGAATTAATCAATGTTGCTAATATATGTCCTCACCCAAACATGGACACCAGCACTTCCATTTGAGGGCATTGCGATTGCTACTTAAATCAACACCTCACACCTCTGGTAGACAGAAAATGTGGGATTGGAGTTAGCATTTATTGCTGTCAGATACCTGTACACGTCATCCAAATTGAGAAAGCCAGTTGGATGACTAGCAAAATGTCTTCAAGGAAATAGAACAAGTCCAGTTGTCCTGTTTTTATACCCAACAGTAGTAACACTGCAGGCCAACAAGGGGGCATTTTATGCCCCATCAAATGTTCTTTTTTCAATCTGATCTATGATCTTTTGGGGAGATTTAGCATTACTTCATATCCCTGTTTGCTACAGATGAGCAAGTTCAGAATCCTCACCAGATTTTCCTAAAAATAAAAAACAGAGCCTGCCCCCTTAAACAGCTACAAATGTGCCTGGGTCTTTTGTAGCTTTTTGTAGTGTAATACTTAGGGTACTTAGAGTACTCTGCTAGTATATCGAAATGACTGTGCAATCACAAGGGAATAGCTGACCAATAATACTATCTGGTCCTCTCCTGTATTCAGTTGCAATTGCACAGCGATTTCAATCGCCACGCAAAAGCCCTGCCAGATGCAATTTTTTTGGAGCGCAGTGATAGCGATTGCACTTCATTGGAGGTCTATCACAACTGCTAGGGCATTAAAATCATCATGAAATTAAAGCGCAAAATGCAATAGTGGTTTTCTAGGAAACCACTATTGCAGTACATCACCCATATGTGAACCAAGAGCATTTTTCAAATGTTGTACTGTTGGTGGGGAATCCAGTGGGTCATATTTTCCATAAACAAGATTCAAATTTTAAAAATCAGTAGACCGTCCTGCCAACTCTAAAAGCAAAGATTGAGTAGCCTTCATTCAGTAAAATTTCCCTAAAATATCTTAATAAATAAATAATTGCCAATTCATGCTTTATTTCAGGACAAGTCTCTTTAAGAAATCAAGTCAATTTATGGATGTCCCTCAATTTGAAGTGTTCACAGGCACCAGCACTGTATAAAAGATTAAAATTAAAGCCAGGAACCATATATCTGCAGAATGTGCTGTGTCTATTGCCGATGTTCTGCGCGGAATATGAGCGTACAGGATAATTTAACCAAACTGATAAGAGGAAATGCAAACAGCCTCTGCCATCTGCCTGCATTTATTACTCAAATATCCGCTTTTAACAGTAAACCTGAAAATGACTGTGAAGCTGATTAACTGCATGCTGCTTAACCATTGCTGTCCTCGGGGAACACACCTTACAAGGCATCTGACAGCTCGGGAGTGCTAGCATACGTTGGCGTGATGATGGACTAGGGACCACTGACCTGTAGTGAAGGCGGTGTGAGTGACAGCACTGTGCTCTCCATCCAGTGAAGATAGCAGAGTGACATTGTACTCGGTGCTCTCCAGCAGACCCTCCAGGCGGATCCACGTGTCCTCAGCATCCACAATCACTTCCTAACAGGCAGCAAGATAAATGCTATGGTGAAATGTATATTCAGTAAAGACCAAAGAGCCAAAGCTTTGATTATTGCACTAGAATGTTAATAAGTTCCGACGACAGAAAAGAATAATTGTAACGGCATATATCATGTTCTGACAGTCTGCATTGCTTATGGATTCAGCTGAGGATGACTACAAGAAATGAAAACAGCAGTTTGGATACCCCCGGGGAGCTTAAATAAGGCCGGTTAGGTTTCATGAATTGGCCTGTAGGTCTGCTTGTAGAACAAATTAATTGGGCTACATGGCAGAGTTATCTGTAAGAGTGTCTTGGGCACATCAGTAGAAATGACTTGGGGGGCTTATACATCAGCTAAATGCAAATATTATATCATGCGCACAGACATGAAAGAAAAATATAAAATATTCTAATGTGTGTAATATGCCACAACTAATCTATACATTGCAGGACTGCTATATAAATATATATATATATATATATATATATATATATATATTACATATTGCTAACAGAGAAAGTTTCTACAATTTGCCCTTCGCTATTACAAAAAACATCCAACCACATCTGTGGAGTAGGGGGCACCCTGCATGGCAACCATTGACTTGAGTAAGAGCCAGGACTTGAGTAACAGTCATCCATTCCCCACAGAAGCATGGCCTTTCTGCCTCAGAGATTGGGTGACCAATCACTCAAGGTTCCGGAACACAGCTTCAATGCAGAGAGTCCCCCTATATCTGGCCACACTGTACAGCCTAGCTAGCCCCCTGACCCCTTAACAGCTCACCAACGGTAGTTTAAAAAAGTTTAATAATCTAAATTAAACTATGCAAGGCTGGGGGGCTTCACTCTGAAATAGCGGGAAAAAAAATATAATTCCCAACTGATGGCAGGGGACAGAACGAAGAAGGTTTGGTTAATACTGTTTAATTTTATTTTTCTTTTTTTTATGTCGTGTTTTTTGTGTATAAACTGGTAAGCGGTCTGGCATGGCACCTGCTGGTACTGCTGTCCTTACCATCTCTTGAGCACTGGGGATGCAGAAGAGCCTGGTGCCCATTGGTATTGGCACCCCTGGAAGACCACAGGACCTGTACTAAAGAACATAGGGGTAGTGGTGAACCATCAGGGCCAGGGGCCGCTCCGGCCTCCAAGCCCCGGGTTACCAGCCCCTATGCAAAAACCCCCAAAACAACAGAAAAGTGCACCACCAATCCACAATAATTAATTAATACAAAAGGGCTATGTGCTGAGGGTAGCCCCCCAAAATCCAACTCCAAACAATCATACCAAGTTGCAGCTCCAGCTGCCGCAAAGAGGGGGTAACTTAAACCCACTGCATCAGAAGAGCCCTTCAAATAAGCTCCATTGCAGAAGACCACCCCTGAGCAAGAGATAAGCCAAAACGAATAATCCTATCTACAAACAAAAGAAGGGCTCTTCTAGTGCAGTGGGTTTAAGCTGGACCCTATGCCCGGGCTGGTTATTTTTTTCTTTTTACAAACAAATAAATTACACGTTACATTGCCACATGTCTTAGTGTATAATGGAAAACTCTCAGGCAAGACATCCAACATTTTCCATTTTCCAACATTTGAGTGGGGGTTCAAGAAATTTTGAGCTGCAGCCACTTTCCTATTAACTTTGGATTTTATTCTTACATTAATAACCAATACAATACAACAGGTTGTTAACAACCCTAATCCGCACATCAACAAGTTGAACAAAACAGTGTTAAATAAATGTAATCAAATAAATGAATCAAACCAACTAATGCTGAAGAATTTTGCACCGAATACTTGCAATACTTTCATGTACAAAAGCACAAAATTGTTTTTCACTAATTAGAATGTCCAGGTATGTCAAGAGTTTTGTTGGACATAGTAAACACTCACCTTTCTGCTGCCATTAGTGGATTTGTATGTCAGAATGTAGTTTTCAATAGAAGAAAGTGGAGGTTGCCATGACAGCAGAACACTTGTTCTTGACACTTCTGAGGCTGTCAAATTTGATGGAGGATCCAAAACTGAAACAAAACAGCATATTATTTGTTAATGACATGTGACACAGCTAAAGAAAGATCTTCAGGTTTACAAGGAGTGCAGCAAACCAATGAAATCTTCTTTGCTAGAAAAACGTTTAGGCGATAAGCATGGTCAAAGCTACAAGGAGAGCCACATCAAGCAACCAGGGTTCAAAGAATAGTCAGGAAAGGTGGCCTCCTGTTTTTAAAAAGTTAGAAAACGGTAAATTAATTTTTATGTGCAGCAATCTAAATTGCCCTGGGAAGGGAGCACTGTTTGTTGTGTTGGTCTGGTTTAAGTCATTTTTCACTGTTGGTCCGCTTTAAGTTGTTTTCCATTTATTGGGCTTACCTGGCAAACTAATTAAAGCAGATGTTTGAGAGTGATTTTAGTGATGCAAAGAACCCTGAGACAATACCATTCAGGAGTTTTATTAGAAAACTCAAAATACATCTGTATGACACTTGGGGCCTTTTTATGATGTGCACATTTTAGCATCATTTTTGGGGCTATAGTGCCAGCTTCGGGGTACAGGCATTCCCGATTAATCTGGCTCTGTGCTGTGTACAACATTGAGGCTAGCAGTCTCTGTGCCGAACGCTAACTAATTCGCTTTAATTGTTGCTGGTGTCCAAATTACACATTGTTAAGCAAAAGAAGCCATTAAAATCAATTTTAATAACCCAAAACAAAAAAAAAAATTTTGGCCCATCTAGGTCCTGCATTTCAATTATTGACAAGCCCCAATGCAACTTCTCTACAAATACCGTATTTTTCGCCCTATAAGACGCACTTATTTTTCCCCAAAAGTGGGGGAAAGATGTCTGTGCGTCTTATCGGGCGAATGTAAAAAAAAAAAAAAATTATAAAAAAAAAACTCACCCGTTCCCGGCGCTCCCGCATTGCCCGTCACACTGAGAAAGGCCAGAGGAGCGGCGGGCTGTGTCCCGGCCCCGCCACTGCTATCGCTGTCTTTTCAGGCAGCAATAGCAGCGGCGGGGCCGGGACACAGCCCGCCCGCTCCTCCATCTGCTGCCTCTTCCTGTCAGGTCACACGCGAGCACCCAGGTCAGCGCAGCAGGTGGGCGTGGCCTGCACTGACTTGGTGCAGGCCACGCCCACCCACTGCTCTGACCTGGGTGTTCGCTGTGTCCTGGCCCCGCAGCTGCTATTGCTGCCTGAAAAGACAGCGATCGCAGCGGCGGGGCCGGGACACAGCCCGCCGCTGCTTCTTACGGCCGGCTCCGTAAATCGGGTGGGCGTGGCCTGCGCCGCCGCTGATGCGGCGCAGGCCACGCCCACCCGATTCACGGAGCCAGCCGCTTGTCAGCGGAGAGGTGAGTTATACTTTTTTTTTTTATTATACCGGGGACGGGGGATGCCGACTACCAATGGGGGGAGGGAGGATGCCGACTACCAATGGGGGGAGGGAGGATGCCGACTACCAATGGGGGGAGGGAGGATGCCGACTACCAATGGGGGGAGGGAGGATGCTGACTACCAATGGGGGGAGGGAGGATGCCACACTGACAATGGGGGGAGAGGGGGATGCCATACTGACAATGGGGGGAGGGAGGATGCCACACTGACAATGGGGGGAGAGGGGGATGCCATACTGACAATGGGGGGAGGGAGGATGCCACACTGACAATGGGGGGAGAGGGGGATGCCACACTGACAATGGGGGGAGGGGGGATGCCATACTGACAATGGGGGGAGAGGGGGATGCCACACTGACAATGGGGGGAGAGGGGGATACCACACTGACAATGGGGGAAGGGGGGATGCCATACTGACAATGGGGGGAGAGGGGGATGCCATACTGACAATGGGGGGAGAGGGGGATGCCATACTGACAATGGGGGAGAGGGGGATGCCATACTGACAATGGGGGGAGAGGGGGATGTCATACTGACAATGGGGGGAGAGGGGGATACCACACTGACAATGGGGGAAGGGGGGATGCCATACTGACAATGGGGGGAGAGGGGGATGCCATACTGACAATGGGGGGAGAGGGGGATGCCATACTGACAATGGGGGGAGAGGGGGATGCCATACTGACAATGGGGAAGAGGGGGATGCCATACTGACAATGGGGGGAGAGGGGGATGCCATACTGACAATGGGGGGAGAGGGGGATGCCACACTGACAATGGGGGGAGAGGGGGATGCCACACTGACAATGGGGGAGAGGGGGATGCCACACTGACAATGGGGGGAGAGGGGGATGCCACACTGACAATGGGGGGAGAGGGGGATGCCACACTGACAATGGGGGGAGAGGGGGATGCCATACTCATAATGAGGGGAGAGGGGGATGCCACACTGACAATGGGGGGAGAGGGGGATGCCACACTGACAATGGGGAGAGAGGGGGATACCACACTGACAATGGGGGGAGAGGGGGATGCCAAACTGACAATGGGGGGAGAGGGGGATGCCACACTGACAATGGGGGAAGGGGGGATGCCATACTGACAATGGGGGGAGAGGGGGATGCCATATTGACAATGGGGGGAGAGGGGGATGCCATACTGACAATGGGGGGAGAGGGGGATGACATACTGACAATGGGGGGAGAGGGGGATGCCATACTGACAATGGGGGAGAGGGGGATGCCATACTGACAATGGGGGGAGAGGGGATGCCATACTGCCAATGGGGGGAGAGGGGGATGCCACACTGCCAATGGGGGGAGAGGGGATGCCACACTGCCAATGGGGGGAGAGGGGGATGCCACACTGACAATGGGAATAGGGGGAGAGGGATGCCACACTGCCAATGGGAATGGGGGGGGCACTGCCTATATGGGGAATAGGAGGGGGCAATGCCACACTGCTTATGATAATGGGGTGCACACTGCCTATATGGGAATTGGAGGGGGATACCACACTGGGTATATGGAGAATGGGATGGGGGGAGAATGCCACACTGCCTATATGGGGAATGGAATGGGGGCATCCCACACGGCCTATGGGAATGGGAGGGGGGATGCCACACTGTCTGCAATTGTGCGTTTTTGGTTTAAAATATTTTTTTGTCAAATTTTCCTACCCCAAATCCTAGGTGCGTCTTATAGGCAGGTGCGTCTTATAGGGCGAAAAATACGGTACATTTATTTAATATTAATTATAAGCATTAAACAATACAATCTAGTTCTGCCCATTCTGCTCCATGGGATCTTGAGCAACAGCTCCAGATTTCATCTGCTGCTTCAGCCACAGCACCCGGCGCTGCATCCTTTTAGCCGATAGTCTTAAATTAGGTGCTAGGCAGCGGCTGCATCATCGTTAGCGCTTTTTTAGTTGTTACATCATCCACTGAGTGCAGTTGAGGCCAAAAAATGGAGTTGTGTGGCACTTAAAGTGGACCAAAACCCAGGATTTTGACTATCCTGGGTTTTGGTTTGTGCCCTGCTGTGTTAAACCCCCCCCCCCAGTCACCTGAACAAACTCACCTCTTCCTGGTCCTACAACGCATGTGCGGCCGCTCGTCCAATCAGCACGCTCGTATATGCTCAAACCCCTTCATCCAGGAGCTTGTCTAATATGAGTTGATCCGAGCATGCTGGAGGCTGCTATCCTCTAACAGGAAGTGTGCCCGCACCAGCCATTCACCAAGGGATAGCAGGGATACGGCCACTGCTCACACATGCGCCGTTGGACCTGGAAAGAAGGTGAGTTTTTGGGGGACCTGGGGGGTTTCACTCTGGGGGGGGGGGGGTGACTATGCCTGCCCTGGAGTCTCATAGACTCTAGAGTGGGTTTTGGTCCTTTGTAAAGCCAAGGCTCTAAAATCCAATTTGCATAATTACTTGGGAACACTTTATACTACTGCTAAAGCTTTATCTTATTAATAATAGAGACCAGCTATGCCAGTCAGGCTTAACTGCAGTCATTCTGTGCCATTAGCCTCAATGCCATGTTATCTGGCATAACACAACAGCACAGCAAGTTGTGATGTATTTATTCATGGCATATGTCACTCGGCTGTCAATCCTTGCTAAATAGCGTCATTTAAATGTCACTTCTCTTTACAATACCCCTATACATGTATTGCCAACTGTTTGCTTGTTGTGTGTTAGCGAAACGGCTGGAATCAACAGTGAAAATTCAGCTTACCGTTTCTTTCTCCATAATCGTTTTACTGTCCAGAAATATGTAAACACATCTGGCTTTTTGTAAGGATCATAATCCTGATTAATGATCTGCTTTTATTCTGCGTGACATTTCTTATAAAAATGCCAACGTCAGATTACAAAGAATATCTAGTAATTATCCAATTTTATTGTTTCATTTTTGCCCCATTGAAGAGAAATCACCCAATCGGAGCCCATTTCTTAACTGCTTTATTGCCAGCTCAGTGAAATGTAATGCGCCATGGTACATTGAATGGATTAGCATAGCTTTAATAGTGTGTATCTCAGCAGTGAATATCTGATTTCTCCGAGGTGTCTTTTGCCTGCATTTGAGAGATAGGCTTTGGCGGGTACGCTAGAACTTTGGTGGTCCATTACAAAGTCTTATGAAGTCTGACAGGTCTACAATTCCCTGGCTGATGAAGGCTCTGCATTATTCAGTAGCCAGGCAGAACTTTTTTTTTCCATTTAATAGAAGGATACTGAGAATCTCGGCTTCACCGTTTGACTTTGTTTAACCAAAAGAGAGAAAACCTAATGTGTGCTCGAAGCTACTTGAGGTCAAATCTATTTATATGCTACTGTTAAATTTGTGGACCTCTTTGTCACTAGAGCAGGATGAGAATCATGGGAGACCGCAAGGGAGCTTTCTCAGAGCTTCTAAAGGTTGAGTATATTAGAACGGGGCTCCTGGAGTTTGGTAGAAGAACCTTTTTTTAAAGCTTATTGAAGGACCGCTGCCTTGAATCAATTAAAAATGTATTTAAAGGGACTGTGAACCCAATGGCAATAAAGAAGCTCACCTAATGCCTGTCCCATGTGCCTCTCCTCCATTTCTTACAACACTGGATAGAAGTCGTAGCAGGCCAATTTCATTTCTCCAGGACCACGCAAAAAAAGTGGTCTAACAGCCCCTCTGTCTCAGCGTGAGTGATCACAGCAAGCCACAGTGGTCCCACAGTGTTCTATGACCATAGCAAAGCATGCTCAAGACCCATAAAGCTGCACCATGAAATGTCCTTCCTAGCTCAGCCAGGACACACAAATTGAAACAAAGAAAGTGACTTTGCATAGAATATACTATTTACATATAATCCAAGACTTTGAGATGCTTTGACATGGCTTATTTTACACTGCTCTGAAATGGGGTAATGTGGGAGGAAATTAGTGTGTGCCCAGATAGGGGCTTTATTTTACACTCCTATTTAGGAAAATAAGTGCCTGTTTTTGTACTGGCCATACAGTTGTGATTTATTATAGACAATGGGTTCCCAAGGTTCCCAACCAGTGGTACTAGTACCACTGGTGTTATTTGAGCTTCCCACTGGTGGTTCTAAAACCCACTGGGGAATGAAAAGAGAAAGGGGAACATGAAGCAGCTGAACAGGGGAATGATGGGTGGTCGCAGGAAGGAATTATTTAGGGTATAGGTACCAGAGTATAAAATATGTCCACTGATAACCTGGGAGAACATACACACCTTCCACTCTCTTCCCTTTTACCTGTCTTTAGAAAATTGTCATTTTGTTGCTCCACTCCCATAGGATGCCCAATGGCTGTCGAGTAGCAGGCATACAGCATACAGTAATGGCAGCATTGCCGGCAGAACAGCTTGCACCAATGGGACGGGTGGAGTATATATTGTGTTTCCATGAAATTAGACAGGGTCTAATGGGGGTCTTGGGGGCAGACAGGTGCTGCTGCAGAGTGTGCAGCATGAGACGCAATGTCTGTATACTGTATACTTAGTCCTGGATCCTGCATGCGGATTCCCAGCATTTGCGTAGTGTCACAATATGAGCCAGGCTGACGCATCACGTGTGTGTCATATTGGTATGGCTGGTTGCTATAGCAACTATAGGGGTACTTGGTGCCCCGAGTAAGAAATGGTCCTGACAGTAACAGGGCCCTTCTGGTCCTGCTGCCCAAGGCACCGTATTTACCCTTGTAACTGTAAAATCCTGAAAAATCATGCTAGGTCTTATTTTTGGGGAAGGTCTTATTTTTGATGAAACAGGGCAGAGAATATGTTTTCTTTAGAACTGACCTTTTCCTCTGTGGGAAGACTACAGTATATTGGCTGGTACATGGGTTAACTGGAAAATAGAAAGTGGTACTCCATGAAAGTAGGTTGGGAACCCCTGTTATGGACAAAGACATGCTGGAAAGCTTGCATGAGTATTAAGAAAGTGTGATTTCAAGACTTTTTAACTCCTTCCTATTACATTGCGTCAGCTGTAGACGGGCAGAAAGAACACAGTAATGTCTAGCGCTGCTTTTGCCATATTACAAAGGTAATGAGAGCTGTAAAACAGAAATGAGTGGAGTACTCACCACCAGGGCATCCTGTCTGGCATGCCAAGTATATAGTCTGGTAACTCTATGGCTCGGGGTCTGCGATAGTGGTTGTCCTTGGCCATGCTAATACCAGCCTGTAGGTCCCCCAGCACTGAGTGCTCCTCTGGCTTAAAATGAATGTAAATACTACATTATCAGTACACAAGTCATTCCTGAAATTCTCCATTGAGTAAATCCAGGGGATGACTTCATTTTTTTCACATTTTTTATGGCCTTTAAAAAAATCAATGCCCTTAAAGTGGACCATACGTGCGGCTTCCTGTCCAATCAGCACAGCGGCATCAGGCACCCGAGGGAACATGGCGGCGCCCGCTGCTGCGGTTGGCAAATAATCATCTCTGGATTACTGGCGAGGTAGGTGTTTTATTGTTTTTTATTTAACCCCCCTGTCCTGCTTCAGCGCTACGGATTGAATAAAGATGGCAGTGCCCGGCGCTGCAATGACTGATCGGCACCACTGGATTACAAGTGAGGTATGTGTTTTTTATTAAATCCCCCGCCCTGCCTTAGCACTAGGGAAGGGTGGCAGGGTGGGGGGTCTGGCTGGACTGGCCCTTTAAAGTATAAGCTACTATAAGCAGACGGCCTTTCAAAAACAATTTAATGAAAGGAACTTAAATAAAGCCTTCAGCAAAAAGATAACTCATGGCCTGTTAACACCTCTCTCCTGGGCAGTTTAAGAGTAAAATGAAAAATTCCTGGGGTCCACACCTCTCCCCACAGAGAGCCATGGGACTTGCCGGTTGGGTGTGCACCCAAAGATTGGTCAGTCAGTTTGTTTTGACCATTCAGCAGTCAGCAGTAAACAGCTTCTTCCACCGATCTTAAACCTGCACCACCCAGTGAATAAATAGAACTAAGCTGGGTCAGGCTTATTTTGTTGTAGATCAGTGTCTGCAACTGGAGATATTTAGCCAGTGCAGGACTGGCCCAACAAAGCGCCTACTGAAACATAAGATTGTGATCCATGTTCCTGCAGATTTTTTATTAAATAATTTAATAATGGGTTTCTTTTATAACACAATAAAAAAATAATAACAACAAACGCATCTCCAGGGACAGGACAGGTTTATGTGGGCCTTTGGACAACGGGCAGGCTCATTCATTACTAGCGCCAGCTATCGGCAGATGAGCGTCTGTACAGAGGCGCTAAGAGCAACCGCTAGTGTACGCTGTGATCAGCTATCGAGCACTGTAACAGAGCGCCTCATTCGCTGTAGTAACCTGGCCAGTATTGATGAATGTGATGTATGTTGGGCGTTCTAACACCAGTACAGCATTGCAGGGAGCGAAACGTAGCGCCAGCTCAGTGCGACCGACTCACACAGTGTTGCCGCTCTGGAACTGGTCGCTATAGCATAGTGCGCCAGATGCTGATTAAAGTCTGTTTTTGAACACATATCCACCAGTAACAAAGCGAAAACACATGGAATGACATTGTTGTAACATTGTGACATTAATACTTTAATGCCAGACCTGTAATGAAAATTCTGCATAAAAATATAAAAAATCTAAATAACTTTCAAAAATGGCTTTTTCTAGGCCAGGAGAGGTGACACAATTATTTGAGAAAAAAAAAATGTAAAAACAAAAAACCCTGTTTAAACAGAAGAAAAGGAACGTCCATTGAAATGTATGGGAGAGCGACAGGTAGCGATAGGTAATACCTGGCGCTCTGAAAGCTAGAGCGGCAGCGCTATATGCTGAGCCGCCTGTAATAATACATTGAAGTCTACAGGGAGCTGTTACAATCACTCACCAGATTCGCTTTCATAAATGTGGTATTGCGTACAGCGCCCAGCATTCACCAGACGCTGCCTGCCGCTATACCTTGATGAATAAACCCCAAAGTCTCCGGAGACCTCTTTGAGGTATGACACACTCAGCACTGCCACTCGAGCACGTGTCAGTTATGTCCCCCAGCGGCGCTGCTCCCAGCACATTCGCCGGGGGCAGGTTTGATTGGACCTACCGGTCCAGGAGGGGGTCCTGTGGGGATTAGGAACCCAGGGACTGGACAGCCTAGCTGGTCAGGGCAGGAGCAGGTTCTATGTTGCACCAATCACCAGTGTTGCACCAATCACACACACCCCTTCCCCCCTGCCCATTGGCCAGTTCCCCTTTAAAAGTGTCCTTGCCCTGACCATCAGTGCCCGTTATAGCCATTATTAGCTTGGGTGTGCTGTTGGATTTGCGTTTAGTGTGTTTTGATCCGGCTCCGTCTTTGACCATTCCTGCCCGCTGCCCGCACCGACCATCTGCCTGTCTGACCTCGTCTCTACCTTACCCCTTTGATACCGCGCTTTGGTGACCACCCGGCTTTTGACCCCTGCCTGTCTCGACCATTCTCCGTCTAACCCCTTGGATACCGTGCCCTGTGACCACCCGGCTTTGACCCCTGCTCGTCTCGACCATTCTTGCCTAACCTGCTGGACTCAACGTTTCAGACTCAGCCCGCTTGAACTTCCGAATTGGGATACCCTGCCGTTCACCTATCTTCACCATAAGCCAGCAATCTTTGCGCCAGTAAGTCCTGGGGGCAACCGAGTCTGGAGAGGCATAACCCGTGTCTCCAGCAAGCGGGGGCTTGTCTATAGGCACAAGAGGCGGTCGAGATTTGGGATTACTTGGCTTATGAAAGAAGGGTGTCCGGCGATCCCTGACACTGTCACTTACTATTTATGTTATCCATAAATACCCCTGTTGGAAAGCTACACAACACTGTAGGTCTCTGCCATGTTTGCCCACTGTGATGTTAAAAGAGCCTTAGATAGATACCTGCCCATAACTTGCCCTGGTGGTATGATCAACCTCTACTTGATAACTTGGTGAAAAGCACCCTGAGCAATCAAGGCAATATAAGGGTGAATATGGACAAATCCGAATTGATTTGTTTTGCCTAAATCACCCAGAAATTGTCTAAAATATTTGGTTAGAGTATGACTAGAATTAGATCAATAAACACTTGAAAAGTTATTAAAAGTTTTGGTCTAGCTCAAGTCGTTTTATTTCCAAAATCTTACATTCAGCACATATCAGTGTAAAAGAGTATTAAAGAGAAACATTTCTTTTGCTCATTCCTCAAGAAGATACATTGTGTAGAATTCAAATAATTATTCTGCACATAACGAACGCTGCCAAGAGCGATTATTAATTGAGGATTTTATAATAGGTCATTACTGGCTCCTGGAACAGGCATGGTGAGTGCCGGGCTAAAGACAGCAGATGGAGCTGTTGAGCTGACGCTTGGTTCTACACTGGCAGCTTCAGAACTATGATCGACTCCTGCAGTTTCTTCTCGGCCTCGGAGGCAGGCGTATCTCAACAGCTTGTAAAAGCCCAGGGTTTCACAGATTGTCACCATCAACCATCTGTAAATCACAAAAGGTACTCCCGGGGCACTGGATAAAAAGGGTAACTTTGTCGTTCAAATGGGGCCTATTTTCTAACACGGTCAAACAACTTTGCACCACCCTGCTTTTTATTTTTTTATAAATAGTGTTGATTAACGGGAAACGACTCAAAGAAAAACAACAAAGGCAGCTGTTCCAAGCGAAGAGAAAAGAAAAAAAGGTGTTCAGATGTAAGCACATCCTGTCATTGCATCACAGTATATTGATATAAATATAGATATCGGTATATAGGGGGGTGAATATAGAGAAGAGTCTAATGGCAAAATAACAATCAAAGACCCTATCATTTTAGGTGGTCCACTTGTCAAAAATGATCTCCTACCCCTCCCATGCACCTTGCTAAGCTAGGTTTGGAGACTGGACTTAACAAAAAAGAAAGATAAAACACTTACTGTACATACAAAAGAGCCAAAGGCTCTCTGCTTCAGAAGACAGGTCCAGTTAAATTGTAGGTGATACCAAAAATGAACCCTCTTCAATCTGGTAATCTATGCAGCTCTTGAAGTGGACTAGAACCCAGGATTTTGACTATCTTTTAGGCCTTGCCCCCCGCTATGTGAAACCCCCCAGGCCACCCGAACAAACTCACCTCTTCCCGGTCCTATGATGCAGCTTGTCCAATCAGCACGCTCGGATCCGCTCAAGCCCCTTCGCCCAGGAGCTCGTCTGATCCGAGCACGCTGGCGGCCACATCCCCTGCTACCCTCTAACAGGGAGCGTGCCTGCACCAGCCATTCACAAATGCTTGGCCATGGCACGCACCCTGCTGAAGGGATAGCGGGGATGCTGCCACTGCTCACGCATGCGCCATTTAGCTGGGAACGAAGGTGAGTTTTGGCGGACCTAGAGACAGTGGGGCACCCTTGATCGGGGTGCCCCGGGGGAAGGGAGTATGCCTGCACTGTAGTCTCAGACTCCAGGGTGGGTTTTTGTCCTCTTTAAAGTGGACGTCTACCTTACAGCAGCCCCCAGGAACTCCACCTCCCAAGCTTCACAAATAGGGATGCCCCTATCGTACATCTGTTTGCAACCACGTTGAAATATTCAAAAAATTTTGACCACCACTTTTTGCAGTGCTCCCGTTGTGTAGCACCTAGTTCTCCTCTTCTCCATGATGGCTTGCGACCAGAAGGGCATTAAGCTAGGACATGGACTGTGCCATGTGTGACACAACTAGCTAGTGAACCTCACTGGTCGCTGGCAATTGCATGGAGAGCAGGAGCACCACAGGAGTGCAGGGGTGCAGAGGGGGTAAGGAAACAGGCCAATTTTTAGTATTGCTAAGATGTGAGCTGATGAAAATCCCTACTGAGAATGCCTGTCACATAGAGGGCTGTAGGATTACAAGGATGTAGTTAGTAAACCCGTCTTCCGCGTATGTATCATCAGTTAGGCTGCTTTTAGGGGACACTAACTATACATTAGATGGTTTATATATGTGCTGTTGTCTATTGCAAACATTGTAAGCAAAACCCTGCCCCAACCATAAAGACATTTCAATTTCTTTATAGCACATTAGGCCAAAGCCGCTGCTGATACTTCCTTCTTAGGGTGTAGAACTAAAAATAGATATTTTTATTCTCTGAAAAGTCCTAGAACATGTTTTTTTTGCTCTCCCTCTCTGTAATATGGCAGGGGATCAGTCATTGCATAGGTATGGCAATGACACCAATGCCACACACAACAGTGGCAAGGAATGGAGCAGGCAAAGCTTCACAGCTGAAAAAGGCAGCATTATCTGGGATTAGAGTGAGGCAGAAGCAGTCAAAATTGGCAAAAGGTACTTATCATGGTGGGAACAATACAGGGGATTCTAGTTAAAAATTTGGGTTTTGGTCCGATTTAAGTACTCAATATAGAATTAAGATAGTCAATCAAGCACACTGCAATGCAGTCCAGAGACCTAGGGAGTATGCTGGGCAAACACAAAATACTAGCTAGTGGTCAAATGGTGAGTGTGGGCTTGTCTTTAAGTTTCACTCTGCGGCGAATCCCAGATCGGGTTGTCCAGGAGGGAGAATATTTAACGGTCCGAAAGTGCATGACTCTACAACTGACACAGAGATTTGTGCTCAAAGTGCAACCAAACAATGTAGCTTTAAACAGTGGAATTTCAAAATGTTGCAACCGGGAGAATAAATATATTAATTGAATAGCTAGTTTTGCTCAGTATTTGCAGAAGGTGGCTCTCCCCACCAACCCACAGCATACTTGGAGCTCTAATTAGGTTGAGAGGGTTCAGCCTCAAAGATTTTGGAGACTGATGTTATAGGCAGGGCCGGCGTCAGCACCAGGCTTACCCGGGAAGGTTCCGGGGCCCCTGCAACCTGGGAGGGCTTGGAAGGGCCCACCTGACATTGTGGTCATATGACACACCTCTTCCAAGCAGTGGGTGTGGTCATTCCCTCTCAACTGGGCAGCAGATGGAGATAAGGTTGTGCAGTAACTAGAACTAGGCACTTGATTGGCCATCTTTCTTTTTTTTCTATAAATCCTTCTATTCTTTTTTTTATTTTATTTCTTGCTCCTTCTATTATTTCTATTATTTATTCTTTTATTTTCTATTTTATCTACTCTTTTTTTTCTTTATATTTATCCCTTCTATTCTTTTCTTTCCCCATTCCTCTATTTATTTTCTTTCTGGTGTAGTTTCTCTCTGCTTTTCTTTCTTACTTCTATTCTTTCTTACTGCCTTTCCCCCTCTTTCTTTTATTCCTTCAATGCTTTCTTTCTGACGTTCCTTCTAATAACTCTGTCCTTCTCTTCCTTAGTAATGCCATTGTAGCAATGCCAGGATGGGAGACCTTAGCTTTGAGACATTTTCACCCAAGGGCCCACATAATCCTGGAGTCGGCCCTGGTTATAGGTGAACTGATATGTTTGACGTTATGTAGGGCAACGGCTCTGAACAGCATCCGGCCAGCGCCTCTAACCAATTTGTGTCAGCAGTCTCTCTTAAACCGGACCAACAGCCTGGCACAGTTAGAAAAGAAAAGTAGAGACCATTTTGGAGCTTCCTCTCCCAGCATCTCAGCCATGCTGCTGTCTGGATTCAACTGACGTAACTGACAATGCACAGTAACAGGAAGCAGGTGGCCTGCAAATGCATGAGCTGCCATTTTTTTTTTCTTAAATTCACTACAGCAGGAGTTAGAAAAAGGGAAATTAATTGTTATGTACAGCAATCTAAATAGTCCTGGAGAGGTCTGTTGTGTTGGTCTGGTTTCAGGGATCATTAGGCTAGAATCGCTTGAATACCTACCTGGCATCTGATTTTCCTTGGTGAGCCCCAAGTATGATTTTCTCTAGTGCGCCCAAAATACTTCAGTCTGACAATGCTTTAATGTATACTCTAGTGCTCCCGAGTCCCCTCACAAAATCTGAACCACTGCCTGTGTGTTTCCTGCAATCCCTGCAGTAAAGTATTTACTTATTGTGCATCTGTATGGCAGTCTGGCCACAAAGAGTTCAGAAGCAGCAGGAGCACCCAGAAAGTCTTGCAGAATCAATGTTTATAAAGCAGTCAAATCCTTATGGTCATGACTTTAGTAGCTGGAGAATGCAGAAACCATGCCTCATCTGTGCTACTCCCCAGACTCCCACCAGATAGAGTACTCCACTTGGACACACTTCATCTTCTGAATTCCTAGCAGGTCCTGGTCTGGCTGCCATAACCCTCCATGAGATCCTCTACTCACAGCCATGACCCTGGAACAGGCACACTATCTTTATTAGCAGAAAAAAGAACCATGAGAGATGTATAATGGCCAAATCACATTAGACTATTTTTGTATGGTAGCCTTTATATTTCTCTTATCACAGGCTCCCAGCTATTCTTACCCCATCAGCGATTCTTCTTCTGTAAAATAAGTTTTTGCAACTGTCAGCCTTTACTATCCAGGTGATCTATTGTGCTGCATGTAAACTATCTCTAATATTCCGCCTTCAATTCTGAAAGTATCAATTCCAGTAATAAATCACAAAAGATTTCTTTTTCCCTTTATCATAACACAAATATGCCGCAGAATGGATGCAATTTGCATATTTTTGGTGCAGAATAAATTCAATTTACCTAGCGCAAGATCTATCACAAATTTGATCACTGCACCCTAAAGAACATCACTGGCTACCAGTCACCGAGCAAATTGAGTCTGAAGTCCTATTCATAATTTAATAGGTCATTCATGCTTCAGGCATCAAGATGGATCTGGGAACAGATCGTTCTAAAGGGACAATAAGGATACAATAGGCTGATGACTCTGCAGCGAGTGCTGAAATAGGGTAATACACAAAACTGTACAGATCTAATAGAAAAGTATGGTGCTTGATAAAGGTGGGATTTTTTTTTTACTTTGCCAGGATTCTTATAACAGTATTTTATTTTACGTTCTGAAATGTCTTATACTGAAAATTAAAAAGAAATTGGCCATTGAGCGGTACCTGTAGTAACAGTAATGATACCCCACTTCAGTATCACTGTTGGTCCAGTGATCATTGGACTCAGCAGACTTGGAGGCTGAATGAGACCCTTTGCTGTGGTGCCATATCAGCCCTTATGTCCTTTGGCATGGGTCTTCTGCTCTTTCTTGAGTTCCTATGGCACCCCTGGAAGAACATTGGGCCTACCATTATGAAACTAGGTTCTTCTGCACCCTCAGTTCTTTTCTAGTGGGTCTTTGTAAGTGGATGGGGGTATCAGCAAGCTACCTGCTGTATGCCAGGAAGGTGGTTTGCCAACCCCCTACACTTTGAACTTGATCCTTGTAAACTTGCCAGTTAACAATTTGTGTAAGAAAACCCACACATCACCCCTCTTTGATAAAAAAACAATACTCACCACCAACCTCTTCCTCCTAGCAACTACTGACTTGCTTGCTGGTTGGTGGTGCCTGTAATATCCCCTGTCAGTGTCACAACATCCTTCATCAGTTTTTCTTCAGGAGAGTCTCCCCCTTCTTAATCTTTGGTGTCCCACCAAAATACTGAAGTGACCGCTTCAAGGAGAAGGTTTTTTTTGTACCTTAACAGTGTTTCTTCTGATTTTCCCCAAAAGACTGATGTCTAGGGTAAATGTAAATAGTTTTAACCTGTTTGGCTGAACAGCTTCTGAGCAAAATATGGGTCTGTTCAGTTAATTTCCTGGTCATGTGGTGGTCATGTGGGGTCTAAACAATAGTGCGGATTGTATAGACATGAAGCAATGCCCAACACCAGCCTCAGCCCTGGAGTTAGACTGGCAGCGCCAGTAGATCACATAAATGGAGGCAGATGATTAGGGTACCTTATGGAAGCTTAAAACAAAGCAATGGGTTCTTTAAAAGAAGAGAATATTGTTGCAGGCCTACTTAGTGTCTATATTTTTCACTGCTGTAATTCTGGCAACCTAAAGCAGCAACAGCAATGCTGACGTCACAGAGTCTGAGTGTTGCAGCCCCAATTAATGTCAAACAGCTGAGCTTGGTAGTCCTGGCCATGTGGGTTGGTTGGTTAAAGATATCTGCACTTCTGGTCTCACCAGAAGACTAGGCAGATGTACTCTTGGAGAACTGTTGGAGACTAGAGCTAGTCTGATAATGCTTAAAGCCAGAAGCTAAAAGTGGTGGTAGGTGAGCAAAGAAGTCTCTGAACTAGGGGTCCAATTAAATCCTCCACTGGACTTTAGGCTTAAGAAGACATATTAGGAGAACATATGTCAGCTGCTATTGTAATGACTTAAAGTGGATTCCCTGTCCCTGGGGCATCTTGGCTGGCGTGACAGAACAAAACCCGGGTTTTGGTCCACTTTAACAAACTCTTGTGGCCTTGGTTTACCTGTAAGAGGTGTAGTTACTGAGCCCCAGTAATAGAACGGTATGCTTGTTCTAGCTGCTCACTCAGTACTAAAGGTGGAGGAGCAGCCAACTTGCCAAATTAGTGTTTTTGGAACCTCAGCAATGATCATATTTCTCTACTTACATGTTCTCTTTGAGGATACAATCACAGAACAACAATTCAGGTATACATTGATATAAGCATTGGGGGTTTCCATTTTTCCCAATTTTTATTGTATGTGCATTGTTATTTTTATTCTTGACAGTTAACAGGTATTATGGATACAATTGTAAGCTTAAATAAAAATACAATTCTGTGATTACTCACCTGTAGAATTGGTATTATATGTATACAGCACGTCCTGTTCCAGAAGATATTCCTTACACTTGGGATATACTCCAGTAGATGGCGCTGGACTACAGAGACAGAAAAGTGGCTCCTCCCAGCCCCATAAATACCCGGGACCTCCCACAAAATCCCCAATATTGAAAAGCAGTTAGCAAGAGAGAATCTGGAGGCGTGTTGCATGGGGGGGGGGGAGCTCTAGCATTCTGCATGCCCCCCTCACTGTCTTAATGCAGCAGTAGTAAACGGGTGTTGGTCTGCTTAAAGAAAACACACATTGCCTGTTTATAAACCAGCTTCCCTTCCTATCCCCGCCACATGGTCAGCAAAATATCAGCCTTCTAGTCCATGTGAATCCACTGTTTGGCTGAAGAAGCTCCACATACATGGACAAAAGCCATATTTTTAACTAGCATCCCCTGAATTGCTGCCCCCATGAGAAGTACCTTTAGTCAATTTGTACTGCTCCTGCTTTGCTCTAATCCCAGTAAATGTCGCCTGTTTTAGCTGTAAAGCTCCACCTCCTCTATTCATTACCATTGTTGTGTGTGGCAATGACGCCTATGCAATGACTGATAGTCTGCCATCTTACAGAGAGGGGCAGCAAAAAACAGTGTTCCAGGACAATTCAAAAAGTAAGAATCTGCAGGGGCTTTGGCCAGATGAAAAATGTATTTCACAAGCTCAGTGGGTTCTGGTCTGCTTTCCTGGAGAAAGAGAGGCAAAGGAGGGGGGCATATACAGTATAATAACCCACTGTGCAATGCTATTTCAATACACATGTAGTGCATCTGCAGTATAGTACATTAAAACTGCTCAGTTTACAAACATCATCTATAGTAAAAATGCTGATACTACTGTCTATACAGTAAATGAGCTTCTGGAGCATATTTACACTGCACCTTCATTTCCCTGTAACAGCGACAATCTTAATGATTGTAAATGCCTAAGCAGTGAGATACAAATGCATTGTCAATTTACACAGGCCCCAGGGATGTTTTGGAACTTTTGGGCCTTAAAATGCATATAGTGTTCCTCCAGTGGGAACAGAGGATTTGGTTTTTCAGTTTTGGTCCCCTATATGTATTCCAAATGAATGGTACTAAATAATTAACTGCAAAATGCCAGAAAAAGCATGGTTACCTCCCTCTCACCTTGCTGACAGGACAGAAAAGGTAATTTAGCTGAAGCGCTGTCCCACAGCTGGACAGGCATGTGCAATATGGATGAAACAAAATAAACTGTTCTCAGGACAAGCTGCCTTAGTGGATGATGGAAGGTGCACATCAATTATTACAATGAAATATGAACTGTTCTTTGCAGATCCATTTAATATGGTTTAATAAGAGTGCCCTGGTGGAAGCAATGATTTGTACCTACATGTGGAGAAGCTGACACTGGCGCTCTGGCTGGCTTGGGGCCCGCTACTTGCTGACAAAGACACTGAGTAATGGGTATAAGGTAGAAGGTTCTGTAGCTGGAACTCATGGCTGTCACCGTCAATAAGAATCGTCTCTCCTGAAACTGAATGCATAGACAAAATGATGCAAACTCAACAGTTAAAACACATATTCCAGCAATTGTATAAAAACAGAAGTCACTAATGAAACGGACTAACAGTCACATTACGCTCATTCCCCTAAGGGCAATTGCATTCGCTGCCTATAAAATTCCATTGGCATAGTTCCAATCACACAATTGGGTCGATTCAAAGCCAGGTGAGAATGCTCACCCCTTTTTCAGGAGAGAAAATTGCCATTGATTTTAATTGTCTACCGAGTGTCAATTTTGACCTGGCTCTGAATCCTCCCCAAGATGGACAATGAAAGTGAATGGCAATTTTCTTTCCTAAAAAGGGGAGAATTTTCATCTGGCTCTGAATCGACCACCATATATCAAAATCACAGGAAGGTGCAGAAAAATAAATAAAAGATGCCCATTACTAAACCTGTGCTTATGTGAGAAATGATGATTAAGTGTGAAATCAAATTTAGATATACAATCATGTGTATGTGTTGAGGCTGTGGGTTTAGAAAAAGCTGTTTTTTATATCTTTGCCTCCCAAAAATTCAAGATGCTATGACTGGAGTGGTGAAAAAATCAGGGGCCATCTACTCAACCAGTCAATGCTCCCGTGTCCCATGTGACCACCAGGTCAATGAGATTTTGTGGGCAAGCAGGGTTCCATACAACACTATGATTTAGGTGGGGCTCCAGGGCTGGCCCACCTCAATGTCCCTACTAATTTAGGCTGCACACCACTTCATTTAAAATTCAAGCAGGGTTCCATGCCGTCGTGTACTTGCCAGTGAAGCTGCAGAACAGCCAGGATTTATGCAGACAGGCATCTCAAATCCTAATGACTTGGGATGTGGTGGGTAGATCGGTCCTATGTATAGTTTTAATATGTATGTGATAAGGAGCCCCTTATTTGT
Source organism: Gastrophryne carolinensis (assembly GCA_027917425.1). Classification (NCBI taxonomy): domain Eukaryota; kingdom Metazoa; phylum Chordata; class Amphibia; order Anura; family Microhylidae; genus Gastrophryne; species Gastrophryne carolinensis. Next base: position 443,345,709 of record CM051235.1, read on the forward strand.
ATTGCCGACACTGCATGGATGAGGGATTTTGCCACTTGCCTGAGCAACTGTTTGAGGCAAGGTCTCACTTTTTTCTGTCCACCCTAACAGCTGATTACCATAAGTGCCATTGCCTGCAGCTCATTGTCTCATTAAATGGGGCTGCTCATGCCTCATTTGTGGATGAATATGGCTTTTTTAAAATGTTTGCCTGGAAAGAACTATTTGTTGGCAGTTACCTATATATATCTCAATATTCTGCATAACAGGTGATTCTCATCTAGAGGCAGAAAGTGAGGATACTTTGCTCCTTTGTGCTTGGGGGATGTCTGGATATTAATTGCAGCAGAGGAAACAGCTCTCTGGGGAAAGCAGCATGTTTGTGATCAGTCAATCAGTCCTGCAATGCACTGCAGAAAGCCCCTTTGCCATATTCCCAGGCATCTGGTAAGATTGTCTAACTTATCCCTTGGACCTCTAACCAGTTCAGAAACCACTAAAAAGAGAGAAAAAAACTCACTGTCATCTTCCTTTATCTGTCCTCCACCAAGCAGCATCCTCTCTGCAGGTCTGGGGTCTGGTCTGTTGCTGGCGGGAAGCATCTATTGCAGACATCATCTGTAGTGAGGAGGACACAGGTCCCCCTCTCCTCCTTCCTCGGTGTACCGCCAAGCTAAGGCAAGACCACCAGGCAGGGAGGCTTTGTTCCATTCTGACGGATGACACTGGAGATGCCAGCGGGGCAGTTGCAAGAGTGCCCCCACACCACCAGCAGCAGACCGGTGCCCGCCAGACCAGGAAGAAGCCCCCAACTCTGCAGACCTGCGGAGGAGGCTGCCCAGTGAGGGACAGATAACGAAAGAAGCAGCGCAAGTTTTTAAATATTTTAATAACTTTTTTAACTGTTTGTATACTGGTAATGGTGCCAAGGGACCCCTCTACCAATGTACGAGTTATGGTAGCCAGAGCTACTGTACCCAGCATACGGGAGTACCTAGTGCTGGATACTGGGGATTATCCAGTCAAAGGGCTTCCAAACCTGATTGTCCCTGCTTTGGCTCATCACTAGCATTCTGACAGCCCTCTTTAAAGTGGACCAAAACCCAGAATTTTGACTATCCTGGGTTTCGGTCCTTCCCCCGGGGCACTCCGCTGTGTGAAACCTCTCAGGTCATCCGAACAAACTCACCTCTTCCCGGTCCCAGGTCACATGCGCGGCCACTCGTCCAATCAGCGTGCTCAGATCCGCTCGAGCCCCTGCATCCAGAAGCTCGTTTAAGGTGAGCGGTTCCTAGCACGCTGGCGGCCGCACCCCCCCTACCCTCTAACAGGGAGTGTGCCCGCGCCGGCCATTCACAAATGCAATTCCTTTATACCCCATAAAAGGCAATGTTTTTACTGCATGCAGTATACAAGAAATCTATACATATTTTGAACAAAATTTATCTTGGGCAAAGCCATGTATTTATATGTTGCCTTTATGTGTATTCAGTTAAGGTGGACCAAAACCCAGGATTTTGACTATCTTGGGTTTTGGTCCTCACCCCCATGGCACCCCAATCGGGGGTGCCCCACTGTGTGAAACCCCCCAGGTTGCTTGATCGAACTCCCTTCTTCCTGATCCTTTGGCGCAAGCATGGCCGTTCGCAAGCGCGTTGGTATCTACATCCCCCGCTACCCTCTAACATGCTACGCCGAACACTCACAAATGCCAGGCACGGCATGCTCCCTGCTAAATGGATAGCGGGGATGCTGCTCGCACATACACAGCTGGACCCGGAAACAAGGTGAGTTTCCTGGTGACCCGGGGGGTTTCATGCAGCAGGGCAACCCCAATCGGGATGGCCCGGGGGGGTCCACTTTAAGATGTATTCATCATCCTTTAGGTGGATACACATGTAGCTTTAAAATCGAGGCATAAAACAAGGTAACAGTAAACCCACTTTTGGCGGGGCGGTCCAACTTTGGGGCCCACTGTCCCTCCAAAATCTCTGGGGACACATAAATGTGCCACTTTGCCACTTTGCTGACATGGGAAAGACTGTCCCACCAAATGCAGAATCCTGGATATCTGGGTGGTTTACAGCTGCTTTGACTCTTTGGTTGAATGGTGGCAGTAAAATGCTGTTTTTTTTTTCTCAGCAACATCTTTTCTAGGCCAAAAATTCCTAGAGAATGTGACCTGTAATTAGGCCACATGCTTAACCCCACTCCTACCATGATCATCATACACAAACTGGTTTAAACTGAGGACTGCAAAAAATGGTCATTTTATGTAATAGGGGCCTTTTCTACCTCAGATTTAATGACCCCCGTTGACAATAGCAGCCCTTCTATGTGTCCAGGCTGCCTCCATTGTTTCCCAGGCTGAGGTTTAGGATGTGTGTAATTGTGTAGTTTATGTGTGATCTTTACTGACCCGTGTGGTGCGTCAATGTGATTATATAACTCTCCACATCTGCCCTCGGTGGCTCCCATTGCAGAACAGCTCCCGAGTCACTGATGTTACTGGCCCTGAGGCCAAGCGGCGGATCTAAGCCTGCAAAAAAGAAAAAATAAAGTCAGACATGACAAGTGTAATAATAGATGGCAGGTTGTGAGACACAGAAGCGTACGAGTGCAGCAATGAGGAGATACTAATGTCACCGCAGGGCCAATGCCACTACAACAGGGCTGCAAGAAATTAAAAGCCATTCAGCACATTGCAGCATCTGAAATGCTGACATATATAATGTGAAGCTATAAATGATATACACCACAGAGCTCAGTTTTTTTTCTTTTGGAAATAACAACCCCAGGCAACAATTGAAACTGCCATCAAGATGCTCTGATGGGCCAGGCTGTGGACGTAAATATCTGCGTCACTCATCCATTGGGCACGATACAAACTTGTCACTGTATCTGACTGCCAGCTCTTCTGGTCCACCATCAAAGAATGGCACAGCTGAAGTGGAGGCATGGGAGATGTGTTATAATGTCTAAACATATATTATTGTCAAATATATATAAACAGGTTTTATTGCATAGGGAGTAAGGGAGTCAGCTAGAAGTCCTGACATGAAGCCCACACAATGTAATTTGCCAAAAGATCAAATGTTTGTCCCAGCTGTTTATAACAGCCGAAAAACATTTCAAGTAAGCTTTCAGCAGACCTTTCAATTTGGCTAAAAACAAAACAAAGAAGATTTCCGGCTCAATCTGTGAATCCACACGTTCGGTGTGTGAGATGCTGGCTGCACCCGCCCATGCTGAATGCATGTAATTCAAAGAATGAAGTTGGTAGCTTCAACCCGGTAAAACTTGTATTGTCATGTCCCACGACGTACATTTTATTTACCTAGGGTAACTATTAATATAATGTTTATTTGTACTGGCTGAGCAGTGTGCCTTTAATTCCCCTTGTCCCCTCCAGGCTCCCTTAGTCTGCTCTGATGTTAGTAACTCCTCCCCTCTTCCCCTCCCTGGTGGCCATTCTTACACTAACATCCAAGGAGTGCACAGCTGCTGCTGCCCTCTTCAGCTATAGTTCTTTCACTTGTTGTTGCTGTATAGATTTCACCAAAAGTTTCCAGCAGCATTGAAAGTACATGTCTCCTGTACCAAGATTCTGTACCAGAATAAAGCTTTTGCATACTTATCACTGGTCTACCAACAATTGAGTGAGCTATCTGCCGAGCCCTATGGAGCGAAGAAAACATCCAGAACAGACACGCACAAAGAACGTGGAGCTGTCTACAGGATTCCATTTGCTGCCATCTGGTGAGTCAGAATAGTGAAAGAACTGTATTTCATCTGTTAAGATTGTCCAGCAGCTCATGTGCAGCTTAGCTACAGAGCTATACAGAGCATCATATGTATGTGTGACTGAAGCCATCACAGTATAATAGGAGCTAATATCAAGTAACCTATATTCATCTGTGTGCCTGTGAAAGATTATTGAAGTGCATTTATGGATATGTGATTTAGACTTTGCTCAGTTCAACGTTGTTTCTAAAAGCAAGTAAAGCTATTCCTTTCTGCCTTCATGCCAGGCCAGAGGTGTTTGCTGTCATCACAAAATACAGATCTACAGCCCAGTTAAAGAATAAAACGCTCTGTTAAGCCCACATTCAAATTAAAGGAAAGTCTTGAAAATATGACTCAAGTGCTGCTTTCCAAAATCACTCAGCAATGGGAGGACATTTTAACCCATTGAGTTACCTTTACTCAGACTGCTAATGATGTGTCATTATTAGAGGCTGCTCTAAGACAACTTTCCACACTTTATGAGAAGTATATGCAGTTAAGTCAGAAATATACTGACACTTTAGCGAGAAGTTGCAAAGCTTCCAGCAACTTAACTCTGAAAGAGACTGTTTAATTAGTGAGATTAAAACCAATGCTCAAGCAAAAATTGCTCAACTCCAAGAAACTGCTTCGCACATTTCTAAGGCCACTAGTCATTCTAAAAGTTCAAAACGATCATCCAAATCACTATCGTCTAAATATTCAACGCTCAGCCAACAACTTATACAAGCTCGCTCAAATGTGGCAGCTGCTAAAATCCAAGCAAGGTTTGCACCAAAGAAAGCAAATATGGAGACAGGGGCAGCCCTACAGCGGGCAGAGGCCGAGGCAGCTCTTAAGGAAGTAGAGGCGATACGGAAGAGAGCAGAAATTGAGGCTCTGGAGAAACAATGTGAGCATGCCCCAGCCATGGCAAGACTGCAGGTTTTAGAACAAGCCATCAGCGGTAGCGAAAGAGATTGTCAGTTTAAATGGAGTGTCTGCAGAGGATCCCTTTGAGCGCACAAGGGACGATGTGCTGAGCCAAAATAGTGCGCCCCTGAATGCTACAGATGTTCCTGATATTAGAGACATTTCTCCACAGCGGCAGGGGACAGATCCTTTGGCAGCACCCAGCTTTCAAGGTCAGTGCAATGCATCACTCACTTATCAACCTGAGCTTTCCTCACATGTTCCTGCACTCCAGGCCCCTATACCTCAACGAGTACATTTCAAAGACACTCATTTTCAAGCCAATGCTCCAACACAACACCAACCACCTCACCGCTAAACAGCTCCAATTGTACACTGAACTGAACCTAAGAACTTTAAGGCAGTTCCTGTTTTAAATGCTCATGCAGCTCCTTACCTACCCATGTCTGTCACTTCTCAGCCAGCAAGCCCCTGCCTAAAGACAGAGAAATCAGACATGTCAGAGTTCGCCAGATACATGGTCCGCCTTGAACTTACAAAGACCAGCCTCACATGACCAACCTGAGAACTACAGAGCTTGGAATTGTGCATTTAAAGCAACAGTCAGTGACCTTGGCATTACAGCAGCTGAGGAGCTTGATTTACTTGGCTAGGCTAGGCCCACAATCCAATGAACGTATTAAGAGACTCAGATCTGTTCATACTGTTCATAAAGACTTGAACAAAGCTTTGGCAGTCCAGAGGCAATTGAGAAAGCACTTCTCAATAGGCTACAGATTTTTCCAAAGATAACCGGCAAAGACAATCAGAAATTCTTAGAGCTCAGTGACTTGCTGTCAGAGCTCCAACTTGCCAAGACAGACCCCCACTTGCTTGGACTAAGTTACTTGGACACTACTCATGGGGCAAACCCAATTGTTTCCAAACTGCCATTCAATCTGCAAGAAAGGTGGGCTACACTTGGGTCAAGATATAAAAGGGATTATCAGGTCTCCTTTCCTCCGTTCTCCTACTTCTGTGAGTTTATCAGAGATATTGCGGAGACTAAGAACGATCCAAGCTTATCCTTTGGTGAACTTGGTGGACCTGGTCCACCCCCTCCTGCACTTGACAGCTCCTACCCCAACTACAGAAACCACAGGAGTCCAGTGTCTGTGAAAAAGACAGATGTTCTTCCTACACCCTCATCGGCTTCTGACAAGGGCTACCAGGTGAACAAGATTGAGAACCCTACCCGCCAGTGCCCTTTTCACAAGTTGCCGCAATCTCTGAAGAAGTGTATTGGCTTCAGAAATAAACCACTCAAAGAACGCATAGAACTTTTGAAGCAATTTAGATATGTTTCAGATGTTGTGCATCCACTGAACACATAGCCAAGGACTGTAAGATCACCATCAAGTGCATAGAGTGTGACAGTGAAGACCATGTGCAGGCTCTTCATCAATATGAACAACGCTCTGTACCACCTTCTGATTCCTCTCCCATGGTGCAGCATGGTGGGTAGGATACAAAACGAACCACGAGATCTACTGTGATATCTTCGACCTGCACAGAAGTCTGTGGGGAAGGCTTTTGCGGTAAATCCTGTGCAAAGATATGCTTAGTGAACATGTACCTCAAGGACCACCCAGAAAAGGTTTATGCCATCTTGGACAATCAGAGCAATTGATCGCTTGCAAGATCAGAACTTTTTGACTTTTTCAACCTAAAGGGTGAGACTTAGTCTTACACCCTAGGCACCTACAGCAGTTTTGCAGAAGTCTCAGGAAGAAGAGCTAGCGGACTCATGGTAGCCTCTCTCCGAAACAACCTTCAGTTATCCCTGCCCCCACTTGTGGAGTGCAACCAGATACCCTCCAACAAGGAAGAGATCCCTACACCAGAAGCCGCTTATCATCACCCACACCCAAGAGCTATTGCTGAGGAAATACCAGCCCTCAACAAGGATGCAAAGATCTTGCTGTTACTTGGTAGAGACATTCTTAGGGTTCACAAGGTACGTCAGCAAATCAATGGTCCCCATGATGCTCAATGCCTCGATCTCGGCTGGGTCATCATAGCCAATGTTTGTATAGACAAATTGAAGAAGCCGACCAGAGTCACTTCATTTAAGACATACGTTCTGCCAAATGGTCTCAACAGTTATCTTCAGCCATGCCCATACCATTACTGCGTGAAGGAGAAGCTAAACGACAGTGAGTGTCAGCAAGAACCTCAAGATGACATTATCCTACTGTCCCAGGACAACCTGGGAACTACTGTGTTCAATACAACCAACGATAATAACAAGTTGGCACCTACTAGAGAAGATAAAGAATTCCTCAAGGTGATGGACAAGGAGTTCACACAAGATGATTTTAACAGCTGGGTAGCAGCTCTACCTTTCCGTTACCCAAGTGAGAAATTACCTAACAATTCTCAGCAAGCAGTAGCCAGGTTTTCCTCCTTAAAGCGTACCCTGAGTAGGAAACCAGAAATGGAAAAGCATTTCATAGATTTTATGCGAAGCATATTCGACAGAGATCAAAGCTGAACCTGCCCCACCACTAAAAGAGGGAGAAGAATGCTGGTACCTCCCATCTTTTGGCGTGTATCACCCTCGGAAACCTAACCAAATAAGAGTGGTGTTTGACTCCAGTGCTCAGTACGAAGACGTCTCCTTGAACAACCTACTCCTTACTGAACAACAGTCTCTTAGGAGTATTAATTCGCTTCAGACAAGAACCTGTTGCAGTAATGGCCAACATTCAGCAGATGTTTCACTGTTTCATCGTCAGGGAAGATCACAGGAATTACCTGAGGTTTTTGTGGCACAAGGACAACGACATAAGACAAGATTTCATAGACTATAGAATGAAAGTGCATGTCTTTGGCAACAGTCCTTCTCCCGCAGTGGCTATATACGGACTAAGAAGGGCAGCAGAAGAAGGTGAGAAAGAGTATGGTCTTGATGCATGTCAGTTTGTTAAGAGGAACTTTTATGTAGATGACGGTCTCAAATCCTTACCCACTGCCGAACAGGCAATCGACCTTCTCACCAGATCACAAGAGATGCTCTCTGTAGCTAATCTAAGACTGCACAAGATCATCTCTAACAGCCAGGAGGTGATGAAAGCTTTTCCCTCCGACGACCGTGCCGTCAGCTTAAAGGACCTTGACCTAAGTTCAGAGATTCCTCCTATGCAACGCAGCCTAGGCTTGATATGGGACATCCAGCAGGATGCCTTTACATTTCAGGTGTCAAGTTCCGAGAAACCTTTCACCAAACGTGGGGTCCTGTCTGTGGTCAACAGTATCTATGACCCCCTAGGATTTATAGCCCCAGTAAACATTAAGGGCAAGTATTGCTAAGACAGCTCACTACGGAAAACATAGACTGGGACACCCCTCTACCTCTGGAGAAACAGCGAAGGTGGGAGAAATGGAAGAGTTCTTTGGAAATATTGGAACAACTTCAGGTTCTGCTGCAGTCCGAAAAGAAGTTCACCTTTTCTCAGATGCATCCGTTGAAGCCATCGCCACAGTAGCCTACTTGAAGGTCATAGGAACCAATAACAAGCTACACTGTGGATTTGTTCTAGGAAAGGCCGAGCTAACTCCAAAACCAGCTCACACTGTGCCTAGACTTGAACTTTGTGCAGCAGTATTAGCAGTGGAAATCGCTGAAGTCATAAAGGACGAAATGCACATTGCAATTGATTCATTTACCTTCTATACCGACAGTAAAGTCGTGCTTGGGTATATATACAACCAAACCAAACGGTTTCACGTGTACGTCAGCAACAGAGTGGAACTTTTCAGAAGTTTCTCCACGCCTGATTAGTGGCAACACATCTCTACAGATCTTAATCCAGCTGATTCTGGGACAAGACCACCAGAGCCAGCTAGCCTTTGTGACAATATGTGGCTTTCACCCCCAAGGTTCCTGGTTGAGGATCCCTCCTCACCTCCTGTCAAGTCCTCCTACGAGCTGGTGGACCCCGAGTCTGACAAGGAGATCAGGTCCACAAATTCCGCCCTCTGCACTTCTGTGAGTGTGAAGGCAAGGCTTAGTTTACATCGTTTTCCGCTCTTTTCGAGTTGGTCGTCGCTTACAATAGCCATTGTTCGTCTAATTCACATAGTCCGAAGCTTTAGAAAAGATACATCTGGAGGGTGCAGAGGTTGGGATATCTGCAAGCAACATCTTCCAGTTTCAGACCTAGAACACTAGAACATGCAGGAAGTGTTATCATTCAATGCGTACAACAGGAAGCGTATGGTGAAGAGATCCACTGTATCATAGAGAACGCTTGCCTGTCAAGGAAAAGCACGCCTTTCAATCTGAACCCAGTAATTGATCAACACAAACTGCTCAGAGTAGGTGGGTGTTTGATGAAAGCAGAACTTTGTGACAAAGAAAAGAATCCTGTCATCATACCAGGTCGGCATCACATTACTACTCTTCTGATCCGTCACCACCAGCACCAGGGCAGACAGTTTACCGAGGGTGCCATCAGGTCGGCCGGCTTGTGGATTGTGGGAATGAAGAGATGCATCTCCTCCGTGCTCCATAAGTGTGTGAAATGTCGCAAGCTAAGGGGGAGGCACCAACAACGACAGATGGCGAACCTCCCAGCAGACCGGCTCAGTACAGATCCACCTTTCACTTATGTTGGTGGAGATATCTTCGGCCCTTGGTCAGTGGTTACACGGAAGACTCGGGGTGGAGCAGCAAATAGTTAGCGCTGGGCCACGTTGTTTACATGCCTTAGTACCAGAGGGGTACACATTGAAGTAATAGAATCAATGGATTTCTCTTCCTTCATCAATGCTCTTCGAAGGTTCTTCGCCATCCGAGGACCTGCTAAACAACGGAGGTCTGACTGTGGAACGAACATTGTTGGAGCATGCAAAGAACTTCAGTTGAACAATTTTTTGACCAATAATGGATGTACTTGGGTGTTTAATCCCCCACATGCCTCTCACATGGGAGGGTCTTGGGAGCGCATGATCGGTTTCTCACGAAAGATTCTCGACTCCACGCTACTGGATCAGAAGTTCCTGCAGCTTACTCACGAGACTTTAGTCACCCTTTTGACAGAGGTGTCCGCCATAACCAATGCAAGGCCTTTGGTTCCTGTATCCTCGGATCCTAATTGCCCAGTGATCCTCACTCCAGCCACACTCCTTACTCAAAAGTTGGGGACCACTGCTGTGCCTCCAGGTGATTTTGATTGCAGCAACTTTTACCGGTGGCAGTGGAAGCAGGTACAACATCTATCTAATGTGTTTTGGCATCGCAGGAAGGTGGAGTATCTACACTGGCTTCAAAGTCGTCACAAGTGACAGACATCCAGACCTAACCTCCAAGTGGGTGACCTCGTTCTTGTCAGGGACAAAGAAGCTCACCGAAATGAATGGCCGATGGGCCTCATCACAAAAGTTCTGCCTAGCAATGACGGGAAGATTCGCAAGGTTGAAGTCAAAGTGGCAAGTGGAGGCCCAGAGTGAGTCTTCTTTCTGCCAGTTTTCCCGAGAAGTTACCTGAAAAGGACATGCATCATCCTGCAAGGCCATGGCGTGGAGTATACCCTCCATTTGACTGCTATGGCATACAAGATGCTTTCTTGTTTTGGACATTGACTGTGCCCTACCACATCCTTGAACTTCTGATTAAAAGTTTTCCTTTGGATTACTGGGTTTTTGAGGCCTTGGCCTACGGCAGCCTCTCTAATCCGAAGAGTGGGTTTCTTCCTTTTGTTTGGATTACCAGCGTTTTTCGTTCCAGTTCCTTGATCACAAGAACAGTCAACAGAACATTGTTGTCTTCCTGCTTAGAGTTATTTAAGAAAGTTATGACATTGCATGTTTTTCTTTTACAGGTTTCAAATCATCGTTAACATTTGACAATTAATGGACATTTATACAATGTTGTTGTGTTATGTGAAATCGAAAGATTTCAGACGGGGAGTGTCATGTCCCACATCGTACATTTTATTTACCTAGGGTAACTATTAATAAAATGTTTATTTGTACTGGCTGTACAAAGATTCTGTACAGAAATAAAGCTTTTGAATACTTATCACTGGTCTACCAACAATTGGGTGAGCTATCTGCCAAGCCCTATGGAGCAAAGAAAACATCCAGAACAGACACGCACAAGGAACTTGGAGCTGTCTACAGGATTCCATTTGCTGCCATCTGGTGAGTCAAAATATGTATTACATTTCTATTAAAATCCAGCAAGGATCCATAGTTAAATCATAGCAGTTGCCCTCTTAGTCACGCATAAGATTCACAAATTGTAAGACACTCTAAACACCAGTCATTACCAATCATCAGCTGTTCATAATTACACAGATATAAGCTAGAAAACATTAAAGCATACCTTCAAGTAGAAAAACCTTAAAGTAGACCCGTGGCAGATTAAGATTGCATGCAGCGATCCACCGTGTATAGTGCCCACATCCCGAGAGGTGTGCAGCCCCAGCACGATCTGACACATCATGAGCAGGAAGAACCTTCCGCTTACGTGAGTAAAGCCATGTCCAAATTGTGGTGGAACGCAAACACAACCAGTGTTCAGCGTCACATCCGCCCCCGAATCCCAGGCACTGGAGAAGGGCAAGGACACACTTATGGATGAGGCACAAGAATCTGCTCACCTGCACGCACATGGGATTAAGTCAAATGGGTATGGAAACGGAACATGACAGCACCCCCACCCAAGTCATGTGAACCCCACAGCAGATTGCCACATCCATTCCACACTGACAAGAGGCACAAAAATAAAACAATAATCACACTAAATGTTATGACCAAAAATATTATGATCCATCTCTATAGCCATTTGTCTTAAACCCGAGGTGGGAGGATTCTTGTGCCTTGCTCGTGAGTGTGTCCTTGCATGCCGCAGGTAACTGGGATTCGGGGGGAGACGCGACTGGTTATGTTTGCTTTCCACCTCAATTTGGACATGGCTTTCGGCCTTTGTGAATCTTAGGCATGACTAAGCGGGCAACTGCCCCTGAAACACGTTGCACGGACTGTTTTTTTATTCTGCTATGATTTTACCATGGATCTTTGCTGGATATTATGGGAATTTAATAAATACAAATGTTTTATCGAGTTGAAGCTGGCTACCAACTTCATTCTTTTAATTTGGCTGCTAAACTTGAGGGCTTACAAGTGTCAAGATCCTTGTGGACCTGGGAGGGATTAGGTCCGCTTTACCAAATTCTTCTACAGTATCTATGCTTCAAAACCAATTAACTTACCAGGGATTTAGTCCAGTTGTCAATACCTTATCTATGATCTGTCTATGCTGCGCAAAGTAAATAGATTGGATTACACCATTGGATGTTAGAAAAAATGAATCTATTAAGGCGGAGATGGTATTGGTGGCTGCTGGCACCGCTGCTTTATGACAGTCAGGGGGGCAGCCAGAATGCTTGAGCCTCCCAGCATGTCCCCCCAGACTTTCATATTGCGGCAGCCACCAACACCCTCATAGCAGAGGGTGTTGGTCCACGTTAAGTTCCTTCCACAATGTGCATTTTCACTGTATTAAGGTTTAATATGTTATGTTTATCGTATTAGCGGAAGTGCTGCAGCTGCCCCAAAGTGCCGAGGTGCATAAGAGTCTGCAGCAGCAATAGGAGGCTGTGGTTACAGGACCCATCAGAAAGGCTCATCACAGCAGGACCCAGGGAGAAGAAGGCAGGAGCAGGTCTTGTGGGGGAAGGAGGTGGAGAGAGCATTCACTGGAGGCACTGGCGGTGAGGACAGAGGACACAGTGGATGTCTGTGGCAGCAGAGGACCAGGAGGTGGTATTAAAGGGAAAACTCCCTTTTTGTCAGGTTTTTGGTGTTCTGCCTAATTGTTTTCCTCTTTTAGAATGTAAAATAACAATTTATGTTAGGATTGTGCCCCCAGACCTGTGATGTACTTATCAACATGCTGTTTCAAGGTTTCTTATATTCCTGTGCCTCTGTGTTACTAAACTGGGAGTGGTTCTCGTGGCTTTGAGTAAAAATGACTAATCCCAGAATCCTTCCACTATAACAGATAAGCTTTTCAGCAGCTTTGGTCAAATCAAGCAGCAGTAATGACCCCAAATGGGAACACTGGCAGTAGCCCTTTAGCTACTGGAACACAAGACTGTGATCCCCCCATGTGAGGAAGCTTCATTACAGCTGGAGAGGGGGGGTTAAATCATGTTCAAAGCATTGCCTCAGCCAATCCAATCAGATGTTCAGCAGGCCAGAGTCCAGAAGCCTCTGTTCTGTACACCAGACACACCAGTTGATGTACGTTGCTAAGGTAAACACATTTGTTGTTTGCAACACAGAGCTGCAAACAAATAGAAAAAAAATCACAATTAAGTTCAGAACCTTGAGAACATAATTGTAGCACACAATAATAGAAACTTTTAAAAATGCCATTGAAAATGGAATTACCCTTTAAGTAGCTGAGTACCATAATGGGATGCAAGTAAAGCGCAATACATGCGCTTTACCTGCACTGCCTACAAACATCTATGTTCTGCATTGTGCTTGCCCCGCAAGCAATATCTCAGCAGCAGAGCATCAATGTGCAGTAGCTTACATAGTATTTATACGCAAGCACAAAAACGTCTGCACTGTAGCTGCTTTGCTGAGGCTGGGCAGTGAAATTCTCACCCCCAATCGCTGGGCAGTCAAATTCCCCCCCCCAATCGGAATTATTGCCTTTGCTGTGTGCACTAATGGGAGGGGGGGAGGGGGCTTTGACACCCAATGTGGAGATCTAGCCTCACTTTCTGTTTGACAGTGATCAAATAGGGATATCGATTGTTCTTACTTGCACAGGAAACCCTAACATTTGTGTTGGTCACCATTATTTGGTACCTACGACATGGATTTTACATTAAAATAACATTCGAGATCAATCAGGGTTATAAATCTAGAAATCCATGATGGGTCACAGGTAGTCAAAGTAAATATATTCACTGTCAAAAGTTCAGGATAGCTACTTTGTATCCTGCAAGCTGACTTTTGTCCTTGAATATTTCCTGGATGTCTAATATACTGTATATATACATAATCGTTGCATACATGAGGGTCCTTAAACTAGAAAACTAATAATGATTTTCCTTTTACCAGTCAGTTAAGAAAAGCTTTTGAATCGTGTAAGCAGGCTTCATTGACCCTTATTGCATCTATACTGACCTGTTTGTGCAAGGACGATGACTCTCTCGCTCTCCTCTCTCCCTAGAACACAGCTCAGGCTGATCCTGTATTCAGTCGTTGGTTGTAGGTTCGTGAGCAAGAACTGAGTCTGATCATTAGCAATCACCACACTGTCCATCCTACCTGCAGAGACCAACAACCAGGAAAACATTACGTCTTCTAAAAATAGAAAGCACTTTAAAAGACTTGTTTACTTTCCCAAGTTGCTAAATTCTCTAGCTTTGAGATTTAAAATTCATCTTAAAACAAGCGCAGGTCACTCCAAGAAAGCCATCTCTTTTATCCAGATGCACCTGGATGACCCAAATGAAAAGCAGTTGTTAAGAGATACAGCTGAAAAAATAGGAGCTACTTAAACTGTATGGGAGTAAAATGATGTATGAACCCAGAAACCCATGTGCAGACCATTCACTGAATAAAAAGATCAAAAATTAAGCCATCAGTCTAGCCAAATGAATGACAAAATATACATTTCTCTGCAACCTAAATTAGCCACATTTACTGGGTTCCTTTTGTATTTTATTCTGTGCTTTTTATGCTTGTTCTTTTAATTTCTTTACTCATCATCCTGTTTAGCTTATAAAGTCTTTTGTTGTTTCTAGTATATACCAATTCTAAGAGGCTAACTCCCTGCTGGGTGCTGGGGTTTATGATGAGCTAATTATGACTTCATTAACTTGTATAGGTTCTGCAAATCAGATTGCTGTATAATTTTCCTAAGTATGAGATGTTGAAGACTTTGTCCTTATGTCTATATTCCCAATGATCCTCTCCTGTGAAGGACTGAGGTTCTGTATTCTGATTACATTCTATCCTAACACCATGTGGATAAAATAAATCCTGCTACCCAACAAACATAAAGACTTGTGGTACCTTTAATCTGTAACAGTAGCTGCATTTCCCATCATTCTTCTGCATTGACGCCTGTATTTGGAGTTTGTAAGTTGTGCCGTGTTGTATTAAAGTATTTCATAAGTAAAGCCATTTTATGCTAAATAATTCTTATTTAATTCTTATTTAAGTTGTTCATGCTGTACTCATGTACCATTTGTTTTGATTTGTGATGGAGTTCTAAACTGTAAAATTCAAGGATGTTTGCAAATATCAGCGCGTTCATGCAATATTTACTGCACGTTGCCTACTATCGGTTGGTTGGATGTGGAACTTGGGAGTGGTTATATTTCTCATAAGCACAACAGTGTCACACTACCCTCAAGGCAAGATTTACATGTGAAGCTCCCCTTGGACCAGTGGCCCCTCCAATCTAATCTGAACTAGTGAAAAAAATGAAAACAAAATCAGTGTGAGGTTATAGACTTATAGGCCGTCACACTGATACAGATGATAACTACCTATCTCCTGAAGAAGCCCCTTAGCTTTTGTTTTTGGCGAAACGTGTTGAGACATTTTCCACACCCCTTAAGGTGGACACTTCTGACACTGTAACTGAATTAATCAATACAGTAATACCAAGGTTTAAATTATCCTTACTTGTAATATTTTGTACAAATGTGTCTTTTGTATGATCACCTATATCCTATATCACTATATGCATCACTCAGGTTATCACAACAAAACCTTTTTTCTTGAAATACAGACAGTTGAATAGGCACTTCCTTGACTCACTGAAAGTTACTGCTCAGCATCTGATTCAGATACAGACTAAAGAAATAACTAAAAGACATGGCTATAGAATGGGAGATTGTATCTGCAGTGGGTGAACACATAGTACACCCTGCTTCCAATCAATGACGCACGCTGCTCCGTTGTGACTGGATGCAGAGGTGTGCACAAAAGCCAGCTGGGAGAGCAATGTCAGTACTAGAGCTGATGGCACAAGAACAGGGAGCATTCAGCCTGTATTTCTGCATGGGTTAGAAACATTTCCTTGGTTTAAATTTCCTTCTGTGCATCAACAGGTGCACAGTTTAGTCTAGAACTGTTCGTATTCTGTTCTCTGTGGCTTTCTGTACTGTTGTGTCACACTTACAATCACGTCACTGACACTCCTGCTTTCCTACCTATTTATTCTATCAATTATTCCTTTTGATATGTGCCATAGCTTCCAACATTACAGGAAAAAACAGGCTCTACTGTCTTGTTCCACAAAATGATTGTTTATTGTGTCTCGGAACCCGAGTTTAAAAATAGGGATAATTTTTGTACCTTTAGCAGACTGATAAGTCAGACGGTAATGGTGGCATGAGGAAGGAGATGGTTCCCACATCACTGTCATTGAGTCTTCTCTTATATTTAGCACAGATACATCCATGGGTGGTGCCACGCCTTTGAGACAAATAATATAGACATGTTTGGCCATAATATAAAATAGCAACAAGAACATTAGATTAAAATAATAAATAAAATGTATAGTTCCACATACAATAATATTGGTGGATGTTAATGAGTTAAACCATACTAAACACTCACACACACATTTTCAGTCATATGTAACTGCCTAGATCTAGAAATTTGCTGGTGCTATTACCCATGTTTTCTACCGCACTACTGTATTCACAGAATGATTTGCTTTTGTCTGTAATTATTCTTTGGACAGTCTTAAACCGGACCAAGAGCCTTGCAGATTTGGCAAAAAACTCCCTTGTCCCATCTGCATGCATGATACTGAATCATTGTCAGCACTTACATTTGCTCCTGCATCCACTCAAAGCTGAAGCACAACCTCCAGATTTCCACCTGGTAGTAGCCATTTTGGAGCTTCCTTTCCCAGCATCCCAGTCGTGCTGCTACCTGAATTTAACCGACATAACCCCACAATGCACAGCAGCGGGAAGCTGCCACTTTGGAGGTGGCCTGGAGCTCCATGAGATGGCATTTTGTTTTGAAAATTGACTACAGCAGTAGTTACAAAAAGGTAAATGTATTATAATGTGCAGAAACCTGAATTGTCCTGGGGAGGGATGCATGTGAGCACTGTGCTGGTGTTGGTCTGGTTTAAAAGCAGGACAATTATGGCAGTTGTTTTACAGCCAAAGCAATTAGATATCAATAGGGATTCTTAACTTTTTGAATCTTCATCTGTAGTTCTGACCATGAAAATGAGATCACCTTTAGATCAACTATTGATAATACTATTTGGCTGAGTTACTGTACCTCGAGTACAACTTCTTGAAGTTGCCCTTGCCATTATTATTCCGATTATTCCAAATTATATTGATTTTTAAACTGCAAAAATGTCCCACGGGCAAAAACTGGAAAAAGTTACAGATTTAATTGTATCACGATTTTATAGGTAATTCTCAATGTGCTTGATTCCTTATCCACTCCACTTATGGTAGAAAAAAATGTTATAGGTCCTCTGACATGCTACATATTTAATGATATGCATATTAATTATTTCTTTGGTGGATTGCACTAATGTGGTCAGTTATCACTATCCAAAAACAATTTGATAGCACCCTACCTGTGGTCACTGTGCCCTCCACTAGCTCTGCTCTTATTGTGCCATGGACAGGAAGAAGGGTCACAAGGTACTCTGTGCTTGGCTGCAGGTCAATAAGACGTGTTTGCCTTATAGAGGCATCAAGTGAGA
Organism: Gastrophryne carolinensis; assembly: GCA_027917425.1. Lineage (NCBI taxonomy): Eukaryota > Metazoa > Chordata > Amphibia > Anura > Microhylidae > Gastrophryne > Gastrophryne carolinensis. The sequence goes on from CM051235.1 coordinate 443,363,152, forward strand.
GCTCGATTGGTTCATCACCCCCAATAGGCGTATAACTCAAGATGAAGCGGTCAGCTGGTGGAGAGGAGTCTGTCCATGAGACATTCACACTAAATGCTGTGATACCAGAGAAATAAAGCTGTGTAATGGGCCGGAAACCTGCGGAAAATAAAAAATAAACAATAAGTTGGTACATAAAGACATTATTAACAGACCTACGCAAATATGTTTGTTGTTGTTTGTGGTCAGGGAAAATTTGTTGCCTAACCCACACAGCCTGTAGTCTTGGGTAGTAGGTACAACATAGTCAGAACAGTGGAAACTGGATTTTAATGTCTCTAAATGTAAAGTCATACACTTGGGTAGAAGGAATACTGTGTTAGCCAGGACTTTGGAGTAGAAAGATTTAGGGACAGTGATTACTGAAAGCTGCAAGATGAGTGGACAGTGTAGCCAAGTAGTAGGAAAAGCAAGCAGGATGCTCGGCTGCATAGCTTGGGGCATCACCAGTAGGAAGAGGGAGGTTGTGATGCCGCTGTATAGAGCCCTGGTAAGGCCACAGCTAGAATACTGTGTGCAGTTCTGGAGACCTTACCTGCAAAAAGACATTATTCAAATAGAACGTGTCCAAAGGCGGGCAACAAAAATGGTAGAAGGACTTAAAACTTATCAGGAGAGACTTAATAAACTTAATTTGTATAGTCTAGAGGAAAGAAGGGAGAGGGGGGACATGATTGAGACGTTTAATTGTGTGAAAGGATTGAATAAGGTTCAGGAGGGAAGTGTTTTAGGAAGAAACTTAAATAATAGAACAAGGGGGCACAACCTGAAGCTAGTCGGGGGGGAGATCAGGAGCAATGTTAGAAAATATTATTTTACAGAAAGAGAAGTAGATGCTTGAAACAAACTTCTAGCAGAGGTAGTTGAAAACTCAACAGTAAGTGAATTTCATTATGCATGGGATAAGCACACATCTATCCTGAGATAGAGAGAACATAGATTATACACATAAGGGCCGTCAACCTTCTATGTTTCTATATCTACAAATTTGAAATTTCTCCAAATTCCAGAGGAGCATGGTCTGAGGGCGACTTTCATTGGATGGGTCTTTTATGGATTGAGGGGGGTTATTCATTTAGATGAAAGGCCTGTAATAGAGTGAGCTGGTAAATGTAGTGTAGGTATTGTTTATGGGTTAAATGGATTTGTAATGGGTGGTAGAGGTGCCAACAGAGGTATTGAAACTGAAAGGCAATACAACTCAAAGAGCATCACAGGCATCTGCATTTACAGTTATAGAGTTATTTACTACAGTTATAGTTTTGCTAAGTTGTCTGCCTTAATTCTTAATAAAGCCTTGAGTTGTGGGGATGGACCAGAAATTATATAAGTTGTGATCCAGTCAGAACTAGAACCAGTAGTTGCTGGAGTGGAACTGGATAAGGAAGTAAAGAAGGAGAGTAAGCAGCCAGGGAAATTGGGCATACCAGCCCTGGTACCTTAGGAGTAAGCTAAAGACCTAGGATTCTGAAAATGTGGAGCAGAATGTGCTGTGTCAGTTGTTAGCTGTAGAATAGGAACAATACCTGGCATTTCTGACTAGAAATTGTATACTGAGTTGCACTGCTGGAACAGTTAGCAGTTAGCTGTGAATGTGATATTGGTCTTCGATAAAGTGGAACCTTTGTAACAGTATGGCCTGTCTCTACTCCTAGAGCATTTGAGAGCATCTGTCAGTACACACATCCCACATGTGCCATGCAGGACATCTCAGGGCTAGAGAAGACCCCACCTCTCTTACCCATGTGTCCATGAGTCCTGAGTTCTCTCTAGTTTTGGGCTGATAAGGTTATCCTATAAATTGAGGAGGAGTAATTTGGCTAAAGGTTGAGGGCATTTTATAGATTGATGACATAATCATAGTGGGGGGGGTTGAGAAGAGTATTATAAGATACTGTATTTGGTTACTATCTTGTCCATGAGGATGTCCCATGGATTAAGGACACTTTTATTCGCACTGAGGGGGGGGGCTATGAAATAATTACTTCATTCCTTTTGATTGTAAGCTCACAAGGGCATGGACCTCTTCTAATGTATCCCTGCATGTGTGTGTTCATTTACTTGTCTGTTATTCATAATATTGTGTGTTTTCTATGCATTATTGTCATGGTTGTATTATTTTTTTTGTCTTACCCCTGTACTTCTACCTTGTACAGTGCCAGAGAATACCATGGCACTTTATAAATAAGCAATAATAATAATAATAATAATGATATCGTGGACACCCTTAATCTGGACTCAGTCCCAGCAAGGAGAGTGGAACCCTGTACTATGCCTTCATACTATTGCTTCCAAGCCCTGGAATTATGTGACTGGTCATCAGTGGGCAGCAGCCTCTCCTGGAACCCAGGCTCAGACCCACAGTATTAGAAAAATTAAGGCATGGCTTTCAACTCAAGGATACGAGATACAACTGGAAATACCTGGGTGTTATATGCCAGAGGAGGTGGAAACGCTTTGCTAGTTTTCAAACCTCTGTTAGGCAGATGGTAAACCAGATGTGAGGGTTGTGGTGTTCCACAGTGGACTCAAATCCCTGCCCTACTCTCCTACAAGGTTCCCTGCTGTGATGGTGCTAGGCCCTTATTATAGTGATGTGTTTTGGCCTGAAGACTTCCTCAGGAAAAAGGCTGGGATGCTAAAAATACATTTAACCTCTGGGAACAGTTCGAGCTCCCCTGACTTGAGTCTCCTTTAGGGCAAGTTTGAGTTGGTTCTTAGTATGAACTATTTTTCTGATAGGTTTGCCCCTGGAGACTCTTACCAGAGAAGAGGTTGGGACTTTCTCTGCCTCACACCAAGGCTGATACTGTCCGATACAATGTTAATTAAAAGGTGATAGCACACTTATAAAGAATAAAAAAGTCAGATAAAGAGATACAAATAGGTGAGGGGTTCTAAGATTCCCTGTGCATCCACTCTCTGCACAGTAACAATACTTGTATGGAGAGATGGAAAATTGAACACCCATAAACGTAATTGCATTCAAAGTAAGAATGTTTTTTAATGCTGGTGAGTAATATACATACAGTGGTTACTGATGATATATACAGCAATATATACAGGCATAAGACAATACACTATGTACAAAGTGCAGACCGCAAAGCATAGAGGTATCCAGCATATATTAGGAGTCATTGCTTATGTACAGCATAGGTATCCAAGTTAATGGCATAATGAAATAAGCAAAAATGGTTTAAGTTGCTGCAGGCAATCAAGAGAGCGCCTCTCTTGATAAAGACTGCTTGTCAGTCGAAACGTCGAGTTTCTTTGGTCCACCTGGTATCACAGCCTTGGTGCTTGCTTTAGTAAGTCGTTTGCTATTTATTACTCTGCTCTATGCTTCATGGTCTGGATGATTATGGACTCGTTGCCTGCAGCAACTTAAACCATTTTTGCTTATTTCATTATGCCATTAACTTGGATACCTATGCTGTACATAAGCAATGACTCCTAATATATGCTGGATACCTCTATGCTTTGCGGTCTGCACTTTGTACATAGTGTATTGTCTTATGCCTGTATATATTGCTGTATATATCATCAGTAACCACTGTATGTATATTACTCACCAGCATTAAAAAACATTCTTACTTTGAATGCAATTACATTTATGGGTGTTCAATTTTCCATCTCTCCATACAAGTATTGATACTGTCCGATAATCACCACTTGGAGACCAGGCTATGTATGATGGGGCTGGGAGCAGGCATTTCCTTCACACAGGTTCCTGATGGTGTGCCACCCCCCTGTTCCTTGCTTGCTTCTCCCCCACCTCTTGAAAGGGTTTAATGGAAATTTTTAAAGTGTATTTTTTGTGCCAAAGGATGTCCTCAAGGTGCTGAGCTGATCTAGTATTTTTTTTTCTATGTTAGGAAATGTGTGTTTTATGGAAGCAGTTTTCACTACCTGCAATCTGTTGCCATTGACAACGTACACCAAGTCTGTAAACCAAGGAGAGAGAGGTGAGTCCTGTACACACAGAACACTGTTGCTATGGCCGCTGCTGAGGTGGGGGGAGCTTACTCAACCTTACACATGCACAGCAGCAGTGTTCTGTGCAACTATCTGCAATCTGTTGCTATTGGCAATGTACACCAAGTCTGCAGAACTGCTTCCATAAAACATTTGTTAACATTAGAATTATAATTAAAACATTAGAATTAGCATTAAAAAAATGCCAGACCAGCTCAGTACCATTAAAGTGGACCAATCACCAGGATTTTGACTATCCTGGAGATTGGTTCCTGCCCCAAGTGCATCTCCCTGTGTGAAACCCCCCAGATCACCCACTTTCACTCTTTTGTGTTCCCACAGCACATGCATGGGAGCTCGACCAGTCAGCGCTTCATCGTGTGCATACTAATGTGAGGCATAAAGCTGCTGATTTTAACTTTGCGCCGACATAGGGGACACCGGTGGGTGCATCCCTGGTCTATCTGAATGGCTGGGCGCGGGGAAAACATACAGCTACAGGGAATTGGATGTGTCCGCCAGTGAAGACAGTGTCGCAGGAGCCTCTGGGAACAGGTAAGATTATCGGTACCTTGGGGGGTTCCTCCACTCCCCCCACTCCTCACTCACCCGGCAAAGAGGGGAGCCCATCTGTGAAGGGGCCTCCGGGGCAGAATTAGACTGGGACTTTAACCTAATGGAGAGTGTGGCAGATAAACAGCCACTGTACACTTACTTGAGTCTGTGTTGGCATTCTTTCCTCTGACAAAAAGTCTATGACCGGGACTTCAAAGGGATGGCTGCCCCCCACTTATTAGGGCGGCCATCTTAATGAAGCCTTGGCTGTGGACATTTTGTCAGAGGAAAGAAAGACATGTCCAGATGCTTCCTATGCGCTGCACATTTTGCATTAGGTTAAAGCACACCCCTCACTAACTGCTATGGGCTAAAAGCTGGTTGATAGGCTGCTCAGCAGGAGGTCATAAGCGTGAGTAGCAGAATGGGATAATAGACGAAGGGTCAAAGCAGGTAAACAGAGAGCAGGCATAGTCAGACAATACTGGGTCATAGCAGGTAATCAGTTTAAGGAAAAGATCTAAAGAATAGTAAAGGAAGCAAGTGGCCACAGAATAACCAGGACACATAGGATTCTGGAAATTTCTGTAGATCTGGTAGTCTGAAAGCAGGCTGCCTGCTGGAATGGGCTCCAGGCCTCTGCATGGATGTGTATACCTGAGAAGCCCTGGAAGCAGGCTTTGTGCTGGAATGAGATGCAGGCCTCTGCATGGATGTGTATACCTGAGAAGCCCTGGAAGCAGGCTGCCTACTGGAATGGGCTCCAGGCCTCTGCATGGATGTGTATACCTGAGAAGCCCTGGAAGCAGGCTGCCTGCTGGAATGGGCTCCAGGCCTCTGCATGGATGTGTATACCTGAGAAGCCCTGAAAGCAGGCTGCCTGCTGGAATGGGCTCCAGGCCTCTGCATGGATGTGTATACCTGAGAAGCCCTGGAAGCAGGCTGCCTACAGGAATGGGCTCCAGGCCTCTGCATGGATGTGTATACCTGAGAAGCCCTGGAAGCAGGCTGCCTGCTGGAATGGGCTCCAGGCCTCTGCATGGATGTGTATACCTGAGAAGCCCTGGAAGCAGGCTGCCTACTGGAATGGGTTCCAGGCCTCTGCATGGATGTGTATACCTGAGAAGCCCTGGAAGCAGGCTTTGTGCTGGAATGAGATGCAGGCCTCTGCATGGATATGTGAACATCTGACTGTGGAGAACAGCTTACAGCTTATAGAACATTAGCTTTTATGTAAATAAAAATTAAGCAAGGTAATGTGCTTCATTTTGAGAACTGCTTAGCCCATTTCGACTATTGGTCCTTTCTCTGGATAACAAATGTGTGGGGGTGGGACAATGCAATATTTTATTTAATATTACAATTTGTTATAATGTAGAAAGAGCTGGCTTGGACATGCCAATTTAGCATTAAAGATGGGTTTATTATCCTTTTTCTACAGAATAAAAGACCTTGATGTAAATGAGGACTATATAAGAACATGGGGGGTCAAGACAGCTATAGCTATGGAAGCAGTTTTCACTACCTGCAATCTGTTGCCATTGACAACGTACACCAAGTCTGTAAACCAAGGAGAGAGAGGTGAGTCCTGTACACACAGAACACTGTTGCTATGGCCGCTGCTGAGGTGGGGGAGCTTACTCAACCTTAGACATGCACAGCAGCAGTGTTCTGTGCAACTATCTGCAATCTGTTGCTATTGGCAATGTACACCAAGTCTGCAGAACTGCTTCCATAAAACATTTGTTAACATTAGAATTATAATTAAAACATTAGAATTAGCATTAAAAAAAATGCCAGACCAGCTCAGTACCATTAAAGTGGACCAATCACCAGGATTGTGACTATCCTGGAGATTGGTTCCTGCCCCAAGTGCATTCCTCTGTGTGAAACCCCCCAGATCACCCACTTTCACTCTTTTGTGTTCCCACAGCACATGCATGGGAGCTCGACCAGTCAGCGCTTTATCGTGTGCATACTAATGTGAGGCATAAAGCTGCTGATTTTAACTTTGCGCCGACATAGGGGACACCGGTGGGTGCATCCCTGGTCTATCTGAATGGCTGGGCGCGGGGAAAACATACAGCTACAGGGAATTGGATGCGTCCGCCAGTGAAGACAGTGTCGCAGGAGCCTCTGGGAACAGGTAAGATTACCGGTACCTTGGGGGGTTCCTCCACTCCCCCCACTCCTCACACACAGATAGACAGCCACTGTACACTTACTTGAGTCTGTGTTGGCATTCTTTCCTCTGACAAAAAGTCTATGACCGGGACTTCAAAGGGATGGCTGCCCTCCACTTATTAGGGTGGCCATCTTAATGAAGCCTTGGCTGTGGACATTTTGTCAGAGGAAAGAAAGACATGTCCAGATGCTTCCTATGCGCTGCACATTTTGCATTAGGTTAAAGCACACCCCTCACTAACTGCTATGGGCTAAAAGCTGGTTGATAGGCTGCTCAGCAGGAGGTCATAAGCGTGAGTAGCAGAAAGGGATAATAGATGAAGGGTCAAAGCAGGTAAACAGAGAGCAGGCATGGTCAGACAATACTGGGTCATAGCAGGTAATCGGTTTAAGGAAAAGATCTAAAGAATAGTAAAGGAAGCAAGTGGCCACAGAATAACCAGGACACATAGGATTCTGGACATTTCTGTAGATCTGGTAGCCTGAAAGCAGGCTGCCTGCTGGAATGGGCTCCAGGCTTCTGCATGGATGTGTATACCTGAGAAGCCCTGAAAGCAGGCTTTGTGCTGGAATGAGATGCAGGCCTCTGCATGGATGTGTATACCTGAGAAGCCCTGAAAGCAGGCTGCCTGCTGGAATGGGCTCCAGGCCTCTGCATGGATGTGTATACCTGAGAAGCCCTGAAAGCAGGCTTTGTGCTGGAATGAGATGCAGGCCTCTGCATGGATGTGTATACCTGAGAAGCCCTGGAAGCAGGCTGCCTGCTGGAATGGGCTCCAGGCTTCTGCATGGATGTGTATACCTGAGAAGCCCTGAAAGCAGGCTTTGTGCTGGAATGAGATGCAGGCCTCTGCATGGATGTGTATACCTGAGAAGCCCTGAAAGCAGGCTGCCTGCTTGAATGGGCTCCAGGCTTCTGCATGGATGTGTATACCTGAGAAGCCCTGGAAGCAGGCTGCCTACTGGAATGGGCTCCAGGCCTCTGCATGGATGTGTATACCTGAGAAGCCCTGAAAGCAGGCTGCCTGCTGGAATGGGCTCCAGGCTTCTGCATGGATGTGTATACCTGAGAAGCCCTGGAAGCAGGCTGCCTACTGGAATGGGCTCCAGGCCTCTGCATGGATGTGTATACCTGAGAAGCCCTGAAAGCAGGCTTTGTGCTGGAATGAGATGCAGGCCTCTGCATGAATGTGTGAACATCTGACTGTGGAGAACAGCTTACAGCTTATAGAACATTAGCTTTTATGTAAATAAAAATTAAGCAAGGTAATGTGCTTCATTTTGAGAACTGCTTAGGCCATTTCGACTATTGGTCCTTTCTCTGGATAACAAAAGTGTAGGGGTGGGGCAATGCAATATTTTATTTAATATTACAATTTGTTATAATGTAGAAAGAGCTGGCTTGGACGTGCCAATTTAGCATTAAAGATGGGTTTATTATCCTTTTTCTACAGAATAAAAGACCTTGATGTAAATGAGGACTATATAAGAACATGGGGGGTCAAGACAGCTATAGAAAGAGAACACGGAAAACTGAATAAAATGAAAAATATCTTATTATAACAGAGAAAAAAAGCCAGTGCTGAGGTAGACTTATTTGCATATTCAATTTGCATATTGTTGAGAAATGCCAGAAACAATTTAAGTCTAATATACTCTTTTTACTTGGAAAGGGAGATAATTAATTTATACAGCACAGGCTAGGTCCAGATATTGTTTTGGCATAATGAATAGTCTCCCATAAATAATTTTCTTTACTTATTTTAGTGTTACAAATATGCAGCGATCTTTAAGTAAAATTTATTACCTAATTTGTTTTGCATCGAGATGGTTGTAAAACAAATCTCTGGTGCACTAACCAGGTTGCGGAAAAAGGTAAAATAATAATAACAGATTTTTCACTGCAGGTTTACAAAGTCATGTCAGAGCTGAATATGTACATAGGGGTAATGATCATGCAGACTATGGAGCACAATAATAATAATAATAATAGTAATAGTAAAAAAACACAAATGTACCTGTAAATGCATCCACAGTTATCTCTCTGCTCTGCTGTCTCCCCCTTTCTGCAATTATGGTAATAGTGTATTCTGTTCCAGGATCCAAGTCAGTGAGGTCATACTGGGAAATTTCAGGAGGTACCGTAACTTCAGAAGCCATGCCAGAGGATGGTGTGAATGAGATGCGGTAATGGTCAATAGGACCCTGAGCTTTGGTCCATGTCAGGGAAATGGTCTTGTCTGTCGATCCTGTGACTAGTAGATCACTTGGGTTGTCCAACTCTAACAAAGAAAACACAAACATGTTGATATCTATGTCAATATGTCTAATTTTAACTGAATATAATGCAATAGCGCAAAGATACATGGTATGAAAAGATATTATATTATTATTAAAGGAGATCATAAATGGCCATGGACCACATAGTTCTGAACCCTCATATACACAAAATACATGTTGGTTACATGCGGTTTTGCCCAATTGACAGCTCAGGCCAGGGGCATATAGTACTTCTGCTCCCCCTCACATCTTGTCATCTGCTCTGGCTATCAAACTGCCATGCCTGTTCTGTCTGCTCCAGTCCCTGGCAATCATTTGCTCCATGTTCCTGCACCACACCTGCCTGGTTACCCTTGTTGGTGATGTGTAGGACCAAGGAACATGCCTTGTAGAGAATTATTTAATGGATGGGCATCCCACATTTTCCATTCGTGGCTATATTTTTCCTCTATTACTTTTCCGTTTCAGTCATCCCTGGTCTAGTGTAACTCACGAATTAACTTATATATATGCTAATAGGCTTATTATGTTTGAATACTAGTGAACTGACTCTACAAGGTTCACCAGAAAAATAGTGAGCTTCTCTACAATTTATTGGGTTAAGCCCCATAATGACTTATAATTAGGGAAAATGTGATTTGCAAGAATGATTCCTAAACAAATAGTGCTAAATGATTAAAGCAAGAAAAGCATTATACAATTATTTTTAAGTGCATGACAAACTGCAACATTTACTCTACGTTTCCTGGGACAGGCCCCCCACAGTTGTGTAGTATTAAAAGCGGACCTTCACCCTGAATAAGAGTCTATCTTATATGTTTCCCCCACCCTGTACATGCCGATTGCTCACATTAAAAATCATCCTACCTGCATCTACTGCATGTTATGAACAAACTTTAAACATCTAAGATGGCGTCACATGGAGTCTCAGGCTGCCTGCAAACAGGAAGTGTCTTCTGACTGTTGCACTGCATTCTGGGAATTGCTGTCCTTTTCCTGTCTGTGCAGAGTACAGCTATAACCTGCCCCCCTGCACCTTTTTCCCTAGCTCCTCAGTATGTGATGCTTCTGAGGGAAGATGACGGCGCCTGCATCCTAGAGTGCTGAATAGATTTGAAGCCCAATGGGGAAAAGAATAAGTAAATGGCAAAAAATTAAAATATATTAGTTTAGATGCTGGGGAGTAGTTTTTTTAAAGGTTTGGGATTTTCATTAAATGATGCTGAAGGTCCAATTTAAGTTATTTTACGAAATTAAACTTTTGCAGGTACCTCAACTTGAGATATAGAAGACTGGCATACCTTAAAGTAGAGTGCACAATACAATTTTACTTTAAATGCTGCACTGAAGGGAAAAGTTGTAAATGACCTCTGTTGTGTATTGAGGGGGCTATTGTGATTGTCAAAGCTTAAAGGAGCACTATCGTGAAATTGTGTAATGTTAAAAATCCATATAAACACATTGGTTAATGAGAGGACAAGTCACTTATATACCCAAACTGAATAAAACTGCCACCAAGCTTGTGGTTTATTCTCACATGGTAGGAACAAAATCAAGGGGTGACAGGTTTAGTCTATGACGGGTGACAGAGCCTGTCACCCCGGATGTCCTTTTCCTTCCATTAAAATAAAAGAAACAAGCCTGGCTGGATATTTCTTGATGTCGGGTGCCTAAGTGACCTGTCCTCCCACCATCCTGCTAATTTATATGGATTTTTATCATTGGTCCATTTTTTCGTGATAGTGCTCCTTTAAGGTTGCTTGTCATGTCATTCAGGAAAAATGTGAGCTGCATATGAGCAAATATCTAAATTATTTAGAACATGCCACTGAAGCGCTGACACAGTTGTTGAAAATTCTCCTAGAGCCTAATGCTTTGAAACTTCCATTGTCATTTCATACATCAAAAATGCAATTGTGTCTGCTTAGACAGTTGTGTGCACAACAAAGCAATGTGTACTATGGTTTAATGAGGCTTCAGCTAGATCACAACTCACAAACAGTGACAACTTGAAATCCTAACTGGTCTGTTTTCTGTAATATTTAACTTCCAAAATAGTGACAAGTAACACAAACTCCCCAACTATCATTAATAAACGTTTTTTCATTCCTGTTTCCAAGAAGACCATATTTTTGGAGCTTTAAAAAGCCACATGCGCTGACTTTATGAAGTCCAATGTCAATATGACCCTTCATACTGATAATGACTTTAGTTACAAGCTAAAAGAGTTTGCTGTACCAGACATCTGTGTTTGTATTTTTAATCAGACTTTGCCAGCTATGATCGGTAAATTTGTATCAGATGGGGTCTGACACTGGTGCAACACAGGTGGGTGTTATCACTCCAGTGCTTTTTTTCACTGTGACCAACAACTGGACCTCCTCAGTGGATTCAGTACCAATGCCATGTAGTATGACTAGAAGTCTGAAGATTAAGCCTTGGCCCTAAATAAAGCAAAGACCATATAGATGGTAGGAGATTACAGAAGGAAACATCCCGACATACTTCTCTATCTTCATATGCTTAAAACATGTGAGGATAGTAGACAAACATACTTCTTGACTGTACAATTTCTAAAGACTTGACATTGGGAATATAACAAAATGGACCATCAATGACTGTTCTTCTTAGGACAACTAAAGAATTTGGTTTGCCCAAAAGTTGTTGGTTAAAATGCTCAGTCATAAGATCTGCCCTGTGTTCCTCCTTCACTTTCTGGTATAGGGGTGCATCCAGTGGTTATGAAGACAGGAGAGGATCAATCCAAGTCTTCTATGAGTTGAAGTTTAGGCAATTCTATACCCTGTTTCACAAACCCCACCACATGCTTTCTCTATCATTCTCAGAAATACTAGCACTGTAAAGCCCAAATAAAGACGGCTGACCATAGGATAAAGTCTATGAGATCCAGCTTTGTCTCACTTACCTCCCACTCTTACGTTGTTTTATGCATCCCCAACTAATGGTGAAAAGCTGATGGGCAGCTGCTTGTCCCTGATCATCCCTGACAGTTATAGAGTGTTATGTACAAAAATACAACGTGCTTTTACTATTGTTTTAGAGAGTGATAGGAAAAGAAATGGTCACAAATGTTTTAATTACTTCCCTCAGCTTGACTGTTTATTGCCATTAACATTATTACCAAGTGACCACCACCCCTCTCTGAGTTTATTTCCCTTAATCTTGTCTGTCACCATTGCTTGAATCAGTAGCCAAAATATGTTTTGCCCGACAGAAGCGAATCGTATGATTAAAAGCTAAGAATAAATATTATAACTAGACTCAGTAGTGTGTTAGATATCCATGCTCTGTTTCACTACACTTACTCCCTTGATAGTATTTCCAGTATTCACCTGAACTCTATTAAAATATAAAACCAATCTAAAAGTTGCTATCCGGCTCTCTCATTTGAGTTTCAGGAGGTGACTACTCTCAAAAGGTCCTAATCAGGCAGCCCAGCATCCGAGTTGGAGCCAACTTGAGAAAATGGGACAAATGACTATAAAAAGTACTCAAAAGAACATGTATACTGTAGCTAAAAAAAGATGCAAAAAATGTGAGGATTTTCACACATAACATTTTAGGTGACCTCTAACAAATAAAGAATAATGTCTACTGTAGATATTTCCAAGAGTTTCAGCAACTTTCTATTCAACATGCATCAAAACGTTTGGCAAGCAAGGTTTATTTTTTTTGTATATACTTGCTGGAGTGAAGCAGACTGCAGAAGACATTCTACCACTCCTCCAGCAGTACTCACCAGTTCGTGCATTCATTGTTGCCGGGGAGCTTTGAAGATGACCTCGAATGGCAGATATTCCTATCCCATATTCTGTTCCCGGTATCAAATCTGAGAGAAAAAGGACATATAATCATTAGAGGGACAAGGGCTTATCCATTGTCCATCATTGTAATCCATTACACACAATTTTCCTGTTTGTGATGTTCTCATCGCTCAATTTATCTTCTACAAACGGAACCTTTTACACACCTTAAACTCGTATAATTCCTCCGATCATTCTTGCAGTGCCAAGTTAAGTGCAAGAAGCGTATTAATCAAGTTTTAATCAAATTTTTGTCAGCTTGCTTCTTAACCGATATGCTTTCGAGCATATAATACAAGTGCTGTGACACCCCCAGACAAAGATATTAATGTGTCTACTCTTGTGACATGCGTCACTAAATGTGAAGTTGCTACAAAGATATTTTTGCAGGATCTCTGCGTGACTGCTGAAAAATGGCCTGTCTTTGATGTCATGAATGTAGCTGCTGCTACGAAAATCTTTTTGATGTAAGCTGCATGTACTTTCTATATATATAGCAAATATAGCAAATAATAATTTTCATTTATCAGTTAAAGTTTAACTTTCCTACGGGAAAACTATATGCATTTCTATAATGTTCTGAAATTCTCTAAAGTGGAAAGTAAGTTAGTTCTATCCAAACCCTTTTTCCTGGTGTCTCCCGCTGCCACTTCTCTGGTTGGCGCATCCATCAGCAGCAATTAAGATGCTTGGTGGGGGTGCAGACATTAGATAGCGGGGTTCTGGGAATCTTTCATCCGGCCCTGGATTCTCTCTAGAGCTAGGTGGCTTGAATTTTTGCCTGCTTTATTACTTGCCTTTTCTTCCCTGTTACCTTTTTTGTCCTAATCCAGATAAATAACATCCCGAGTCCTGAGATCCAGTCCTGCTGCTTCCCCACACCAAAAAGAAATTACTGCAATTACTAATCTTTACTAATCTTTTTGTATCCAGTTCAGTTAGGTCTACATAAAAAATGTTACAGTGTCAGTTAGGTCTATATAAAAAAAATGTTACAGTGAAGGGATCTCTTTAACTGTCTGCACCAGAGCCTGGCCAGATGTAGTTTTGTTATAGTTAAAAGCACCCAAATCCTCAAAAAATGATCATTTTTTTTATACACAACTTGTCAGCAACTCCAGTACTTATGATTCATAAAATAATTTGGATTAAAACGAATTATTAAAAGCTTATGACTGAATCATCCAAACTGAATCTGAAACAAATTTTAAAATAATTGCTGATGCCTAATGGTGATAGGGGCTTTTACCTTAAAGCCGATGGAAACCCAAAAATGGGTACACAGCTCAATCTTTGCCTTCCCTGGTGAGAGCTGCTGTTGGCTCGGCTTTTCCCCCGCAAAGCCACTCCCTGCGGCATGGATCAGGTAAGATCACCGGCGCCTGGGGGGTTTCACACAGCAGGGCATCCAGTGTAGGATGCCCCGGGGGCAGGTTAGCTTCCGGACCTGGAAATCTTGAACCACTGGCTTTTGAACCACTTTAAGCACAACTGCCCATTTAGCAGAGAGGCCCAGCGCATCCTAGACGGCTTGCTGATAGAGGCATTCATTTTCTATTCAAGAACTGGAATCCATACGCATAATAAGCACTCAGAGTCTAATTTGACTCTTGAATTTGGTGAAGAAGGAGTAATCCCCGTAGTCTTACCCACAACTGATCTGTGGAGGTAAAAGACTCTTCCTTGGCTTTGATTCAGGTAAAAAAGATGTATTAATAGAAAGCATAAAAAGGCCATGTCCAACAAAAATACTTATACTTACCTTTTGTCCCAATGCGGCTCATCTGTCCAGCTTCGGCGTTGTAAATCTTACCGATTGCTGAGATCAAGCACCCCGTTACACAGTACCACTTTTCATTCTCCACCTCCTCCAGGACCGAATTACGTCCCTTTACACATCCACTCCATTCATTACATAAGAGTGAATGAGAAAGTATACATGATAGGAAAGTACATTTTCATAACTGACTGACTTTAGAAGGTAACTAAGCTATAAACTATAAACTAAGCACCACCATAAATTAAGCGTCAGTCTGTAATGCTCTAGAACTCCATCTACTGGAAACTAGTGGTAAATATAAAATACTTGTTCATTTGCAATCTATCATTTATACCTTTCTGAATACAAACATAACGTTTCATATGTTTGTGATTTAGAAAAGAATATAACAAATACATTAAAATAGCTTATTAAAAATCACTTTATATTAAATTCAACTTGGTATCATTTTGTAGCCATATATAATGACATATTTCAAATGCAATGCCTAATTTATTTGCTTTTGCCTGAGGATAATATTGGTTGGACAATAAACTATACAATGAAGAAAAGTTCAATCTACGAATCTCAGTGTGACCTCCTGGAGGCGCTCTTCTGCTGATTTAAATATTTGCTGCTTATTAAAAAGTCATTATTTTCTTAGGATGCAATTAAATCAATGAAATCCACTCCTCGAAATTTCATGTTTTCTTTCACAAGCGAAGTTAACAAATCGAATATGTTTAGTAACTTATAATGGAATGTAGAGATGATGGCGGCAATGAGGAAGATACATTGGTTTCATTTTACTTTAGACACCTTTGACAGCAGAACGATAGAGCAGACATGAAATTAACTCCATAGTGCTGATTTATAACACCTATCTGTTTCATTGAATTTAGTTGTACTTGCCAATGTAGTTGCAGTGCAGATCTCCATGTAATGCAAAAATGTATATATAATTTGGGAAGTGGAAATATCTAGGGTGATAGAAAAAAAAGTGCTGAAAACACATTAAAGTCTTGTTAGATTTGTAGATAAATCTTCTCTGACAATCTAGTTGAGCAACTTTCATGCTGCAGGTGATCAATCACTTGAGATGTTCACGAAGTGAAGCTGAGTGGTGTAGTCTGTGTTGAAACGAGGTGCCTGATTCTAAGCCTTGATAAATGGACTGATGTTCTGCTCCATTCAGGTTTCTCCAGGGTGTCTGATTCACCGTGTTTTGCAATGAAGAGAATTTACACCGGCCCTGCAAGCCTTACAATATTGTACCATCAAGACCAGTCATGGCTGTCAAGAGTACAATAACGCACCATATAATCAGGTCAACACTTGCCCCTTTATTAAACTGTTCAGTAAGATCAAGGCTTTGTGCAAAACTCACTTCTAAGGAGTTGTGTGTAAAGGGAACAACAGTATTAACCTTAGCCTTAAAGAGGAACAAAACAAGTTAAACATTTTTTTTCTCAGGGACAAATGAATTCAGGTTGCCAGCCATGTAAAACCCCTTAGTTATATTCACCCCTGATACTGTTGCAAGATGAATGGTAGAATCCATGTCTGTCACTGTCCCCCTGGAGGAAAGATGCTTTTGTATGGTTCAGGGCAGCATGTAAATGGATTTCCCAGTGATGTCACTGTGACATCATAGATAATTCCTTAAAAAGAAGTATGACAGGACAAAAATACCAGAGAATTAAAGCAGACCAACAGTCAAAAATGACTTAAACCAGTCCAACGCAACAAAAAGTTATCATATGTATTCCTTCCCAGGGCAATTTTTATTGCTGCACATAAAAATATTTTTTTTCCAAATCCTGCTGTGGTAAATTTAAAAAACAAAATGGGCTTCCTGTTACTGTGCATTGTCCAGGCAGCAGCATGGCTGAGATGCTGGGAGAGGAAGCTTCGAAATGGCCCCTACCTTTCTTTTCCAACTGTGGAAAGCTGTTGGTTTGGTTTAAGTAATTGTTAATGCTGATTACCATACCATAGTGATCTGGGTGGTGTGCCCATTTTTGGGCAAATCCTATATGAATAAAATGCATTTGGGCTTTTCCTGCTGAGCAACAGGGATACTAGACAACATGCTTTGACTAAAAATGAACAGTCGTTGGGCTCCAATTGCCTCTGTTTTTTGACAGAAACAATGCAGGATTGTAAACTGGTAGGGGGTTGCAAGGCCTCCTTTACCAGTTCAAAGGGTGGGGGCAGTCGGCACGCAAACAATGTCTGCATAATTTGGCTATCCCCCCCCATAAACTTTAATGGTGAATATCTTTAGGTTTGAAAAAGAAAATAGCTGAAACCTTTGACCAAACAACCCCAGACCAAATAGAGAGCTGCTCAGCTGTGTTCACTATTTATGTACCGTAAAGGAAGAGTTTTACATGGATTCCAATCCTTCTGACAAGAAAGAGCGCTTGGTACAACTGGGCCTTAAAGCAGACCTCTAAGCAATGAGGGAAGTCCTCGGACTTTAAATAACCCCAATTTTAGTCCCCCACCTCCCAAACAATTGGGAACACTAATATCCACCAGAAGCAGTCATCTATACCCCCGGGCATCAGAAAAGCAGACTCTGCAATCAGTTTGGTGGGGGCAGTGGGGGTAAACTATATGTCTGGTATAGGTCTCTTCCTGTCATGTGATCCGCAACAGGCCTAAAATAGAGGCTGTGAAGCTCAGCAGGGCCGATACCAGGACATTCTATTCTTATGGAGTGACATTTGCCTGACATTTCTACGAGATAAATTTCTTGAATCCATCTTAAAACTCTCTTACTCACGATACAGCCACATATTGCTGACAATCATTCAGGTTTATGGATTACAAATGTGGGTGCAATTTTTGTCAGTAAAGGTGCCGCGCAAGGCAGTGTAGGTGTCCTTATCGAGGCAGATTACCAAATGCTATTTCTCATCCTCATTGAAGGAGTGACACTGTGTTTATCTTCATAAGGCGCAATGACCGGGCATGAGAGTCTTCTATCTTTCAGCATCACATAACGACAGGTAATATCCAGAGTTATTTTCCTCCTGACCTGGCGCCGGCTGCCTTAATCTACCCTCTGATGGTATCCACTTGGATGTATGGTGGATATAATAAGCGCTTCTCTCCACTTGCCTGCATGTTTTTTTCCATTCTTGTTGCTGGAAAGACATTGAGCTGGTCAGCCAGGCGTAGCAGTACAGAGGAGAATCTTCTAAGCAATGTCTTGGTAAAGCTGGCCTAAAGGAAATCACTAACACAAATGCTTCTCCAAAGCCCTATTGTTTTTCTTGTGTCTGAACTTCCCATCTCACATCACATTCATGATCCTATCTAGCTTCAGCATGATTAAGGTGTTGGGGATTTGCTTTTTCTCTAACTGCTGATCCTGTTTTCCTTTCCACATTTACAGATGTGAAAAAAGAGGTGATAAACTAGAGCAGTGGTTCTCAACCTTTCTAATGCCGTGACCCCGCAATACAGTTCCTCAGGTTGCAGTGACCCCAAACCAAAAAATAATTTTGTTGGCTACTTCAAAACTGTAATTTTGCTACAGTTATGATTCGGAATGTAAATACCTGAAATGCATTATGTATTCTCATTGCTACAAATCAAACATAATTTAAACATTACTTATAGTATAAGACCGATGTAGTTTACACTGTGTAAATGTATGGTGCTTTGTGTAAGTGTAAGCTGCTTTGTGTACTTTGTTTTGATTACACACAAAGCACCTTACACAGTATTGTGTGTATGGAGTGTACACTGTTTTTACATTATTAACCTTCTTTACACCAGCAGGCTGTCTCGCAGGCTCTCTTGCCTCTCCGCCTCCTAGGCTTCTGTCCTCCAGCGCTTGCTGCGTCTGCCCACTGATGACGTCAGCAAGCGCCGGACACACTCTATTTCCTCTAAAGGCGCGCTAAAAAAGAAAGTGTTTTATGACAATTGTTTAAAAAAAACCAAAATAGGTAATATAATAATTAATAATATAAATTTCTATTCCAGCGCAGGGAGCCTAAAAAGGCTGTGTCAGTCCAGCCACATGTAACAATGCAAAAGGACTATGTAAATACATAGAACAGGCTCCGCAGGAGATCAGGGGTTAAATAGTTCTCTCTGTAACTTCACCAGCAGTGCTCCTATCAGATCACAGTGCAGCCCAGCCACCAGAATCAAGTTGCACATACCAGATTTCCACTTTATAGTAAGCCCATTCAAGATAACTCAGCTCCAAATAAAAACAATGATCAACTGTCGTTGTCTCCCGGACACACGTAATGCGCCCCTTAGGCCCCGGATGGATGATGCAATCATGTCTGTGCATGCGCGCAGGCATTCAGTTTGGAACGCGCATCCATAACGGCGTGCGTTCCAGCTGAATAGCGCTGCTGCAGACGGTAGCGCGACTTCTCAGCGGCTAAAGCCATCGGAAATATGTATTTTCCGATGGCTTTAGGCGACCCCTGTGTTTTGGTCGTTCGACCCCCGCTGGGGTCAAAATAAAATGTAAAAAACAGCCCTACATCTATTAGCATGCCTACATCTATTAGGGGAAGTCAAACCGTTCGTAAGAGTCTTCCTCCAGAAGACTAAACCACCCTCACTCACTCCCCTTGCCTTTCTGCCAGCTTAATAGGGTCCTATACTATAACCTTATGTTTATGGTGGAAGCGCTCCTTTTTACTAGGGGGGCATGCCAATTGGTGATGACTCCTGCACATCAAGCCCAGTCCCTGGAGCCCAGATGTTTACCTCATCCTGGATCTACCAGCAGATGATTGTGACCACCAACAGGAATCGCTAATTTATTTACTATGCCACCTGGAGATAGTGATTGGTCCCCCATAGTCATAGGGGCAGGTCCCACAAGAAGAGCAAGGAAGGGGTAAGCACTAGGGCCCTGGGGGGGCAAGTTGTCAATGCACTAATCAGGATGGCCCTCTAGCCAGGAGAAGTTCCTTCCTGACATATCTCCCTGGCTCTGCTCCCTGGCACCTAGCATCGCAATATCAAGTACTGCACGGGTGAGAAGTGGCATTGCAAGGTACATATAAACTTTGTTTCTTGGTCTCTTTGCCCCATCCAATCCTGTCCCACTACCCCAGTTCAGCCACATTCATTCCTGTTCCCCCAGCTTTGCCCCATCCATCCCACCCCATCCATTCCTGCCCCCCCCCCAGCTCTTCCCCATCCATCGCAGCCTTTTTTAGTTTTGCCTGTGGAATCTACAGCCCCCTTCTCCAGTGCGCGGATTTCTAATTATCTCCCCCCCCCCCGTGACAGCCCCCTTCCGGACCTTTACCTCTCACCAGATGCCTGTATATGGACCTTTACAAGAAGTTGTTGAGTACCCCTGGGCTAGAGTATCATAATAATGGACACAGGTGTATAGTCATTGACCTGTGGTATGGAAACTGGGGTATCGGAGCTAAAGGGATCATTGCAGAGGACCCAGGTACTTGTGTGACTGTTGTCCTGTATTGAAGCTAGAATCTGCCAATAAGTGACCTGTTCAGCACAAATCATATATGGTTCAAAACCCCAAACATTTCAGGATAGCACAAAATCCAAAACATTTTCCCCCTTTGCTGATCCCAGGCTGCCCCCTTCCCACATCTAGGCCCCTCAGCCAACTAACAGGCCCCTGCTGCCATTAACTAGCAAAGATTTTTTTAAATAATACATGAAGAGAGGGGGCACTTTCGTGCCTAGTTACTTGGATAAATTGGTTTTGGTCCCTTCAAGAAAATTGATAGTTATACAGAAATTTTGGATAAAAGTTGGCCTGAATCAAAAAACTAAAATTATAGATTAAATTAAGCTTGTTTTTATTCTAAGTACATCGTGCTCCAATATTAATTCATATTAGGGCATATACAGTGACCAAGGTTAAGCACGGCTGAGCTGTAACTAGGTTACAACAAACATATGCTGTTAAGCAAAAGTCTTGCAAGTGTGGCTCAAATTTTTCTCTACCAGTTTCACCCTAATTACCGGCTTCCTCAGGAGATTAGTCTAGATGGTAAGTAAATTGTAACAAGCATATGGCACATTGTGAGTTTGAAGCAGTAATAGTGCTAACAATGGTGAGCAAGCAGGAGTACCTGGTATCTGTAGCAGTATCCAAATAATAATATAAATTTACATTTGTATGGTTATCATTAGCAGGATGTAGAGGCTACTGGCTGTAGGTAAGCCCAGGGTTAGAATACCTTGTTGGCCATGTAGGAGTGTATGCCTGATACTCAGACCAGGGGACTGTTGCTCAAAGGCTTGGGTATAAGGAAGCACATAGAGAGCCTCTAATGGCTAAAAGGTAAGAGGAAAGGAATATTTGAGCATTAAGGGGTTGAGGCTTATAACATACACAGCTTAAATGGTGAGCATGGTCTTGTCAACAGAATAAGGAGGATAGAAAAAAAATATGGCATGCTGGATAAAAAATAGCTGCTGATAGCAATCTGTGTGTGTGTAACAGAGACTAAGGAGCTCTCCTCCACTACCAATGTGCTATGTTTGGAAGATCACTGTGTGATGCTGCTACTGAATGAAAGTGTGGTGCAGTACTGGTAGGGTCCAGATGAGATGGTGGGCTGGAGTAGCGGTGTTCAGCTGTATAGCAGGGCTGCTGCATCTGGTGAGCGGTGCTGTTACAGAAGCGCTTCTGGGGCCAACCAACAAAGACCAGGGCACTGCTGCCGCTGACCAGTGCCAAGTCACTACTAACCAAGCACTGGAATCATTGACCAGGGCCCTCCTACGACCGAACAGGCCTGACAGTCACCAGCCGCAGGATATGCTGCCATAAACCAGGCACCCCCCCCCCCCCCCCCCGACCACAAGGCAAGCAGATTCTGTCCAAGAAAAAAGTGCATATTCTTTCCAAGAATAGTTTTCATTTAATCTAAGAACCTTGCTCTGAAGACATTTGTATTCAGCTTTTAAAAAGCTCATTTGACAAGGTTGGAGAAAGCTTTAATTCATGTCATCAGAGGTGAAAGCTCTGTTTCTTTTCTTTATTCCCCATTAGTCACACAGAAATTACCAGGATCTGGAGAAACAGATCACGGGCAGGAAATAAACACTGCAGACTATGAAATGCTGCCTATGAAAAGAAATGATTCAAAGTGGATGTTTTTGTCTATTCTGATCAACAGAAAAGCCTGTTTAGTAGGAACACCCCCTGAGGATTAGGGGGTGCTTTAGGCTGGAATGTGACCCTAAGAACAGGCCCCTTTTGGGATTGTGTCTTCCTGTACTTGGGGAGGGGCACTCAGCTCCAGTGAATTGCTGATAGCATGCGTGTTCACTCCAGGTCAACTTAAAGAGATCAGTATTCAAACAACAGTATTGTATTCATTCTAGCAAGGCAGTTCTCTATAGGACCCCTGACACTCAGGTCCCTGTCCCAACTGACTCTCTTGGTTGTTCCTTATCTGGTCCACCCTCCACCCTGGTTAGCCAGGTTTTCTCTACCTCTACACTGGGTCCTATCACTTCCCTGCATAGTGAGGATGACTCCTAGTGTCCATATTCTCTCACTACTGTCTCTGCAACAACTACTCTGTCTTAATTTCTATTTAACTATTTTAACAGGGGTGGTGGCTAATTCATGACCATGTTACACCACTTTTTACTCAAAAGGTATTTGCGGACCAGTCTCTAAAAGCTTTTATGTAAACACTCTTGGCAGTATGTAGAAATTCCATCTACAAATATTTTTTGCTCAGAGGAAAGAGAAAATGTCTGATACAAATTTTTGTGTGAACATCTTACCCTTCCAGGCCTGCATGGGTAGAGAGGGGGTATCCTTTTGTTTTTTGAGAATTTACACTGGACTTACAGGATCCGTTACTTGAGGTCAGTTGTGTATTTTCAAGGCACAGCCTTGCCTAGTTCTTGGTAAGGTTTGGCCTCTGTACCCAACGGGAAGTGTCACAGTGTGGTACACACCTGGCTTCCACATCTACACTGTTACATGGCAGCTGCCCAGCAGCGACAGCAAGCACTTCCTCCTGAGCAGCCACCTACCTCTACCCGCTTTCCTACTGCTGACCCTTGTCACCTCTAGGCCACTATAGTTGCTGACCAGTGTCCCCTATGATCACACCTGGTACCCCATCCCTTTTGTTGACCACACCATGCTCTTTGTTCCACTAACCAAGCTCTTGCATACCTCTGTACTATTCTGATGATTTTTCTCACCATCAGCTATGGCACCTGGTATGTGGAGATATGTGGCTGTATGCATTGACTGGGTTGTGAGGGACTCATTACAGAAGCTGGATCAATATCACAGTCCACATCTCTGTTAAGTTTTTGTGTCAAGAGATAATTGCACAATGTTCCATTCATTGATGGGAACTCACCTACCATTTTAAAGAATAAAAAAATTCTCTTGTGTTAATGCTACACAATAATGACACAGTTGTATCCCATTTGTGGATATTTCCAGTCAGAATGCCCATCAGGAGGAAGCATTTGAACCCCCGATCCTGCAACTTTAGCGATACCACTGTTGCTCAATGGTGTATGAACCTTGTTGAAAGAGTGAGGACAGAAAAATGAGCCAGACTTTGCAAATTTCCAGGCTTAAAGGGGGAAATGCCTGAGTATTACAGTTTTTTTTATTTTTTGGTTGGACTGCCCCTTTAAGAGGAGGGGCATCCGAATTAAATGTATGAGTTAAATTTTTTTTTTCTTTTGGGTGTAGGCCTACTAATAGAAATATAACTGTGGTAACAGTTTTGGCCATGGATCTGGTCTTATTAGACTGTGGCTGGACTACCCAGGCTTGATCTGTAGGACAGATATGTCTGGTGAGTATTTTTTTTTTTTACCGCCCACAGACTGCCTTTTAAACATCTTAGCTTTAAAAAAAAAAGCAGCTTAATGATATTTCATAAATGGGAACATTCGTGCTAAATATACTAATGATCTAATTTCACATTCAGAGGCTTCACGCTAAATGAAATATTTTTCTATATTGGCCAGCTATGTCTAACAGCAGTTTCTTCAATTATTCAGTTCCTCAACTGCCATTTAATTAATTATTTATTGAACTGCTTCCTTCTTAAAGACAACACCATATGCATATGCTTTCCAAATTCTATCTATCTTCTTTTCCCAAATAAGGTGCCTAATATTCCAGAACATATTCTGCAGGCACTTTCAGACCAGGGTCCAATCAGTATTACTGCATGGGGGATACCCCTTCAGTGCAGAGAGACATACCTAATCTCATGGAGCTCTACATTAGGAGGTGCCCAGTGGGCAGTTAGGCTAAATAGTGCTTACTACAGGAAGGAAAAGAGGATTTCACTTTAAATATAGTACTATTCAAATGATTTTGAGTGCCTCTGGGGGTTTCAAAGTGTCTGACTTTTGAGGGCTTCCCTTACTTATTCCCTTATTGATGGTCACGTAGTGGACTGCCCTCCTACTGACATTTATTCAGCTCCACAATGGTAACCTACACCCTACTTTAGTCTAGACCTTTACCACTTCTTCACTTCTATTATATTTTTTTTTTCTGAGCCATACGTGTATTTATTAACAAATACCTTGGCTGCCTCTATTTGTGCTCTCTAACTAGAGTTTACAGCAAATTACAGGTTGCCTATGTCATTACATTTAAAAGAGAAAGATATAATCAAGAGAAAAACTGAATTTTAAGTGCCATTGGCCTGAAAGTACAACCACTTGAAAAAGTAGCAAAACACAGCATGGTGAATCACTTCCATAATTATACCTGCTGACCCGAATGTCTGCAGCTCAAACCCACCACCAAATAAACTGAGGATCCAGCTGTGTGCAAGCGCTGCCCTGCATATGATTGCCGAGGTACAGGCTGCCGGCTGTTTGTTATGTATGATGGGGTGTCTGCCTCTTATTTTTCTTATATTAAAGAAAAGACAAGCAGTGAGATTAAATGCCCATCTATGGCTGGTGACTGCAAACTTGAATGGAATGTACACACACACACATATACACACACACACACATACACACACACACACACACACACACACACACACACACACACACACACACTTTACAACACAGAGAAAGCATTATTGGAAATATATAAGTCACAGGGTTAATAGACATGCTAATGATTAAATGGTTAATGATTAAAACACAAAACACGTTGATTAATTCAATATAATCATGGTTGATTAGGGTTCTTGAATGGTAGTCATACTACTATTGGGGGAGTAGAGGGGGGATCCTCTATTTTTATGCATAGTTTTATGCAAAATAGTTGTTTGCCGCACCTGTACTTGGTGTGGAGAGTATACGGATTGCCAGCAGTCATAAGGCCTACAACCCTCCTCTGAGTTTTTGCCCGGCAAAAGGTAACAAACAAGGGGCTGGTGGCCGCATCCCCTGCTACCCTTTTACAGGGAGTGTGCCCGCCCCGGCCATTCACAAATGCCTGATGCGGGCATATGCCCTGCTAAAGAGACAGTGGGGATGCGGCCGCTGCTTGCGCATGCACCGTTCGACGAACGAAGGTGAGTTTTCAGACGCCTTGGGGAGTTTCACACAGCGAGGCACCCCAATCGGTGGGAGTGAATATGCCTGCCCTGGAGTCTCATAAACTCCAGGCCGGGTTTTGTTCCACTTTAAACAAAAGGTAAGTTTCATTCAATGCCTAATTTCCTCCTTCAGCTCCACATCCAGCAGTTCATATGTTCTATTAGAAATAGCTGGATGTCTTTTCTATATTAACATGGCCCGGTTCTCAATTAAGCAGGTCCGGCAGCATTATGGAATACGGGGAGGCTGATTCATCATTAGCGGCAGGTAGCGACAGATGAGCGTCTGTAGCAGGCATTTTCAGAGCGCCCGCTAGTAGTCGCAGTGCTCGGCCGTGGGTCGCTACTTTATAGCCACTCACTCGCTGTTCAGTAATGTTGAATACATTGTGAGGAGTCGCTATTTGACCAGTACAGCGCTGTATGGGAGCACATGTTAGCGACTGCTCATAGCGACCGACTCACACCATATTCAGCAAAAAAACAGCCTCACAAATCTCTGGCGCTGAAAAATAGTTGTTTGAAGCCCAGAGCGCAGGAGGCGGTGTGTTTAAAGTCTGTTTTCAAGCATCTATCAACTAGTAACAAAGCGAAAACATATGGAATTACATTGTAACAACATTGTAACATGAACATGAACACTGTAATGTCATTTCTGAGGAAATATATAAAAAATGAAAAAAATATGAAAAAACTGCTATTTCAATGCCAGAAGAGGTCAAAGAATTATTTGTGATTTTTTGGAAAAAACAAAAAGAACAAAAACCCCGTTTAAAGAGAAGGAAAGTATCGTCCATTGAAATGTATGGCAGAGCGTCAGGTAGCGAGAGGTCATACCTGGCGCTGTGCAAGGCTGAACGCTGGCGCTGTTCGCTGAGGCTGTGAAAATGATGATTGAGACGCTACATGACGCTATCCCAGTCGCTAAACAGATTCTGCTTGATAAATGTGTAATTGCGTGCCGTGTCCGGCGTTCACCAGTCGCTACCTGTCATTAACCAGCCACTACCTGACGCTATCCCTTCTTAAATAAGGTCCTTATTTGATTAGACTATTCTAACACAAGGCCTGTTAAACATGATGACATATGGGCAGTAGGTGGGCAGGGCCAGTTTAAGGGTGTCAATAAAACAAAGCTGTACTTATATGCCCCCCAAACAATATTACCCCCTCCCTGTCTCTCTTTGTACCTGTCTCTCTAGTGTTTCTCCCCTGTCTGTCTCTCTCCTGTAACTTTCGTATTAGTGATAATCCCACACCAGTTAGACCCCATGAGCTTTGATAAAAAGTTAATTGAAAAACCATTTTTTTTCATTCCCAACTTTCTAGGAGGGTAATTCTCAGGGAGGGTATGGGTCCACTTCTTGTAAAGCTGCTCGATGCCTAAGCCCACCCCATCTATTCATAGTTGGAATGTTGCTATATGGTAGACCAACACTTTTTTGCATAAATCACAGAAAGTGCTGCGGAGCGGCCTCGTTTTATGATTTTATGATAATTAGGGATGAGCGAATCGATCCGGACGAACCCGGATTCGATCCGAATTTCAGGAAAAATTCGATTCGGATCGAATCCGAATTTCCCCGCGATTCGATCACTCGAAGTTTTCCTTTAACATCCATTCATTTACATTACAGGCATTCTAAGATGGCGGGCGGGACATGTCTGGACATGTATCCCGCGCCAGTGCAAGCTGGGGCAGTCACATGCAGCCTATCAGCAGCCAGCAAGCCCGGTGACGTCACACAGCGGTATTTAACGGCGGCCATCTTGCTTTTCCTCATTTCTCTATTGCATTCGTGACAGACAGACAGAACGCTGTGTAGCTGAGGCAGTTAGACAGGCTGGAGACAGGCTGGAGACAGGGACAGACAGGGACAGGCTGGAGACAGGCAGGAGACAGGCAGGAGACAGACAGGAGACAGACAGAAAGCCAGGGAAAGGTAGGAAAAACGGAGCTGGCTGACAGGGAGATTTTTTTTTTTTCATCCAGCCTTTGTTAGCGTTTTCAGGCTGCTTATAGTAACTAACTGTGCATATATACTGAACTGATCTTAAGTCTGCTGTGAGGCATCCCATTCTGTGACTAAAGCAGCCTCTATTTAATAGCATAATAAACATTTGCACTTATTCTCATAGAAATCAGGCCTGATAAAGACACTTTTGCTGTGCATGCTCTCTGGTTTTTGTGGCACTGGCATCCCATTCTGTGACTAAAGCAGCCTCTATTTAATAGCATAATAAACATTTGCACTTATTCTCATAGAAATCAGGCCTGATAAAGACACTTTTGCTGTGCATGCTCTCTGGTTTTTGTGGCACTGGCATCCCATTCTGTGACTAAAGCAGCCTCTATTTAATAGCACAATAAACATTTGCACTTATTCTCATAGAAATCAGGCCTGATAAAGACACTTTTGCTGTGCATGCTCTCTGGTTTTTGTGGCACTGGCATCCCATTCTGTGACTAAAGCAGCCTCTATTTAATAGCACAATAAACATTTGCACTTATTCTCATAGAAATCAGGCCTGATAAAGACACTTTTGCTGTGCATGCTCTCTGGTTTTTGTGGCACTGGCATCCCATTCTGTGACTAAAGCAGCCTCTATTTAATAGCATAATAAACATTTGCACTTATTCTCATAGAAATCAGGCCTGATAAAGACACTTTTGCTGTGCATGCTCTCTGGTTTTTGTGGCACTGGCATCCCATTCTGTGACTAAAGCAGCCTCTATTTAATAGCATAATAAACATTTGCACTTATTCTCATAGAAATCAGGCCTGATAAAGACACTTTTGCTGTGCATGCTCTCTGGTTTTTGTGGCACTGGCATCCCATTCTGTGACTAAAGCAGCCTCTATTTAATAGCATAATAAACATTTGCACTTATTCTCATAGAAATCAGGCCTGATAAAGACACTTTTGCTGTGCATGCTCTCTGGTTTTTGTGGCACTGGCATCCCATTCTGTGACTAAAGCAGCCTCTATTTAATAGCACAATAAACATTTGCACTTATTCTCATAGAAATCAGGCCTGATAAAGACACTTTTGCTGTGCATGCTCTCTGGTTTTTGTGGCACTGGCATCCCATTCTGTGACTAAAGCAGCCTCTATTTAATAGCATAATAAACATTTGCACTTATTCTCATAGAAATCAGGCCTGATAAAGACACTTTTGCTGTGCATGCTCTCTGGTTTTTGTGGCACTGGCATCCCATTCTGTGACTAAAGCAGCCTCTATTTAATAGCATAATAAACATTTGCACTTATTCTCATAGAAATCAGGCCTGATAAAGACACTTTTGCTGGCCAAAGGCCTACTGGACCCTGCCAGCTCGATTCCTGCCCGGGGCATCCCATTCTGTGACTAAAGCAGCCTCTGTTTAAGACCATATAAGCATTTGCTCTTATCATATTTGAAATTAGGCCTGATAAAGACACTTTTGCTGGGCATAGCACAACTTGTCCCTGCCAGGTGTACTTACTGCTGGTTTTTAGGGCATCCCATTCTGTGACTACACCAGCCTCTATTTAAGAACCTAACCATTTGCACCTATTCTAATTGAAATTAGGCATGATAAAGACACTTTTGCTGTGCATAGTCTTACTGCTGCCTGCCAGGTGCTCTCTGGTTTTTGGGACATCCCATTCTGTAACATACCATTAGCCTCTGCATTAACTGTAAGCTGCACAGTTATTTAAAGAAATTTGGCCTGTATGAGCCTGCTAACACACTGCTGCTGTGTGCATATATACTGATCTCAAGTCTGCTTTGGGGCATCCCATTCTGTAACATACCATTAGCCTCTGCATTAACTGTAAGCTGCACATTTATTTAAAGAAATTTGGCCTGTATGAGCCTGCTAACACACTGCTGCTGTGTGCATATATACTGATCTCAAGTCTGCTTTGGGGCATCCCATTCTGTAACATACCATTAGCCTCTGCATTAACTGTAAGCTGCACAGTTATTTAAAGAAATTTGGCCTGTATGAGCCTGCTAACACACTGCTGCTGTGTGCATATATACTGATCTCAAGTCTGCTTGGGGCATCCCATTCTGTAACATACCATTAGCCTCTGCATTAACTGTAAGCTGCACAGTTATTTAAAGAAATTTGGCCTGTATGAGCCTGCTAACACACTGCTGCTGTGTGCATATATACTGATCTCAAGTCAGCTTGGGGCATCCCATTCTGTAACATACCATTAGCCTCTGCATTAACTGTAAGCTGCACAGTTATTTAAAGAAATTTGGCCTGTATGAGCCTGCTAACACACTGCTGCTGTGTGCATATATACTGATCTCAAGTCTGCTTTGGGGCATCCCATTCTGTAACATACCATTAGCCTCTGCATTAACTGTAAGCTGCACAGTTATTTAAAGAAATTTGGCCTGTATGAGCCTGCTAACACACTGCTGCTGTGTGCATATATACTGATCTCAAGTCTGCTTGGGGCATCCCATTCTGTAACATACCATTAGCCTCTGCATTAACTGTAAGCTGCACAGTTATTTAAAGAAATTTGGCCTGTATGAGCCTGCTAACACACTGCTGCTGTGTGCATATATACTGATCTCAAGTCTGCTTGGGGCATCCCATTCTGTAACATAACATAACCTACCTACCATACTAAGCAGCTCTCTTATTTAAACTAAGCAGGCCTCTTGGAGGCTGAGTGTCCACTTTTGGGTGTGCATTTATATTCGGTTTCATATACAGTGGGGTATCCCAATTTGTAAGATAACCTACCCCAACCATGTAAACTAAATAGGCCTGTTGCAGCCTGAGTTTCTCTGCTTGCGTATGGCCTGCATTACAATCTGTCTCTTTCAATGACACTGCTGCCTGTGGTATCCCAATTTGTAAGATAACCTACCCCAACCATGTAAACTAAAGGTTACGTCCTTCCAGAAGGAAAACTTATGCCGAACACTATTTTTGTTAGGGGCATTGACCTTTGGATTGATCGGCATGAAATTAATTTTTTTTTTTCAAAGTATGGCGCTGTGAAGAAGGTCAAAATGATGTCTCATACTTGGATTATTGTTACTTTTTGTTCAGCTTGAAATATAACAGGCCACACGGGCATCCCAAGGCACATGCTATTTTAAACCTATCTGTTATACAACATAAGCGTTGATCAGGCTACTTCAGTTTGCACTTGTTTTTGACTGATTTTAATAAACCAGGCCGCAGGGCACCCCAAAGCTGCACCTTGCACCCTATCTGGTATACAACATAAGCGTTGATCAGCATCAGCTTCATTAAGCTACTTCAGTTTGCACTTCCTTTTTGACTGCTTTCATTTAACCAGGCCGCAGGGCACCCCAAAGCTGCACCTTGCACCCTACCTGTTTATACTAAATAAGCATCTACAGCCTCAGCTTTATTAAGTTATTGCATTTTGAATTGGTTTTGGTCTGCTTTAAATACACCAGGCCGCAGGGCATCCCAAACCTGCATGTTGCACCCCATCTGTTATACTAAATAAGCGTTGATCAGCATCAGCTTTATTAAGCTATTGCATTTTGCATTGGTTTTTGTACTGCTGCCAAAACACTAGCCCATATGGGCATCCCAAACCAGCACATGTCACCCTATCTGTTATACTAAATAAGCTTCTACAGGCCCTTTTTTTATTTATTTATTTTTATTTATATAGAGCTGCAATAGCTTATATTGTGAGGTTAATTTGCCATTTTGCAGCATAATATAGAGCAGCCCCTGTGTAAATCTGAGGGGCAATAGCTTATATAGTGAGGTAAATTTGCCATTTTGCTTCGTTATATAGAGCAGGCCCTGTGTAAATCTGAGGGGCAATAGCTTATATTGTGAGGTAAATTTGCCATTTTGCAGCATAATATAGAGCAGCCCCTGTGTAAATCTGAGGGGCAATAGCTTATATTGTGAGGTAAATTTGCCACTTTGCAGCATAATATAGAGCAGCCCCTGTGTAAATCTGAGGGGCAATAGCTCATATAGTGAGGTAAATTTGCCATTTTGCTTCGTTATATAGAGCAGCCCAGTTGCCATCTAAATCAACTACTGTCCGGCCAGTACAGCTTTTCCAGGGCAAACTCTGCTAGTTGCGGGCACAAGTCAAGTTTGGCTTCCCAGCAAATCCAGTGGATCTTGAAGGTGTGTTGGCATGGTCATGTCAAGGTATGACATGACCTGCTGTTTGAGGTCCAGCTCCAGGTCTTCCTGCTGCTCATGAGTAGACTCACTATGCGGGTGTAGAAAGCTACTCACTAGCGACTGAAGACTGAGGCTGCTGCTGATGGAGCTGCTGCTGCTGCTCCTTCCACCCCCCCAGCAGCCATGGCAGTGGAAGGTGATCGCAGAGGTCCCCCCGAGTCAGACCTGCGGGAGTATGGGCCATGGCGCAGATAGACATCGCCCAACTGACTACGTGGGATGTCTCTGTAGTAGGTCAGTTTGTCCTCCCTCTCAGTGGGCGTAAAAAATGCCCCCATTTTGTGCCGGAAGCGAGGGTCCAATAAGTTGGAGAGCCAGAAGTCTTCCCGCTGACAAATGGAGACAATTCTGCGCTCACTAGTACGCAAGCATGTGAGCATGCATCGTGCCATTTGTGCAAATGACTCGGAGGGACTACCTGTCTCCATCTCCACTGTAAACTGCCACGGTGTGTCTGGGTCCTCTGTCTCACCTTACTCACAACCCTCTAGCTCCTGTGGCTGCTCCTGCTCCTCCTCTTCTGTCAGATGACTAGATAAAATGGTCATTTTGTGAAACCTAAACTGTGGTTTGCTTTGCCCCACCCCCTCCTCCTCCTCCACTTCAGCCCCCACAGGCTTCATGTGGCTGTGAAATGTATGTGCCATGTCTCCAGTGCCCTGACCAGCCATGGTTTCCAACATGTGTTGTAGTACATGAAGCAGTGGAATCTCATCGTTCATCTCATAGTCCTGGCAACTGACTAATAACGTAGCTTCCTCAAAGGGCCTGAGCAAACGGTCGGTGTCACGTATGAGCTGCCAATGGTTTACATTGAATTTACACAGGTGTCCCCCTATCCGTTTGGATCATCCAGAAATCCGTGATGGCTTTTCTCTGTTCCTATAGTGCAGTGGTCCTCAACCCTGTCCTCAAGGCCCACCAACAAGTCATGTTTTTTGGATCTCCAAATAGCCAGCTCTATTGCTCTGCAGCTGCACTAATTACTCCACCTGTGCATCTTTGTGGAGATCTGCAAAACCTGGCCTGTTGGTGGGCCTTGAGGACAGGGTTGGGGACCACTGCTATAGTGGATCCTGCATATGGAGGGTGGAATTCCAACGGGTGGAAACATCGCAAATCAGACTATGGTGGGGTACACCGTTGTGACGCTGAGGCTCAATAGGGTTGTGCTTCGTGGTGTAGGAGTGCCAGAAGTGCATGCTAACTTTCTTTCCTGTTGTTCTTTCAGATGGGGGCAAGACTTAAAAACTAGACTGAACACGTGTGCCATGTGAGGACGCATGACTTTGGCTTCCTTGTCGCAGCGCAAACAAGATGTTCTTCCAAGTGTAATGCAGCAGGCTGGACTTATGGTGACGCTGTCTGAGAGGAGAAATCCCTCAGACATCAAGATTAAAAATTCCAAGAATTTTTGAGGGCTAATTATTCAGAGGCAAATGATAGCTAGTTGTTTCTGATTTAATTACAAGGTGGAAACACACCCTCAAACAAAACTTCACTTTGGCAATACTATTGCATTTGTCTATTCATAATTTTATGTATATACACTAACTAACCTACTTTTTCTCCCCAGGATGCTGCATGAAACACTGCCACATCGCTGAGTAGCTGATTTTTCCGAACAACAGTCCGCAATAATCTGCTGCTGCTGCCGCCGCCACCGCCGCAGACTCCAGGGACCCTCTTCCACTACCTCGGCTTGCAACACCTCCTCCCACGACACTCTCCTCATCACTAATTGCCGGCTACTGGAAGAAGAGGCGAGTGTCTCCTCCACTTCTTGGCTGGGCAGTAGCTGCTGAATTTTATGATTATCAGATCTTCATCAATGGATAGTGGAGCTGAACCCAAAGCATAACAGACAGACAGTTGACTGGGGGTGTCAGATGCCACTTGTGATGCAGTGGACTGCTTTTGCAGCACTTCGAGACAAAGTTGCTTCATTGGCTGACACAATGACTGGTAAATCTGTGGAACATATGGTTTACAAGCAAGAATAACCATTTGTTTTTATATGAAAAAGACCCTGGTTTATACAGACTTTTTTTTTCCAGAGACTGCCCTGCGTGGAAATGAATGGCGCTTGGATCATCCAAGCTTTCCTCCCAACAATGCCTGATGTATTCCAGTAGATTGATGACGGGGCCAGACCTACACTAAAGAAAGATGGATCGTGCAAAACAGATTTAAGGCGCTGCTCTCCAGTTACAGACATTCCTCCGCATCGGACCACAAGTAAGTATTGATAAAAAATCCTTTCCGTTACTCTTACTTTTTATTAATATTCTTCGGATAAGACGGATCAGACATGATTCCAGATTAAAAATTCCAAGAATTTTTGAGGGCTAA
This sequence comes from Gastrophryne carolinensis, assembly GCA_027917425.1. NCBI lineage: Eukaryota > Metazoa > Chordata > Amphibia > Anura > Microhylidae > Gastrophryne > Gastrophryne carolinensis. Next base: position 443,396,865 of record CM051235.1, read on the forward strand.
TTAGTCAGAGGCAATGATACCTTCTTGTTTCTGATTTAATTAAAAGGTGGAAACACACCCTCAAACAAAACTTCACTTTGGCAATACTTTTGCATTTGTTTATTCATAATTTTATGTAGATATTACTAACTAAGCTACTTTTTCTCCACATGACTCTCCACAGGGTGTGATTCATCCAATTTTTGGGCTCCTGAAGCCAACCCCAGTGTCTCTTTAAAGTAATATTTGGGCTCCTGCTGCTGCCAACTCCAGGGTGTGATTCATCAAATTTTTGGGCTCCTGAAGCCAACCCCAGTGTCTCTTTATAGTAATATTTGGGCTCCTGCTGCTGCTGCTGCCAACTTCTGCCAACTCCAGGGTGTGATTCATCCAATTTTTGGGCTCCTGAAGCCAACTCCAGTGTATATTTGGGCTCCTGCTGCTGCTGCTGCCAACTTCTGCCAACTCCAGGGTGTGATTCATCCAATTTTTGGGCTCCTGAAGCCAACTCCAGTGTATATTTGGGCTCCTGCTGCTGCTGCTGCCAACTTCTGCCAACTCCAGGGTGTGATTCATCCAATTTTTGGGCTCCTGAAGCCAACTCCAGTGTATATTTGGGCTCCTGCTGCTACTACTGTCAACTCCTGCCAACTCCAGGGTGTGATTCATCCAATTTTTGGGCTCCTGAGGCCAACTCCAGTGTATATTTGGGCTCCTGCTGCTGCTGCTGCCAACTTCTGCCAACTCCAGGGTGTGATTCATCCAATTTTTGGGCTCCTGAGGCCAACTCCAGTGTATATTTGGGCTCCTGCTGCTGCTACTGTCAACTCCTGCCAACTCCAGGGTGTGATTCATCCAATTTTTGGGCTCCTGAAGCCAACTCCAGTGTATATTTGGGCTCCTGCTGCTGCTGCTGCCAACTCCTGCCAACTCCAGGGTGTGATTCATCCAATTTTTGGGCTCCTGAAGCCAACTCCAGTGTATATTTGGGCTCCTGCTGCTGCTACTGCCAACTCCTGCCAACTCCAGGGTGTGATTCATCCAATTTTTGGGCTCCTGAGGCCAACTCCAGTGTATATTTGGGCTCCTGCTGCTGCTACTGTCAACTCCTGCCAACTCCAGGGTGTGATTCATCCAATTTTTGGGCTCCTGAAGCCAACTCCAGTGTATATTTGGGCTCCTGCTGCTGCTGCTGCTGCCAACTTCTGCCAACTCCAGGGTGTGATTCATCCAATTTTTGGGCTCCTGAAGCCAACTCCAGTGTATATTTGGGCTCCTGCTGCTGCTACTGTCAACTCCTGCCAACTCCAGGGTGTGATTCATCCAATTTTTGGGCTCCTGAAGCCAACTCCAGTGTATATTTGGGCTCCTGCTGCTGCTACTGCCAACTTCTGCCAACTCCAGGGTGTGATTCATCCAATTTTTGGGCTCCTGAAGCCAACTCCAGTGTATATTTGGGCTCCTGCTGCTACTACTGCCAACTTCTGCCAACTCCAGGGTGTGATTCATCCAATTTTTGGGCTCCTGAGGCCAACTCCAGTGTATATTTGGGCTCCTGCTGCTACTACTGCCAACTTCTGCCAACTCCAGGGTGTGATTCATCCAATTTTTGGGCTCCTGAGGCCAACTCCAGTGTATATTTGGGCTCCTGCTGCTGCTGCTGCCAACTTCTGCCAACTCCAGGGTGTGATTCATCCAATTTTTGGGCTCCTGAAGCCAACTCCAGTGTATATTTGGGCTCCTGCTGCTACTACTATCAACTCCTGCCAACTCCAGGGTGTGATTCATCCAATTTTTGGGCTCCTGAAGCCAACTCCAGTGTATATTTGGGCTCCTGCTGCTGCTGCTGCCAACTTCTGCCAACTCCAGGGTGTGATTCATCCAATTTTTGGGCTCCTGAGGCCAACTCCAGTGTATATTTGGGCTCCTGCTGCTGCTGCTGCCAACTTCTGCCAACTCCAGGGTGTGATTCATCCAATTTTTGGGCTCCTGAGGCCAACTCCAGTGTATATTTGGGCTCCTGCTGCTACTACTGTCAACTCCTGCCAACTCCAGGGTGTGATTCATCCAATTTTTGGGCTCCTGAGGCCAACTCCAGTGTATATTTGGGCTCCTGCTGCTGCTGCTGCCAACTTCTGCCAACTCCAGGGTGTGATTCATCCAATTTTTGGGCTCCTGAGGCCAACTCCAGTGTATATTTGGGCTCCTGCTCCTGCTGCTGCCAACTTCTGCCAACTCCAGGGTGTGATTCATCCAATTTTTGGGCTCCTGAAGCCAACTCCAGTGTATATTTGGGCTCCTGCTGCTGCTGCCAACTTCTGCCAACTCCAGGGTGTGATTCATCCAATTTTTGGGCTCCTGAGGCCAACTCCAGTGTATATTTGGGCTCCTTCTGCCCCTCATAGTGATGCCACTTCAACTCTCTGTAATTGTGCCGCTCTGCGATTCTATTAGCGATGCCTCTGATCTGCATGTGATATTTCTTCAAAGTATTATTTAACAAACCCAGCACGCATCCTGTGCGTGTTACAGCAAGGCTGAATGGTTTACAACCCTATTGAGGCTGTAGGAGGCTCAGAAATAGCCGTTTTTAATAGCGATTCGTCGCGAATTTATTCGGGTCGAAACGATTTTTGTCGGAAAATTCGGCGAATCAGTCGAATCGAATTTTTCAAAAGTTCGCTCATCTCTAATGATAATGTCTCACTCACAGCGGGTTGATTAGCTTAACTGGGGCTCTGCCAATTGCCAATATGCTTGGATGATTGACATGGACAGTGAACCTTGTGGAAATGAAGGGTACTGAGGTGTATCTGGTACATGGTGTTAATGCTGGGTTTGACCTCATGTTGTATTTGGATTTTTTACTGGATACCATCCAAGCTAGCAGCAGGGCTGGAGGCTGCCCAGTGCTAATGAAGTCTAATGCACTTCACAGGCTCTCATTCACTCCACAGAACCCATGTACAGAAATAGAATGCTGCTCTACAACTAATGCCTAATCTACACAACTGAACTCAATTCAAGCCAATGTCAGAGACATTTAAAACTGTAAATTCATATTTAAGAAATCTAATTTAATTTTGGAAATATATCTGTGAAGTTTCTAAGGTATCCAGGTCATAGTATATATATAATAATAAATGAAGGCAACTGAAGTTTCATCCAAATAGCTTTCTTGGTTCTCGAATTATCTATATAGGAATCTCCAGAAATAAAAAAAAACCTGGGTTTAGCTACATTCTGCATTCTTGTTTTACCTTAAAATGTGTTATTAAGCTGCCTTGGTAGTAGTGTCACACAGTGTCTCTTTTTAACCTTGGCTTTTCCATTTTAAAACAAATTGTTTATTTTAAACTTCTGTTGAAACCTATCTTTGCAGGATGTAAACCTGACTTGTTGCACTGTGAAGGTTTTCTTTCATACAGGTCATAGAGTATGTACAGCAATAAATGAAGCCAGCTGGACTTGCTGTAGATGTATATTTTCTAAAAGTGGACCAAAACCCAGGATTTTGAATATCCCGGGTTTTGGACCTTTCCCTGGGGGCACCCCGATTGTGGGTGCCCCGCTGAGTGAAACCCCCCCCCCCCCCAGATTGCAACAGCCAACTCACCTTATCCCGGTCCCACGGCGCTCTGACGACCGCATCATTCGCTTCCCTGTAGCAGTGCGCATGCCCGTGCCAGTTAGGCACACTCCCTGTTAGAGGGAGGAGGAGGATGCGGCTGCTCTTAGACGCGCTGTTGGACCGGGATAAGGTGAGTTGCTGTGGCGATCTGGGGGGTTTCACACAGCGGGACACTCCTGATGGGGGTGCCCCCAGGGAAAGGAACAAAACCCAGCATAGTCAAAACTTTTGACTATCCTGGGTTTTGGTCCACTTTAAGTAAAAGGTAAGTAACTAATGATGGGTTTAGCTACAATCCCTGTTTACCCTGTAACAGCATAGACCTCATAGAGGCAATACATTGATTGCATTCGCAAGATTGAAAATATGGGGTGTTAATAAGCATCATTGGGAGAGGTATTAAACACTTTTTTTGTTTTTTTTACTGATAACAGCTAATAGTAACTGTTAATGTTAATTTCTTCTAAATTAGAATCTAATCCTTATTTGAAGCTGTCAGCGGTTTATGCTGTAACAAGCTTCTGTGGGAGGCTGTGGGATGCCATGTAAGCACAAATATGATAATAAGGTGGAGGAGGAACAGTATTAGATCTCCTGACCTCCTGGGCCCGGGTGCAGTCACACCCCTTTAGTTATGATCCTGGCTGGGGAGCTGCATCCAGAGTGTACAGCACTTCTCACACTGCACACTCTGCAACACCCCCCCCCCCCTCCCGCCTGCTACTATGGGCCCAGCAGAGCTCCTGGCAACATTAAAGTTTAAGGAGTGCCATTCACCAGGAATATTGAGGAGGGGTAACTATCCAGCTACCCAGGGCCCTGTCTAAGAACACCCCCACCACTGTGCAACCCTCACTTAGCCTTCCCTCTTCAGGTGTTTACCCACAAGCCTCATCTAGCTCCCTTCCCCTGCTGCTGACCCAGATTCCTCACCTAAACCTAAATTCCTCACCTAACCCTCCCTCCCTAGATGCTGACCCACAACCCTCACCTAACTACTCCTCCGCAACTTCTGACCCACATCCCCCACTTAGCCACTGTTGAAGAAACTGTAAAACAGACTTCCAGCTTAGTCTATGCTTGAGTGAGTTTTGCAATTTTTACTGCAGTTTACAGTTATGACAAATTATGACACTAGATGGCGCTGTCACCAATGCTTATCTGAAGTCTCTATAGTACATTCTCTGATGTGTTATAGTTTCTGTGTATTCAGTTGCTCTAAGGTACTTCCTTTTTTCCATGCCTGTGTTATCCACTATGTAAGATGACCTTCTCTTACATGTTCCAGTAAAGCCAGCTCCTGTTATACCAATAATGTCTATCTGGAGTATGACTCCGCTGCACCCAGCACTCACACTCTGTGACAGCCCCCTCCCAATGTGCTGACCTGAACCCCTCAGCTAATTTTTCTCATCACCCACTGAACTGAACGCTCCCCCTAACCCCCATCACCACCTATTGACTCGAACGTCTGCCCTAATCCCCCATATTCAGCCCCAGATACACAACCCTAACCTATCCCCCTTCCCCGGCTTCTGACCAGAACCCCTCTACACAGCTGCTGACCTGCAAATCTTACCTAACTCCCCAAGATGCTGAACCACACCTAACCTAAGACAACCCTCCACACCCATTAACCTGTACCTCTTGTCTAAACCCCATTTTAAATTGATCCAAACTCCTCATCTAACCCTTATCTTTACCCTCTGACTTGAACCCCCAGCAGAGATAAATGGTCCTGTCTTTCTCTAAATCACTGGTTCTCAACCTGCGGTGTGTGTACCCCAGGGACTATGCAGGGTATATTTGGGGTGCACCAACAACAGGGGTCTGATAGATTTATTATATTATTTTAACAGTAAAACATTGTTCCTTTTGGCTTCAAAAGTGCTATAAGGCCCGTGGCCTATTTATTTTGGTCAATTTATAACTGATCCCCTCTTTGGTGTTACTCAGTTGGAACTTCTTGTCTCTAGGGGGTTCTTGGTGTAAAACGTTGCAGGGGATGTCACCGGTGGAGCTCACCAGATCGAGTTGAGTACACCGAGCAGTGTTCCCAAATCGAGATGCCCCTGGGAGTGCTTTGACAGGGTCTAGGCTGGGTTGTACTGGGCTTTGGTCAGTTTTAAAACCTGCATATGGAAGTCATTTTCCTTTACATATTTCTTTTATTTGTTTCAAAGGCATAAATTATAAAGAGAAAAGCTGAGAAAAAAAATTCCCACCATGGTTATTAATATATGTGATCAGCGGGATATAATTTACATTGAAGTTTATTTTATCAACTAAGAATCTTGTGTACAGTTAGTTACTCAGCATTCCCTGCTGTGAAGAGAAGCTGATGGATTCCATGGCTGCAGTCATTAGATAGAACCTAGTATTACAAACACAGAGAAAAAAAACGGAGGGTGGGGGGGGGGTTAAAAACTGAAAAAAAATGGAGGGTAGGGTAGGGATGAGCAATGGTCTATGGAAAGAGGGAATGCTGTTAGTGAGGTGAAGTTTCTGTGCCTGTCACATTACGCAGTCCCCTATAGGACACTTTTCAGAAAAGGGGACAATAATACAAATATTTTGGGGTGAGTCTTTTTGAAAAAGAAAAGCAAAAATAGAAAATGAAAAAATAAAGTTTATGTATATGCTTTTTAGTGGGTCAGATGGTGACTGGTGTACATTAAAGCAGACCAATAGTCAGAAATGACTATAGGCTGCTGCTAACAGTACGCGCAAATCAGGATGCCTTGCCAGTTAAAAGTCCCCCTGGAGCCTGAAATTGGGTAAGACAGTTACCCAATGGACCTCTATTCATTTAGAGTCCCCACCTGCACCCACTCCGCTACTGTGCAGTGGCCACTGTGCAGGGATTGGGTGACTGACAATCCACTTAGACCCTGAAGCATTTACGCAGCACTGCGCCGTGTAACACAACCGTGCGCTGCAAACACTGCCTAGCCGGGCACGCTACAGCTCAAAGCGCGGGCAAGCTGAAGCCAATGTTGTGATATGGGCGCTCTCGAGCATCTTGAATGAGGCCCTCATGTGCCACCTGCACCTTTTTTAATAAATGATCCTCCACGCCTTACCAGAGATGAGCAAATCTTCCATGCTTGGCACATCGGGCTGGTAAGCATTAGGAGAGGGGGTTACATTTTTTGCTTTTGCTTTTTTGGCATGCCCTCACCCCAGAAAAGAAAAAAAACAATGCCCCCCTCCCTTATAACTTTCCATAGGGGATGCGGATAATGAGGCATTCACTGGTATGTCAGACAGGTGCCCCCCCCCCCCTACCATTTGAACTTGGGGGACTTTGGGGGACTTTGGAGAGGGATAAAAAAGCAAAAGACTACCACAAAAGTTAATTTAAATTTTGTCTTACTGTCTTTTTACTTTCTTATTAGGGGTTCAATGGAAATTGGGTGGCACTGCTCTGTCATGTTTTTACAGTCAATCATTAGTGGCTCAGCAGCCATGGTCCCGCTCCCTACCCTCCCTTTATTGGGTCACCACTACCCCCTTCAAGTGGAAGGGGCCTGAATTTTGGTTCACTTTAATAATGACACTCAAGCAAGCAAGGCAGACCCACCCTGAATGACATATGAACACCTGTTTTCAGACTCAGAAGCACCAGACAAACTAGGATCACAGTGGTAACAGGGGATGGCACCCATGGGGAACCAGTTGTGCTGCCCTGCATGTAGCTCAAAGACCTCATACTCAATTGCCATCTGGAGCCTTATGGCAGGGACACAGAACTGGCATATGTTTGGCAAACCATTTGTGGTTACTCACCAGTAAGTGTGGCTTTAGTTGTCAGGCCAGGGTTACGTGGTACTCGGAGTTCATGGTACAAATCACCAGCTAGAGTGCTGAAGACAACCAAGTAGCCATCTCCCTCAGCGTCACAGTTATCCCATTCCAACTCCAGCGTTGATGAGGCTCGCCCCATCATGCGCAGGTTCTTCGGGGCATCCAGCTCTGCATAAAAAATGAAAGCCAGCTTTAAAATAGTTCAGAGAACAGTGAATGGTTTGAAACAGAGATTTTCATATATTACACATTCAGCCCTGAAGAGATCCTCCGCAAATCTGTGGAGGATTTAGCTTCTGTCTTCATTGCACTTTATGTTATTATTTGATACCTGGCTGCAGTCAATGAAAGCTTGAAAATAACCTCTTCTGACATTGTTAATGTCAGTATATTTATTCATTTATATTAAATGATATGCAGCAGCGCTTATAGTAATAATATAGGCTCCCTAAATTCTTGCTGCCTGGGGTTTGTGCTACAGCATCATGTATGAAGTGTACAAGGAGGGTCTTATCTGGAATTCAGAAATAGAATTTCCTTTCCTAGCAAAAGAGTAGCAAGCCACCTTTGACAGATACTTATGTTAGGCTCAAAATAATGGGCTAACCACATTACGCCCTATTTAATATAAAAAGGTGAAGGGTGCCTTCTTAAGACAGTATTTTATGTGCCACATACAGGCTAACTATAATAGAATTAGCATAATTCTTAGTGAGTAGGTCGATCCATAAAAATCTCTTTGCTATGCCAAAGGCTTAGAATTTAGCTTTTAATATTTTCACAGCCATCAACTCATACTTTTAGACATGTATTTCTGGCTTTTGGACCTTGTCAGCACAAGTCTGGAAATAATGGCTGTATGGAAGCAAGCCACCTTAGAAAGGTGGGCTAAAGCATAAAGCAAACAAGAATGTGCCATGTAAATACGTTCCTAGAAATCAGTAGCAAGGATTCCTTGAGCACTCCTCCCTTCGTTTTATTTGACTTGATAAGGAAATATAGGTTTAAAACTTGACCAAATCCAGTTTCAATTCAGTTCAATTCAATTTGATCTATATTATTTTATAGTCAGCAGAGTCATTGAAGCTAAATGTATATATAGCTTGTCTTGGCTTACACACTAGCACAACCTCCTCAAGGAGACATGAACAGCTGTCATGGATCTATCACAAGCACATAAGCTTATGTATAGATGTATAGAAATGTAAAAGCATTATGTCATGTATACTTTAAGGCTTGTACTCTGTGACTGGTTACAACAGACGTATATGTTCAAAATGTTTCCTCTGCTTGACTCTCGAAAGGGACATTTCTTGAGAAGTATGGTTCCACACGTGGTGTCTGTGTGATGTTTGGTCAACAACCAATGACATAATCAAAGATGACATGGCCAAATTCCCAGACACACTCCCTGGGATTATCAATCTGTTTGAATTATTCTATGAATTCTATAGACCAGACAAAATACTCACCTTTCCACATTGCCTTGTTCCTGGTAGCTACAAAGTCACGTGTTAACTGTGAACTTTATTGTCCAGCGGCAGTTACGTGGGACACATAGGCGGAGCTAATGCAACAAATGACTTTGTACTCTGTGCTTTTAAAAACTGCTAAATCCCACGACCAGGGACGCGGAGTAAGGTGGCATATTGTTGGCCTAATCTGAGATCAGAGGATGAAAGACTGAGCCCAAGCTCTTCTTACTGAACTTACTGGATTATGCGTTTGTTTTTACTGGCATTTGGTAAGAGCCTTATAACTAAGGGCTATTGGTTTTTGGTTTTATTTCCTCTCTATGGTTGATTATCAAAATCATAAAAAAAAGAAAATAACCGATTATATGGTTGAGAGCGTCTGTTTTAATCCTTGGGGTTGAAAGCACGAAGCTGATTAAAGAGGACCTGAACTAAATGGTTGTACCTATGGCCTGGGCTAGAAGTGGCCTTGACCGTGATGGGGGCCATCTGGTCCTATTACCACAGGCAATTGACTACTTTGCTCCTATAACTGTAAATTGTGCTTTGTTTTGGGTAGGGTTTATATTTAAACCGGACCAACAGTCTGGCACCGTTGGAAAAGAAAGGTAGAGGCCATTTTGGAGCTTCCTCCCCCAGCATCTCATCCATGCTGCTGACATAACTGACAATGCACAGTAACAGGAAGCCCAGTAGCATATCCTGTTTGCAGGCATCCTGCAGATGCATGCACCACCATTTTGTTTTTAAAGTTTACCACAGCAGGAGTTGGAAAAAAGGTAAATGAATTTTTATGTGCAACAATCTAAATAGCCCTGGGGAGGGATGCATATGAGCACTGTTTGTTGTGTGGGTCTGGCTTTTGACTGTTGGTCCGCTTTAAAGTGGCCATCAGTAAGGGTCAGCCAACAGGATTGCCGCCGGCCATTCAGAGGACCATGTTTCGGACAAGGATTGAAGTTAAGATAAGGATTTCAGTGTGTTTTGGAGGGCATTGCGTGGGGGGGGGTCCAGCTTTCTGGACCCCCCCAAGCCTGTCATGATGCGGCCCCACACCCATTAGTTAAAAACTGATTGGGAACGCTTTAAAGCATCCTCTTATATCCTGAAAAATCATGCTAGGGCTTTGAACAGTAGTCCCTGTGCAAGACGTCAGAATAGTTTGCTTTTTGGATGAGGCCATTCATTATCATTTCTAAGACGACATCCAGCATGTTTCACTCCCGCGCTCCAATAACCCGCGCTCACTGCACATAAAAGCATGAAATATTTACCAATTTACTCACCATGTACAAGTGGCAGCTTGTAAACATTACAAATGTGGATTGCGAAGTGATCTCTCTGCATCGTGTGTATTAACACGAGGAGTGTCGGAGTTGTCCGCTACTTTGGAAAAGTGTTCAGAATAGAAGATTTTTGTTTTTTTGGCTTTAAAGCTGTTTTCTTGCCTTTTAGCAACAGAAAATAACAGCAAGAGAGAACTCTGTTGAGTAATTTAAAGCTCAGCAGGACATGTAAACCCTGATGTGACAAAGAGCCTGCAGCCTAACAGCCCAACTTCAAATAGCGCCAGGATTAAAATAAGTGGATTTAAAGTCTGATGCCATTTCAGACTTGGCAACCCTGAAAAACAACCCACGTATTATGAATTTACAGACTTAGTGGTGGGTGATGCAAGGGGCAATTTGACACTGAGAATGCAGCGAATGTAACCTATCAATTAGCATTTACATTTATGCCCAAAAAGACTGCCACTGACTTCTAATTGCTACCCGTTAGATGTATTGGGCTAATCAGCCCTTAGCTTACTGCAGGACCAATGATCCCAAATCTATACTGTCCAATCCCCTGCACCCAAACCCCATCTAAGTCTCCCCAGTTCACTATCTCACTGCCTATGAATGCCTATGCATTCTGCTGGGTGTTATAGTGCTACTGTTGTTGTAATCTGTTGTACTCTGATTATCCGTTGCCGACTCTTGCCTTGTCTGACTGCTGCCTGGATTGAGCTTGTCTACTCACGTCACCTACGAACCCTTTGACCCCTGGCTTGACGCTCGACCTTTCTCCTACCTATCCCTTTGGTGCCACATATCTGAGGACTGATATCTGTTTATGACCCCAGCCAGACTGACTTCCATCCAGTTTTGTACCTTGTTTATCCGTCCTCGCTCATTTGGCATTTTTTTACTCAATTAAGATCTGGGGGCAACCGTGTGAGTGAGTTATACTTCAGACTGCAGCACAACTCTTCAGGTACAGAAAGTGGGTCTGGTCATTTCCCTTCTGCAAGGAGACCCACAGGCTTAGTCGTTTGGGTTAGCACCCACGGATGATGCCCTACAGACTGTTTCAGCCTTTATCACAGCTAGGGATGAGCGAACCGGTTCGGACGAACCGGAATTCGCTCCGAATTTCAGGGAAAATTTGATTCGGCACGAACCCGAATTTTTTTTGGTTCGTGCCGATCGAATTTTCCCTGAAATAAAAAAAAAAAAATGCCGGCATGGTGGGAGCGGGCAGGCCGGCTACGCTGTCAGCGGGCGGCGGAAGCCGGCCCGCTGACAGCGCAGCCGGCCTGCCGCTCCCACCATGCCGGCATTTTTTTAAAAAGCAAACACTTACCTGCATGGTCGGAGCGTGGAGGCCGGCGCCGCTCTCAGGCGCCCTCTGATGACGCGTCCTCTGATGACAGCTGAGAGCGGCGCCGGCCTCCACGCTCCGACAATGCATTTTTACTTTTTGCTTTTTAAAAAAATGCCGGCATGGTGGGAGCGGGCAGGCCGGCTGCGCTGTCAGCGGGCCGGCTTCCGCCGCCCGCTGACAGCGTAGCCAGCCTGCCCGCTCCCACCATGCCGGCATTTTTTTTTTCAGATGAGCGATTCGTGAAAGTTCGATTCCGGCGAACCCAAATTTCTTGGGGAAATTCGGCGAATCGCACAAATCGAACTTTCAAGGAGTTCGCTCATCTCTAATCACAGCCATGGGGGTCCTGTATGCGGATCCAGATTGGGCTTCGACTGCTGATGCTAAATTGCATCAGCAGAGGAGTACAGCTCGGAACTGAGCGATCGATTCCTGTTGGAACGATTTTTGCAGTCAATTTGGATTGAACTTTCAGAGAGTATCAAATATACTCTGGTGAACTTTCCTCCACCTGAAAACTTAGATGGTTACATACAGCTGGCCATTAAGGTAGACAGGCACCTCAGGGAATGTTGGTTGGAAAAAACTAAAGATCAGACCTGGAGTTCCTCCCACCAAGAGCCTCCCCCCATGGGCTCCTCCGCAACACTCCCACCAGCTTCAGAAGAGCCCAAGCAGCTTGACGTGACCCAGATCTCCCAGGCTGAAAAGAGATGTCCTACCCAGGGCCTGTGTCTTTATTGCGGCAATCCAGGGCATGTCACCAGGACCTGCCCAAATAAGAAATCACCGTAGGAAAACTTCAACGTGAGACATGCTCAAGGAAACTCATCTTGGTGGCCAGGTGGCAAAAAAATTAAAAAAAAAGGTTAAAGTTGTACTTCCCTGAGGTGGATTGGTGCAAATTCAATGCTTTGAAAGCACACTCCGTGGAAAAGCACTGAAACCCAAGCAACGTAAAGAGTTTCTTTCATTGTAAACCTTCCCCCGCCCTGCCTTGCCTCAGTGCCAGAGGAAGGTGTGCAGAGAAGGGGATTTACCTGGTGACTGGACTTCAACTTTAATACCAGATATGTGTGTGTGGAAAAAAAGGGGAAGTTGCACTAAAATTAGGAGGCAACCTGGTCCACAGACACTGAACTAACCTAGCCATCCCTCTATCCATATCCACAATTACACTATCAATTACACTATCAGTGGGCAGTAAACCATGCTTGGAGTAATTCTAACCGTTGCCTAGCAGTGCTTCATCGTGCAGGGACAGAAAACAGCTCCACACCTGTAGGGTAGCTGTTTTCTGGTCACCAGTCATACAGATCTCCATGACAAAAAGGTGATTATTTATTAAAGCAAAACTCCAGGTAAAAATTATTGAAGGCCCAGCAACCTCTGTATTTGGCGGGCATCCTGATTTGGGATACATAGAAAAAAAGCAATGGTGACATCACTGGCGGCATCTGCTTTTGCAGCCCACATGACTGCTGGCAGCCAATATAGTTCATTGGCCGAACATGCTAGTAATGACCAGGTAACTTGTATGATTGCTGGTGATCACTTTGGTATCCCCACTTGGGGATACCAGATTTTTTTTTTTATTACTCTTGGTGGCGCATCCAAAACTGGTGCTAGCGCTAAGGGACGTCCAGCTAGTTTTTGACTGGAGATCTGCTTTAAATTCATGACTTATATAGCAGCAGAAGTAAATGATAAACCACCAAAGCATGGAGCTCTTATTTTTATAATGTCCTCATCAGTCCCCAAAAAGGGGCTAATAAACCACCATAACAATATTTTCAATTCAGAGATATCAATACCACCATCAATACCGATACCACCGATACCGTGTGCACTCACCAGATATTAAAAATTGTCAAGGTGTTTGTCCTCCAACCACATAATCAGCATATGGATTCAATATTAATTAAAATTCCACATATAAATCTTCTTCCACTTATGCAAAGAGAAACAGCTCACTTCTCCTATAGTTTTTACTCTCCCATATGGAGGAGGCAAAGTAAAAACATGAAGGAGACCAAAGTATAATCTAGTAAATTGTTAAATGCTAATTAAGTGTTCTTGCATGGCAAGATCACTTATTGTTCTCTCTATTATTCTTATTCTTATTATAGCCATATTTTGCACTGTAACTTCTCCCACAGTTTTTACACTACATAGACCATAATATACATGCGGATCGTTCCCGAATGGTGTGCTATTACTTTGTGGAACGTTTCGCCAAACGGTTTCCGAAATATTGGCGTTTTTCTGCCGCAATTTTCCCATAGGAATGAATGGGAGGAATGTTCAAAACTAGAGTGGGAGATGAGTGTGAAGTGAAAAATCAGGACATGATTTCTAAACTGCGACCTCTCCCTCATTTTTAAGCCCACCTACACAAATCTTAAATCCAAACGTTCACCTATCCCTGCTGCCACTAAAAATGGCCAAGGCTAAGCCATAGCCCTAACAGTTTTCACAATATGTGATATTTTGTTTGCAACTCACACCTCCCATTGACATTCATTTAAACTCCACTCTAGACACCACAAATTTGAATGGCAATTTCTAAACTGCGACTGTGCCTTCATTGTTAATATTTCAGAAACACATTGTAGGCCTGGCTCTTGTGATTCTTACAGTATAAAGCTCTTTGCTGTAGGATGTATACTTTTGAAGCTACAGCCATTTGAATATGGCAACCACCAGTGAAATAGAAATGTGTTTTAAAGTGCATTCTCTGGCTACCTCAGAATGAGTTGCCATAGCAACATAGCTGCAGCCTGGCTCGTTACATTCATTTTACAGCTGCTCCGCCCACACAGCCAGTCTCAGGAAAACTCCCCATGAAAACATGTTATGGAAAACAGGTTAGACAAATGACATAACCAGTCATTTAGCAAGATATAAATACTTCATAATTTAATGCCTACTATCTTTACTCACTCCAAACAATCCATATAGTTACTCTGCCCAGTCAAACCTTTCCACAGTTACTCCAGCCACTCCAACCACACAACAGTTACTCAAGTCACTCCACCAAGTTACTCCGCCCACTCCAGTTGTAGAGAACTGGTGGAGGCAAGAACACTTCACACAATTTCCCCAGAAATTGCACTTTGTCTAGTTTAATAATGCACTTACCAAACATCCACTTGAATAAAACTCTAATCCATAAAACTGCAATAATCTTCTAGTATCTCAAAACTCCCTGTGGCCAAGAAGTGGAGGGAGATATATGGTTACCCGGCCTAAAGAAAAATGTATGTAAAGTAGTGGCTGTTTAGTAGTGTGGATGGGTTTTGTACTTTGTATTACGTACCTCCCATGGGGAGAGCAGCAGCATTTTCATTGCAGGTGGCAGGCTCCCCTGCACCAGGAACATGCCCGTTCGCATGGAGACGGCCAGTGCTAGCGCACTGCAGGTTGTTCACTCAAGGGCGCATTTATTCATTCAGGGCCAGTGAGCCCTGCAAATAAAAGGAACGCCACCAGGACAAAAAATCAGGCAGCAGCGGAGGCACCTACTAGAACACCTAAGCCAATCTCTTAGGGCTAATTTGGGGAGTTCTGGCCCTATATGGAAGAATCCTGACCAGCACCCTTTGTCTGCTTGTTTTCCCACGTGTATGACCTGGCTCAGCCTTGGACTTTGATCTCTCGAATTAACTCCATGTCTGCCTGCTTTTCCACGTGTACGACCCGGCTCACCTTTGGACTTTGTTCTCTCGGATTAACCTATTGTCTGCCTGGTTTCCACATGTATGACCTCGGCCTTCCTCGTCGTCTGCCTCTTTCCATGGTCCTGCAACCACTGCTGTCCGCACCGACCCTTGTCTTCCCAGGGAGCAACCTGGGACTACCCATACATCAAACCTATCTCCCTTGCGGGAAGCTCTAGAGAAGACCAAGGTGGACCTTAGATTTCATTCCTGCAGGGTTGAACTTGGGTACTGTGCAGTAGACTCTGTGTGCCAACCTCAGCAGTGGAAACCAGGATTCCCTGCCATCAGTGTTCTTACTGGGATGGAAAACCTGTGATACTCAGACTTTATACAGATTTTGCTTTAAATATATAAACTCAAAAAAACAAAATAATAACAGGTAAGATATTATCATGCGACCAAGATAATATCATGCATTTAAAGAGGCATGGAATCATGAGACAGAGATTGCATCTCTGGGCACCTGTTCATAGAAAGGATGCCCTGATATTGGAAAGGGTGCAGAGGAGAGCCACCAAAATAATAAGAGGAATGAAGGATCTTAGTTATGAAGTTATTAAGGATACGGGATTTAAATTGTTTCTTGAGAGCAAACCTCTGAGGGGGGGACATGATTAATGTGTATGAATATATGAATGGCCAATATGGGGAAGATAAGGGGGCATTCCCTCCATCTGGAAAAAAAAAAGATTCAATCTCCGGAAGTGACAATCATTTTTACCATGAGAACTATAAATCTGTAGAATAGCCTCCCACAGAAGCTTGCCACAGCATTAACAGCTGACAGCTTCAAAAAATGGATTAGCAGAAATAAACATTAACAGCTACTATTAGATGTTATCAGTCAAAAATAAAAATTAAAAAAAATAACTTTCCCCAACCGTGTCCCTTGGTTGAACTAAATGAACATATGTCTTTTTTCAATTGTAATAACTATGTAACTATGTAAGACTGCTGGCCAACAGCACTCAACTTAAAGGAGCAGTATCGCGAAATTTGCATTAAAAAATATAAATAATTAAATAGCCACACAATAGCTTCTAACATGTGTATAAATAATGTGGGGATAGAAAAAGGAAAAAATATCTGCCTTACTTTTAAATTGTATAATGACAATGGCTCAGTCCATTTGCTGAATAAGGGGATCTGCTGGGTTGTATTTAGTGAGCTGCTTCATTTAGCCCACTGGTCTCCTAGCAACACTTTACCTCAAAGGCTGACACTGTAATCAGTGGTAACGGCTGTGTGTGTGAGGTGCTGCTTTTGTTATGAGACCAGGTGACTCAAATGTGTAAAATCTATACAAAATAAACTAAACTGACTGAAAATGACTGAAATTCTTCTTTGAATAACTGTGCAGGAAAATCTAAAGGTATTAAAGTGGAACAAAACCCTGAGTGGCTGACCCTGAAGTATATAAGACCCGGCCATTGACCTTCCCCCTTGGGCATCCTAAATCGGGATGCCCCACTGTGTGAAACGACCCCTGGATAACCACAGATCCCCCCATTTTTCTGGCGTGCTCACGCAGATAGTCATTTAGACAGGCCGGGCGGCCAGGAAGGTTACTGCTTAGGCTCCCCATCTGTGTGCAAACAGAGCTGATTGGATGAGAGCCTGCGCATGTGCTGTGGGACAGGGAAAGGTACGTTTTCACAGGCGAACTTGGGGATTTCACATATCGGGGCATCCCAAGTTGGGATGCCCCTAGGGGCACAAAACAAAACTCCAGATAGTGAAAATCCTGGGTTGGGCTTTGCTCAAAACACACAAAGCTGAAAGAAAGATCATATGTAAAAATGTGTTGAGAAAAGAGAGAGAAAATGGTAAACTGAAAGATTCTGCAGCAGAGCCAACATGAAGGGAAAACTGTCAAAGTCAGCTAAATGACTTCTAGAGCTTTTCTCTCTGTGTTAGATATATGAGTTCTGGCCAGGCAATGTTGCAATGTTGTTATCTTATGCTGGACGGCTGCCAGCACTGAACAGCTGATACTTTGTTACATTGTTTCCCCCTCTCCTCAGCGTGGAACAGGCCAGAGTGTCGGGCCGACACTCAGCAGACATAAACATGAGCTATTAGTCTCCAGCTGCACAACACAGACATAATTTTTTTCTACATTTGTAATTCTTACTCCAACACTTACCTACATTCAAAGTACCATTTAAATATAAGTCACCAAGAAAAATTCGCGATACTGCTCCTTTAAGGAAAAAAAGGAAGTATTACCTTACTTAACATGTTTCAGTTCCCCCCTGGTAAAATCGAACTATTGAGTTTGCCATCTTGCGCGACTGCATCGCTGTACTTTCCTGAACTGCGCCTGCTTCAATACTAGGGCATCTGCACCCAGAAAAAAGGCTCCTGCAGTCTGCGCGGTCATACTTCACAGGCAGGGGGAACCAGTATCCATCTCATCCAGCAGTTACTCAATGTGCTCCTGGTCTGCAGTGCACAGACTCATGAAAAGCTTAAACTCATAAACCAGAAGTGTGGCATCCGCTATCTACCTGGAAATGTGGTATGTAGCAAACATTATCTAAAAAGAGGGCCTAAATCATGCAAGTGTGCGCTACGGACCACCTTATGAACTAGCATTGTATAATATTATCTATAATATATAGATCACCTATATATTAAGGCCCGGACGCCAGATGCAGCCCTCCAATCCTTTTTATGTGGCCTTCTCACAGGTACAAGCGACCCCTTCTAGCTGGCCTGGTCACTCCAAGGATTCTGATACCGCCAGCACGTCCTTGCACCTGTGTGTTGTCCTGCCGAGTGATGCACTGGTCCACTGTGGAGTACAGTACTACCTCTAATGCCAGGCACAGTGCCTATAAAATGGCTGGCATGCCTTTTTTAAGCTTTGGGGGAAGACAAGAGTAGTTTCTGCAACTGTTCTCTCTCACGTCAAAAGAGTAGTGGTCCTAACCCACCAAACTAACGCTACATCTTCTGCAGGGGTTCATTCTAGCTATTGCAAAGTGGGGTGGTAAAAAATTATTGGCACACCATCCTGAGCAAAATAATTCTGCATCTGTGCTTGGCAAAATAATTATACATTTGCATCTGTTCGGGATAAATTAATTCAACATCTACATCTGTCCTGCGCAAAATAATTCTGTGGCTGATTAAGAGTCTGCATCTGTCCTGGGTAAAATAATTCAACATCTACATCTGTTCGGGGCAAAAAAACGTTATGCCCATCCTGGGAAAACAGGGAGTGTGCCCGCTCTGGCCATTCACAAATGCCTAGCGCAGACACACACCCAGCTAAAAGGGATAGCAGGGCCACAGCCGCTATTCGCGCATGCACTGTTAGACTCCAGGGTGGGTTTTGGTCAACCTTAACCAGCCCTTTAAAGATGACCAGGATGCTGATGAGGCCCTTGGTGAAAATGAGTTTGGCACCCCTGTATTAGATAATACTTTTAGCAATGCTTTTTACTATGTTGATATTACATTTAAACAATATTTTTTTTTGCTACAATAGTTGTCCATACATAATGATTTTTAGGTGATCTATTGTGCACACTTGGGCGATTTGCAGACCGGGAGCACATTGAGTTACTTCTGGATGTAGATACTACTGGATGAGGCGGATACAGGTACCCCGCCCCTGCACTGTATGACCTTGCAGACTGTGGGGGCCTTCTTCTGGCTTCAGACACCCTAATATTGTTGCAGATGCAGTTCAGAAAGTATAGAGATGCATGCACACAATGGATCGATTTTTCACAGGGGGCACTGAAACATGAAAAGCCCCTGAGTAAGGTAATACTTCCTTTTTATTCCTTATTGATACAAGTTCTGTGGTGTTGTCCAGCAGTCTGGATTATGGATTATGCTTTTAATTAAATTGAAGTGCATTTCTTATTAAATTAGCCTTTAACCATTTACTGGATAACACTTTGGTCTCCTTCATGTTTCCTTCATGAGTCCTCCATATGGGAAAGTGACAACTGTAGGAGGAGTGAACTGTTTCTCTTTGCATAGGTGAAAGAGGATTTATGTTATCTGTGGAATTTGTGCCAATATTGGATCCATATGCTGATTACAGTGTGGTTGGAGGACTAGAAAAGATCTATACACCTTGACAATTTTTAATATCTTTTGAGTGCACACCATATTGGGGTGTTAGTGGTGGCATTGAATTTAAAATATTGTTATGGTAGTTTATTAACCCCTTTGGGACTAATGTAGACATTGTGAAAATATGAGCTCCATGCATGTTGTCCAGTTGTTTTTTTTACTACAGATTCTTTTAGCATTTTTTTGAGCTGTTTTGTTTGTTTGTAAAGCGACGTTTCTGTTTATAATTATTTTTTCCAGTGCAGTATATGTTTTGTGTTTTACAGCAGAAGCAAATGGATTGTGGTCCTTACTGACCTGGATACCTGGACTTGCTGCTCTGATACTAGAGAGGGTTTAGGTCCAATTTAATTAGTATTTTAAATTAAACAGAATGGATACCTGTGAAAAAGACAGCACTGACAGGATCGCTGCGTGTTTCTCCTTGAATGCCGCATAAAGACACCTCATACTGTGATCCAGGCCGGAGGACTTGCATGGAGTACTGACTCAGAGGGGGCTGTAGACGGAAAGTGGTTCTCTCCGCCTCTACATTTATTGGTCCGTACTGTAGTTGGATAAAATCCAGCTTGGCTCTTGGTGGTGTCCATTCAACAAAGGCTACCGTGTCAGATACATCTCGGACTATGATGTTGGAGGGGCCATCAATAACTGGGAACAGAAGGAAACCATAATAAATGTTAGTCATCAATGTGTACTGTCTTTCCTAGTTCAGAGTATCAGTGTCCTTGATCAGGCCTTCAGACACTTCTATATACTGTATGTGGACATAGATTCATTACTGTAGAGGTAAGCCAACATGCTTCGACCCTACCTCGTACTTCCTTTGCTGACCAATGTCCTTATTGCACTGCCAGCATAAATCTTGCTCATATATTCAGCTATATGTTGCTGAATTAATCTTTTCACTCTGTTATCTCAGGCGGCAATGAATTTAGGACACACAGGAAGGTTTGTCAGCACACCTTTAACTTATATAGATGAGATAGCCTTGGCAATAGTTCAGCAGCCTGGCTGTGGTCAGCTTTTTGTCTCCACATTTATATTATTTGCTGCAGGGCCTCCATTGCTATTTGGCAGATTACAAATCTGTTTAGGATAAGCATAGGCAGTCCAGATATATCCCTGAGATTGAAAGATGAAAAACTGCCCCAGACCATTGTGTTGATGGCTGATTGCATATTGGTAGCCAACCACTTTCTATCCTAATGCATTTTTCATTGATCTCTCTTTTTTCTTATCAATAAAGTGAGGGAGGAGGTAATGTACACAAACACACACTTCAAACTGGATGGTTTCCTTTACCTACAGTAAGTAGCCGGAGCTGTGTTGCCCAACATGTAGCTGATTGGACACTCAAACATCTATTTACATTATCTCAAGTCAGAGGACTGGAGAAAACCGCAGCCCAAAATGGTATTCTCCCCCTTTCTAGAGAACTGTTTGATATCTTAGAACCTTAGAATATTTACAGAGCTTCATGCAAATTGTGGGCTTGGCTTGGTCAAGTTTCCGTGTTTCTTTTTTTGGACAGGGAGGAAACCTGGAGTGGGGTTGAGGGCTGCTATCGATGGTGCATTCATAGTGTCCAAAAAAGACCAAATCAGACCACAGCTCTTTAAATATATGTGTACTTGTCTTGTGGTATTTTGTAAATGTGTAATGTATTTTTTTTTTGGGGGGGGGGTGCTAAACCTGGTGCTAACCTGTTGGTAATAAAGAACAGCTGAAGCGATGAGGAGATATGCAGAAGCAGTAGAGGATCCTCCACAAGACACACAGCAGGTTAACATTGCAGGATACAATGGATAAGCAAGGGAAGGGAGCAGCGAAAGAAGTTCCCCCACGTGCACTGGAAGCTGGACATGGTGAATAGAGTAGCAGTTTGGGAAGTGATTCAGGCTCCACTTTAAGGCTGTATATGGAAGTTGCAGCAGCACAGCTCCTGGCAGCTAGCTGTGTGTGAAGTTCTCCTCCTGCAAACAGGCAGTCTCTCCTATATATGGATATGTACGCCACTAGTTAAAGGGACTAAGAAACTTTTCTATAAACCCTAGAAAAAGGCTGTCCATCTTTTTTCCCCCCACAACAGCTTCAGGGCGGTCCAGACGTCAGATCCTAAGACTGGTTATAGCATACTGTAGTATGCTGCATTTGTAATTTTTTTTCTTTTCAAAGCATAGACTGCCTCTCTCTACTATCATGCCTCATAATTATTTTAATGCCACTTTAGCCAGGAGGATACGGCACATGCAGCATGTGGCCTGCTTGGGTTTCGCTCAATGTTATTATGCAGTGTTTCTTGTCCCAAGTCCCTGTCCCGGTACATGCTAACTTCCTTCCTTTATGCCCAGAGGAAACAGTGTAAAATGTGCCATCTAAATGCATCTCAAAAAATCTCATATATGTAAATACCTTTTATTTTAAACCAAGCCGCTACTTTACTCCCATTCCTGAACATAGCTGAACTGGGAAGGGCATATTATGACACAGCTTTCAGAGTCTTGAGCATGCTCTTCTGTAGTCAGAGCTTGTATATCATTGGTGCACAGACTTTTTTAGTCTAAGAGCCGCATTGTCTTATTGACTACTTCCAGGGGCCGCAATAAAATGTAAGCTGCGGAAATGCAGTTTATGCTACTTTCAACCTCAAAGCATTGCATATGCATTAAAGCAGACTAGATCTGTCCACTCCCTTCCCCCAGGGCATCTCCAACTGGGATGCCCTGCTTTGACCCCCCCCCCCCCCCGTTCGGACGAAATTCTTACCTTTTCCCCAAGCCTACTTCGCATGCATGGCCAGCATCACTCGCATCCCTTTTCGCTGTGTGTGGCCACGCCTATCACAACTGAATGGCTGTGTGTGGCCACGCCCATCGCAACTGAATGGCTGTGCATAGCCATGCACAGCCAAAGAGAGAAAGTGATGCTGTGAGCTGCCGTTGTGTACGACTCCATTCGGTTTCTCTAGCCACACATTAATATGTACAGCTGGAGAAGCTGATGGGAAGAGCAGCCGCGTCTGAGCCGTGGGCTAGCGGAGAGGTGAGTAGATTCGGATTCTCACATAGTGGGGCACCCCCAAACCGGGGGTGACTCAGGGCAAAGCACCAAGGACCCGGGATAGTGAAAATCCTGGGTTTTGGTCCACTTTAATGTATATGGCAAAGGTGAACAGATTTGAGGTGGGAAGAGGTGGGGTGAACACAAGTGGGAAGTGGTGAGCAAAGGTAGGCAGAGGTTAGAAAGGAAGAGGTGAGGTGGGCAGATGTGGGTAAGCCAGGAAAAGTGGGGCTGTTAGCAGAGGTGGCAAAGATGAGCTGGGCAGAGGTATGGTGGGCAGAGGTGAGTTGGGCAGAGAAATGGTAAGATCAGTGAGCAAATAAGACAAGTTCATTTCATTCAACTCACTAGGGGTGCTGGGGCCCACAAATAATGGCTTTGCGGACTGCATGCTGGCACCGAAATCCCTGTTGTGTCATTATAATGGAAATCATCTCACAAGGCCAAGGTAGAGTGGCAAAGCTGAACTCCAGGCATCCTTTTTCTTTTTCAAAAAAGTACAAAACCTCCATGTCATGTGTTTTTGCCGTCTGTAATCCCCCCCCCCCCCCCCCCCCCCACAGAAACACATTAAGAAGATTTTCAGCAACCTTACTGCTTCTCTGTCATCATTAAAGTCAGAATAAACTGGTGGCACCATGAGCAATATAGGAAAACCTCTGGGCTGCTGGCAATGGAACCTTATGCTCCATGCTGGCCACTACCTGTCAGTTCTAGTGACTTGCGTGGCATTTTTCTGTCACTATTCCTGTCTGCAGTGTCCCTCTATGATTCACAGACAGTAACATGATAGAATGTCAACTCATTTGCCTTCATTCACAGTATTAAGACAGGTTGTAAGTGTAACACATAGATTTCAGACACCAGTTAGAAAGCCACCTTTGGTTGGTTGACCACCCTTCTTACCAGTTGATACGCTGCCCGATGTCGGGGGACTTCTCGCTTGGTCCTTCAATGAAATGATGGAGATGGTGTACTCCTCCCCTGGCTTCAACCCCGTCTGGTTGTAAGATGTTACACTGCTGGGCAGCTGAACAGTAAGCCCTCCCTCATTATTCTGTGATTGAAAGAAAGTTACATGATTAGGATTATTTAAAGATAATCTTATTTAAAGGGATTGTCTAGGCAACAAAATGAAAAAAAAAAAAAACTTTACCCACCTTTTGCCCCTGCATCCTCCCTGCAGCTCTTTTGACCTTTTACTTACCGATGTCGGCGAACGACCGGCCCCATCCTCCAGCACCAGTGGCCTCTATCGAGCCTTGTTTATGTCCCTAACACGTCTGCCCTTTCATTGCAATTAAGGGGGCGTGCCAAGTCCCGTTTGGCAAAACCCTTCCTTGGTACACCCCTCCATTGTAATAAATGTAGTCAGCATGTTAGGGTGCATGAAACCATCTTGATTGATGCCACCATGTCTGCCTATTGCCCAAAGATGCAGGAGAAGTTGTGGGGGAAAACAATGAGTATAGACTTGTTTTGTTGTCTGGACAGGGACATGAAGCAAAATGCTATCATTATGCATGTATTAACTTTATAAACTATATTTAACTAAGAAATAAAATGAATTGAATATGTGACATGCCACATATCTCTGCTACTTAGAACATGGCAACAAAACTCTTAAAGCATAATATTAAATATCTAATACATTTGTATTCAACACCATGAAGGCTTGCTCAGAGATTTTTATCTGAATTTTTACACACACACATATATACATATATATATATATATATATGGAAGGTTCAATTGAAACGGAAAAAGGGTTACATTTGTTGGAGATACAATACTTTGCAAAAGCTTCTGCTTGTCTCTTAGTGTGATTTTGGGACTTTTGCTGGATTGAGTACAGTTTACAGTTATGACAAATTCTGATAGTAGATGCTGCTGTTGTCAATGCTTAACTGTAATCTCTCTATGGATATTTCTGCTGCGTTGTATTTCCTGTATATTCAGCTCTATCACTTTGCTTTCCTGTCTGTGTTAGCCACCATGTAAGGTGACATTCTCTTACTGTATTCATGTTCCAGTGAAGCTGGTTCCTGTTACACCACAAAAATCTGGATTTGACTCTGCTTCACCCAGCACTCACACACTGGCTGGCAGGGAGTGCATCCTTCAATCACCAGCACTTTGCATCATTTCCTGATAAACCCTACGGAACTTTTTACTTCGGACTTAGTTTTCTCAGCCCACAAAATGAATTCAATTCTAGGGGCACTAAAACATTGAGACATGCATGGAAGAGTCAACATCTGCTGCTGAGGAGGCTCTTGCAGAGTGGGACTAGGATTTATAAAGAAATACAAAGAAGGCTGAATGAAAGATGCAGCGCTCTGACAGCCAGCATGGAGAGAGTATAAACCAGCTCAATTTACCCTGGAATGTCACTTTAAATCATCTTTCTTATTTTTGGGGGGAGTGGGGACACAGATCCTAACCAGAAGGGTTTTGCAAATGGTGTGCTTCAACTCTTACCAACTTGTCAAAAACTGCTGCTAACATTAAAAGTGATATAGCAGGACATCCAAGAGAGGCCATGGGGGATCAAAAGTAAATCCTGTGCGTTAAGCACAAACTTCAATTTAGGGTGTAGTTTGATTTAAGGGGTTAACATTGTAATCCCACATTTTAATAAAAGCACCAGTGTTAATTAATCAGAAACCTGATTATAAATCTATCCCTCGGCAGTACATGGAACACCTAGTGCTGAATCATCCATTTCATGTAACACCACATGCAAAGATTGCTCTACTTTTTGGGGAAGTGCTTTTCAGATTCTGCATAGGGTTCGATTCAGCACCAGGCTTAAAGTGGAACAAAACATCTGTTTTTTATTCTTGCCGTGATTGCTGTGCACAGGAGCATTCCTCAGCCCAGAGATGCTGGGGATGAGGACACCGCTATTTACATCGCTGTGAAAGCTGCTGGCAAGGGTGAGTTTTGCGGGGGACCCCTGGGGTTTCACTCATAACCGGGGAAAGGCCGGCGACTGATGCTGGAGTATTTTAGACTCCAAGGCTACCCACTAAGTTTTTGGTTCTGCATTAAAAGAACAATTCTATTTGAGTTTTCACCTAAGTTAAACTGACCTTTTTTTATATTTTAATAATTTTATTGAGTTTTCAAAAAAACAAAACAGAATTCTGAATATAATATTAGAATATGTATTGTATGAATTGCAGAAAAGTTAAGAGAAAAAATGGAAGCTTTTCTACTGATAATCACCTTAATACAATATTAATAATATTTTATTTTAATAGATTAGCATAGTATTAATCATAAAACAAACAAAACGGAATATATCTAGTAATTAGCCATTTAAACTGACCCTTTTTAGAGACTTAATGTGGGACACTTAGTTCAGCTGACCAGTTTACAGGGTAATAGGTGTAGGGGATGTGGTATATCCATGACCTTTTGAGAAACAAATATCTGCGGCATTCTATGCTATGCATTTCCATGTGTGAGTAGGTCTAGGCCCACCTATAAAAATAAGTTTAAAGCACTAATTGGATGTCTCTGGTTCATGAAAGATGTTGGTGATTGACCTAACCACCAGTTAATCCATACAGCCACCACCAATAAGCCTGAGCAGGGCCCCAGTTGTAAAATGACCAGATGTCCTGGATTCGGTACACAGTCTTTCTACTAATATCTGCAAAGTGGGACACACACAGCTACTTATAACTAGAGTGACCCTTTCCCATGCTCACTCCATTGATTTTTATGACTGCCTCCACCTGTGTGTTACGCCAGATTTCCAGATGTTACCTAAAACAATCCATCATGTCTCAGAAGACATAACTGAGAGCCTCATATCTCCTCATGTATTAGTGTTACACTGGCCTCTAGCAAATGGCAACACAAACTCCCTGTGTTGTATCCATCCTCTATATTTTCCATTATCGCTAATGGCTTCTGGTCAGTGAAGCATGCAGCCTATGAACACCCATTGACATCAAATCATTCACCAGAATGCCACTACTCGTTCGCAGGAGCAAACAATGGCCTGATCTATTTCATCCTTATCCATGGTTTCCCGTCAAGAGTAAAGGTGATCCTTCGCCCACACGCTTGTCACCCCATCAAATGCCATTGAACACCGCTTATAAAAAGACCCTTTTTCTTTTTGACATAAGCTCAATCATACATATCAAGCCTTTTAAGTCTTGTCACATGGAGACAAGGACACACAGCCTTTTGCTGTTGTCAAGAGATCAACAGAGCGGTTTTCAGACAGGTAAAAAAAAATGTAACTAACATTTTGGCTAAAGCCCAGTTAAACAGCTCTGCAACTCTTGCTGCCAAGGGGACATCCGGGGTTGTATTAAGCAAGAATTTATCAGCACTAAAAATGTCTGCCATTGACAGGCCATTAGCACCAGTTTGTATTTAGTGTAATGAACTATCGAAGGGAAAAAACAAGTCTTTACTGGAAGCAAAATGACTCACAAGATGTTTATTACTCCCTTTAATTTTATGGCGAATGACCAATAAAAAATGATCATAGGGGAAATTAAGCCTAAAAAGTGTCAAGTCTTGAGTTAGAATGGGCAGCGATGTGTTGGCCAAGAAAATACAAGACTGTAATGATAAATGACGGCTACTATTTTAATCACTCACAGTTGGAAATAGAGCCATCACGTATGAGCAGACTAAAAAAAAAATGAGTTTATAACAGTGCTTGCCCATTCGATGTCAGGATCTACCCTAGACATGGGTCTGGGTGTCAGCACGCATGCTGTTATGCTTAAGGTAAGGGGGAAACTGTTAATGGTGTGCTAGGTTCTGTTTGAGGTGGGCTTGGGGATTGCTCATGGTGCCATAAATTCTGATCAAGGTGCATGTGCACAGGGTTCTGCTTATAATGCGCGTTCCCGAAGTTCTACTCTTCCCGAAGTTCTACTATTTTGCGCAGTAATGTCCTCTCAGAATAACTTCGAGGATTCGAGCTTATCACTGCAGGTCTTCTAATTGGCGTGTGTCTACTGAGGGTCCTTTATAAGGAGAAACTTGGCACCAATATGGCACTAGAAGATCAATCATGTTGTGCCCTTATCTGTGTTCTCTATTGACATTGAAAAGCCTTGCTTATTGGATTACACCTTGTCGAGGATTGCTTAATTCGTGGACATTGTCTGTCTCCTGCTTTTTTGAAACTGAATTATTGACTTTGACCACCCCCTTGCCAGCTACAGCCCATGACCCTTTGGATACACTTGCTTTGTGGATTACTCTTGTTTGCTGCCAGCTCCAACATTTGACTTTGGACTTTCTCCACTCCTCAACCTACGCCTGACTCCGGGATGCAGGGTTGGGTTCTGAGCAGTAGGCGCTAGCGCTTGCCAGGTAGTGTAAACCTTGGGTTCTCCACAGACAGTGTTCTACCTGGTACGGCTAGTCATACCGTGTGATGGTTCAGGGCACCAGCAATCTCTGCAGAGCGTGGCCAAAAAGTATTGGACCTAAAGTTACATGCAGCATCTTTTCTGCTGACGGCCTAGCACAGAGGTGAGGGGATGAGCAGCTGTATCAACACACTGTCTTTCCTTGTAGTAAATGACCCTTTTTTACTAACTTTTAGGCTGTGTCACTGCTTGGTAAATTGAAGACTTCTTTGGTTTTGTTTGAAAATTAGGGGTTTCATTTTGAATTGAAATTCCTTCCTTGAGTAAGTCATGTTTTAAACCTGCTAAAACTGTATTGATGAATTTTTAAACAAAACTTTAAAGATTAAAGCAGTTTTATCTGTATTTACACCCTACTGGAAGACCTGTTGAGACTAGAGGAGATCAGAGGACTTCACTTCTATGTTATCTAATTCAGGCATGCTCAACCTTTTGCAGGTCTCTAGTCACGAGTCACAATTAAATGAAATGGTTCAGCATTTCGTTTTTGTTTTGTTTTGAACTGCATGACTAGCCTGACAGTCTATTATTACCAAAAATCCAAGATCAAGAAAAAACAGTATATAGGGCAAATTTAGTTATAAAACATATCGATATTTATTTGATTACACTAAAAATTATTAATAATGCTGCAAAATATTCACACCCTAAGTCTTACCCCCCTCCCCTCACTTGAGTACAATAAACACAGCCCTCCACCCCCTTCCCCTCCATTTAGAAAGAGGAAAAACTTCCCAACCCAATAAAAACATACAACAACGTTGTGTCCCAGAGGACACACATTGCACTGCATTCACACACCTAGCTGCCGGCTCAAAGAAATTGACTTAATCTTGAATATAAAATAATAATTAACACATATAGACAGTCCAAGTTATTGTATATAAAGTGGACCACAACCCACCCTGGAGTCTATGACACTCCAGGGCAGGCATACTCACTTCCAACGGGGCATCCTGAATCAAACCCCCCCGGTAGCCTGAAAACTCACCTTCTTTCCCAGTTCAATGGTGCATGTGTCAGCAGTGGCCGCATGTCCGCTATCCCTTTAGCAGGGCACTCGCCCATTCAGAAATGCCTGGCGTGGGCACTCCCTGTTAAAGAGTAGACGAGCTCTCGGACGAAGAGGAGGGAGTGGTGCGTGCATGCTGACTGGACGAGAGGCTGCGCATGCGCTGTATGACTGAGGAAAGGTGAGTGAGATCGGGAACCCTGGGGGGTGCCGGGGGGCAAGAACCAAAACCCAGGATAGTCAAAATCCTGTTTTTTGGTCCACTTTAAGCGCTATAGCTGACCAGCCTTTCCTTGAGGAGTTAAATGGCAGTTCATTCATAAATATACCCGCTGTTCGTGTCGGCAAGACTTCAAAGGGAGCAATTCAGCTGCCAGAGGGGGCAGGGGAAAAGTGGATAGCAGCAAATGATTTTATAATGTGGTGAAATGTCCACTACACTTATAGAGATATCAAAGCCGGCACATGGAGATGGTCACACACAGGCATGTGCAGAAGATTGGCAGATTTCTTAATAGAGGCAACACCTGAATCATTCATGGCAGCACTGGATACAATGTTGCTAGCTCATATCATTTCAGCAGTCCACGGGGAGTTTCCTATACAGGGGGAGCCGAGGCACCAGATATACAAAGCCAAGCCCGGCATCCCAGTGTCCATGTTGGAAACCTCTGCAGGAACTCTACCCACTAAATAAATGTCAGCGGGAGCCAGGGGTGAGCAAGCAAAGGGAGCCAGGTAATGGCTGAAGCCACGCCCCTATTCACAGTTTCACTGTTAGCTGAAATCACAGCAACTCCTCTGCTGGGACTCAGCTGGGCATCCGGGCGGCTGCAGTGTGATTTACCAGTCCTGCATTCTCCTGGCTTCCCTCATTCTTAGATTAGAGTTGCCTCAGCTCGGACCACAAATATTCCTACTGCTTACAGCCGGCCCAAAATGGCGTGCGGGGCGGCAGCAATGGGCAAGGGACTTCCAGTGACTATTATTACACAAACTCCATTTAAAAAGTATTTTATGTTCTTCCACCACACCACCCTATTATTATTCCTAAGGAGATATTTTATGCTGGTTTCACACCAGCGCAGATGCGGAGCGTTCCCGCTTTTGGGAGACTTTGTCTGTGAAAAGCTGCTGATAGTAATCTATGGCCACTTTCACATACTCTTTGGGCATTTGTGGAGTCCTCTGAGCATGTCTTTAGGCCACAGAGCTTGCGATTGCACTCCATTGTGTGCGCTGGTCTGAAACCAGCCTTAAAGTGGGCCAACGCATTTATATGTTTTTTGGTCTACCTTGACTTTGACACTTATCACATTGGGAGCCAAATATATGAGGTGTTTAGCGCCCTTTTTAACACTAGCACCCAAAAGGTCGCAGCTCTTGGTGTTCTGGTTGAAGCAGCTCCAGTTGGAAGCTGTGGGTCAATATCCCATAGAGCACAATGGGCAAAATTGGATCGTATTGTTTTACGCACATTTATTTGTACAGAACTTGCATTGTGATTTGTCAATAATGAAAACACAGGACCTAGATGGGCCAAAATGTATTTTTTTGGGTTATTAAAATTGAGTTGATTTGTATGATTTGCTTAGCAATAAGTAAAACACTTACGGCCATATTTATCAAGGGATAGCGCCAGGTAGTGTCTCACTTGCGCCAGGTAGCGCCAGCTATCGGCGGCTACCGACTCCAGAACGCCAGGCGGCGGACACAATCACGCATTTATCACGCTAAATGAGGCTAGCGCCGGCGAGAGCGTCGCCTAGCACGGGATTCATCATGTAGCCGACTGCAACGAACAGCGCCGCTGCTAATCCCATCACAGCGCCAGGTATGACCTCTCGCTAAATGGCGCTTTCCAATGCATTTCAATGGAGCAATCTTTAAATATTCATAATTAATTGATATGATTGTTTTTTGTTTTTTTTTGTTAACTGTCAAAAATTTTGTGACCACTACGGCAATGTTATATATTTTTTTTAAGGAAAAAAAAAAAAAACATTTGTGCAGAATTGATATTACAGGCCTGATATTAATGTATTCATATTACAAAATGTTTAGAAAAACTTGTTTAATTTTTTAATCAAAAAATATGGATGTTTGGGGGATAAAAACTACTTTTAAGCCATCGCCGCCAGCGCTCTGGGGTTTAAACAAGCATTTCACAGCGCGAGAATTTTTTGAGCGTGATTTGTTAATAAATATGCTGGGAGCCGTTCGCTCTGGCCATTCGCTGTCAGGCGCACCCATACAGCGCGGAACCTGTGAAACAGCGACTCCTAACCCCGTATTCAACATTACCGCACACCGACTGAGTCGCTGTCAACATGCGAACAACAGCCAAGCACAGCGAATACTAGCGGGCGCTGTGAAAATCACGCTACTGGCGCTCATCTGTCGCTACCTGGCGCTATTAATAAATCGGCCTCTTATACAGAATCTTGAAATCTTCAGTATTCTTCAATAACTTCTGTGCTAAGTCAAATTCCTGTAAGTAGTTCTGTGTCAAGGTAGGGATTACTGTATCTATTTGTTACATAGACCTTAACATACATTTTAAAATACACCTCCTAAAGAGGATAAAGCGGGTGGTGGCGTGAGGGTCTAGCGCATTAACTTACCTTAGGGGTAAAACTAATTTCCCAGCCATCTATAGGGAACAGAGGTGGTTCCCACTGCACCTCCACTGAGGTCTGAGTAACATTTTTAAATTGTAGTCCTCTAGGTGGGGAAATATCTGAAAATGCAACAAAAGAGACAATTTTGTTTGTTAAAAACAAGATATCAACAAGATTAAAGACAAGATGAAACAGATACTGTAAAAAAACACACACACACATATATATATATATATATATATATATATATATATATATATATATATATATAAAGACTACTCTATTATGTTGAGTATCCTCCAATACAAATGTGTATTAAAATTGGACCAAAAGTCAAAATAGGCTTTAGATTCCGAGGGGACATCCTGATTTGGGATAACCTTAGTGGTAATTGCTAAATAACCTCCCAAACCACACACTCATCTAGCTGTGATCCACCAATGTAGATTAATTTGCCAATGAAACCGAATAACCATTTCGATGAAGCAGGAGTTGCCATTTGCACTCACTTCCAGTGGTGGGTTGAGGCTAGGTGAAAACTTGTGATGTTCTGCAAGCAGAAATACTACTAACCTGACCTAAAGTCTATTTTGACTTTTGGTCCTGTTTGAAACTCCAGAGTTTAGGAGTTTTTTCATTTACATTTAGGAAGTTGATCTTATGCTGGGAGTTCCCCTTGTTTTGTTTAAAGCACAAGTGGGTTGATTCAGCACCATGGGATACAGGGAATATTTAGAATTTAGAAGGAGGTTTCATTCAATTTCGAAGTGATAAAACCAACTTGAAGCATCTTCAAGAAAATTATAGTTCAAGATCTGATGCTGCAGATATACAAGCAACATGGGAGGGCTCTATGATGCCACAGACAACAATCTTGCATGGCACAAAGTTATTAGGGAGAGTTTAAATTTGCTTCATAGCAGTTCAAAACCTAGGATTTTCACCTACCCTGATTTTTATCTGCTTCACAGAGGCATCTTGACCTGGGTTGCCCAGTGTGTAAAACTCCCTGGTTCACCCATTAATTACTTTGAGTCAGCAACCCCATGGGACATGTGTGCGCATCCTCCAATGAACATTCATTGCCATGCTCCTCGGGAGGCTGCTTGCTTTTGTTGCATACCCCCTGCCAGCCATTCATTGTGGGTGTGTGCACAGTGGATGCAGACCATGTGCTATTGACACACGGGTTTGTGATAAGGTAACTGGCGGATCCTGTGGAGGTTTTTCCCCCAACTCTAGATCCTATTAGATTTTAGGGCCGGGTTTAAAGGGCTTTATTCCATTTTAAATTTTGAACTATCCCAACCTAACCTTATTTTAGCAGGTTTTAGGTTTGGGCATTCAACCTTCATGGGTTGTAGCTGTGGCCTTCTCCTTCAGAGGCCAGTCATACAATATGGAAGTGGAAGTGGACAGAGTGAGTCTTTTTTCTGGCCTCCTTATAGAATAAGGCCAAATTGGGATGTTTTATGGGGAGGTTGTGCAACGGACCTAACATCTAAATTTACTGAATAATACAATCATGCCTGCGTTTTAGCAAAGGAGAATGATTTCCATCTACTTTTCCTACTTTCTTTAAAGAAATAAATCCTCTTCCAGTAGTTTGCCGTAGAAAGCCAGTGGTCTTGCCCATCGAACCTACACCTAACAATTTGTCAGGTCTGTGTGCTAACTCCTGTTCTAATGTACCAGCAACAACAGCCCTATTTTCCCTCCAGGACCCAGACCCTTAGAGTCCCGCTGACATTGAAATTATGATGTAAAGATAATTGTGCTATAATGATACTTAACGGAATCAATTAGCCGGGTACAGCGGAACCTTCATTATCTGTGTCCATGGAGCTCGCATTAAGTTAGATAATTGAAAAGCATGAACGATAAAAGTCATTGTTAAGCATAGGAAGAATTACTTGACCGCACATCTGAATATATTGCATTGCAGTGAGAAAGAGGTCGCTGTGTACAGGAAAAAAGATTTGCGCACAAATAATCAAGCGAGCAGTTAGTTGGAACACAGATAATGAAGGTTTCGATGTAATTGTGCATTACAAGAACATTGTGTTAATGTTGTTAATACCAAAACAGAAGAAGCATCTAAAACAGATAAAACAATAACAGCTAAAATAGCATAAACAAGATTTTTACAGGAGAATTATTTTTTCTAGTTTGAGTTAAATAATAAAAGGTTCAAGATTTAGGTGACATCTATGAGTGCCATGGAGACCAAAAGGCACTGGTGATCTGAACATAAATTTAGATTTATCAGTGGATATCAGTGGCCAGAAGTGGACTGTGGCCAAAAATTCAGCCTGAGATTTTACTGGTCCTGACCAGCCCATTACCAGTCCACAAGCTGCTCAGCCCTGCTTCTAATGTGCTTCCCATCTGGTCAATGAGTGCACTGGCATCTGAAGCAATAGCACTACAAGGGGCAGACCAGGGACAGGGTGGGTATGGCTACTCATAATGCAATAATACTGAAGCTTTTGGTAGTGTAGTTGCAGCTATTGGGGCAGGGGTGGGTATGGCCACCACAGTCATGATGCAGAGGTTATAGCATTGAAGTTGCAGATATGGATATGACCACTTATAAAGCAATGGTACTGAAGGTTTGGTAGTGTAGTTGCAGATACTGGGGCAAGGGTGGGTATTGACATGGTCATGATGCTGAGGCTATAGCATTGAAATGGCAGATATAAGTATGACCACTTATAATTCAATGGTACTGAAGCTTTGGTAATGTAGTTGCAGATACTGGGGCAGGGGTGGGTATGGCCACCACAGTCATGATGCTGAGGTTGAAGCATTGAAGTGGCAGATATGGGTATGATCACTTATAAAGCAATGGTACTGAAGCTTTGGTAGTATATGAACAGATAATGTGTCCCCCACGGTCATGTGTTTGAGGCTCTCTAGGCTGGGTACCAGGTAAGGGGTTGGGGCAGACTTAGGTGGTCAGAAGTGGATGGTAGTGTTAGAAAAGGAATAGGGGAATTTAACCCCAGGCTTGGGCGAGATGGTCTGCATGCTTTGAAGTATATCCAGTTCAGTTTGGCCTACTGGGAATTCTCCCTGTGCTCCATGCGCCAGACCTCCTCTGCCAGTGGTATCCCTTTTGTTCCAAAGACACATTTTCTTTAAAATTATTATTAATTTAGTTTGAAACGTAGTTAGGCTTAATTTCCCACAAACCACAAACCCTTGACCAAGCTTAAATCTATCCATTCTGCTGCCTGAGGTGAACTATATATAGGCACCCACACCCCAGGCTGTGCTGCTCCACTCCTTAATAGAGCCCACTGAAAGAAGAGGGGTAGAGGGCAGGGCCATAGCCACTGAGCCACCAATGATTGACTGTAACATGACTGCATGCAGTGGTGCACCCGATCTCCGCTAAACCACTAATAAAATAATGAGTGAT
Organism: Gastrophryne carolinensis; assembly: GCA_027917425.1. Taxonomy (NCBI): domain Eukaryota; kingdom Metazoa; phylum Chordata; class Amphibia; order Anura; family Microhylidae; genus Gastrophryne; species Gastrophryne carolinensis. Next base: position 443,431,754 of record CM051235.1, read on the forward strand.
TAAAAAAAAACAGGTCCAGCGATTAGCACAACCCCCCCCCCCCCACTCGCGCAGTGCTGTCTGAGGAGGATGTCTCATATGGCCTTATTATAGGTGCACTCCAGCCCTTGACACCCAGCTCTAGAATCTAAAAACCACAAACCCTCGACACCCAAGCCTAGAATCTAAAGCACTACAGCTTAAAGTTATTAAAATAAATATCAGTAGCTTACCTTATGTCCCTTCAGCTTTATCCTTTCTGCTGTGTCAGTCTACTCAGTGAGAAAATCGCTTTTTCATTCAGCTTTCAGTCTCACCCTACTGACCAGATCCTTCAATCATCCTTTAGTGGGCCAAGAATGGAAACACCCCCACTATCTGCCCAGATTGGCTGCCTCTTTCTGCAGATATGAAACGTCGTCCTCCTTTCTGGTTACACTATGTGCTTGCAGGCTGGAGATGCTTTTAGCCTGCAGTATCTCTCACCCCCTCTTTCTGATCACACTATGTGCTGACAGTAGCAATTAGAAGCACAACAATGCACTTATTTTTTTACTATGATATATGTAAAGCACACAGTGTGCTTACATCACATCACTGTTACCACACCCACTTTTTCTCCTAATTTTTTTTCTGCATCTCCAATGCTCTAATACTTTAACAAATAACTACAGAATCTTTTTGAAAGCGGTTTGAAGTTTGGGACATTGCAACATGTAGCCCGAGACAATGGGACAACAAGCGTGCCTGCCTTTAGTATATCTTTAAAGAGCGGATGCGTAGTACATTGGGGGTTATCCAAATGATTTGGGGTTTTTCTGGAGAGGTTGGAGGGGCAAGTGAGAGCTTTTAATCCCTCTGCACACAAATACGACAAATAGAATTTTTTTTTTTCTCAGATGAGTTTAAATGGATTTCTCTTGCAAAAGGTTAAAACAAATAATCAGCAGCTTACCTTGTCAAGAGTTCCTTCAGCGATGTGCCTCCTCTCAGCTCAGCTCTGTGAATGAGGAAATTCCCTTCCTAATCTGACCCTCAAGCACCACCCTGAAGATGTGGACAACCAATCCTAGCTTTAGGAGCTAGCCCAGACCACACCCCCCTATGTATTGAGAGCTGCCATTTAAGCCCAGCTAACCTTCTCCTTCCTCTCCACCCAGCCTCCTCCCAACAAGCGCTCTTTTTCCCACGGCCCACATTATGCTGATTATTATGCTGCATCACAGCTCCAAGGGCCACACCCACATGCTTCAGAAGATAAATCATAAAGTAAAACTGAAAACCTTGATTTCTCTGCTATTTCTTCTTCAGTTTGAGAACGGAAACAGTTTAAGACAGTGACAAATGTAGCCTGATACAATGGTGTAACAATTAGAGATGAGCGAGTAGTGAAATATTCGAAATTTCGAATAGACCGCGTTACTCGACTACTCGACCGATTATCGAATCCCATTATAGTCTATGGGAAAAAAATGCTCGCCACTTGGAAATCTCAATTCGACCACTTGGAGGTCACCAAGTCCACCCTGAAACATCAGAAAATGATGCCAACACTGCTGGAATGCAACTGGGACAGCAGGGGAAGCATGTCTGGGTGCATATAACGCGCCCAAGTCGCGCTATTACGCCACTATCACAGCCTCTCAACAATACACTCCAAACACAATATAACTTCTACGTAAAGTGAGACAAGACAAGGAAACCTTCTTTCCTCTACATTGCCATGGACCCCAAGCCAAACTGTACAAAAAAGAAGAACAAAATTCTGCACCCCTTAAAATCACGTTGCCTATGACAACCACAGATGGCATAGGCAAGGGGGAAAACAAATAGACCCCACCCCTAATTGTCATTGTGTGTGTGTGTGTGTGTGTGAGATGTGGTCAGACATGTCTTCTTGTGTCATTGTGTCACCCCAGCAGTAAGGGAAGCTTAAAAGAGGAGGTTTGTTACAGTGTGTCACCCCAGCAGTAAGGGAAGCTTACAGGAGGAGGTTTGTTACAGTGTGTCACCCCAGCAGTCAGGGAAGCTTACAGGAGGAGGTTTGTTACAGTGTGTTACCCCAGCAGTAAGGGAAGCTTACAGGAGGAGGTTTGTTACATTGTGTCACCCCAGCAGTAAGGGAAGCTTACAGGAGGAGGTTTGTTACAGTGTGTCACCCCAGCAGTAAGGGAAGATTACAGAAGGAGGTTTGTTACAGTGTGTCACCCCAGCAGTAAGGGAAGCTTAGAGCTGAGACCTCTTAAAAATTGTATTAAGGCCCAAGAGCTGAGACCTCTTAAAAATTGTGTGGAGTCCCAAGAGCTGAGACCTCTTAGAAATTGTGTGGAGGCCCAAGAGCTGAGACCTCTTAAAAATTGTGTGGAGGCCCAAGAGCTGAGACCTCTTAAAAATTGTGTGGAGGCCCAAGAGCTGAGACCTGTTAACAATTGTGTGGAGGCCCAAGAGCTGAGACCTCTCAAACACTGTGTGGAGTCCCAAGAGCTGAGACCTCTTAAAAATTGTATTAAGGCCCAAGAGCTGAGACCTCTTAGAAATTGTGTGGAGGCCCAAGAGCTGAGACCTCTTAAAAATTGTGTGGAGGCCCAAGAGCTGAGACCTCTTAAAAATTGTATTAAGGCCCAAGAGCTGAGACCTCTTAAAAATTGTGTGGAGTCCCAAGAGCTGAGGCCTCTTAAAAATTGTATTAAGGCCCAAGAGCTGAGACCTCTTAGAAATTGTGTGGAGTCCCAAGAGCTGAGACCTCTTAAAAATTGATTGTATTAAGCCCAAGAGGTGAGCCATAATTTTTTTTATTAATACAGCAATTCTACGGCGGTTAAGGAGGAGGAGGAGGAGGAGGAGGAAATGGCACTTCATACAGATGGCACTTCACTCTTGGCTGCTTTCCACTGTTGTACAAGCAAAGTCCGGGTCAATCCACTTGCTGTTCATTTTGATTAGCGTCAGCCTGTCGGCACTGTCGGTTGACAGGCGGCTGCGCTTATCGGTTATAATGCCCCCAGCTGCGCTGAACACCCTTTCTGATAGCACGCTGGCGGCAGGGCAGGCAAGCACCTCCAAGGCGTACAGGGACAGTTCCAGCCACGTGTCCAACTTGAAGACCCAGTAAGTGTAGGGCGCCGAGGGATCGGGGAGGACAGGGGTGTGGTCTGCCAGGTAGTCCCGCAACATCCGCCGATACTTGTCCCTCCTGCTGATAGCGGGCCCCGCAGTGATGGAAGTTGCACGAGGGGGTGCCATGAACGTGTCCCACACCTTGGAGAGTGTTCCCCTGGTGGCTGTGGGCCTGATCGATGTTGTCAGACTCTGGGAGACACTCTCCTCTCTGCCGCCAGCGATGGTGGGTGGGAAAATCTGCATCATGTTCTGCACGAGTTCCCTCTGGTATTCCAGTAATCGATTCGTCCTCTCCTCTACCGGAATAAAAGAGGAGAAGTTATCTTTATACCGGGGGTCCAGGAGTGCGAAGACCCAGTATAGTTTGTTCTCCAATATCCGGACAACACGTATGTCCCGGGAAAAGCAGCCCAGCATGAAGTCAGCCATGTGTGCCAGACTCTCAGTAGGCATGACGTCACTGCCCCCACCAGAAGGATCATTTTCCATTTCCTCCTCTTCCTCCTCCTCTCCGCCCCATCCGCGCTGAACCAATGGGACGCACACAGCCTGACTGCTACCCTCGCCGCCAGCATCCTCTTCCACAGCCACCTCCACGTTGTCCTCCTCCTCCTCATCCTCCTCCTCCTGCAACTGCCACCGAGCAGCAGACAAAAGTGTGGTCTGACTGTCTACCTGCGTTGCGTCTCCTCCTACCCCCGTCTCCTCTGTGTGCAATGCGTTCTCCCTTATTGCGATGAGCGATTCTTTAAGGACGCATAGGAGCGGGATGGTTACGCTCACTATAGCGTCCTCGCTGCTGACCTTCTTAGTGGACTCCTCAAAGATACGCAATACATCGCATATGTCTGCCATCCATGGCCACTCGTGGTTGGCAAACTGAGGGAGCTGAATTGGATGCACGCGTGGATGCATCATCTGGTACTCCATCAATGCTCTCTGCTGCTCACACACCCTGGCCAACATGCAATAGGTGGAATTCCAGCGAGTGGGCAGGTCGCACAACAGCCGATGTTGAGGCAAATGGAGGCGTTGCTGGATTTTTTTAAGCTAGCAGCAGCTACAGTTGACTTCCGAAAGTGAGCGCACAAGCGCCGCACTTTCACCAGTAGCTCTGCCAGGTTGGGGTAAGTCTTTAGAAACTTTTGTACTACCAAATTAAAAACGTGGGCCAGGCATGGTACGTGATTGAGTTCTGCAAGCTCCAGAGCCGCCACCAGGTTACGGCCGTTATCGCACACGACCATGCCTGGTCCTAGCTGCAGCGGCGACAGCCACATCTCTGTCTGCTGCAATATGGCGTGCCTCACCTCTGCGGCGCTGTGCTTCCTGTCGCCCAAGCTGATGAGCTTAAGCACCGCCTGCTGACGTCTCCCCGCGCCAGTGCTGCAACGCTTCCAGCTAGGGGCTGAGGGCGATGTTAAGGCAGAGGAGGAGGAGGAGGAGGAAGAGGAGGGGGGTCTATCAGAACCCGTGCTGGCAATCTTGGGCGGGGGTGGTATGTAGGCCGTCCCTGTTTGCGACCCCGTCCCCGCTTCCACAACATTCACCCAGTGTGCCGTCAAAGAGATGTAGCGTCCTTGGCCGCAAGCGCTTGTCCACGAGTCGGTGGTCAAGTGGACCTTTTCGCTGACTGCGTACCTCAGGGCCCGCCTGATGTTACGCGACACGTGCTGGTGCAGGGCGGGGACGCCACACCGGGAAAAATAGTGGCGGCTAGGGACGGAATAGCGAGGTGCGGCAGCCGCCATCAGGTCGCGGAAGGCCTGCGTCTCCACAAGCCTAAACGGCAACATCTCCAGGGCCAGCAGTTTGGAGATGAGGCAGGTTAAGGCTTGGGCTTGGGGGTGACTGGAGGCGTACTTCCGCCTGCGGTTGAACGCCTGCGGGATGGACAGTTGATGGGACGAGGAGATGGAAGGTGCAGACGAAGATGCGGGGGAAGGGGGGGCTGAAGGAGAAGGCCCCAAAGTAGCCGAGGCAGAGGCAGATGTGGAGGTGTCCTGGCTGGAGGTCTGGACCGCAGTGGCAGCACACAACAAAGGGGAAGAGGCAGTGGCAGCAAGACCGGGCGCAGGTTGTATTGCGTTTGCTCTCTCCCACTCAGCCCAGTGCTTGACTTCCAAGTGACGGCGCATGCCTGAGGTGGTCAGATTGCTCTTCTCAGAGCCCCTACTCAGTTTTGAGTGGCAGATTGCGCAAACCGCGCTCAGTTTGTCGTCCGCACAAACATTAAAAAATCTCCACACCACAGAAGTACGAGGCCTCGATGGGGGAGCTTCGCGCGACTGCCTGCTGCTGGGAAGAGCTTCGGCCCTGCTGGCTGTGGCCTGCCTTCTCTGTCTGGACTGTCCTCTGCCTCTGGACTGTCCTCTGCCTCTTGCTGCCTTATTCGGTGATGCGCAGACCGCATCTCCACTGCTTTCCCCGCTGGACATCACCCCTGTCCAAGTGGGGTCGGTCATTTCGTCGTCCACCACCTCCTCTTCCACTTCCTCTCTCTGCTCCTCCTCCTGCCCACTGGACATTCCAACAGCCTCCCTTGATGGCAACTGCGTCTCATCATCATCGCTCATGATAGCAGATGCTGGTTCCGGGTCCACATCACTAGGAGATGGCGGATACTCAAGTGTTTGGGCATCACTACAAACAAATTCCTCTGCTAGCTCCTGGGATTCTTGCAGCACATCTGGAAAAGGACCCGAAAAGAGGTCCTGGGAGGGGTCAAGGGTGGGCTGACTCTGTTGGCCAGGTTGGGAGGAAGGAGGGTCAGAGTGAGACTGTGTGGATGACTGGGTGGTGGACAAGTGACTGGAAGCGTTATCGGCCATCCATTGCACCACCTGTTCACGCTGCTCAGGCCTCAACAGAGGTGTACCCCGCCCCCCGCATAACTGTCCCATAAAGGCAGGGAAGCTGGATGAGCGTAATGCTGGCTGCCCCTCACCAGCACGCATTGTATCCCCACTGGCTTCAACGCGGTTTGTGCCCCCACCAGCATTTCCGCGCCCCCGTCCTCGTCCACGTCCCTTTGCGCTAGCCCTCCGCATTTCAGACGTTTTACTTTTTTGGCCACGCGTTATGCCAAATATATATATATTTTTTAGGAGAACACCTGGCTATACAGCCGTATACTGCCAGAAGGTGAAATGGTGCCTATACGCACCGGGTATATAACAGGGTTTTGTTGGCACAGAGGACACAAAACAGTAGTGCCAAATATATATATATTTTTTAGGAGAACACATGGCTATACAGCCGTATACTGCCAGAAGGTGAAATGGTGCCTATACGCACCGGGTATATAACAGGGTTTTGTTGGCACAGAGGACACAAAACAGTGGTGCCAAATATATATATATTTTTTAGGAGAACACCTGGCTATACAGCCGTATACTGCCAGAAGGTGAAATGGTGCCTATACGCACCGGGTATATAACAGTGTTTTGTTGGCACAGAGGACACAAAACAGTAGTGCCAAATATATATATATTTTTTAGGAGAACACCTGGCTATAAAGCCGTATACTGCCAGAAGGTGAAATGGTGCCTATACGCACCGGGTATATAACAGTGTTTTGTTGGCACAGAGGACACAAAACAGTAGTGCCAAATATATATATATTTTTAGGAGAACACCTGGCTATACAGCCGTATACTGCCAGAAGGTGAAATGGTGCCTATACGCACCGGGTATATAACAGTGTTTTGTTGGCACAGAGGACACAAAACAGTAGTGCCAAATATATATATATTTTTTAGGAGAACACCTGGCTATACAGCCGTATACTGCCAGAAGGTGAAATGGTGCCTATACGCACCGGGTATATAACAGGGTTTTGTTGGCACAGAGGACACAAAACAGTAGTGCCAAATATAGAAGGTTTTTCTTAGGAGAACACCTGGCTATACAGCCGTATACTGCCAGAAGGTGAAATGGTGCCTATACGCACCGGGTATATAACAGGGTTTTGTTGGCACAGAGGACACAAAACAGTAGTGCCAAATATAGAAGGTTTTTTTTAGGAGAAAACCTGGCTATACAGCCGTATACTGCCAGAAGGTGAAATGGTGCCTATACGCACCGGGTATATAACAGGGTTTTGTTGGCACAGAGGACACAAAACAGTAGTGCCAAATATAGAAGGTTTTTTTTAGGAGAACACCTGGCTATACAGCCGTATACTGCCAGAAGGTGAAATGGTGCCTATACGCACCGGGTATATAACAGGGTTTTGTTGGCACAGAGGACACAAAACAGTAGTGCCAAATATAGAAGGTTTTTTTTAGGAGAACACCTGGCTATACAGCCGTATACTGCCAGAAGGTGAAATGGTGCCTATACGCACCGGGTATATAACAGTGTTTTGTTGGCACAGAGGACACAAAACAGTAGTGCCAAATATATATATATTTTTTAGGAGAACACCTGGCTATACAGCCGTATACTGCCAGAAGGTGAAATGGTGCCTATACGCACCGGGTATATAACAGTGTTTTGTTGGCACAGAGGACACAAAACAGTAGTGCCAAATATATATATATTTTTTAGGAGAACACCTGGCTATACAGCCGTATACTGCCAGAAGGTGAAATGGTGCCTATACGCACCGGGTATATAACAGTGTTTTGTTGGCACAGAGGACACAAAACAGTAGTGCCAAATATATATATATTTTTTAGGAGAACACCTGGCTATACAGCCGTATACTGCCAGAAGGTGAAATGGTGCCTATACGCACCGGGTATATAACAGGGTTTTGTTGGCACAGAGGACACAAAACAGTAGTGCCAAATATAGTTTTGTATATAGGTGCTAATACACCACTGAAGTCTTTCTGTCCCTATTCCAGCAGCAGCAGCTATCCTTACTAAAGCAGCCGTTTTGTGCAGAGTGTATATAGTTTTGTATATAGGTGCTAATACACCACTGAAGTCTTTCTGTCCGTATTCCAGCAGCAGCAGCTACCCCTCACTAAAGCAGCCGTTTTGTGCAGAGTGTATATAGTTTTGTATATAGGTGCTAATACACCACTGAAGTCTTTCTGTCCGTATTCCAGCAGCAGCAGCTACCCCTCACTAAAGCAGCCGTTTTGTGCAGAGTGTATATAGTTTTGTATATAGGTGCTAATACACCACTGAAGTCTTTCTGTCCCTATTCCAGCAGCAGCAGCTACCCCTCACTAAAGCAGCCGTTTTGTGCAGAGTGTATATAGTTTTGTATATAGGTGCTAATACACCACTGAAGTCTTTCTGTCCCTATTCCAGCAGCAGCAGCTACCCCTCACTAAAGCAGCCGTTTTGTGCAGAGTGTATATAGTTTTGTATATAGGTGCTAATACACCAATGAAGCCTCTCTGTCCCTACTGCAGCAGCAGCTACCCCTCACTAAAGCAGCCGTTGTGTGCAGTGTGTATATAGTTTTGTATATAGGTGCTAATACACCACTGAAGTCTTTCTGTCCCTATTCCAGCAGCAGCAGCTACCCCTCACTAAAGCAGCCGTTTTGTGCAGAGTGTATATAGTTTTGTATATAGGTGCTAATACACCACTGAAGTCTTTCTGTCCCTATTCCAGCAGCAGCAGCTACCCCTCACTAAAGCAGCCGTTTTGTGCAGAGTGTATATAGTTTTGTATATAGGTGCTAATACACCACTGAAGTCTTTCTGTCCCTATTCCAGCAGCAGCAGCTACCCCTCACTAAAGCAGCCGTTTTGTGCAGAGTGTATATAGTTTTGTATATAGGTGCTAATACACCACTGAAGTCTTTCTGTCCCTATTCCAGCAGCAGCAGCTACCCCTCACTAAAGCAGCCGTTTTGTGCAGAGTGTATATAGTTTTGTATATAGGTGCTAATACACCACTGAAGTCTTTCTGTCCCTATTCCAGCAGCAGCAGCTACCCCTCACTAAAGCAGCCGTTTTGTGCAGAGTGTATATAGTTTTGTATATAGGTGCTAATACACCACTGAAGTCTTTCTGTCCCTATTCCAGTAGCAGCAGCTACCCCTCACTAAAGCAGCCGTTTTGTGCAGAGTGTATATAGTTTTGTATATAGGTGCTAATACACCACTGAAGTCTTTCTGTCCCTATTCCAGCAGCAGCAGCTACCCCTCACTAAAGCAGCCGTTTTGTGCAGAGTGTATATAGTTTTGTATATAGGTGCTAATACACCACTGAAGTCTTTCTGTCCCTATTCCAGCAGCAGCAGCTACCCCTCACTAAAGCAGCCGTTTTGTGCAGAGTGTATATAGTTTTGTATATAGGTGCTAATACACCACTGAAGCCTCTCTGTCCCTACTGCAGCAGCAGCTACCCCTCACTAAAGCAGCCGTTGTGTGCAGTGTGTATATAGCTAGAATGAGCTTTATACCGTTCAGCATAGTAGCCCTAATAAGGGCTCTCAATGACTCTCCTGTCTTCTGGTAGCTGGTATATATGGTGGTAAATGCGATATTCTGAGCTTCTGGGGCCCTGCCTGCCTACATACAGCCACAGCCTGTCTTTCCCTGCTCTTAGCGTCTATCCCTCACTAAGTTCAAGCTGCTAATGCTGACGAAGAGGAAGTGCTGAGTTTTGTAGATTCGAGGTCACATGGTTTTTCCAGCCAATGCGTCTAGACGCCGTTCTCGCGATGCCAGCGTCCTCCCAGGACCTGTCCCACCCCCCCTGCATGGTGATTGGTGTAAAAAACGCGCCAGGGAAGGTGGGATGGGAAACGAATTGTAAGTGCGCCATCGCCGCTGTACTCGATCGAAATCGAGTATGACGAATAGCGTAGTATTCGATCGAATACCGACTCGGTCGAATACTACTCGCTCATCTCTAGTAACAATTGGCTTTGCCTGAAATATCGCATTAACTTCCTTACTATTTTTCTTCTTTCCTTTCATTCCTGTTTCTCCTTTTCTTTTCTTCCCTCTTACTTGCTCTCTTTTTATCCTTCCTGTTTTTTCCCTCTTTCTTTTCCCCAAGGGAATGATGCAAGCAATTCAAATTAGCCAAACCTCATTAGCTGGATTTGAGCTTTCAAAAATCTAAATGACTGCCCAGGTTTGCCCAAGCATTTCCATGTAGAGGCTGATTTAAGACTATGTATTGCCATTTGAGTGTCGATGTAGCAGCGCTTAGATTGTCCGCTAGTGAACGCTGCAAGCGGGTGTCTGGCACTATAACCTAGCTTAGCGGCTGGAAAAGTGACACTGTCAAATCCTGTCCAGCAGTGATAAATGTGATGTCTGGAGGGCGCTGTAGAAGCGCTCTCACTGAATAAATGCATATGTAGTGCCCTGAGGGAAAGCCGCACAGAGCAACACCACATATAACAACAGGACAATGTTGCAGCGAATGATAGGTAGCGCCAGTAAAGTGAATCCGACGCTCGGCGCTGAAGCCCATATTTAAGTTTTAACACTGTAACAATGACACTGCAATGGCAGAACTGCACATACAATTCTGCATTAAAAAAAATCTAATTAAAAATATAAGTGTTTGGTTGCTGGGCAGGAGAGGTCAAACAATAAGTTATCCTAAAATTGAGAAAAATAATTAATCAAAACGCTATTTATAAGCAAGCAAAAAAACACAATTGAAATGTATAGGATAACGCTGCTGAGTGACAGGTGTTATGTGGCGCTGCTGAACATACAGCACCAGCGCTTTACACTGAGTCAACGCTAGTGATGTGGTACTATGTGGGGTTAGTAAATAACCCCCATCACAGGCTTTTCACCAAGTGCCTGTACAGATACTCACGTGTGGACATGGTGATGCTGGCAGGCTCGCTTGTGATGTCACTGATGACAGAACAGACACTGATGTTATAGATGGTCCCAGGTTCCAATTCTCTAATAGTGACAGCACTCCAGTCTCCTGGGATTCTTTGCTGTAGCCGTGGCTGGATCCCCCATTCTCCTGGCACTGCAGGCTGGTAAGAAATGACATATTCTGTGACAGCCGAGGTTCCTTCCCAAGCTAGGTCTATCCAGTGATCACCAACTGCTGTCACCGTGAAATCCACAGGCGGGGCCACTAGTGAAAAAAAAAACAGGAATACAATGGTGAAAATATGACCAGAGAATTCAATTCCAAGCTTTAAAGGACACCTGCAGTCAGAAATTAAGATTACAGTTCCAAGCAGGGTGACCCCTAACACACCCCTAAGTTCCCCCAAAAAGAGACTTACTATTGCACTCAGTTAATGTCAAAAAAGGTAAATCACTTTATTTTGTTACAAATTTTAAAACCATATTTAAAAGCACCAAATTCCGGCCATAAGCATGTTACAGACACCGGGGGGTGCAACTGCTCTGTATATTACAACATAAATGTGCACTACAGTGGTAAAGTATAGCTAAATACACCATTAATAAATAATATACTATGTGCAATCCACCAATCTACTTTATACTAATATCCAAAAATCAATCTATCATAAAATCAATCACAATAATCCTATCCAAATTCATTTCTTTAAAGTGTCAGTGCCTCTGTATCAAATCAAAAACTGTGCAAAAAGCAATCAAAAATATTCAATGAAGGAGAGGTAGCTAAGGTTACACATATACAAACAAGTGCTTACTGATCTCCAGAGCAGGGATGGCCCACCCGGGCCCGGACCAACGCGTTTCGAGTTCTAACGTGAACTCTTTCTCCCGGCCAGTAGTATCCTACAATGTGAGGCTGGGGACATGGTGCACCCATGCCCCTTAAATACGCACCTGCCCAACCGCTCCCACGCCCGGCCCCAGATTGTGAGCGGGACGGCGCACTCCGGCCGGAAGTGCGCGCGCCACCCCTCACAGTGACCACGTGACTGCGCTCCACAGTGAGACGCACGTCACGCTCAGAGAAGGCGCTGCCCCCACCGCCTGTGGATGTAATCAGCGGTGGAGTGATGCAGCGCCTGTCAGGGGCCAGACGCCGTTGACAGTGAGCAGCTGCGTATCGCAGCCTCACATCTTATCTTGTTACAATATATTATTCTAATCTAAATACTCTATTTACAAACATATTATTAAGAAATCCTAATGCCACACAATTCCCTTAGAGAGGGGGATATGGCTATATACAAATATCTTACTATGCTCTTATTAAAAAACGGCACCTTACACCATAGATCAAAATTATAAAGTTAAAGATTTCATAGAAATGGCAATACATACATGATTGACTATATATACAGTATCACAGGTGGAAGAGAGGGAGAGAAGGGGGGGAGGGGAAAAGGGAAGGGGCGGGAAGGGAAAAAGGGAATAAGGGAAAGGGGGGGGGGGGAGGGGGGGGGGGAGAGGGAGGGAGAACGAAAAATATCAAATAGGGAAGTCACAGTAAAAGAAGATGGAGGAAACAGGTGGACCTAAATTGGGCCAATAGAGAGTCACCAATTTCTTAAAGCAGCATCCCACACCCAATTTTAGGGTACCTAAAATTGGGTGTGGGATGCTGCTTTAAGAAATTGGTGACTCTCTATTGGCCCAATTTAGGTCCACCTGTTTCCTCCATCTTCTTTTACTGTGACTTCCCTATTTGATATTTTTTGTTCTCCCTCCCTCTCCCCCCCCCCCTCCCCCCCCCCCCCCTTTCCCTTATTCCCTTTTTCCCTTCCCGCCCCTTCCCTTTTCCCCTCCCCCCCTTCTCTCCCTCTCTTCCACCTGTGATACTGTATATATAGTCAATCATGTATGTATTGCCATTTCTATGAAATCTTTAACTTTATAATTTTGATCTATGGTGTAAGGTGCCGTTTTTTAATAAGAGCATAGTAAGATATTTGTATATAGCCATATCCCCCTCTCTAAGGGAATTGTGTGGCATTAGGATTTAATATTTCTTAATAATATGTTTGTAAATAGAGTATTTAGATTAGAATAATATATTGTAACAAGATAAGATGTGAGGCTGCGATACGCAGCTGCTCACTGTCAACGGCGTCTGGCCCCTGACAGGCGCTGCATCACTCCACCGCTGATTACATCCACAGGCGGTGGGGGCAGCGCCTTCTCTGAGCGTGACGTGCGTCTCACTGTGGAGCGCAGTCACGTGGTCACTGTGAGGGGTGGCGCGCGCACTTCCGGCCGGAGTGCGCCGTCCCGCTCACAATCTGGGGCCGGGCGTGGGAGCGGTTGGGCAGGTGCGTATTTAAGGGGCATGGGTGCACCATGTCCCCAGCCTCACATTGTAGGATACTACTGGCCGGGAGAAAGAGTTCACGTTAGAACTCGAAACGCGTTGGTCCGGGCCCGGGTGGGCCATCCCTGCTCTGGAGATCAGTAAGCACTTGTTTGTATATGTGTAACCTTAGCTACCTCTCCTTCATTGAATATTTTTGATTGCTTTTTGCACAGTTTTTGATTTGATACAGAGGCACTGACACTTTAAAGAAATGAATTTGGATAGGATTATTGTGATTGATTTTATGATAGATTGATTTTTGGATATTAGTATAAAGTAGATTGGTGGATTGCACATAGTATATTATTTATTAATGGTGTATTTAGCTATACTTTACCACTGTAGTGCACATTTATGTTGTAATATACAGAGCAGTTGCGCCCCCCGGTGTCTGTAACATGCTTATGGCCGGAATTTGGTGCTTTTAAATATGGTTTTAAAATTTGTAACAAAATAAAGTGATTTACCTTTTTTGACATTAACTGAGTGCAATAGTAAGTCTCTTTTTGGGGGAACTTAGGGGTGTGTTAGGGGTCACCCTGCTTGGAACTGTGTGAAGCCATGGGCTTATAGCCCCATAAGAGCAGTGCACCTACATTATTACTGTTTCCAGTGCTGCCCAATCCTTTGCTCTTGCCCATAGGGCATGAAATAGAAAGAAATTAAGATTATGCAATCAAAAGCCCCCTTAACATTTTCTTTAAAGAATAACAAGTATTTTTGTTTTCTTAAAGGAGCAGTATCGCGAATTTTTCTTGGTGACTTATATTTAAATGGTACTTTGAATGTAGGTAAGTGTTGGAGTAAGAATTACAAATTTAGTAAAAAATGATGTCTGTGTTGTGCAGCTGGAGACTAATAGGTCATGTTTATGTCTTCTGAGTGTTGGAGCCCAACACTCTCGCCTGTTTCACGCTGAGGAGAGGGGTGAAACAATGTATCAAAGTATCAGCTGTTCAGTGCTGGCAGCCGTCCAGCATAAGATAACAACATTGCAACATTGCCTGGCCAGAACTTATATATCTAAAACAGAGAAAAAAGCTCTAGAAGTCATTTAGCTGATTTTGACAGTTTTCCCTTCATGTTGGCTCTGCTGCAGAATCTTTCAGTTTACCATTTTCTCTTTCATATTCTTATTTTTCATTTTTCCATATGATCTTTCTTTCAGCTTTGTGTGTTTTGAGCAAAGCCCAACCCAGGATTTTCACTATCTGGAGTTTTGTTTTGTGCCCCTAGGGGCATCCTGACTTGGGATGCCCTGATATGTGAAATCCCCAAGTTCGCCTGTGAAAACGTACCTTTCCCTGTCCCACAGCGCATGCGTGGGCTCTCATCCAATCAGCTCTGTTTGCACGCAGATGGGGAGCCTGAGCAGTAACCTTCCTGGCCGCCCGGCCTGTCTAAATGAATATCTGCGTGAGCGCGCCAGAAAAATGGGGGGATCTGTGGTTATCCAGGGGTCGTTTCACACAGTGGGGCATCCCGATTTAGGATGCCCAAGGGGCAAGGTCAATGGCCGGGTCTTATAGACTTCAGGGTCGGCAACTCAGGGTTTTGTTCCACTTTAATACCTTTAGATTTTCCTGCACAGTTATTCAAAGAAGAATTTCAGTCATTTTCAGTCAGTTTAGTTTATTTTGTATAGATTTTACACATTTGAGTCACCTGGTCTCATAACAAAAGCAGCACCTCACACACACACAGCCGTTACCACTGATTACAGTGTCAGCCTCTGAGGTAAAGTGTTGCTAGGAGACCAGTGGGCTAAATGAAGCAGCTCACTAAATATAACCCAGCAGATCTCCCTATTCAGCAAATGGACTGAGCCATTGTAATTATACAATTTAAAAGAAAGGCAGATATTTTTTCCTTTTTCTATTGCCAGATTATTTATACACATGTTAGAAGCTATTGTGTGGCTATTTAATTATTTATCTTTTTTAATGCAAATTTCGCAATACTGCTCCTTTAACTTTGTGTTTGGTTGTTGTAGTTTGTTTTTTTTTCATTTTGTGTTTAGTAGATCAAATGTGGACCAAATGTCAAATATTTGAGAATCAGTAAACACCTGTAAAATGAAATGCTACTAAATGGTTTATTATAGCAGAGAGCTGTGAAACAGATAGTCCAGGGCTGGTCTTGCGCCTACAGGGGGGTGAAGAGTGAAACTCATAGTGGTCACAAATCAAGGCCAGCAACACACAAGCCCCAGCAGCTCAACACATCCCTGCCTGCATTCCTGTGACTGGGCCGGGACAAGTGTGTTGTTTTGTTTTTTTCTTATCCTCCTTTTAAAGTGAGACTGGAGGTATACTGAGCCCTATACTCAGGTGGCCTCACTAGTTTCATAACAAAATGGACAAGCCCGATATTGGGCAAAACTATTTACTCCAGCACCGATCTAGCAGCCCACATGATCATTGTTAGCCAATTGAAATGTTATGAATTGCCCGTGGTCATGTACTGCAGAAGAGCCAGTGATGGTGGTAAGTACTTACCACCATCACTGGCTCTTCTAGCCTTTGAACAAGATCAGATGTGTGTGTTTTTTTCCGCTGTAGCTGGGAATCCTAGTTCAGGCAGAAGGAGTCCTAATTTCAAGTGACTGGGACAGAATTCTAGCTAAATATTTTGGCAAAAGAATAGAACAAAATAGTGGCTAGAACTCATCAGCCAAACCTTTTTGATAGACCAGACCAGGAAGTAACAACTTTAAAGAAAGTAAGGCAAGGATGCTTTCATTTTACCCCTAAAAGGCTTTCTTAAAGTGGACCAAAACCCAGCATTTTGACTATTCTGGGTTTTGGTCCTTTCCCCAGGGGCACCCCGTTCTGAAACCCCCCAGATTGCCGAGCGCAACTCACCTCTTCCCGGTCCTACGGCGCATGCGTGACCGCTCATCCAATCAGCCCAACTCCGAGTGCGCTGGTGGCCACATCTCCTGCTTCCCTCTAACAGGGAACATCCACAAATGCCTGGCGCAGGCATGCACACTGCTAGAGGGATAGCGGGAATGAGGGCATGGCTCGCGTATGCGTCGTTGGACCGGGAAAAAGGAAAGTGAATGAGGCAACCTGGGGGGTTTCACTCATTGGGGCATCCCGATTTTGGATGCCCCAGGGGGTGGAAATCGATCGGCCCGGGTATCTTGGTTTTGGTCCATTTTAAAGCAAAATCGCATTTCCTTATCACCAACAGGTTCTAATCCTTAAAGTGCTGGGTTTTGTCTTGGATTAGTTGTTGCAGTTGCTACTCCAGTAATAACAGCATGTTCCCCACCTGACTATGGTATCCCCCTGCTTCCAGTCCTGGTTGATTGACTGCAGGAGATAAACTGCATGACACACTTTGCTTTATCCACAGCTGATAAGCCTATAAGTGGGAGACTCACACCAGTGAGCCAGAGCTCCCTCTGCAATTAATTTGAAGAATTGGGAAAAACACTCACCTTTTCCCAGCAATCCTTCTTTGTGTGTCTGTGGGGCCTTTGGGAGCAAGCTGTTAGCAGCAGAGCTGACAGCACAAGAATAGGTCTGATTCAATCTACAGGAGTGGTAATGTTTCAAGTAATTATAAACAAAGGCAATACGTTCCACTTTTTTAATAAAAATGATGTGCAATATCAAAATATAAATATAAATATTTCCTCCCAAAAAAACCCTATACATTATATTAATAATATTAAGTATCTTTCTAAAATTAAGAAATACTAATAGGAACCTGTTCCTATAATCCTAGAAATGGTGAAAATGAATTAATATGTAATGAGCACCATAGTGTCAGATACAAAGCGACTGTGCAGCAATAGAAACCCCTCAGTGCGCAGTGCATCGCCTTAGCATCGATTCTCTTCGTCTTGCAGTACAATATCATGACACAAAGCAGAGGCGCTCCTAACCAACGTGCGGCTTACAGTTTAATAAGTGTATTGATTTTGGTTTGGATATGTTTATTTCTACAAGTGAGTTAAAACAGACCGGGCCAGAGGAAGGAACATTAGAGTTTATCATCAAGTAAATTATCCTCAAGAGGGGTCACGTGAACTCTCTGATGAAAAAATCATTTAATGGACTAAATTCCACAATGCTGTATAAATATTGTACAGCTGCCAATTCTATATCAGAAGACAGAGCAATAATCCAAGATGCCAACGTCAATATAAATCATGGGGCCCTGTAGAAACATTTTAGTAAGGTGTCTTTGTTCAAATGATTGCGCTTGAGAAGGAAAGTTGTGTAGAGATGGTGGACAGCGGTACAAATTTTAATGACAAAGGACAAGTAAAACGGAAAGCCATGTATATAAGATGTAAAACTGAGGCAGCCAAAATGGTTTCCTGGTGGGGGTGTGCTGGAGGGGGGTGTGCTGCTTCATGTACACCTGGCGAGCCCCAATGGCCACTGGTGTTTATGTGGGATACTGGAACAGAGCAGCAGACTCGTGAAAGGGCAGCAATGTCTGCATTTGGGTATTTATGTTAGGATTTTAGCAAATGGGCATCACAAATTGGGATGAGACAGCCATCCCAAAAACCTTTACCTTATAAAAGAGCAGGCTATCAACCTCATGTGGACACCCTATCTACACACTAGTAAATATCAAGACCTTAGCTACCTCCAACCCAAAACTTCCCTCCGCCCCCTTTCCCCGAAACAAGCCCAGTTTGAAAATAATACTCATCAAATCGCTGCAATCCTCCTACAATCACCATAGCAGTCCAGAACTCTTGACCTGCCATTACCTCTTTGTCACCTAACCACAGCTGCAGCAGCGCCTCTGACTGACTGATTAAGAGGTCACGGCACTTCCTAACTCCACAGCAGTTTATCCCCATGCAAGATGTCCTCTATAATCCTCAGCGTCATTCAACTGTTTATATTTAAGGCCTAGGTGTGCAAAATTGTTGGCTGTATTAGGAGGGGTTAAGCAGGGAGCTGGAGCACACACTGGGAGAAGAGAACTGTGAGTGGCCAATACTCTACAGTACCTCCCACTTGTTCAGGACTTATCCCAGGTGGAGGGGGTACAAAGGCTTCGGCAATACACTGGTGGTCATGGACAGATAACTGATGGACAACAGCAGAAAAGGCACAAAACATCAGAAAAGCAGGAATAAGAAGCTCAGAGACCAAATACGGAACTCTCAAACACATTGCTGGGAAAGCCATAGGGTCAATACACATCTCAGGCCAAAAATCCCAACACAAGACACATGTTACATACGGAGCTGCAGAATGCCCCACTATTGCATAACACATAGGTAAATACAAATGTTGCACACATGGTCACGTTGGTAGCAACAGGGGGTGTGTTTAGTGGATTCCTCTGAGATCTTGTTTGTCCTGCGACGTACTGACCAGTTTCAGGTACTTTAACTTCGACGGGTAGTTTTCAGGTATAATACTGCACACTTCCTTCCTTCCAGCAATTCCAGAATTATGATCACTCCCAGCGGCTTTAAACTGGACCAACAGCCTTGCACAGTTAAAAAATGAACTCCCCCAAATGCACTTGCCCCATCTGCATGCATGATACTTAATCATAGTCAGCAATTGCATTTGCCCATGCATCCACTCAAAGCTGAAAGCAGCCTCACCGATTTCCTCCTGGTTGTGGTTTTCTTTCCCAGCTTCCCTGCCATGCTGTTGCCTGGATTTCACCAACATAACCGACAATGCACAGCAGCAGGAAACCCAGCAGCACTTCCTCATTGTAGGCTACCTGCAAGTATTTTGTTGATAAAATACTAAGGCAGGAGTTACAAAAAGGTAAATGAATTTTCATGTGTAGCAATTTGAATGGCCCTGGGTAAGGGGGGCATATGAGCACTGTTTCTTGAAAGGACATTGGTCTGGTTTACGGGCATGGCCCAGCCCGACACTCATAGGTCACATCAGTACCTTAGTGATTACACCTGCACCCTAAACTTTCTCTACATGTCCTCTATGCCACCTGGCCTAATTGCTGCTTCTGATTGTTTAGCTTATTGAGGCTGCTCACTTCTCTGCCCATCTGTACATTAGTTCCACTACCAGTACATTTGATACTGGCTCAAACCAGAACTCAGAATTGCTTTCATACCTTCTGATTCCCTCCCATCTTTAACATTGTATGACCTATTTGCAAAGGGCCCAGATAGCTACTGCATATGCAGGTCTTTCTAGTCTCCTAGGCTAGTTACACCTTTTCTGTTTTTATATATATAGTAAATTGCTCCCCTAAAGCCCCCCTCTGGCAATTAGTGACATAACCTATTTTAGAGGGCTAAACCCCATGTATATACAGATAGCATGCAGATGATAGGCTCCTGAACTGCATGGGTGCTACGATCTTGCTTTAAACTTGAGAGCCCTGCTCCTGAAAAAACTCTGTCCCACAGTCAAAATGTACTCAAATTTCTATGCAATCTTACTTTATTTCTAGCCAGAAGTAGCAAGCCATTTGCTGTAATGATTACTCATTGCTCTGTTCACAGCAGAGATATGAAAAGAGTGCAGAGGAGAGCCACCAAACTAATAAGAGGAATGAATGATCTTAGTTATGAGGAAAAATTACGAGAATTAAATATGTTTAGTCTTGAGAGGTGACAACCGAATACGAAATAAAAAATATGGGAAAATACTATTTCAGATAAAATCCTCTGTAAAGACAAGGGGGCACTCCCTTTCGACTGGAAAAAAATAAATTCAGTCTTCGGACGCAACAATCATTCTTTACCATAAGAAATATAAATCTGTGGAACAGGCTCCCACAGAAGCTTGTTACAGCATCAACCGCTGACAGCTGCAAAAAAGGATTAGATGCTTATTTAGAAGAAAATAACATTAACAGTTACTATTAGCTATTATCAGAAAAAAAAAAAAAATAAAATAAAAAATAACTTCCCCTACCCCAAGAACCTTGGTTAAACTTGATTGACATAGGTCTTATTTCAACTATAATAACTATGTAACTATGTAATCTCCTAGATACATTGTAGATACAATGTTTTCACTGTCTAAATGTTCAGCGGCTGGCACACATGATGATACCTTGTAACAGTTACCCTCAAAACAGAATTCCTTTGCTACACCAGTTGTTTATTCACTGTGTGTTTGTTTGTTCAGCATGTCAGACACAATGCTCCAGATTTCTGAGGCATATATCGCTCTCTGTTTTGTGTGGACCGCTGCTGGCACAGCTTCCCCCTCAAGCTCATGTGTAAGCAGGTTTGTCAGGTGTGTAGCAAGAGGGCCACTTCTATGCAGTTCTATGCAGTGCAGTTCTTTTTTGACTAAATATCCACTTTAACTGAATTTTTACTACCAACTAAGTAGGTTAACCCTTAACCCAATAAAGTTGCTAGATTATAGTCCCTATGCGGGTGGACTTCCTTATAGTTAACTACCCGCACCCAACACTGTTAACCTAGGGGTCCCCACTAATTTCTACCCACTACGCTAAGCACTACATTTGAATGATCCAGCAGGGAAGTAAGGTTACTCACGAGTATATAAAGGGAACATAAGGAAGTTTTCATGAACACCTGGGAGTGTGACAGTATAACGGGAGAACCACACAGACACAACACATGCCCAAAGGCAGCACAGCAGGAAAGACTTATAGGAAAGGAATGACATAGACAAAGCACCACAGACACACAGCTACTCTGAACATCTCCAATCCCGGTATTATACTTGTGGAGTTACACAATGAGTGATTGACACAGCAGTCATTCGAGCAAAACCTCTTCTACTGACAGGCCCAGTCCCTCCTGGGATCAGCCTGTGCTGCCAATAGAATATAGACCTGCATTGTGGAAACAGAGGCCGGAGGATAAATACCCTGCTTGTTATAATGAGTCTTTTACAACCTTTCTCTTTAAAGCCTTGGAGACTGAGGACGCAAGGCACTGAGCCTGAGTGCTTCCATTCTTTGATGATCAGAGGAAGGGATAGAAATATCTGCTTCTGTCAGTTTTCTCCACGATTTTGCTGAAATCCCGAATGAACCGTCCTTAAGCTGAAAACATGGTCAGACATCCGTGGGCAGCGCTGGCCTGTTGGCCAGGTTTATGCTTTGACTGATTTTAAGAAGACATTTCACTAAAATATATACCAACAATTTGCATATACATTTATATATGTATTCTTGAAAAAATGTTTAGTCAATTGATCTTGTTTTTGGGATCTCAGAGGCACAGAGACGTCACTCTGTGACAGTAAATAGCTCCTCCCATTTTTGACTCTTTACTCTCTCCCATTTCCCCGTTTAAAAAGGTGGTGCTAGATCAAGTGTCACAAGAAGGTAAATTCAGTACCGTGCGCTAATACCCGTGCGCTATCCATTTTGCATGTGGAAATGTACTCATGGGCATGTAATTGCAGGCATGGTTTTTATCATTGTAAAAGGGTGGGGCTCTTCCAGGGGTACCCTGGGCCCCTATTGAGCCACCAGGCTCTTCTGTAACCTCGTTGTCCCTAATGGGGGTGTGGGCAATCGGGCAGGGCACACAGGGCAGTCTCCTAACCTGTGAATTGGTATAGGGGTCCCCTGGACCCCAATTTTGTATCATTATTGGTGGATGCAGGTCCAGGCCACTCTTTTTACCAATTCAGCTTCAGTTATCATTGTGATCTGACATTAATCTGCCTATATTTGTCCAATTTACCAGGATGCAATTATGACACCATTTTTTAAAAGAAGCCTGAATTTCCAGATCTGAATTATGTTTTTCTGTGTTTTCAATCTTCCCTTCCTCATTTCACGTATGGTCCCAAGTACCTGGAAACTACAAGCCCCCATCATGGCCTGCTATACTTAGTTGTGGTGTTTGGAGACCTAGAGAGGATAAATGCAATCTAACTATAAATTCCAAAGCATGCGGGTGCTTGTGCTTTTTATCATCTAGAATGAGATGTCCCTTCTCCCACTACCCCTTTCTATCCTTCTACAGGCTTCCTGAATATATAATCTGCTCTCTCCATCAGCTAAGCCTAGAGAAGAGGTAATAAGGGATAAGTTATGTGAGGCTCTATTTTAGATTAAACTGAGAAGAGACCCCACAATCCCTCCAATTAAGCCAGCAAAAACAGCACCACCCAAATATAATTAAAAATCAAAATCCTATTTTATTATTACTCAAGGACCACAAATATACAAGACATTTAAAACATAATTAAAAATCAGACACAATGACCACCAGGGGGCACTGTAGGCAAGCTACACTCTTATACCTATCCAATTCATATACTAATCATATAAATTCATAATTACCATACATTTCATTATATACAAAAAATCAATAATCCAAATAAAAAAGTGCTAAGTGCTAACAGGGGTAAAACCTATTATTATTAAGTGAGGACCGCCAGAAGCAGAAAAAAGAAATCAATCAAAACATACACACGTGTGCTCCAATGAATACATTACCCATCCCAAGAAGCCTGTCTGACAGCCTATCCCCCTGCCCCAGCCAACGCGTTTCGTAACGGTAGGGGACCCGTTACTTCCTCTGGGCACAAGGTCATGAGACTCTATTTTAAATAATTTTCTATGTATGCTGTGAGGCATTCTTTTACATTCTTCCATTTCTTTAAGAGGTATATTTAGAGGCCCGATTTCAAACATTTTCTCTCTAAGAACCGGTAGGAGGTCCAAATGACTCTTGACTAATTCCCTGTAATAAAAAGGTCACAGCCTTTCTTAGTGTGGCAGGACAAAAAGGACAAAACGGAGAGCCTTTCCATTTCCAGGGCATACCACATTACAATATTCACAGGTTTCTCCTCCCGTGACATCCACACTGGGTATAACTCTAATGACAATATTCTCAACCCGAATTCATTATCTCGGGGGCCCATCATCTCGGGGGCCCCCGAGATGGCCAGGGCATGGAAAAATTCCCCAGGCATCCCTGCAGCACAACGGTGGACAAATCACCTGCCACCCATCATCAGACCTGAACCCACAGAGATGGAGGCAGAGGATGGACGTCCCCCACCAGGGTAAGCTACTCTCTTGCTATCCTGCTTCCATCCTAGGGATGCCACTGTACCTCCTTACTAACCTTTCTTTCCCTACCTACAGACGTGGACTGCCACCAGCACGGATCCAGTGGGGACGCCATGGGGAACCCCGGGATACTACTTTTTCTTGCATCGAATAGTGTGGGTGTCATTTTTTTTGGCTACAACAGATCAATTTACTTACTTGACTTGTTGAATGGCAGATGCCCAATAATATTACTATAGAGCCTTGTCATTTGTATGTTCCCCTTGCATCTTGTACATATAGTAACATATTTACCATTGCATATTACCTCTAATATGGTGTTTTCTCTCTGCATCTGATACCTTTAGTTGTTGCTTTAGTGGCTTTACATCACACCTTTTTTATGATAATTACTAGGCAACCTGGGTTAAATCAATCTACAGTATTCAAGACATATGCATGTAAGAGGTCAAAGAAGATTTTATTGTCTCCTGACCCCCCCAGGGCATATTGGCCTCCTGATTTGGGCTGCACACAACCTTCCATGCAAGCCTGAGAGCCGCCTTCTCTTACCAATTCCACATTACCTTGTATGTCTGCCATTTTGCCACCCCGTGACTGCTGGCAACCATCAGGTTTACCAGTCAGGCTTTTACATATATGGTGTGCCTGTTGGCGATCATTCAAGCTTCAGCAGGCACTAGATAGATGGGGCAGCAATATGAAGAATGGTAAAACAAAAAGCAACAAAAACATGAATGACTGCAATTCAAAGAATGTCATCAGAATACTATCTTCTGCAGGGGTGAAAGGACTCAAAGTGGACCACCTGTGCCGGCCGGTGGGGACAGGGCATGCTGCACACTGCAGTAGAACTGGGGATTGCGGGCACCCCTGCTCCCTATGCTGGTGCTCTGTTCAAAACAACACTTTAAGTAGTGCATTAGTATGAATGGCATAATGCACTGATTGGGTGGCAATTTGGCGGTGGGCAACCATGTGAACGCATCAGCCAAGCACAGCACCCAATTTTGCAATTTCTCTGATTTAACTACTTTAATGTGCGGGAGGCATGCCTCCATGTGACAACACACATCTTGTTCTGGTTTAAAATGTAACTCCTCATATGCTTCCCTCCACCAATGGCATAACACATTAGAATACCGTGCTATGTGAAACCCACTGGTTCGCCACCTTGATCATCTCTTCCACAATGCATACTTGGCCCCACATCTTTGCTATGCACACTGGCGGGACCTGGTAGACTGTGTGTGCATGGCGGAGGGAGCTAAAAAGTTGTGGGGTGCACAGCTAAGATTAGTCTCCGGGGCCAGGTCCTCTTTATAGTGGCCAAAAACCCAGGATTTTGCCTATCCTGGCTTTTGGTCTTTCCTGTCTTCTGTATGAAACCCCCCAGGTCGCCCGATCTCACATACCCTTCCCCGGTCCTAGAGCGCGTGTGCAGTCCTCTCGATCAATCAGTGCGCTCAGGTCTGCTTGAGCCCCTTCATCAAGGAGCTCGTATAATGCGAGTGGATCTGAGCGCATTGGTGGCCGCATTCCCTGCTACCCTTTAACAGGGAGCGTGTCTGCACCGGCCATTCTCAAATGCCTGGCCATTGCTCACGATTCCTCCGTTGGACCGGAATAAAGGTTTTCGGGTGACCTGGGGGGGTTTCACACAGCGGGTCACCCCTGATTAGGGTGCCCTGGGGGGGAGCAAGTATGCCTGCCCTGGAGTCTTATAGACTCTGGTATGGTTTTGGTCCTCTTTAGGGAAAATACGACTTGAATAGTGTTGCCTAGATTTTTAAGGTTCCAACAAGATTATGGCGAGTCTTGCCATTAAGCAGCTTTGTGACAGTTTGTTTTATAAAAGGTAAAACATTTTCCTCTGCCGGGGGCCATGTCTTAAGGAAATCCGTTTTGTATGAAAAGAACTGTTTTATTACTCTCTGCCTTTTGCACACATTTTCTGTAATAAGTTTTACTGTAATATCTTTAGCTTTTAAGAGCATTTAAAATTGAAACTCCGAGCTGCTCCAAAATCAAAAGGCACTTTGAAACAATAAAAAGAAAATGAATGTGAGAAAATTGTCCTACTTTACTGCATGTAGGTTCACAATATTAATGGCGACAGTCACAGCCACATTCAGACTTACAAATAGAATGCCTGGCACATAGCATCCCTCTAGTGTTGCTGGAATATGCCTCTGCTCTGCTCAGATGCAGTTTGTCTGATTTCTTTGGAATATTTTAGTTTGTCAGCACATGCACGCGAATACCAATTAAAAAGCTGGTGGTAAATATTTCACATTTGTTTTCTGGTCTCTGGAACACAAGTAAAGCAGTAAATTCTGTAAGGATCAAACCATACCAAAGCTGAACGATTTTGGTTGAATCTGATTTGATATTAAATCTAAGCTGTATTTATTTACACTGCCTGTATTTATACATACATTGAGCTGAGAAACTGCAGAGTTTGGCTACTGGCATCTGACAGAGAAGGGGTACTACATAGAAAGTAAACTTAGAGAAAATGTTCTTTCAGATGTTTGTATTTGTATCACATAGTTGTGCTACATATACAGTACTACAATGTGTCAACCACCCGTCAGTCAAAGGAATAAAAAACTGCTTCCTTTAAAGTTATACTAAACGCAAGCCCGATTGTTGTCGATTGTTGCAATGTCCCAAACTTAAATCTGTTTTCAAAAAGACCCTGTACTTCCTAAGTTATTTGTTAAAGTATTAGAGCATTGGAGTTGCAGAGAAAAAATGAGGAGCAACAGTGGGTGTGGCAACAGCAATGTGATGTAAGCACACTGTGTGCTTTACATATATCATAGTAAAAAAAATAAGTGTATTGTTGTGCCTCTAGTTATTATTACATATGTGACCAGAAAAAGGGGATGCGAGATGCTGCAGGCTAAAAGCATCTCCAGCCTGTCAGCACATAGTGTGACTAGAGAGGAGGGAGGAGGGCAGGGTTTGATAGATGCAGAGAGAGGCAGCCAGTCAGGACATCTGGGGAGGGAGTGGGGGGTGTTTCGGTTCTCGGTCCACTGAAGGTTGATTGAAGGTCCAGGTCAGCGGGTGGAGAATGTATTCTGAATGAGGAAGTGATTTCCTCAGTAGACAGACATAGCAGGGAGGAGAGCACCAGAGGGACTCAATGTAAGGTAAGCTACTGATGTTTATTTTTAAACTTTTGACTTGCCAATTATTTTAAGGGTCAGTCCATGTAGTGGCAATGTAGTGTAGCAGCAAGCAGTTGAAGCCGGTCCCATATGCCTATTCTCCATTTTCTGCCGTATTCTGTTGATGCAGTAGCAGATTTTCTCTTCTTTCAATTTAATTCCTCCATGACCACCACTAAATGTGGTCACATGGCCACCCAGTACCACTTCAGGGCTCCAAACAAGAGCATGACCTTTGTTGTTTTCTGGACTCAGGGATAGGGCGGACATGAGAACGCATTTGCAACATTGTGGAAAAATGCAATTGAAAGAAGAGGCAAACATTGGATGAGAGGCACATGGGACAGGCATTCTTCATTCTTATAGCTATTGCCTGGACTTCAACCTACAGAGGCTAATGTCTTAAAGTAGAAAAAATGCAGTGTGAAACCCCTCGGTTTGCCAGATTCCTAAATGTAAGACGCTATGTTGTATGTGTGGCCATCACCTAGGATCCCTGCAGCGTGTGCACAAAGTTTAGCCATACACCCTGCCACTCCCAACCACAGCATAGCCACACTCATGCCTGCAGACATTCAAATTTGTCAGCGTGGATGCCAGGGCTAAGCCACAGCCAAATCAGGATGCCCAAGGGACAGCACAGGTTTTGGACTAGGTGCAGTGCATTGTGCTGGGCAGTGTTCCACCTTTTGTCTGTGTTGCCTTGTTAGTTTTTTTGTATTTAAAGAGCTAACATTAAAGTCCCTGTACAGGCACACACTACCTTCCTCCAACCTCCCCCCCCCCCCTTGGGAACAGTGTAAAGTAAGCCATTTCGAAACATCTCAAAATGTTCAATCATATGTAAAGATCTTATCACGGATTTCTCAGTGGAGAAATCCTCTATTAAAAAGTGACCAGAATATTTTTATTAATAAGGTACTTGATGAGCAATTAAAGTATGTTTATTGTAAGCTTTATTGAGCCTTTATTGGTTGACAGATGTAAAATATGATATTACTGTTCACAATATTGAGAAACTCCATGATTGTTTGGAATACTGTTGTATAATCTTATATTGTACAATAAAAATTACTGAACGAGAAAAAGTGACCAGAAATTCGAGAACTGCGAGACAGAGAGACTATGAATATGCAGCAAACTGTGTTTAATTGTGATAAGCAAACAAACATAAACACACTCAAGTTGCTATATAAACAAGGTGGAGTGAGGAAACATACATGCATAAGATCCAGTGGAAGTCCAAATGTCACAGGTGCAAGCTGATTTCCAGGAACTCTGCAGAACAGTGCCATCTACTGGTCAAGCTGCATACAATGGAGAAAAGTCCCAGAAAGGAACAGCCGAAAGCTAAGGAGGAACTCTAGACATATTACCTCCCCTCTCACCAGACGGGCACCAAACGCCTTTAAACAACTGCTCCTCTGGACAGGTAAGACTGGTAGAAATGGCAGGGGCAATGCTGACAGAAATCCAAGTGGGGCAAAGCAGGCAGAAATCCAGACAGAAATCCAGGCGGGGCAACACAGGAGGCTCACGCCCGGGGAGCTGGGAGATGCAGCTATGGCCCAAAGCAGGCAAAGACTTGGCAGACATGGAAGTCCCTCCAGGGTCAATGTCCAAGAAACAATGGCCAGGGGAACTGGGACCTTCACGGCAGCACCCAGGGGGACTGAGACCTTCACAGCAGCGCCCAGGGGGACCGAGACCTTCACAGCAGCACCCTGAGTCACAGAATCCTTTAGAATCAGACCTATCTACGACTCTAGGAAACCCTTCACGGTCTCCTCGAGCCGGCAGGAAGAAATCCCCATGTGTGAACTGAGGTGTCTTAAAATCACAGGCATGTAAGGGATCTTCAGAGCCTTCTTTAGAAATACCAGAGGAACAGTGATCAGGATCAGACTCGGCAGGGTGGCCAGACTCGGCAGGGTGGCCAGAAATTCGAGAACTGCGAGACAGAGAGACTATGAATATGCAGCAAACTGTGTTTAATTGTGATAAGCAAACAAACATAAACACACTTAAGTTGCTATAGATAAACAAGGTGGAGTGAAGAAACATACATGCATAAGAACCAGTGGAAGTCCCAAAGTCCCAGACGGAAACAAGGCAAAACAGGAAAGAAAACAAAAGACTGTGAAAGGAGTCCTGGGTTCAGAGTTCAGGTTTCAGAGTTCAGGTTTCAGAGTTCCAGGATCCGGGCTCAGAAGACAGATTCAATGTTGATCCACTGAGGCTATGTGTGGATCAGCCTATATAGGCCAGGCAATGTCACAGGTGCAAGCTGATTTTCAGGAACCCTGCAGATCAGCGCCAACTGCTGGTGAAGCTGCATACAACAGAGAAAAGTCCCAGAAAGGAGCAGCCGAAAGCTAAGGAGGAAATCCAGACATAACAGATCTTATGTGTTCTAACCAAAGCTGCTTTGTTCATTCAATTTCTGGGTCGTGGCTCAGCTGGGGAAGGCATGTTATGGTGCAGATTTATGAGTTATTTGCTCGCTTTGCTGTGATCAGAGCCACCCATGGGACCACTGTAGCTTGTCGTGCTCTTTCCAAGGGACAGAGAGGCCAAATTTTAGCGTGGTCTTGGTGGAATGATTTAAAAATGAAGGGAAAACTTTGGAGTCTTGCTATGGCTTCTACCCTGCACTACTGGAAATGGAGGTGAGGCAAATGGGGCAAACATCAAATTAGCTGATTGTGGCCTTATTATTGCCGTTGGGTTTACAGTCTCTTTTAAAATAAGCCAATAGATCCATTTTGTCACCCCACCACCTTTGGCATCCCTATTGTTGATGGTTATCTGCTAGAAATACCCTCATGAAGCCCAAGAATCAGTCTGAATACTCAACTTTTCCTGGGGCCTTGTCAGTTTGCCAGACAAGATGCACATGCTATGCGTGACACCTGACCCACAAAACTTATTCTGGCTTCCTATGGGGATTTATTTTGATGGACATTCCAAAGGTAGGGGGTGCAGCCACTGTGGGCTGCTTGACTGAAGCTCAATCTATAAGAACACAAATTTAGTACAACTTTACAAGAGGAACTTTTATGGGCTGTACTGGCAGTGTTTTGTGTGGGAAAGACACAAATCTGCTCTTAATAGGCAGGATTATGTTGGCATAAGGAGTGCAGCCAGGTACTGCACTACCATAGTGCAAATGGCTAGGCGTGGCTGGAGCTTAGTAAAGATAACACTTCCATTAACTCCAGGTAAAATACATCCAGGTGATATTAATATCCATGATAAAAGCTGCTGCATGATCCATATTAGCAAGCTGGATGCGACATTAAGGACACAATACCTGAGAATAAATTCATACTGCTGTGTAAACTGTGTATTAGTGTCGCTCAGCTCACTGCCGTTCCATTACCTGCAGCACTTAGCCTGTTATAAAGACCTCCGCCCGCTATTCCACAAATGCCGCATTTCATAGGAATGGATCCCCTGGAAGGTATATGTACACCATTATACCTTCTTTGTCCTGCATTTCCGCCATGATAGCAGCAAACACAGCCTGTTTATGTGCGAATCATTTAAAGCAATTGCTTAGACGCTCTTATCTGCAATGCAAATCAACACTGTAATAGGGAAATATCATCTTCAACTAGAATTTTTTAAAGAACCTGCCTTGAATTAAAATCAGTCAGTTTAGTTAATGTCTGTAGCTGTTCTTCTGGTTGCTTAAGGGAAGCAAAAACATCCATCAAACGTTTTTTTTATATTTTGTGTATATCTTTGGTGTCCAGCAGGGATGTAACTTTAGAGGTTATGGCTGTTGCAACCGCATCGGGGCCCATAAGGTCAGGGGACCATTATTGTTGTTTGTCCACCTTATTTCTTACATTTGTACATTCATTGCATCATGTACAGTAAAAGGAAAAATGAAAGAAGCACCATTTGCCTCTGCTTCAGTTTTTAGTTGTCTAGTTGTATCCAATTTAGTTAAAATTACAGGAAAAAGGGTATGACATTCAACATTCACTGTTCACACCAGGGCCCACCCACATTTAGTTACACTGCTGGTGTTCATTGTGTGTCCCTCAGTGACCTACAGGGAGGGTCATGCTAATTATTTGGTAGATCCAGTGTGACTTCCGGGCACATTGTGATGTGTATTGCAACCTGCATCTCACTGAGGTTTTTAGCATTAACACACAAAAACACAGTACAACAAAAAATATTTATTCAATTTTCTCCTAAATAAATCACCTGCACACATGATGAGCATTTTTACAGGTGAGGTGCATAATTTTTCCAATGCAGTAAGAATAGTTTATGAACATTTGCAAACAAGAGCACCTTATGGGCTATGCTAAATAGTTTGCCCTTTTCTGCATAGCCCATAAGCTGTAGTTTCCAGCTTAGAGAGATGGGATGGGACAGAGCTGGGAATAGAGAGATGGGATGGGACAGAGCTGGGAATAGAGAGATGGGATGGGACAGAGCTGGGAAGAGAGAGATGGGATGGGACAGAGCTGGGAATAGAGAGATGGGATGGGACAGAGCTGGGAAAAGAGAGATGGGATGGGACAGAGCTGGGAAAAGAGAGATGGGATGGGACAGAGCTGGGAAAAGAGAGATGGGATGGGACAGAGCTGGGAATAGAGAGATGGGATGGGACAGAGGTGGGAGAAGAGAGATGGGATGAGGCAGAGCTGGGAAGAGAGAGATGGGATGGGACAGAGCTGGGAAAAGAGAGATGGGATGGGACAGAGCTGGGAAAAGAGAGATGGGATGGGACAGAGCTGGGAAAAGAGAGATGGGATGGGACAGAGCTGGGAATAGAGAGATGGGATGGGGCAGAGCTGGGAAGAGAGAGATGGGATGAGGCAGAGCTGGGAAATGAGAGATGGGATGGGAAAGAGCTGGGAAAAGAGAGATGGGATGGGACAGAGCTGGGAATAGAGCGATGGGATGGGACAGAGCTGGGAAAAGAGAGATGGGATGGGACAGAGCTGGGAAAAGAGAGATGGGATGGGACAGAGCTGGGAAAAGAGAGATGGGATGGGACAGAGCTGGGAAAAGAGAGATGGGATGGGACAGAGCTGGGAAGAGAGAGATGGGATGAGGCAGAGCTGGGAAATGAGAGATTGGATGGGAAAGAGCTGGGAAAAGAGAGATGGGATGGGACAGAGCTGGGAATAGAGAGATGGGATGGGACAGAGGTGGGAGAAGAGAGATGGGATGAGGCAGAGCTGGGAAGAGAGAGATGGGATGAGACAGAGCTGGGAATAGAGCGATGGGATGGGACAGAGCTGGGAAAAGAGAGATGGGATGGGACAGAGCTGGGAAAAGATAGATGGGATGGGACAGAGCTGGGAAAAGAGAGATGGGATGGGACAGAGCTGGGAAAAGAGAGATGGGATGGGACAGAGCTGGGAATAGAGAGATGGGATGGGACAGAGCTGGGAAAAGAGAGATGGGATGGGACAGAGCTGGGAAAAGAGAGATGGGATGGGACAGAGCTGGGAAGAGAGAGATGGGATGAGGCAGAGCTGGGAAAAGAGAGATGGGATGGGACAGAGCTGGGAAAAGAGAGATGGGATGGGACAGAGCTGGGAAAAGAGAGATGGGATGGGACAGAGCTGGGAAAAGAGAGATGGGATGAGGCAGAGCTGGGAAAAGAGAGATGGGATGGGACAGAGCTGGGAAAAGAGAGATGGGATGGGACAGAGCTGGGAAAAGAGAGATGGGATGGGACAGAGCTGGGAAGAGAGAGATGGGATGAGGCAGAGCTGGGAAGAGAAAGATGGGATGGGACAGAGCTGGGAGAAGAGATATGGGATGGGACAGAGCTGGGAAGAGTGAGATGGGATGAGACAGAGCTGGGAAAAGAGAGATGGGATGGGACAGAGCTGGGAGAAGAGATATGGGATGGGACAGAGCTGGGAAGAGTGAGATGGGATGGGACAGAGCTGGGAAGAGTGAGATGGGATGGGACAGAGCTGGGAGAAGAGAGATGGGATGAGGCAGAGCTGGGAAAAGAGAGATGGGATGGGACAGAGCTGGGAATAGAGCGATGGGATGGGACAGAGCTGGGAAAAGAGAGATGGGATGGGACAGAGCTGGGAATAGAGAGATGGGATGGGACAGAGCTGGGAAGAGAGAGATGGGATGGAACAGAGCTGGGAAAAGAGAGATGGGATGGGACAGAGCTGGGAAAAGAGAGATGGGATGGGACAGAGCTGGGAAAAGAGAGATGGGATGAGGCAGAACTGGGAATAGAGAGATGGGATGGGACAGAGCTGGGAAGAGAGAGATGGGATGAGGCAGAGCTGGGAAGAGAAAGATGGGATGGGACAGAGCTGGGAAAAGAGAGATGGGATGGGACAGAGCTGGGAAAAGAGAGATGGGATGGGACAGAGCTGGGAAAAGAGAGATGGGATGGGACAGAGCTGGGAATAGAGAGATGGGATGGGACAGAGCTGTGAGAAGAGAGATGGGATGGGACAGAGCTGGGAAGAGAGGGGGGGGTTCACACAGTTGCCCCAGGAAGAAGCTGGCTGGTGATAAAAGGCACGCTCAGCCGTCTGCAACTATTCCAGGAGGCTGAGCGACGCACAATCATAAACGTCCTGCTTTGTGCACTGTTTTTATATCCGCTGGGCAGCTGCAAATACAACTATGCAGGGCGAAACTAATACATAGTCCTGCTTGTTGCTGCCCAGAGGATTTTAGAAAGTGCACTGCAGAACTTTTTTTAACTGAGCGCCGCTCAGCTTCCTGCGGTCTAAGCAGACAGCTGAGCCGGCCGCTCCTCCATGAATCACCCACCTGCTGTCTTTCTTACTGCCCGCCGCCTTTCCTCCTGTCCGGCCGACCCCGCCTGCTGCCTTTCATCCCGGGCGACGGCCCCGCCCGCTGCCTTCCCTCAGGTCTCTGGCCCCGCCCCCTTCCTTCCCTCATGGTCTCCGGCCCCGCCCCCTGCCTTCCCTCATGTTCTCCGGCCCTGCCCCCTGCCTTCCTCCCTGACCGCCAGCCACGCCGCTGCCTTCCCCCCCATCTCCGGCCCCGCACGCTGCCTTACCTCCCCGTCTCTGGCCCCGATATCCCCCAACAGCCGTCTCTGCACCCACCCTCCTGGCAATGGAGTCCGGAATCCTGTGGACCGCGGTCCACGGGTTGAATGCCCCTGATCTAGAACAATTAATGGTAGTTTGATGAGCTTTACAGGAAGTTGTTACATCTTATTGCATATATATCTTGTAATACTTTCCATGTTTGGGTTTAGACATCTTGGTCAACGTTGTTGTCATCGCTGACAAAGGCACTCTGGGCAAAGACGGGGCGCCGCACCTTGCTGTGGATTCCCACTGGGTTGTTATCTGATCTGAAAGACGGGACGCCGCACCTTGCTGTGGATTCCCACTGGGATGTTATCTGATCTGAAAGATGGGGCGCTACATCTTGCTGTGGATTCCCACTGGGTTGTTCTCTGATCAGAAAGACGGGGCGCCGCGCCTTGCTGTGGTTTCCCACTGGGTTGTTATCTGATCTTACAAGGCATGGCTTCACTGCAGTTGTCATAGAGGATATCATAATATGCCCATTGGTGAAGTAAGGTATACTTGATTATTTAGAAGGATTTGACAATTTAGGTGCGATTGACTCAAAAGTATACTTCAAATCATTTAAGAGTAATTTATTATATCACTCACTTAATAATGCTTCTTTGAAGTGGGTGTCCAGTTAAATTAAACTGAACTGATGAAAAAAATACAATTCTGTGATTACTCACCTGTAGAATTGATTTTGTTGGTGTCCTGCTCAGGTCGCTATATTCTTGACAATTGGGTTATCGGCCACAAGGTGGCGCAGTTGACTGCAAGACGAAGCTTGTGGCTCCTCCCGACTCATATAAAGGCATCTGTTTCCCTAATAATCCCCAGTGGTTGAAAATCAGTAAATACAGAGACAAGCCGGGAGGACAGAGACCGTGTTAATTCACACAGCCCCAAAATAAGCTCTCTCAAACAGTAATCACTGTAAAAAATCAGTTTATTCTTGACAATTGGGACATCCAAAAGCAGTGTCCAAGAAAGGGTGGGATCCCCAGTGAGCAACAGCACGTAGTTCATGACACTACCACCTGAAGCACCTTACAGCCAAAAACAGCATCAGCTGAGGCCCTAACATCAACCTTTTAAAACTTAGAAAGTATGAACTGAAGACCAAGTAGCAGCCTTACAAACCTGTTCAACAGAAGCCTGGTACTGAAAAGCCCAAGAGGCACCAATAGCTCTGGTAGAGTTAGCTGTGATCCGAAAAGGGGGTTCCTTCTCCTTGGCAGAATACGCTTGCTCCACCGCCTGTCTGATCCACTTGCTGATAGTGGACTTGGCTGGAGGCAGCCCTTCCTAGGCCTGTCAGGAAGGACAAAAAGAGACTCCGACTTACTAAAGGATTCTGTAGCAACCAGGTAGTACCTGGTAGAGCTCGGACCACATCCAGAGAATGGAGGGTCCTCTCCTTAGAATTAGTAGGCGCGGGACACAAAGAAGGCAAGACAATGTCCTCATTGAGATGAAAGGCAGAAACAACCTTGGGTAAAAAGTCAGGCTTAAGACGAAAAACGACCTTATCCTGATGCCGCTCAAAGTAAGGAGGCTTCATACAAAGCGCCGCCAGCTCCGAGACGTGACGCACCAAAGTGATAGCTACCAAAAAGGCCACCTTCAGAGTCAAAATGGATAAGGCAGCATTGCACAAGGGCTCTTGAGAGCAGAAAGCACCAAATTCAAATCCCACACTGGTAGCATAGGCTTACGCGGTGGACGTACATGAGTAACTCCTTGAAAAAAGGTCTTGATAAGTCTATGATTGGCAAAGGATCTTTGGAAGAAACTAGCCAAGGCCGAAACCTGCCCCTTGAGGGTACTCAGCTGGAGACCAGAATCCAAACCATATTGAAGGAACTCCAAAAAGAAAAAGTGCGACAGGGGAAACCCCTAGACTCACATCAGGCAATGTAAACGTGCCAGACCCTGTAATAAATCATGGAGGAGGATTTCTTCCGAGCCTGAATCATGGTACGCACTACCGGGGCAGACAGCCCTTTCTCCATCAAGATGAAGGTTTCAGCAGCCAAGCCGTCAAAGCCAGCGTTTGTAAATTGGGGTAGCGTAACAGACCCTGAGTGAGAAGCCCTGGATCGTCGGGCATGACGTAGCGATCCACTGACATCTGGACTATGTCCGCGAACCAACACCGCCTCGGCCAGCGAGGGGCCACCAAGATGGTTGGTACTCCTTCCTGGGCTATCTTGCGCAGCACGCGACCCAGGAGAGGGAAGGGAGGAAAGGCATAGAGAAGTCGGAACTCCGTCCAAGGAATTGCCAGCGCGTCCGTGGCGAAGGCCAGAGGATCTCTTGACAGAGAAATGAACCTTGGAAGCTTGTGATTGTGTCGGGAAGCAAACAGGTCCACGTCCGGCTGACCCCAGCGGCGACGCAGAGCATGAAAGATCTCCCAGACGAGAGATCTCCACTCCGGGGATGTAAACCACCGCCCTGATGATTGATGTAGGCGACCGCCATCTGATTGTCTGAGCGGACCTGGACCGCACGACCCCGTAGCTGGGGAGTAAAATGAAATAGGACCAACCGGATCGCTCTCAGCTCCAGGAGATTGATAGGCAAGTGAGCCTCCTGAGGGCCGCACTGGCCCTGGAACTTCAGTGATTGCCAAAAACCTCCCCAACCGGTCAGACTGGCATCCGTGGTGACAATCTCCCAACGTGGAGTCAGAAAGCACCTGTCCACTAGAAGATTTCTTGAGTCCAACCACCATGAGAGGGACTGCCTGGCCAGAAGGGACAGAGAGAACTCCTGCTCCAGGGACTCCTGAGTCCGATCCCAAAATACTTGGGATAATTGATCACCCAGCCGAACTCCCTAGAGAGTGGACAACACCGTCTGAGTGTCGCTCTCGGCCTGCTGAAAAGATTGAGCAGCAACCAGCAAGTCGTCCAGATAAAGAAGAATACAAATGCCCTGGCTCCTCAGCAGGGCCATGACACAAGCCAGCACCTTGGTGAACACCCGGGGGTCTGAGGAAATTCCAAACGGCAGTGCCACAAATTGGTAGTGCTGATCCTCCAGCGCGAACCTCAGAAACTTCTGATGTCCCTGGAAAATAGGGACGAGCAGGTAAGCATCCCTGATGTCCACCGTGGTCATGAAGTCGCCTGGCCGACGTGAACTCTGACCGTAAGGTCTCCATGCGGAAGTGCTTGAATCTGACAAATCTGTTGAGACCCTTCAGGTCCAGAATAGGTCTTAGAATACCATCCTTCTTGGGCACCATGAAAAGATTGGAATAGAACCCTCGACCCCGTTCCTGGAGAGGCACAGGACAAATCACTCCGAACAACAGAAGTCGTTGGACAGCCAATCGTAGGCCCTGCGCCGTCAATGGGTTCTGGAAAATCTGCGACCG
The DNA here is from genome assembly GCA_027917425.1 of Gastrophryne carolinensis. Lineage (NCBI taxonomy): Eukaryota > Metazoa > Chordata > Amphibia > Anura > Microhylidae > Gastrophryne > Gastrophryne carolinensis. The sequence continues at coordinate 443,468,645 of CM051235.1, forward strand.
AAGAAATTGTGGGGGCGGCCAAGCTGCCAGCTCTATTTTGTACCCGGAGGGCACCACCTCCTGAATCCACCGATCCGAGTCGTGCTGTCTCCAGATGTGAGCAAATAGCAGAAGCCGTCCCCCCACCCGAATGGGTGAGGGCACCTCCTCATGCCAGAGGGGCCTTGGGAGTGGGCTTGGACTTGGACCCCCAGGAGGGACTGGGATGACCGCGGGATCTACCTCGCCCCCAGAAGTCCCTGCGGCCACCTGAGAAGGAAGAACCTCGTCCTCCTCGAAAGGGACGAAAGGGAGAAGAGCCCCGAAAGGGCCGCACAGGCTTCCGATGCTGAGGGAGCCTCCCATCCTTGGCCAGGAGATCCAGACGCTCCCCGAACACCCGGACTCCCGAGAAGGGAATACCAGTGAGAGCTTTCGTGGCGGCGGCATCTGCTGCCCACTGTCGCAGCCAGATAGAATGACGAAGAGCGACCAGCAGGGCCGAAGCCCTGCCGCCAAGCCGGGCGGTATCATCCATGGCCAAAATCACAAAGGCAATGAAATCCGCTTGCTTGTGAGCTCTGGCGATATCCACAAGGCGCCTCACCTTCTTCTTGACGGCTATGGAGACAATGGCCGTGGCACAGACAGGGCGAAGACCAGTGCCCACAAAAGTGAAAGCGTGAAATGCCAGCTGACCCATGCGCCTGTCAGCATGATCGCGCAAGGAAGAAGTATCAGGAGACGGCATAACCGATCCCCTGAGGAGTCAGAATCCTAAAATAACTCACCCTCCTCCAAGGAGCCTTGAACACCAAAGGCCTCGTAATCATCATCATCAGCAGCAAAAATACAATTCTGTGAGTACTCACCTGTAGAATTGATTTTGTAGTATACAGCACGTCCTGTTTTACAAATATTCTTTACGCTTGGGATATCCGCCACAAGGTGGCGCAGTGGACTGCAGAAGAGACTTGTGGCGTCTCCCGGCCCTATAAATGGACAGAAACCTCCCACAAATTCCCAGTGTTACAAAGCAGTTAGACAAAAAGCTGGGGGAATAAAAATGAAGGAACCCCAACCAAACATTTGAACAAATCACCATACAGAGGTAACCAAGAAAAATGATAACAAGGGAGGGGTGAAACAGGACGTGCTGTATACTACAAAATCAATTCTACAGGTGAGTACTCACAGAATTGTCTTTTTTCAAGTATACAGCACGTCCTGTTTCACAAATATTCTTTATGCTTAGGACGTCCAAAAGCAGTGTCCTTAAAGTAGGGTGGGATCCCCAAGAACAACAGAGGGCAGTTTAAACCACTGCAGCCTAAAGAACTTTGTGGCCAAAAGCAGCATCAGCTGAGGCCCTAACATCAACCTTGTAAAACTTGGAAAAAGTATGAACAGAAGACCAAGTTGCGGCCTTACAAACTTGTTCAACAGAAGCCTGGTTCTGAAAGGCCCAAGAGGCCCCAATAGCACGAGTGGAATGAGCAGTAAGGCGGAAGGGAGGTTCCTTCCCCTTAGCAGAATAGGCTTGCACCACCGCCTGACGAATCCACTTGCTGATAGTGGACTTAGCCGGAGGCAAACCCTTCCTAGGACCAGAAGGAAGAACAAAAAGAGCATCAGTCTTCCTGAAAGACTCAGTAGCTACCAAGTAAAATTTAAGAACCCTGACCACATCCAAAGAATGCAGAGTCCTCATCTTGGAATTAGCAGGAGTAGGACACAAGGAAGGCAAGACAATGTCCTGATTGAGATGAAAAGCAGACACAACCTTAGGCAAGAAATCTGGTTTAAACCGAAACACCACCTTGTCCTGGTGTTGCTCAAAATAAGGAGATTTGATGGAGAGCGCCGCTAACTCAGAAACACGCCTGACAGAAGTAATGGCCACCAAAAAGCTACCTTAAGAGTCAAAATGGGCAAAGCGGCCTCACGGAGAGGCTCAAAAGGACGACCCTGCAGAGCAGACAACACCAGATTCAAATCCCAAACTGGTAACATAGGTTTACGTGGCGGACGCACATGAGAAACCCCCTGGAAGAAAGTCTTAACCAAACAGTGACTGGCAAAAGATCTTTGGAAAAAAATTGCCAGAGCTGAAACATGACCTTTGAGGGTACTAAGTTGAAGGCCCAAATCCAAACCATGTTGCAAGAATTCCAGAATCCTGGGAACAGAAAACACCCTACAGGGAAGAGATTTGGACTCACACCAGACAATGTAAGCATGCCAGACCCTGTAGTAGATAAAGGACGAGGACTTCTTCCTAGCCCTAATCATGGTATTAACAACAGAGGCCGGCAAACCCCATCAAAATGAAGGTTTCAGCAGCCAAGCCATCAAGCCGTTTGTAAATTGGGATGGTACAGCTGCCCCTGAGGGAGCAGATCTAGATCCCTGGGAAGGATGTACTGATCTACTGCCAACTGCACGATGTCTGCGAACCACACCCTTCTTGGCCAACAGGGGGCCACCAGGATGGTTGGCACCCCTTCCTGGGCTACCTTGCGCAACACCCTGCCCAACAGAGGAAACGGAGGGAACACGTTACCCCTTCCAAGTCATTGCCAGTGCATCCGTGGCAAAGGCCAGAGGATCCTGAGACAGAGAGACAAAGAATGGAAGTTTGTGATTGTGACGTGAAGCAAACAGGTCCACATCCGGCAGACCCCAGCGGTGGCACAGAGAGTAAAACACCCTCACGCTGAGGGACCACTCCCCCAGCCGAGACATCCCCCTGCCACCAGGTTCTCCACTCCCGGGATGTAAACTGCCGATATGCAGGGAACATTCTCCTCCAGCCAGGACAGTATCAGGGACACTTCCTTGAGTCCCTCCCTGATGATTGATGTAGGCAACCGCCGTCCGGTTGTCTGAGTGGACCTGAACAGCCCGACTGCGGAGTCAACTGGAAAAGAACCAAGCTTATCGCCGGAAGCCTCCATATGGTGATTAGAGTGGGCACACTAGCCAGTATAGGGTTAAGGCTAACAAGAGCCTCCCGGGATGCCCCAAAACCCGCTAGGGAACAGGGACAGGGAAAGGCCCAAAAGGCCCACAATAAGGCTCACCATAAACCTCAACCGCCTATCCTTGCAGTTACAGGGATTGCGGTTGGAGCTGCGCTCCTCCAGCACCTGACCCTGACGCTGTCCTACCTTCACCCGAACCAGGTAGCCGAGGCTGGGAAGCAGTGGGTCCAGAACGGGTGAGAATAGTCCTGCAGGGCAGCAGGCTGGTAAGCCCCGCTCGCCTGCGTAATATAGAGAGCCATCTTCTATCTTCGCAGTCCAGACTGCAGAAGGAAACTGTGAATTTGTGGGAGGTTCCTATCCTTTTATAGGGCCGGGAGACGCCACAAGTCTCTTCTGCAGTCCACTGCGCCACCTTGTGGTGGATATCCCAAGCGTAAAGAATATTTGTGAAACAGGACGTGCTGTATACTTGGAAAAAATTAATAAACCGGATCCAAGTGCCGCTTCCTACGCGTGGCCTTGCCAGCGGCCGAACGTGATAACTGACGCTCTATACTGGCCACCCTGAGTGCCAAGTCCGTTTGAGACCCGCTGCTGGCTTCCCCTTCACTGAGAGCTAAACGCAGACGCGGGGGTGTCGGCGAGGCCGTAGGTAAAATGGGGCTGGGGCCAGCAATGCTCGCTCTATCCTGTCCTATCCCTATCCGAAATGACGCTTTGGGCACAAGGTACACAAATAGCGCTGCGACCGCTCAGAGGGCATGTACCACACATGACATGACTAGCTTAACAAATCCCGAGGGGGCCCCAAGCTCACTATCCCCAGAAGCCTCCTATATGGTGATTACAGTGGCAGAAATCGGGTCACAAGGCACTAACGGCCCAGAACCGGACAATCTCCAATTTGGTCCCTCTGAACCTTTTAACACAGGGCAGGAAGGTGGGGGGGGGGGGAGCAGAGACCTGGAGGAACCACCTATGTTAAACTGGGGTTAAACTGGGACCCGTCTGGAAAAAATAAAGTGAAAAAAATATATAAGCATCCCACAGCACATGCACACGTAAAAACTGTTCAAAAGGAAACATTCACGGACCGCAGCCGATGACAGAGGGCTAGGAGCAGACAGATAGGAGAAAAAAACTAGCCCACAGCGTGATGAAAGCCGACCGTGGAAGAGGGGACCAGCACAAGCAGCAGCACCATGCGGCCGCAAAATGGCTCCTCGAGGGGCGGGCCCCCCCCCCATACGCAGTAGAAGGGCAGGACAAGAGCGGACTCCGGGCACCCAGCCAAAATGGCGCCTGGACTGCACAGCAGAGGAGGCAGGGGAGGCCTAGCCCTCCCTGTCAGGGAGAGAAAACGGGGTGCACGCGGCGGCGCTGACAACAAGCGCGCTCCCCACACCAGAGCTCGCTCTGACGCACCCGCCAGGGCCTGCGCCCCCCTTGCAGACTGGACGTCAGGAGAGGAGAGAAGAGGAGGAAGGTGAGTAAAGGAAAAAATAACAGTAAAGTGCACCAAAACACACAAACATCAATAAAGCTTGTGGGAGAATATAAGGGGTCCCAGGTGGTTCCTCCCCTCCCCAGATGGGCTCACCATAGCCCATGGCTGGCTACCCTTTGTGACAGGGTCTGCGGCCCAGAGCATAGCTCTGCCGAACGCCAGACCCTCGGCGTTCCCCTACCATCACCTGTATCCGTAGCCAGAGGCTGGGAGGCAGAAAGGGTCCACTGAAACAGGTAGGAATAGGGCTGCAGCGGCCGACGGGCTTGGGATTCCCCACTTATCTGCGATATCCATTAAGAGAGAAACAGATCCATCTTCACAGTCCGACTGCAAGAGAACTCTGGGGATTATTAGGGAAGCAGATGCCTTTATATGAGCCGGGAGGAGCCACAAGTTTCATCTTGCAGTCAACTGAAGAAGAATGAAGCGACCCTAGCAGGACACCAAGAAAAGTAAGGCCCTTTCCTCACCCTGAATCCATCGTACAGTGGCCACACAGAGAATGCTGGGGCAGTGCATAGAGGGGGTTACAGTTCTGTGCATCAGATCCAAGATTCAGGGCAAAGTAAGGTTTTTTCTTTTTTTAACCCTTTGCCCTGCCATAGCGCTAGGGAAGGGAGGCAGGGTGGGGGTGATAAAATTTGACTGGACCTCCATTTTAAATCTGTATCTGAATCTGTGAAATGTGTATAACTGACAATCCAGTTGGTCAAGATCTGTTCAGTTGATCCAAGCTAAGCCACTGACATTACTCAAATTTCTTTCACTGATTTGTCAATATACATAAGCAGGGCCAGCCGTACATTGAAAGGTGCCCCCCCCAAACAGACTATGTGATGCCCAATGGATTCCCCACCCCCTGAACCTAGCAAGTGGTGCTCCCTCTCCTCCTGTCATATAACATAATGTCTGCTGTCAAATAAACACAGCTTACCCCCCGAAAATGAGAGCCTGAGCTGAACAAGTGGCATCCTCTTTAGCATTTCCTCCATCGGGATCCAATGGCACCAGTCCATTTAAAACAAAATAAAACTTTCCAAATAAGAAAAAAAACAGCATGACATTGCTCTTTACGGCCTCAATACATGTAGCATAGAGCGGTGGCTAAAGAATTGGTTTGAATTAGAAGGGTTGTTTTTTATGCCATCCCTGCACTATGTTCCTAATTTAGCAACTAGCTGCGTTTAAGAATTCTCACGTGTATAAATTACTAGCAGCTGTGCATAATTAAGCTAAATAAGCATATTTTGCTCTCTCTGCGTCCACATTTACCTTGCGGCAGGATATGAATACTCGTCAGGGAGATTGTAAAGTATATGAAAACAACATAGGTAGGTTCAAAAAAATTCAAGGACCGTTTAGGCTAGCTTCTACAACAGTCCGATTGCGGAGCGCTCACACTTTCGGCAAGTACCCTGCAATCACTGGTGTGTAGCACTCTCCACTCAAGTGGAGTAACATGTCAAAGCGCCCATAGAGTATAATGGGCAGCTTTTCACAGGTGGATGCGGGACACTCACACAAAAGCACAAGTGCGTAGCATCCACGCTGGTGTGAAACTAGCTTTAGGCCACTTGTAGGTCAACTGTGTTTCACCTACAACTACTGTCCCCCAACAGTGAGGACCTCAATGGGGAGAACCGACAGGAACAAAAAGTGGTTATATTAGTGCTGCCATTAGCCAGGGAGATGGAGTGTTTCTTTAAACTTTTATCCCAACCATGTTACAAGTTATAATTATTCAAAATGCATCTCTAGCAATCCATAGCTTATAGGGAAGCACATTATCAATACATCATCATAATTCAGTGGGTTAAACATCGGCCCGCAACATAACACACGCACCGGGATAGCATGTCTTAAATTAGTTTAGTTAATTCACGGGAATAAATAATATATCAACTGCCTCAGGTTATATCTACACATTATGTACATTATATGAATATTACATGATTCAAATTAACTATGGTATATAGAAATGGAATTAAAACTGTCTCCAAGGATATCGTAAAAAATACTCCAGTGGTTCATTAACATTACATTTATCATGGGGCAAACAGAAGTGGAAGGTGACAGGTAAGGAGGTCATTAACATGCCAGTTATTTTTCTATATTTCTGTTACTGGTTTTACACATTTTGATAATTTCTTCTCTGCTTCTTGGGCATGTTTTGCATTCTTCTGCCTACCAAGGTCACATTAAAGGAGGTATATCGAGAAATTGTGTAATGTTAAAAATTCATGTAAACATGTCGGCTAATGAGAGGAGGTGTCACTTATACACCCAAACTGAATAAAACTCCCACCAAGCTTGTGGTTTATTCTCCTGGTAGGAATAAAATCCAGGGGTGTATAAGTGACCCCTCCTCTCGCCATTCCGCATATGGATTTTTATCAGTGGCCCATTTTTTCATGATAGTCCTCCTTTAATAAAAGAAGAGCCCTTGTTTGATATGGAACAGTGTTGCAGCCCAGGCAGGTCTGCTCTGCTGTGCATCGCCGCCCCTAAAATAAAGAACCATGCCACCCAAATATATACCTCTTTCGGGTTGCACGTCCCACGTAACTGAGAGCAGCATCACTGTACATCCGCTGCCCATGCAAGCTCCAAGGCTGCCATGGAAGGGATGAGAACCCGAAAGTAAATGTAAGATTTTAGGCTGAGTAATATGATGTAACAGAAATGTTACTAAACATGAAAGAAATGAATCAAAACTATATGCTCTGCAGACACGCAGCAGGTAAACTCATGGAAGGGGTGTATATCACTCAGAGTGAGGTAAAAAGAATTCAGGAAGCTGTTTTTGTTCATTGTTACAGCCCTGTTTATTATGTTTTCACAGGCCTGGATTTTTATGGAAAGGCTGGTAGGTTGGTAGTGGGACCTGGCCTTCCCCTCCTTCCAGCATGGGCTTTACCTGAAACACGAATCACATGAGCCTGCTGACACAACAGTCTCAAGGATCTTGCAACAAGTTTACTACAATCACAGTCCGTTTAATCAGCTCAGTGGCCTACAGGGTAGCCAAAGGCACAAACACGCTCATTCGGTTATGGCAAACAGACAGCTCAAGTTAAATATATATTTTAATGTGATAGGTGTGCTAGGCAGTTATTACAAGCATCTGATGTTGTGAAAATATGACATATACATGTCCGAGGGCAGAGTACAGGTTACAGGTATGTAGATTACAAACAGATGTACAACAGGTCAGGTCACCTCCAAAAGCAAACATGTCTTGGCCTGGGAGACTCATGTTCCTCGCTTCCATTTTGCTTGGAGCCTGGGAACTGCCAGGAACCAGTTCTGGTTCTGGTTTCTGGTTCTGGTTTTAAACTAGTGGACCTGGAGAGGGCAAAGATGGGGTTCTCAGATGGGTCAGAACCCGAGAACTCCATTTTACCAGGTTCTTGGCTCTGTACCACAATGAAAGAAATATGTCTGGATCTGGCTCTGTGGGACAGCGATATAGCAAATCAAAATTTGATGATAAAAAAATGAAGTTTTATGTGTAATTAACATAGGTTGCCCAACTTGCACGAAACAAATTTGACAATGCATATTAAAGTGGGACAAAACTTGACTTTCCCAGGCTTTGTTCCATGCCTGCAGCTGTGTGAAACCCCCCGGAATACCCAGCACAACTGGTGCATGCGCGGATATGCAGAAAATCAGAGACGATTGCCATGTTTAGATTTTCGGCAAATGGCTCTCATTGATTTCAGCCTATTTGAATGGCTGGAGCGGAAGCTTGCACACTTCACTGGGGATGTGGGGGATGCGGAAAGGCTCTCCTTATAGAAAACAATGAAAGCCATTTGCCGAATTACATAGCCATGGCAGGCGACTCTCATTGGACAAGAGCCAGCACATCTGCCATTGGACCAGGGAAAGGTAGGTGATTACCTGCACCCTGGGGGTTCCACACAGCGGGGCATTAGGATGCCCAATTTAGGGGAAAGCCAGTGGATGGCCCTGGAATCTTTTAGGATGGCCACTGGTGGGTTTTGTTGCGCTTTAAGAGGAAGGAATCTAGTAACCCTTGGCCCTTAATCCTTTTGTCAAGGCAGTTTCTATTTTCAAATTTTACATTCCCCCCCCCCCCCCACCACCAGTGGTGCCCTTCACATATGTAAGGCTTTTAATGCTCGCAGGGCACTTGAGGAACAAGTACATGCTGTTGCTGCATTTCAACTGTTATTACAATGCTTTTTGGTTACAGTAGAGGGCAACTCTTATTTGGTCCCCCATTGCAGTATGAAACCCCCAGGAAATCAATCCCACAGTGCCTCAACAAGCCTCGAATGGAATCCCCACTCTGTGTGCTCACCATGCCAGGCACCATTGAATAGCTGCCATCAATAACATATTAATGCATATTAAAATGCAGAGCCCCAATGGACATTAATATGAAGAGCATCAGTGGATCCTGTCTTCTGACCCAAACATTAATATGCAGAGTATCAGCAGATCCTGTCTGAAGACACCAACATTAATATGAATTGTGCCAGCAGATTCTGTCCCCAGACACAAATATCAACATGCAGAGCATAAGCAGTCCTTGACCCCTGACCCATACATTAATATGCAGAGCATATTAAGAGCAGCTTAGTAAAGCTGAATGGATGCTGGGAATGTCGTTGGTGCTCACGTAGGATTGAGGCGAAGTAAGGGAAGCCAAGGGAGTATCACAGCGTGAGTGTACTTGAATTCCCCTGGGGAGGGCCTTTATCTGACCTTGGAATTTCCCTGTCCTGGTGTTTTGGGATGCACCACAGTGTAAAACTACAGGGATCGTATACTCACCTCTTTGGTGATCCCAAGGCACTTACATGGGCTGCCAGCCAATCAGCAGCTTGCACTCCATTCAGCTTTACTAGCTGCTCTGACATCAGGGCAGCTTAGTAAAGATTAACGGTGTGCAAGCCGCTGGCCAATGCTCTGCGCAGCCATTCAGAAATGCCTAGTGTGGGTACACCCATTAGCCAAGTAATATTTCAGAAATATGGCCGGTGCTGGCACAGTGGTATTGCAGGCAAGGTATCCATAGTGATCTGGGGAATTTAACACATCGGGGCTTCCCAAGTCGGGATGCCCTAGGGAGAGGGAATCAGCCTGCCGTTGAGTGTTTTAGACTGCAAGCCTGTCCTTAGTAGTGATTGTTCCCCTTTAATATACAGAACGCCAGCAAATCCCATTCTCAACACAAACATTAATATGTAGAGCATAAGCGGAACCTTCCCCAAGGCACAAAAATATGTTTGGGGACCCTGCCTGGAGGGGGGTAGGGGAGCACATTTCATGGTGAGCCCTGCTTGGATACTGTAGGTGGTGTGGGGGGTGTGCCTTCTGTGGGCGGGGGCTGTCTGAATACCTGGGGGATAACTTGGGCAACCCTGTCTAAATACTTGTCTGAACACTTGGGGGGAGGGAGGTCCTGTCTGCATAATTAAGAGGAGTTAGGGAAGCACATTTTCTGTGAGTCCTTGTCTGGTTACTGGGGGAGGGGCATCTTCTGTGGGGGAGTATCCGGACACTTTGGGAAAGTTTAGGAGAGCACCTTCTGTGAGGGACCCTGTTTGGATACTTGAGGGGGGTTAGAAGAGCACCTTCTGTTGGGGTCCCTGTGTCAATGCATGGGTAGTTAGAAGAAGAAGGGAAGCACCTTCTTTTGGGGTGCTGCCTAGATACTTGGTGGTGTTAGGGGAGCACCTGTGGGGGATCCTGCCTAAATAATTGGGGGTAGGGGAACCTTCTGCACCTTCTGTGGGGTGGGGGGGCTCTGTCTGGATACTTGGGTGGTTAGGGCAGCGCTTTCTGTATGGGCACTCCAAAAAAATGCCTGGATACTGGGGGAGTAGAGAATCAAGTCTTGTGGGGTGCCCTACCTGGAAACTTGGGGGTGCTAGCGAAGCACATCTCCCCATCCTCTTTTCTTAGTTATGTGATGCAGAGGCTGGGGAAAGCATACACGTGCCAAACAGGGGCTCTCCGCACGCCTTCTAGTTGCACATTATGCACCCATTACCAGGGCCTAAAACTCGCCCCCCACAGTGGCCATGGAGAGATTAGCCTAAAATTGCGAGGTGGTACAGGGGCAGGAGTCTTTTGCCCCTCCCCGGCACCATACGACCACTCGCCCATGGCAAAAGGGGTATTATGGGTATATTATTAATTTATTATTCATTTCATTCATTTGGGCAGACAAGCAAAAAAAAATGCATGTTCAAATGAGTGATTCAGCACCACGTGCAAAAAGTACAATTTACTGTTTTTGGATGAAAAGTTGCCACTTCCTTTCATTATCTACCTCGGGGCGAATCAGCACCTAGTGTAAAACAAGCACTTTTCATCTAAAGATCAATTTCGTGCAATTTTGCATCTGCTGCTGAATCAATGTGACCAGCCTAAAAATAGAATAAGGCTGTTCAATATACACAGTATCCAGAGTGTAAATCCCCAATAAGTAGTGGGAAGAGTGTAAGCATATTCTCCCAGCAAATGCAGAGGTTCGGCTCTTGTTGTATAAACCCTGGACCCAAATCTCTCATGGTCACCGTACCCTCTGTATGCGGAGCCTGGGCATCAGAAAAAGTGTATCAAGTAAAGTTGACTCCTCAAGACCTTCTGGGCTCCAGCATCTACCTTGATGCTGATGCCCATCATAAGTTGTATTCTGATATATGATGATACCCTATATGCATGTGATACCCGCATCAGTGCATTCCCGCACTAGCATAAACAGGTCTCATTTAGAATATTTGACTGGAGGACACGGTGACAAATATTCTCAATTTAAAAGATCACTTTTAAAAACATTTTGATGATTCTTACCCAGTGCCAGAGTTTGTTTTGCATTTTAAAAATGCTTGAAAGAATCAAAATGGAAAATGAGCAGATTATTCAGTACACTGCATGCCCCGTACCGCGCACTCAAGTCATTAACCCCCGCTTTTAACTCTGTTTATTAGATCTGAATAGAAAAAGGTAATTAACTTAATTACTGTAAAACACCCCTTTAATTTCCAGCTATTAAAGAAGAATGACAGGGAGAATGATTGGTGGAGGGAACAAAATAGCAAACGAGGCAGAACGGTGGGGGGGCTTGTTTATGAGTTACGAGGACTACAGATATATAAGAAATAAAAATTGGAGAAAGGAAAGGAGGCCACATTCCTGTCTCACTATAAAGGGAGCTTCTTAATGTTATCCCCATGTTGATGCTGTGGTAAACAGTTCAGCAGAGAAGAAAGTCTGCAGAACTCCTCATAAAATTGGCTTTTATTACCAATTTTTAACTTTAAATTCTAGAATCAGTAATACGCTGAGGAACACAAATAAAAGAAGAATGGCAGATTCACAATCATTTATGTTGCCTTTGGATTGAGGTCAGGGGTATAGTCTATAATTATTGCTGATTGCTGATTCGCTACTCTATGGTGGAATACATTTTTAAGAAACAAATGGTAGTATTTAAAGGGATTTTCCAGGAAACTACATATATTCACATAGCCCTAAAGCTTCTAATGTTCCCTGTTTCCTTTTGTTCCAGAACAAACGTCCCCCCAAGGCAGAGAAAATTTATTTTGAAGTTTTCATGCATTTCTGAACTTTCCAGCCAGTGGGTGTGACCACTCTCCAGTGCAATAGCAGGCAGCATGTTTATATCAGCATACTTTGACACCTAATAACAATGCTGCTATATACAGGCGGCCACAGGGGGGCAGTGTTATTGATCACCAGTCGAGCCCTATGATTGGTGATCTCTAGTTGCTGCTATGTAGTTACAGGAAGGGAAAGGACAGATATGGCGAGGTAAGCTGCTGAATCATGTTTTTTTACATTTTGCCTGGACAGTCCCTTTAATAGTATCAAATAATGACAGATATCCTCTCTAACGAACATATGTTCAGAGTTAAAGTAATATACCAAATCCCACTTTGTTAGGATTATACGTTAAGGTTGATACAGTGCCTCTGCTTAAAGCGGACCAAAACTCACTTTTTTAACTAGCATGCCCTGAATTGCTGCCCCCATGGCCATCACCTTTTGGCAATTTTCACTGCTCTTGCATCACCATAATCCCAGATAATGGCACCTGTTGTAGCTGCAAAGCCCCGCCTCCTCCATTCATTGCCACTGTTGTGTGTGGCAATGATGTCATTGCCACAGCTATACAATGACTGGTTGTTTGCCATCTGACAGAGAGGAACGGCAATTCAAAAAGCGAAAATATCAATTTCTTGTTGTACACCCTAAGAGGGGAGAATCTACAGGGGCTTTGGCCAGATATAAAATGTATTTCACAAGCTCAGTGGGTTCTGGTCCGCTTTCCTGGAGAAAGAGAGGCAGAGGAGGGAGGCATATACAGCATATACAGTATAATAACCCACTTTGCAATGCTATTTCAATACAGATGTATTGCATCTGCAGTATAGTGCCTTGACATTAAAAACTTCCCAGTTTACAAACATCAGTGACAACGTCACTGCAAACGGCTCTCATTAGATGAGAGCCCACGCATGTACTGTTGGATCAGGGAAAGGTGGGTGAATGCAGGTTCCCTGGGGGGTTTCCCAATGGACTCTTTTAGAAAGGCCAGCGGCTAGGTTTTGTTGCAATTTAACATCTTCAGTGGTTTCAAAGAAATTAAAAAGTTAAATGCAAAGAGTATTTACATATGTACAATAAGTGTCAAAGACACTAAATGACAGCAATGATCAAAATGCAATAGTTAAGGCATGCAGGGATGCAGCTGTACCAATTTTTAGAAGGAAAAACTTTGAAGATAATGCCAGAGTTCCCCTTTAACACACTTGTCTTCTTTATCTTCAGCATTTTCTTTGGCCAACCAATGTACTGTACATTACTTTGGAAGTAAAGAAATAAGAACCTCTAGCCACTGTCTTTCATTAAACGGTATATTATGGCGAAAGACCTCACAGTGCGATACATTGTATTGGGATGCTCTTTCTTTCCCTTCTGCTGAGACTATAACAAACAAGATGAGTCATTCTTAAAAGCCTACCTGGTGAAAGTTGCATTTTGTTACATTGCTATAACCAAGGAGCAGCTGATGTATAATACAGTAATTCTTTCTATTGCAATCAGCTAGTCAAATGTAAATGGCTCACAGATAGTTTACAGCATTCTGTGGTGTCGTGATGGAGAGAACACTCTGAAAATTGTCTCCTCGGTGATGTCTCCTTAGTACAGGTCCTTAGTACTTCCCAGGCACATCCCACTGGCAGCCATTCAAGTGTGTCTGGTGCAATGTACACGCAGACCAAGGATGACATCGGGACCAGGCATGTGTTATGCAATCCCAGGATGCTCAAGCTGCCACTGTCACACCCCAGGGACCCTAATAGGTAAGCACTCAAGTCTGATAGTGGACTTCATAGGCATAAACAACTGAAAGGACATTCCTAATTTGATGAGCAGGGGTGAGTGTATTTATTGACCTAAAGTAAAAAAAAAAGGAATTTTTGACTTTCAGTATGCTTTAAAGGGAATCTGGAGGCACATAATAAAGGAAAGCTCAACTTAGATCCCATGAAGATGATTGTCTCTATGCCTGTGTGTCACCAGCTTACCAGTTTGATAGATGCGGGGGTTTGGCCTTCTGTCACACCGTCACTGCAAGAGGCAGAACATAAAAGCTGATGCACCGCCTTGTACAGAGTGTTCAGAGCTGTGCGCAGGAGAGAGCAGATTCCTTTTAGTATTTCTTATATTAATAGTGGTAACGGGCTTGTCCATGGTTGGTCTTGGTCCATAGGGTTATAGCTAATATAGATGGGAATGCGCTGAGCCGTGATAAACGACACCAGCTGAAATGCGCTAACATTGTTTACAAGACAGAGCCTCCCCTCCATCGGACGCAGACGTTGATGAACGGCCGCTTCTCCGCTAATTTTGTTACATCAGCTATCCTGACTTGTTAATATTTTATTACTCCCATAGACGTTTCCAGAAGCAATTTTTTTTTTCCTTCTGCTGTTTTTTCCCTGAACATTTCTCCATGTTGGATTGGGACTCATCAACATGATAAATAAAAAGGCCACAATAAACTAGGACGGACTGTGATTATAAATAATTGCACTTGGCAACAAGAGTCCTACATTTAGCTGAAGCATTTTTCACGTGCTACATCTTTGTTTCCATATTTGTTGAGGGCCAGTTTGATTTTGCAGTCTGTGACCTTGCTGGGAAGATGTAGACTCAATTCTTGTGTGGTCACCAGTAGTCACTGAGACAGGAAGTTTATCTAAACAGGACTTTCAGCCTAATAACTTATGTCTCTCTCTTCTACATCCCCTTCACCTCCACATTTCCTTCATATTTCTCTCTTTCACCACTTTCCCACTATATTTTTATATTTTTTTCTCTCCAAAACCATTCCTTTGTCTTCTTATACCCTTAGTCAGCTTTTTTCCCCACATCGGCTCTCCTCCTACATTTTTCATGTCCACCTTTTTCTCTTTTTGCCACATTCCCTTCATCTTTCTCTTTTCCACATTTCCTCCTTTGTAAATCTTGCCCACATTTCATATGTCTCCCTCTTTGATTTCCACATTTCCTTATTTGTTTTCTCTTTTACATATTTCTCCCTCCCTCCCCTCGCCCGCCCCAGCAGTTCCGTTTCAGATCTTCTTTGGCCAACCAATGTACTGTACATTACTTGGAAAGTAAAGAAAAATAACCTCTAGCCAATGTACAACATTCAACAGTACGGCGTCAGACAGTGTGATACATTGTATTGGGATGCACATTCTCTCCCTTCTGCTGAGACTATAACAAACAAGATGAGTCATTCTGAAAAGCCTACCTGGTGAGAGTTACATTTTGCTACACTGTTATAACCAAGGAGCAGCTGATATAATATATAACACAGTCTTTGTTAACTCTTGAGCACATTTCTTCTATCTCCGTCTTTGGTTTCCACATTCCCTTATTTGTTTTCTCTTTTTCATATTAGACCCCCCCCCCTCCCCCACGCACAGTTTTCTCTCTTCTCCACATTTATTAACTCTTGTACACATTTCACTTGTCTCCACTTTTGGTTTCACATATTCCTTATTTATTTTCTTCTTTCCACATTTCTTTGTCTGTCTTTCTTTTGTCCATACCCCTCCCCCCTTCTCCAAAATGTTTTTCACATTTCCTCCATCTTTCTTTTCCACATTCCCTTCCGAATTTTTAACATCCTCTGTCTCCCTCCACATTTCCTCTGTTTACTGCAATCTGAGATCTCATTCTCTCTCTCTTTTCTCTTCCTCACCTTCCCGCCATCTTCCCCATATGTTCTTTATCTGTCTCTGATTACATGAGTCTCTTAAAATAAGGCCTGCCTTAGTTGTTATTATGCTGGACGTCTGGATAATGTAAAGTGTATTTTATGCTTCTTTAAACACCCGCTATCCCATAGTGTATAAAAAAATTACCTGATCATCATTTTTATTTCCAATCTACCCAAAAGGGACAGGAACCAGGTGCACACACATGATGCAGCTGCACTCCATTAGGATATATGAGGCACTGTTACTGATCTGGACTCATGGGCATCAGGACTAGATGGGTTAGGAATCCTGCACAGTTGCCAGGGATTATTTAGGTTGGTTTTAATGCATAACCCCAACCTAGTTAAAGCTAATAGTCAGGCTTCCACTAGGTGCTTTAGGTGCCACTGCCCTTTCCAGACCTATAGTCCTCTGTGGCCTCACCTTACTGTAGGGGACCATAAGCCACAGCACACACTGTAGCAGACAGCATCTCCTCTTAGAGAAGGTGGTGGCAATCAGTGTTTGTGTTAGAGCTTCAGACCACGATCACACAGAATCCTGTCGGTGGAACAGGTCAGTATGCCCCATTTCTGGGCTGGGTGGAAGCAGGAGGGAGTGCTTGAGCTGCTAAGGAGCAGGTCTGCTTTAAGAACATATCATTCACGTCCCAGAGGCCAATTCTGGGCCCTGTAATGTGATTGTATCTGTAAACCTAATACTGGTTGACAATTACATTATGCCTTTGCATTAATTGAATGGAGCTACATTGTAAGTAATTTTTGGTTTTAGTTATGCTTATAGCCGTGTATATGATTTAAGCTGCTCTGTCCCTGGGAGACTATAAAATTCAGACTTCATTAACTCCAATTTGCTCACTACAGGCTAATTAAACACAGATATGCCAGAGAAAGGAATGGCTGAAATAATACAATTATTTGGTTTCCTGAGCTTTTTCTCTTTATTTAAATCACGTTATCCTCATTCGTGGCATGATCTATATTGTACCTGCTTAATTGTTGTCCTTTGTGAGAATACATTAAAGCTTAGGTTTTTTTTTTTCATTTAGGATTGCAAACCTGTAACAGCATAAGGATGTGACTGTTTTGCCCCGGAGATGGAAAAATAAGATTCCATTTCCCCATCTATTATCCCAGTGTGCCATCACTATAAATATTCATCAGCGATTACTGTATATTCTAAGGCATTATGTACAGACAATGATTGCTGATTATAATGTATAGTGTTGCATGCTGAATAACCTAATTGACTTTTTTAAAAATGGATTGAAATATATACTGTATGAACTAAGCTTTTTGGACACCTGCTCATTACATTTAAAGCGTTTGGCAAGCCAAAAAATAAATATCAGTACAGTATATATACCTTACATTGAGTCATGTCAGCGTTGTCCTTGCTCTCTTGTCTGTCTCTGCAGTTATGAAATCACTTCCTCATTCAGCTTTCAATCACCAGCCCACTAACCTGGTCCTTCGATCAACCTTTAGTGGACAGAGAATGGAAACACCTTCTCTCTCTCCCCAGACGTCCTGATTAGCTGCCTCTCTCTGCAGCGCTGAAACCCCGGCCTCCTCTCTTCTCTCTCTGCCCTCAGCGTTCAGACATCTGGCTCCAGTCTTTGATCAGGCTGTCAGTAATCAACAGCCTGCCTACCCTGTATTCCAGCATTTTCCTTTGTTTGCCGGCCTTTAGTGCTCAGACAGGTCAGACACGCAGCAAACCACCCTTTTCATCCATGCACACTAGTTGCTAAAAGGGTGCAGACAATGCCTGCAGCATGTCTCTCCATGATCCACCTTTATGTACAAGCTGTGACTCTCATCACACTTAACCAAGCATGGCTCATTATGAATATGCTAAGCACACAGTGTGCTTACATCACATCGATGTTGCCACACCAACTGTTTCTCTTCATTTTTTTCTCTGCATCTCCAATGCACTAATAGTTTTACTAATAGCTTAGGAACTACAGGGTCTTTTTGAAAACGGATTGAAGTTTAGGACATTGCAGCATGTAGCATGTAGTTCTTCCCCAAAACAATGAACATGATTTTGAAGTATGTCTGTTGGACAAGAGCATTTGCAAGGTCAGACAATGATGCTAGACAAGAGGCAGGGCCAGCACCAGCATTGGGTATACCAGGCATGTGTCCCTGTATTTATTCACAGCTCATTTATGCTCGGATTGGGCGGCATGATTATTCTCTGATGGACCCTACCCACCAGACCAAAGAGATGGGTATCTCTAGTGCGGCTGGCCTCAGGACCAGAGGAAAATCAGCAGTAATGGAGAAGCTGGGAAGACCAGAGGACAACTGGTAGTAGTGATGGACCCTTCAGTAGCAGTAGAGAGGATACACAGAACCAGCAGATGACTGGCAGCAATAGTGGACATTTCAGTGGCCGGGGCTACAGTATGATCAGTGGCAGTGGAGAAAGCAATAAGAAATAGAGAGCAATTGGCAGCAGTGGAAACAACACACCAGCGCAACAGAGAAAGGGGCAGTGAGGGCTGGAGGGCAACTGGCAAGAGAAGAGCACCCTAAGGTATATGGTATGATGTGGCATGTGATGTGCCCAGGGCCGTATTTGCCACAAGGCAATTATAGGCCTGTGCCTAGGGCGCATGCGTGGCAGAGGGCGGGCATCCCTGTGTGTGTATGTGCGGAAAAAAAAAGTTTAGTTTTTTTTACTACGGCAGCGCCGCCGCGGACTCCCGCGCGGCCGCCTGATGCGCGTGCTCCCCGGCGCCTGCCTCCATCTCAGCCGGCTCTGACATCCAGCGCTTTGATTGGCCTCCTCACCCCCCCAACCCCCCCGATCAGCTGCTCTGCCGCCCGCACCCGCCTCTCACGTGGCCGCCTGACGTGCATACCTGCTGGGTCGCTCGCACCCGCCCCTCGGGGTCTCCAGTGCTCCTCGCTACCCACACCCCCCCCAGGCGATCATGTGCTCCCCAGCGGCCGTGCTCGCCTCGCACCCACCTTGCCTCCATCTCAGCCGGCTCTGATAGCCGGCATCTTGATCCGCATTGCCGGCGCGGGACATGAGAGCGGACCGCCGGGCTCCGCCCACCTGCTGGGTCAGGGACGCATGGCTGACTGAAGTGCTGAGGAAGAGACCCTGGAAGTAAAGGTAAGAGCGCTTGTCTTTAAAAAAAAATAAAAAAATAAAAATAGATGTTGATTTTGGAGAGGGAGTGTGTGTGTGTGTGTGTGTGTGTGTGTGTGTGTGTGTGTGTGTGTGTGTTTTTTATTTTTTTTTTTCAGTCTGGTCACGGGGCTCCCAAGCGCATGCCCACGGGGGCGCGGGGCCCCATGGGCAACAAGTAAATCTGGCCAGCTCGGTGGTTCCAGCGCCCTTCCCCAGGGGCATCCCGATTTGGAATGCCCTGGGGGGGAAGGTCAGAGGCCAGCCTCCACAACAACCCTAGACACTCACCTCTCCCCAGTCCGATGGTGCATGCTCAGACTCTCGTCCAATGAGAGCTGTCCGATGTGAATTACGCAGTGGCGGTGGGTGGCTTTCAGTGGACCAGAGCCCGCGCATGCACCGTTGGAGCCAGGGAAGGTAACTGTTTACTGGACTTTCTGGGGGGTTATACGCATCGGGGTATCCTGGGACATAGCCCGCGGACGGTCATGAAATCTTTTGTTTGCTTTAAAGAGAAATATCAGATTCAGGGCCATCCGAGGTCCACTCCTTGGGGCATCCCAATTCAGGATGCCCCACTGTGTAAAACTCCCCAGAAGCCCAGTTTCACTCACCTTGCCCCAGAACCCTCACAGCGGCCACCTCCCGGCTCACCTCTAGCTATGCACACACCTGCGACTGTCCCAAATTGGGATGCCCTAATTAAACAGATCCAACTCCATGAAAGTGAGAATCCCAGTGGTATGTCCACTTTAAAAATTGGGGGGGGGGGGGGGTGCATGACCAAAAAGTGCCTAGGGCAGCTCCAATTCTAAATACGGCCCTGGATGTGCCCACATAGAGGCTGAGACCCTTTTGTCCAAGGGTCTGCATAAATCTTGACCTGTCCCTGATAAGGGTGCCTGGCTAACAATATCCTTTCTAGAATAAAATGTAATGGAAATGCGTTTAGCCTGCATTTTATTTGTTGTGGTCCAAATTACACATTGCCAAGAAAGAAAAGCCATAAAATCAATTTTACTATTCCAAAAGAAAATGACTCCTGGCGACATCTAGGTCCTGGGTTTCCAATGCTGACAAGTCACAATGCATGTTCTGTACAAATAAATATGTGTAATATTAATTATATGCATAAAACACTGCAATCCAGTTATGGCCATTGTGCGCTATGGGATCTTGACCTACAGCGTCACTTTCAAAGTGCTGCTTCAACCAGAGTGCCGGCGTTAGCTGGCGGCCACATAGACGCTGCCGTTTTTTGGAGTGCCACTGAGGCAAAAAGTGTGGCGCTGTGTGGCACTGTGTGACACTGATACTTCATAAATTATTGCTCTAAGTGTGGCTTTGGATGAAGAAGAGATACCAGTCCAGGTCTGTAGGTGAAGTTTACCATCATCATAATATGCCCCTTTCTGGCAGCATACTTTATTGTACAAAAAAAAAATTAAAGTATACCTAGGCCTAACATATATGAAAATTTCTTGAGTAAAGAAACAATAGCAGATTTATTGTCTCACATCCTGCTGAGTTCACACAGAGTTAAGAATTGAGAATAAACCAACCATCTCCTCTTGTTGGTTTCTTCTTCTGTGGGAACTTAGGCCCTTATTCATCAAGCGATAGCGCCAGGTAGTGTCTGACGAGCGCCAGGTAGCGGCAGCTAACGGCGACTACCGACTCAAGTACGCCCGGCGGCGGTCACAATGACGCATTTATCAAGCAAAATGAGGCTAGCGCCGGCGAGAGCGACGGCTAGCGCGGCATTCATCATGAAGCCGCCTGGACCGAACAGCGCCGCTGCAAATTCCCTCACAGCGCCAGGTATGAGCTGTCGCTCCCTGGCGATGTCCAATGCATTTCAATGGAGCAATCTATAATTATTCATAATTAATTGGTAATAATTATTTATTTTTTTTTTTTTTTAATGTCAAAAAATCGGAGAACACTTCTGCAATGTTAGGATTTATTTTTAAGTCAAAAAAAAAAAAAAAATATGTGCAGAATTGATCTAACAGGTCTGAGATTAATGTATTCATATTACAAAATGATTCTAAAAACATGTATAATGTTACATTCAAAAAATATAGTTGTTTAGGGGTTAAAAACTAGTTAATACAGATCGCCGCCAGCGCTCTGGGGTTTAAACAAGGAATGGACAGCGACAGCACATTCGGAGCGTGATTTTTTGATGAATATGAAGCTAGCCGTTCGCTCTGGCCATTCGTTGTCAGGCGCTCACATACAACGCTGGACCTGTGAAACAGCGACCCCCCAGCCCGTATTCAACATTACCGCACACCGACTGAGTCGCTGTCATCAAGCTAATGCCGGCCAAGCACAGCGAATACTGGCTGGCGCTGAAAAAATCACGCTACAGTCGCTCATCTGTCGCTACCTGGCGCTATTGATGAATCGGCCTCCCCGAATGAAATGAGTGAATGATGTGAATGATGTGGGCAGTGTTGCTGCAGGGGCCACTCAGGGTGTGGCCTTGAAATGTACCAAATTGTTGGGTACTCTTCAGGGAGTAACTTTCCGCCTTTTGGACTCTATTGGTCTCCAGCTTGACTCCAATAAAGGAAAAAGATGCCATAGCTCACATGCCTCCTATGAGAACTGCAGGTGAAAGTGGGGCTTCTCTGGATGCACTTCATAGCTCCCATGCCTCCTATACTTCAATACTTCAATACTTTATTGATCCGCCAAGTAAGTACGGGGTACATACAAGGAATGCTTTTTGGCAAGGAGATACACCTATGTGAACTACATGTGAGACTTGGGTTGCTCTGGATGTACCCCTATATTTGTGGCCAGTTTTTTCTACCCACTGAGTGAAAATCTAGGGGTGAAGGAGGGGACCTTTTGGGAATGATAGAGATGCTGGCTAGGAGAGGATATTAGGCACTCATCTGTGGGGTGCTTGCCTTGGAAGTATATAACTCATGTATGTACAAAGGTTTAGGTTAAAGTGGACCAACACCCAGGATTTTGACTATCCTGGGTTTTGGTCCACTTCGGCGGGGCACCCCGATCGGGGGTGTCCCGCTCTCTGAAACCCCCCAGAAACCCCAAAAAACTCACCTCTCCCCGCTCCCACGTGACCGTGCCGTCCAATCCCCGCCGACGTCCAAGCGGGTGACAGCGGCGTCCAAGACAGCGCGTCCGCCGCCGCCTCCCGCACGTCACTCTCGGCGCGCGTGCGCCCATGCCGGCCATTCACAGACGGCCTGCGCGTCTCTTATAGATTCCCGGGCCGATCACCCCTGGGTGTTGGTCCACTTTAAGACAGGAGTGGGATTCTCACTAGTTCCTCCCTAGTTCTGCAGAACCAATTGTTAAAATTGTAGCCAGTTCTCAGAACCGGGTAAAACTGACAAAATAAGTAGAATAAGTAGAGCAAACCCTTAAAGAGGAACAAACCCCCCCAGATCGTCAGTAAAAGCTTACCTGTTCCAAGTCCAATGGCCGTTTGCCACGCCTATGTCTTTCGGCAAATGTCACGATTGTTTACAATAGGGAGTGCAAGCTGCCACATCCCCTGCATCTTTGGCCTGCTCCCGAATCAGTAATTCAGAAAGGCTAAAAAGGCATATCAGAGCCGTTTGTGAATGACATAAGCATGGCAAACAACTTTGATTGGACAAATGCTCATGCATGTGCTTTGGACCAGTTGGACCGGTAACGGCGTTCTCGGTGGGTGGTTTATGCAATGGACATCCCAGTTTGGGATGCCCCTGGACAACGTAATAAAACCCAGGATAGTCAAAATCACAGGTTTTGCTCCGCTTAAATATTGCTTCTACACATTTTACTAGTACTACACAGTTTAATGTTTATTAGATAGTCGTATGAAAACATTTAATGTCAAAATAAAAATACATACAACTTGTGCCATGGTTTTGATATCAAAATCTAAACAGGTTTTCAGCCAAAAGTAACCTTTTCACTAATTGGCACCAACAGCATCTTTGAGAAGCCTTCAAAGATAAAAAGCAACTTTTGTTTTCTGGCTTTGGAGAAATAAACAAATTGTAGAATTTCGACGTTTGTGTTATGAGGCCGACCAGCTTGCATTTTCTAAAGGTTAACAATATCTAATTAAATCTAGCCAGCATTAGAATATATTTTGCATGCGTGAACTTTTAACACCAAGGATGAAAATAAAAGAGAAGATAAATCTGAACATAATGTGCCGTGTCCTGACCAAAGTGTCCTCATTTACTTTATAGTCCCAGAGTTGATATTTTTACATTTTTGCTTTGTGCCTACAATAATGATTTAACTTGTACATTTGCGCTTCATAAATACCCAAAGAGCAGCGCTGTATAGTTTTTACATCTGTATCATTTACTAGTGTAAAGTGCTCCCTTGTTATTCTGCCAGCTTAGGCTAAAAAGTCAGAAATTATCATTTCAATTTGCGTGTGCGTATTGAGCTCTACTACTCTATGTAAGTTATGGCGCTATAGTAAGAGGATGGTCATTACTGGTATTGGTTTGATCAATCTATAAGAACACGGTTTAATTCTCCTAAAAATTATAATGAAAAGCATACTGACAGGTAAAACAGTTAGTGGGGAACCACAAGTTACAGCAGCAGTGCCCACAGAGATAGTAAACCTGAAAAAAAGCATTATTTTTCCAAGAGACTCGCAGTCATATCTGCCTTAAAAATTGCTCACACTAGTTTGCCATCTTACTTTATTTGGTAACTGACACACTGTGAATTACTGTATTGGAGAATTATAGAACAGCACATGGGTAAGCCATGTGAGACATGTGATTGTCATATGCCAATGGTATTAGAGAGGGACCAGAGGTTTTAAAAATGGGCAGTCTGTCTGGACCCTTTAAAGAAATTAGTCTGTATCTGTGTCAGGCTTTCAGATCCCCCATGTGCTGGCTAACCGCTTTCTCTGTGTGATCTGGCTGTTAGTATGGCTGCGCATCTCCAGCATACCTTTAGGCATGCGCTCTCCTTTTATAGCCATGTTTTGCTGGTCAGCTTCCCCACAGGTATTGCTGGTGTTAACTGGTGGGCTGACTCTGGCCTTCTGTTCTGATTGGCTGATGGCCACATAAAACCAGTCCTCTCCCAGCATGCATTGCCTGTAGCTTTTGCTGGGTGTTATAGTACCACTGTTAGCTGGATTCTGATTATCTGTTGCTGTCTGACCCTCCTCTGATCGCTACCTGGACCGACACCTGCCTGCCTGATTCGAGTTTATCTACCCATCTGTACCGTGAACCATCTGACAACCCAGCTTGACCCTTGGCCATTCTCTTGTGTATCCCTCTGGATCCCTGAATTGGAAGGACTGTCATTCCTGTGTATGATCTCAGCCAGCCTGATTTTCGCCCAGCCTCGTCCCTGGTTTATCTGCCTTCATCCTGTATGTCCACATCCTTTGTGCTATCTAAGTCCTGTGGGCGTATCCAGCAAACAGGGGCTTGTCTATAGGCAGAAGCAGCAGCGAAGATTGCGGTTATGGACTCACCTGAAGACGGGTGTCCCACGGGGCCTAAAAGTCTGCCTTTGTTTCTGCCAGAATGAGGAAGAATCAACATTCTTCCCGCCGACCCTGGTGCATTTGTGTAACGCTTCTACAGATATCTAAACCAAAGTATCATTATGATCTACATACTTCTCCCCCCCCCCCCCCCCCCCCCCCCCAGGTCACTGGCTCCACATTTCCTGAACGCAATTAAAAACAAAGTGCATATTTAGTGGTTTAGGGACAGCCAATATAATCAACACCTTCTTTGTTTCTCAGTGAAGATGTCCATTGATGAGGGTAGAGAAGAAAATGTATAAACAGCACAATTGTATGATGTTCATTTTTGGTTGTTGTCTTTCATTAAGTAAATTTTTACTAGGTGTCAAGCAAACAGTAAGAAAACTTGGTTGATCAACCTCATCACTTGTCAGATGAAGCTTCATCGAACTACATATTAAATTGCATTGTGCTTCAGGGGAAACCTCATTACACATCAGACAAAAGTCTGTCAAATAAAGTTTCATCAAACATCAAGGGTGCTTTGCAAACCTATTGTACCATTTAAAGTCACTGGGTATGAGTAAAAAGAGCCGATTAAGTCAACAGGAAACACATTTAAAAAAAAACTGTTGCTTAAAATTATTTTTAGGATCTTGTTGCGTTAACACTAAAATGACAACATAGCAATTTTAAGGTTGAAAAGGCCCAACCAGGCAAGTAATATTTAAAATCACTAGCTATTTACTGTACATCTCAAATGCTTTCTACTCATCTCTGCTATGGCTTTCCAGGAACAGCTATTTATCACGTTTGGCGTGCATTTCAACTATAATGAGGAATAAGTACAATTAAATTGTGCCATCTAGTGCACTTAAAACCGGTAACTGTCTGCTGCCATTTGCTTTGCAGATAAAGACCACTGACTGGTCAGCAAAGTTGCCTGTAGACCCTTTGTATCAGAGAGTTTTAAGACAAACCGTAGAAAATTACACTTTAGGTCCATAAACTCATGTTGACCATCCACATTTCTTGTGTAGAATTTCATCAATTATAGGCTAGACCAGCTGAGGATTTTTTAAATTACTTTAGACACAAATCAGGGTTAGCATAGAAAGGGGAGAGGCACCACCAGCCTGAGTCTGGTCAAGTCTAAAAAGTCCCTAGAAGGTAATCTAAAGAGGAAGCCTAAAATTGTATTAAATGCAGTATCTTACAAAGCACAGCAACCCGGTCTCCCTTAATGGGTGCCCTTGGTTCTTTGGGAACCTTGTTGGTCTGCAGTCACAGACAGAGGGAACATACAGGGAGGGGAGTAGGGACAGCATGTTGCCTTTACAACATAAATTGAACACATCCCCCCAAATCAGGATGTCCCTCGGGAAGATGCTTGTCTAAGGGAGCCTTAATTAGGATGCGTAGGCCACACAGCGCCACTATTTTGGCTTCAGCGGTACTCTGTGTATGATCTAACAACTAACGCTAATGCCGATGCGGCCACCGGCTGGCGCCCAATTTAACGCTAGCGCCAAAAAAGAATGCTGCACCGGGCGCTGTGGTTGAAGCAGCGCCAGATGAAACTGCCAGATGGTGCTGTTGCTCAAGATCCTAATGGGCAGAACAGATTTGAAGGGTTTAATGCTTATAATTAAAATGAAACACATTTATTTGTACAGAATTTGCATTGGGACTTGTCAATAATTGAAACACAGGATCTAGATGGTCTAAAATGTTTTTTTAGTTATTAAACTAAATTTAGTTATTAAAATTGATTTGAATGTCTTCTTTTACTTAACAATGTGTAAACTGGACACCAACAACTAAAATGCAGCCAAGACTTGATTTCTTGTAACTGTACTGATGACATGCTAACCAGCAGCTGAAAAAAAAAATACAGCACCAAAGATTTCAAGGAGGAAAAATAAATATATGATATTGAGCGCCGGAATAATGACAGTACAAAGTGGCATTCACTAGCA
This sequence comes from Gastrophryne carolinensis, assembly GCA_027917425.1. Lineage (NCBI taxonomy): Eukaryota > Metazoa > Chordata > Amphibia > Anura > Microhylidae > Gastrophryne > Gastrophryne carolinensis. The sequence goes on from CM051235.1 coordinate 443,495,050, forward strand.
CTGGGATAATCGGCTGGTGGGTCCAGCATACGCTGACATAGGCCAGCCAATACCTAAGGTCAACAAACGAAGCTAATCAAGTAGCGTTCAGTGCAGCGAATGCTGGCGCCAATGTAGTGCATAGCGCCAGATTAGACGCTAATGCCGGCGCTCCTAAGCTGGTACTATAGACACAAAAATGATGCTAAAAAGCGCACATCATAAATAAGGCCTACATCTTTTTAGACATTAGATTGATGAATTGCAGTGGACTTTATATGCACTTTAATACAGAACTATGTAGTAGAGACTAAAATATGGGCTAGCCAAGGTTTGCACGAGTGATATGTAAATGGTGTAAAAGTGATGATGGCTCACCAATATTATGGAAAAGATTTTGCTGGCACATATTGTCGCAGCATATGGTATGCATGTAGTCCACAGGCTCCTTCAACATACTTGCTGAGGGATATATAAGGAGCTCAGCTCTACAGAACAATATGACACACTACTGAATGTTTCTTAGTAATTTGGCTTAAAGAACAAGGACAGGAAAGAGGAAATTACAAGAAAGAGCTCTAACTGCTCCAAATGCAGAAAAACAAAGAGTGCTACAATGGGAGATGGGGAAGAACCTTTTCTATCACACAGACACGCAGGGAGCGTCCTTTAATCAGCCCAACCAGCCAGAGATTTTATCTGTTTCCACACAGACTGTCAGGAGATAAAATTCTACTGTACCTGGCTGCATTTAAGATCAGCATATTTGCAGTATGTCTTTGTGATATTGTTTTGCCACCCAATGCAGGCCGCCTGGAGCTTGGGATTTTGCCATAAGCAGTACACACCAAACTGAGAGAATTTCCTCAGAAATTTCCTCAGAAAAGGGATCAGCACATACACACACTCACATACTGAACTAACAGCTGCTGAAGGGGATGAATGTAACTACAGTACGTATCAATGTAAGTCCACAGCCTAGGATGCTGCAAAGCATTGCAACAGTTTTGCATTGTTGTTACAATGTTTAAAGTGCTTTCTGGGCAGTGATGAGTCATTACAGCCAATGGCTTTGGACTTCTGGCCAGAAAAAGCTATTCTGTGAGTACTCACCTGTAGAATTGTTTTTGTTCCTGCATTGCACGGCCCGCTTTGGTATTCATAACTGATGGGTTATTCCGCCACAAGGTGGTGCAGCAGCATTGCAGAAAGCTGTGGCAGCTCCCGGCTCCCTATAAAAACGGGATTAACCAACAAGTTCCCAGCGTAGACGAGCAGTGAGACAAGAAGCCGGGAGCAAATAAATGTAAGAATGTAAAAAAGGTAAAAAACCCCAACTTAACTTGGAACAATCACCATAAAGAGGCAACCAAAAACAACTATAACAGGGTGGGGTGAAGCGGGCTGTGCCATGCAAGAACAAAAACAATTCTACAGGTGAGTACTCACAGAATTGCTTTTTTCTTTAATGCATGGCACGGCCCACTTCGGTATTCATAACTGATGGGACATCCAAAAGCAGTGTCCAAAAGTAGGGTGGGATCCCAAATGAGTAAAGGCCAGTAGATCAAACCACTACCGCCTGAAGCACCTTGCGGCCAAAAGCAGCATCCGCTGAGGCCTTAACATCAACTTTGTAAAACTTGGAAAAAGTCTAAACAGAAGACCAAGTAGAGGCCTTTCAAACTTGTTCAACAGAAGCTTGGTGCTGAAAAGCCCAAGAGGCACCAATAGCACGAGTAGAATGAGCAGTAATTCTAAAGGGAGGTTCCTTCCCCTTAGCAGAATAGGCTTGAACCACCGCCTGACGGATCCACTTGCTGATAGTGGATTTCACCGGAGGCAAACCCTTCCTAGGCCCAGAAGTGAGAATGAACAGAGCATCAGACTTCCTGAAGGTCTCAGTAGCAACCAAATAGAATTTCAGAGCCCTGACCACGTCCAAAGAATGCAGATTCCGCTCCTTGGAATTGGCGGGTTAAGGACACAAGGAAGGCAAGACAATGTCCTGATTAAGGTGAAAAGCAGACACAACCTTGGGCAAGAAATCTGTCTTTAGCCGGAACACCACCTTATCTTGATGCCGCTCAAAATAAGGAGGCTTGATGGAAAGCGCCGCTAGCTCAGAAACTCGCCTTACAGAAGTGATAGCCACTAAAAAGGCTACCTTAAGAGTCAAAATGGGCAAGGCGGCCTCAGGAATAGGTTCAAAGGGAGGCCCCTGCATAGCAGACAACACCAGATTCAGACCCCAGACTGGTAGCAAAGGCTTACGTGGCGGACGCACATGAGAAACACCCTGGGAAAAAGTTTTAACCAGCCGGTGATTGGCAAAGTATCTTTGGGAAAAAATTGCCAGAGCTGAAACATGGCTCTTGAGAGTACGAAGTTGAAGGCCCAAGTCCAACCCATGTTGCAAGAATTCCAGAATCCTGGGAATAGAAAACACCCGACAGGGAAGATATTTGGACTTGCACCAGGCAATGTAAGCATGCAAGACCCTGAAATAAATGATAGACGAGGATTTCTTTCTAGCCCTAATCATGGTATCGACCTCAGAAGCTGGTAATACTTTTTCCCTCAAGATGGAGGTTACAGCAGCCAAGCCGTTAAAGACAGCGTTTGTAAATTGGGAGATCTGGATCCTTGGGTAAGACGTACCTGTCTACTGCCAACTGCACGACGTCTGCGAACCAAACCCTTCTTGGTCAACAAAGGCCCCCAGGATGGCGGTACTCGTTCCTGGACTATCTTGCGTATGACCCTGCCCAGGAGAGGAAATGGAGGGAACACATATAGAAGCCGAAACTCCATCCAAGGAATTGCTAGGGCATCTGTGGCAAAGGCCAGAGGATCCTGAGACAGAGAGACAAATCTGGGAAGTTTGTGATTGTGACGGGATGCAAACAGGTCCACGTCCGGCTGACCCCAGTGGTGACACAGGGAGAGAAACACCCGGTTGTTGAGGGACCATTCCCCCAGACGAGACGTCCCCCTGCTCAGGGAGTCCGCCTTCTGGTTCTCCACCCCCGGAATGTATACCGCTGAGATGCAGGGAACATGCTGCTCTGCCCAAGACAGACTCTGGGACACTTCTTTGAAGGCTCGTTTGCTCCGTGTACCTCCCTGATGATTGATGTAGGCAACCGCCGTCTGGTTGTCTGAGCGGATCTGAACAGCCCGACCCTGAAGGTGGGTGGTCAGGTGAGAAAGAACCAACCTGATCGCCCTTAGTTCCAGTACGTTGATGGAAGCATGGGCCTCCTGAGGGCCCCACCGACCCCTCAGGGACTGCCAGAAACCTCCCCAAACTTTCAGACTGGCATCTGTGGTGACCGTCTCCCAGCATGGGGGCAAGAAGATCCTTCCCCCCAGAAGGTTCCTTGAGTCCAGCCACCACGAGAGGGACTGCCTGGCCAGAGGAGACAGAGCAAATTCCTGATCCAATGACACAGGGTCCCGATCTCAAACTGACAAGAGGTGCAACTGGAGATGTCACATGTGAAACTGGGCAAAGGGGACTGCCTTGAAGCAGGACAACATCAGGCCCACTAACTGCATCCCCTGCCAGATGGAGGGATGAGGACACGATAGCAGAGCCCGAGCCTGCTTCTGAAGACCCTCCACCTTCTGCTGAGGAAGGAATACCCTGACCTAAGAGGTATCCAGAGTTAAGCCCAGAAAGGACCTCACCAAGGATGGGGACAGAGAAGACTTGGGATAGTTGATCACCCAGCCGAAGGACTGTAGAGTGGAGATCACCATCTGAGTGTCCTGCTTGGCCTGAGGAAAGGATTGGGCAACAATCAGGATGTCGTCCAGGTAAGGAATGATGCGGATGCCCTTGTTCCTGAGTAGAGCCATCACTCCCGCCAGTACCTTGGTGAACACCCGAGTTGCCAAGTTGATCCTGAAGGGTAGAGCCACAAATTGGTAATGCTGATCCTCTAGCACGAACCTTAAAAATCTCTGATGACCTAGGAAGATAGGCACATGAAGATAAGCATCTTTGATGTCCACAGTGGTCATGAAGTCGCCCTGGCGAAGGGTACTGACAGCAGGGCGTAGCGTCTCCATGCGAAAATGCTTGAATCTGACAAATATGTTGAGGCTCTTTAGATCCAGAATGGGCCTTAGAGAGCCATCCTGACTCCTGACTCTAACAGGCATTGAACCGCCAGACGCAACCCTTGAGCATACAGGGAGTTTAAAGACATCCTGGATCTGACGAATCTTCGGGGGGGGGGGGGGGGGTCAGGCTGTAAACTCTATCTTGTAGCCGGAGGAGATCTCCTGTATCCAACGGTCTAAGACGTGAAGCCTCCAGACTGCAGGCTGCAAAAAAATGAAGCCGTCCCCCCACCCCGATGGGTGAGGACGCCCCTTCATGTCTGAGGGGGCTTAGGGTAGGGATTGGGTTTGGAGTTCCAGGAGAGACCGGGACGACCACTGGGTCTACCACGGCCCCAAGTATCTCTAGGGCCACTGTGGAGGAGAGAGCCCCGGCCTCCTCTGGGAACACGAAAGGAAGGGAGGGGGGCAGAGAGCCCACGAAATGGCCGAGACTGCCTCCTACGCTGAGGCAGCTTGTCATCCTTAGCAAGAACATCAAGATGCTCTCCAAAAAGCCGCAACCCCGCGAAGGGGAGACCAGTGAGAGCTTTCTTAGCATCTTAGCAGCAGCATCAGCAGCCCATTGGCGCAACCAGACAGATCGTCGCATAGCCACCAAGAGCGCGGAGGCCCTGGCACTTAGCCGCACAGCATCATCCATAGCGGCAAGAATAAAGGCCACAAAAACAGTGCAAACCAAGAGAGTCCTAAACTCCTCCCCCTCTCCACGAGCTGAAGTGCCATCCATGAGGCGCTTGAGCAGAGACTTAAGAGCAATAGCCGTAATAGCCGCGGCACAGGTCGAGCGCAATCTTGCCCCCACACAGGTAAAAGCATAACAGGCCAACTGGTCCATGCGCCTGTCCTCACCGTTCCTCACAGTGGTAGTGTCCGGGGAAGGCATGACCGAAGAGTTGGACAAGCCCAGCACGGAAGCATCCACTTCAGGGGGAACTGACCACCTCCTAACAAGATCAGCAGAAAAGGGATACCTCTTTTCCAAACTTTTGGACACAGCAGGTAGCTTGTTAGGACATTCCCATGCTTTAAGTATCATAGAGTTGAAATGACCTTGCTCAGGAAACTCCAGACGCTGTTTAACAGGACGAAACAGCTCACCCTGTTTCTTTTTAGCCTCCACAGGAGGGGCAATGTGTAGGATTTCAAAAATATGAGACAGTAAATTATCAGTGTCCTCAGGATACCATGAATCCCCAGACGCAGCGTCACTGTCACAACTCTCCTGCTGGTCTCCCGAGGAGTCAGAATCCGGAGGCAATTCTCCTTCCTCCAGGGAATAACGTCCAGCAGTGACATCCAATTCCTCATACTCCTCAGTAGAGCGTGAGGGAGTGAAAGTCAGGTGCCGCTTCTTGCCAGAGGCCTTCCTGGGAACAGACTTGGCAAGCTGTCTCTAAATACTGGCCACCCGCAGAGTGTGACTCCCTGCTGACGTCCCCTTCACTGGGACCCAGTCGCAGCAGCGGGGGGGGTAGGTGAAGCAGAGGGATGTGCTGAGCTGGAAAGCGAAGCAGGCAAACCAGCTTGTAGCGCAATGACCCTCTCAGCGCACGGAACGCACACCGTGACACCGTTACTCACAGGGGCACCCCACACATTGAACACAGCCGGGCTTGCCCTGAAGGGCCCCCAAGCACGCTATCCCCAGCAGCCTCCATATGGTGATTAACACAGACGCAATAGGCCAGTGGTGGGTAAAGGCTATACAAAGGCCACCCGGGATGCCCTCCCACAGTATGCCCCCAGAAATGAGTGAAGGGGGGAATGAAGGGAGGGAAGGAATGGAGCCGGGATATGCCACAACCCAATGGTACCCCGCCTGAAACATAAGAAAAAAGACTAATAAGCATCCCGCAGCACATACACCCTCCAATAACCCCCCCCCCAAGGGGGACTCACGGACCAAAGACACCACAGCATCACTCAGGCACCGCCACAGGAGAAGCGACACACCGGAGGAGCAGCCAGAAGCAGCCAAGAAGGGAGAAATCGAGACGTACAGCTCACTCAAAACAGCAGCAGCAGAGGTACCTCGAGGGAGACGACGCAATACGCGTCACCAAGCGTCCCCGCCCCCCCCCCCCCCGAGGGGACCGAGAACGACTCACATGACCCGGCCGGCGCCATGACAAAGCAAAATCACCTCAGGTTATAGCGCCCACAGCCGCGGAGTGTAGTACAAAGCGGTGTAGCAGCTAAAAACACCAAAAAAACACACAAAAAACGTCAAAACACCACAGATATTACTCCTTGCCGCTACCACCCCCCCCCCCACCCCCCAACAAGTCAGAGAGGGGAGGGGGAGAAAAGAGGGACAAGGAGGCAGCGGCGAGCAGCCATGGCCAGGGAGGGGGAGGGGGGACCCCAAAAGAAAAATAAGGGGACACAGTCCCCAACAACTCAACCCCTCAGAAGCTAGGGCAGGAACTCCGCATCCCAAGAAGGCTCACCATATGGCCGGCTCCCCTCCAGGAGCACTTGACCCTAGTGCTCTTCTACCCTCACCCCATCTGTCAGCCGAGGCTGGGAGGCAGTGAGGGTCCAGAAACGGATGGAAATAGACATGCAGGGCCGCAGGCTTGGTTGCCCCGTTCACCTGCGCAAGAGAGATGGCCATCTTCTACCTTTGCAGTGTCACTGCAGAGACAACACTGGGAACTTGGTGGTTAATCCCGTTTTTATAGAGATCCGGGAGCTGCCACAGCCTTCTGCAGTGCTGCTGCGCCACCTTGTGGCAGGATAACCCATCAGTTATGAATACCGAAGCGGGCCGTGCCATGCGTTAAAGAAAATAAAGCATTATTTTGAAGAGATTTAGGGTAATCTTAACTATAGGACCTTTTTTTAGCAAATAGCTTACATTACTGATTGCGAGCAAGGGAGTTTAGGGGACCAGTTGACTAAACTTTGATTTTTTTGACTAGAGGTTTTGCTTCAAAGGCACAAGGCAGAGAGTGATTCCCTAAAATGGAAAGTATTTCCTAAAATGGTAAGCATTGGACATGCGATCCAAGGATGATGGAATTTCTCCCAGAATCCCTTGCAGTAGACAGGCCCATCCAAATCACCCTGGATCTGCAAGAGTGGTCAATGCTTTGGAATAGCATATAGTAAAATATATCACCATCCCCTCCTACTTGAAGACATGTTTTTCAAGCTTTTAGCCCTTGTCAGCGCAAGGCTAGAAGTTAGATGATGGCAGATTGGCTCTCTGAATTACCATGGAGGCTATTTGGTCTGGGTGCATCTAATACCTTCTGTAGGTAAGTATCTGGTTGTTCATTTATAAATGAGATATAAAATGTAACTATATCAAGTCCTTGTACCAATCTTCTGCTCAAAGCCAATCTAAACTATATTTTGCTGGGGCCCTGCTAATTATTTGGTGAAGCAAGTCTGGGTATGTTTTTGAGTAAGAATCAAAACATGCATCTGAACAAGCTCTTTAACGTTAACATACAAAAAGACGCCAACAAATATTTTTGATCTAATTGTTGTTTCCCAAAACACCATCTGTACCTGCAAAGTAGCATTTTTACAAATGAGATGCATCATTTTTCTAGTGAGGTTAACGTTTGTTGAGTTTTCTCTGCAGACCCCATAGGGCGCTGCTGATTTAAACTCACCTTGCCTCATTAGAAAAATGATGTAGTTTACCTGCAAAAAAGGTTTACTTTATAAAACTAAAACGTATAGAATTTCGAAATGAAAATAAGTCACTTATATATACATAGTATATTGCATATGTATATTGCATTGCTAAAAGCTGAAATTCTTGGTGGGCCCAGTTTGTTTGCACTTGTCACATTTCAGCTTTCATAGTCATTGCTTCTCACTGATAATAAACAAGCAAATGTCTTGAGTTGCGTGCACTTACCTTCAGAACAATCCTGCCCACTGTACCCCTCCTCGCACTCACAGACACCATCCTGGCACTGCCCTCTACCACTGCAGGCATTCACACACCACATGCGTCCGCAATCCTCTCCGGTATAGCCTTCTTGGCATACGCAGGTCCCATTGGCACAACGGCCTTTTCCCAAGCAGTCACCTGGGCAGCGTAGCTCGTTGCAGTTGATACCTGTGTAGGGCTCTTGGCACACACATTGGCCATCTTGGCAATGCCCATGAGGGCTGCACTCCTCTGGACACAACAATTCTGTACACCACTCCCCGGTGTAGTCTGGCTCACATTCACAGATGCCATCTACGCAGGTGCCTTTTCCAGAACAGCCCAGAGGGCACAGGGGCTCTGAGCAGTTCTCTCCTCCCCAGCCTTGGCTGCACACACAAGAGTCCAAGCTGAAGTTTCCATGTCCACTGCAAGGGGGCGCAAATTCTGTGAGACCTGTGGAGGCAAGAAATATTGGTTACCCAAACATATACAGGAACATGCCACATCCTAAACAATTAGAACTGAGGGGTCATCTTGACAGTTTTATACAGAGCTATGACATTACCACTTAACCTATTCTAGAAAGAGGGACAGATACTATTAGAAGCTTTAGCCTACAACATAAGCAGTGGGGTAAAAAAATGATTTGGGATTGTAAGTCTGTATTAGAGAAATTTTAGATTCTTTGAGGATGAAAGAAATTAGATCCCAACCCCTAGTTCTTCAACAGAGCAGCTAATTCATTTCATCCAAAGGAATCCAACAACCTGCAATATTTGTTACTTATGGACACTGGGTGATCCTAAGAAAAGGATATGATGGCCACACGCACAGCCACATCCAAAAACACTGTGAATCAATGATTCCAAGAAGCAAAGCAGGAGATCTTTTTGTTATACAAGTAGATACAGGAACATGCTATATCCTAAAGAAATGTTCCAGCTTCGGGGTCTGGCAGAGATTCAGTTGAGGTGGGTTACTGGCAATCGGATATCCTCCTAATATTATTTTGAGAACTGGGGACTTAATTTAGGGGTGTAAGAGGCCTATTCACACCTTCATTGCATACATTTTAAGACAAGCAGTAGTCAAGGAATGGAATAGGTCATTGCAAACACCAAAATAAATATATATTTTGAAAAGATTAAAATTGTTTTTTTTTTTGTAAAAAATTGTACAAATCAAAAAGGTCAAAAGCAGCTTTACAACAAAGCATGGAATGTAAAGGACGAGATTAATAAATAAAGAGACATACAATTCATCATCCTTTAATATGCAAACAATGGTGCCAAATTAAACTTTGCTTTTGACAGTCAGGTCTTCTGTTTGCTCTCTAGAGGACGATAAGCATTTTCAAGCATGAAAAGTGCTCATTATCTAACATCTCTGCAGCTAGGGTTCGATCCTTCTCTCTTCTAGGAATTCCTGTTGTCATGGCTAATAGTCAATATTTCACATTTAAATGAATGTATTTTTGCTCCCTAAACCCTTATGTAATCAATACAAACATAGCCAGAGGAGTAGCTAGGCTTTCTGACACCTGGGGCAAAGATTTGGCGCCCCCTACCTGTGCTCAAGCGCCCCTTTGGCACCCCCTGACCTATGTGTCCCCCCGCCCCCAGCTATGCCCCTGAATATAGCATTGGCATTTTCCTCTAAAGAACATCTGGGCTATGTGCCAAACTGTCTATGTGTTAGACTTCTTGTTGGTGAAACCATATAATAGCAGTTACAGTAACTCATTTAAAGTAAAGGAGCGACACTACCAAGGAAAGCAAAAAAATTAAAGGTTCAGCATGCTGCAAACAAATCTTAAGATGTAGATGTTACAACTGGGGATAAGAGGGCTTATCGAATAAAGATGAACCAGATCCCTGCACATGGGATACCAGGGGGATCTTTAGCCTGCTCTTAAAGTCTTTAAAGTCAAAGCTTTTTTAGCCTTAAGGGGACCTAATAGTCAAAATGACCCATAGGTCTTTTTTTATCACTCAGACATCCCAATTTGTAATAGACAATAATTATGGGTTGGCACATATGCACACACAAGGTTGATAGAGATTCATACAGAGCAATTAGAGTGGATGCAAGTTTTACATGAGCATTTTGATGTCACTATCCTTGAAATTTCACTGGTTCCCCCATGACCTCACCATAATCCCCCATCCTGGGGCACATGCATGGGTTCTCTTTCAATCAGCATTTAAGTCAGGATGCCCATGGGGAGGACTCTTACCCGGCCATAGAGTTTTTTTCGACTCCAGGGCGGCTGGGATAGGTTTTGGTCTGCTTTATTACACTGCAATCAGAACATAATAGATTTATGTTAATCTTGCCTTGCATACTTCCTAGGACAAGTATAATTAACTAATTATTGGAAATAACTTTTTACCAGACACCGGTAAGCCCCACGATTAGGATATACTTACCTTACCTTTGTCCAGGCAGATACCTGTCAAGAGAGGAGGATACCTGCACAGAGTGCAGTGCTGCAGTGTTCATCAAGGTATCTCTTGTATGAGATGTCCCATATAAATGTATTTGATATTCCCTGAAGTGTGAAACCCCTTGGTATACTCACCTTGATCCCTTGGCTATTGATAAACATAGAAATACTTTCCAGCACCCTGCAGCATCCCCATTCCCTCTAGTGTGCATGGCCACCGCAGCATTTAAAGCGGAGAAAAACCCACTGAACTTGTGAAATACTTTGACTAAAGCCCCTGCCAATACTCTCTTCTTAGGCTGTAGAACTAGAAATGGATATTTCCGCTTATCAAAATGCCCCGGAACACTTTTTTTTGTTGCTGTCCCTCTCTGTAGGATTGCAGGTGATTAGTCATTGAATAAGTGTGGCGATAACATTATTGCCACACACAACAATGGCAGTGAATGGAGGAGGCGGAGCTTTACAGCTAAAACAGGGTCCATTATCTGGGACTAAAATTAAGCAGGAGCAGTAAAAATAGGTGAAAGTTGCTATTCGTGGGGGAAGCAATTCAGGGGATGCTAGTTATAAATGTGAGTTTTGGTCTGCCTTAAGTCTGAGGGGGGCAGCAAATGGGCATAGCTGGGATACCACCAGATTCCAGAGAATGAACCATGAAATGGAGGTTCGAGGTGAGTATACAGAAAAACTGGCTTTTTCCCAATGCAGGGCATCCCAAATTGGAAATCTTTTCCCACTGACACACATAGGCCATGCAATTAAAGAAGACTAAAGTCCCTTTCACACAGCCCTAGACTTTACTCTTCCTGACACAACTTTGACACAGGCTGAAGCCTGCAGTGTTGTCCCTTGTCTAAAAGAAATGCAAACCTCAATTTCTAATGACTACTAACAGGGTCGGATTAAGTGTGGTGGAGGCCCCTGGGCAGATACAGTATTTTTTTCCCTTTAAAATAATAGTCCAGCCAGGTAACTAATTGGAGGTTGCCTGGCACCCGCCAACTTACTGAAATATCAGATCGAGTCCCTTGCGCCACCCTTGTGCGGGTGCTGCTCAGGAACTCCTGCTTTGCCATTCTGGGCAGGGGATAGTGTAGTCATCCAGCTGGTCCAGCAGAAAACAGTTCCCTGTATTTAGCTGCCCGTGGCTGTGCTTGGTGGCTTATGTGCAGTGAGTGGCCTCCGATGCGACAGCTCTGCACCCACCTATCACTGTAGCGTTGCTGATAGCAGCTTTGCTGCTCTAGACCCTCTGTCCTGCCCTGTGGTGGCTTTGGCTGCAGGTTTGCAAAGAACAAAAAAAGTTTGCCCAGGCGTGGGGGGCCTCCACTGCCATTGATAGTCTTTGTTGCTCGTCAGACCAAAGACTGAAAAGACTCCTGGACCAGACCATAACCCAAAGGTTGATGGAGCCCTCCTTTGCAGAGCAATTGGTGGAGGCCCCGGGGCACACGCCCCTTGCACCCCCCTCATAATCTAACCCTGACTACTAAAATTGGTGCGCACAACAAAACTAAACGATTTTCAGGGAGACAGGGGTAAGTCCACACATACTATAAATGTTTAAATAGTTCAAGTTTGCTTTCTTCACTTGCTAATATTGCTGTGCATCGATCTTTCAGCTTTGCCGTCATGCCTGACTCGTTGTATATATCGTGTCCTGTGATTGTAATAGAGGCCCGGTGCCTCAGCGCCTCCCTCTCGTTTGGAAAACACTCCAATAATTGCCGGTTCTGCCTGCTCTTTTCATAGCTCTGTGACATCATAATCAAGGGAATCACATCCCATCATTTTCCCCGGTTTGCCCTTTCATCACCTTCCGCATCGATTCCCGCTTCGGTAATGCGTCTCTCCATCCTCTCATCCCGTTGTGCTCATCAATACCCCAGACTGTAAACTTCCTCTCCCACTTAACTATCCACTTTTCCCAGTGACCACAGCATCGACCTGCCAACCTCCTACTCCGACAGCAGCGAGATTAGTGTGTAATGAGATGGCGGGGACTCCATTCCTCATAAATACTTGTCAGATAAGTATTAATTAGTCCTTTCTAGATTTCCGTGCCAAGAATCACTCTCCTGTGTGTTTCCTAAGCATTTCTTTTACAGTTTTATTGCTGCCTTCGTGTTAATTTTGCCAGCCTGCTTTGTGCATCCATCACCCCATTTATTATAGACGCTTGCTCTTACAAGTTTTCTCTGCACAGTTTGACCCAATGTGCTATTCTGGCCTCCCCGGACCACATGGAATTTATCTAGCATCATAAAGGTTATTGGAGATGTTCCAGGCAGAAGAATTGCTGTAACCTCCTATGAGACAGAGAATGAAAATACAAACAGGCTGCAGCTACTGGAAATGTGGAATGCTACATAAAAATCAAGTTCATTTAATGCTCAGCTCATCAACACTTTTGAGTTCACTCATGATATAAACTCTCAAGCATGCGCCGTGGGCAAAGGCGGCTCCAGGGTGTTGTGGGCCCCTGGGCAACAGAGTCCCAGTGAGCCCCATGTGTCGCATGAAATTTTAAAGTGCACCAAAACCCGTGATTCTGACTTTGATCTTGGGTTCTGGTATTTGCCCCAGGGTATCCTGATTTCTGTGAAACCCCCCAGTTTGCCTTTTAAAACCTACATGACTGCCAACCCAATGGCACATGCGCAGGCTCTCGTCCAATGCTTGGCATCTCAATGCCACAGATGGAGGTGCACCACCTAATAAGTCCAATGTGCTTCACTCATATTCTATAACTATTTTCACAAGAGGGACTGCAGGCACCCTGCCCACATCCACCCCAAAGAAGGAGCACCATAGAATAATGTCAATACAAAAATGTTTTTATTGTACACACAGAATGAATACACACAACACAATCAATCATACGAAACTAAACAAAATTAAAAACAGCTGCAATTCCCCCAAATCAGATCCAGGGCTGCCAGTGTATAGACAGACTAGTATAACTGACAATATAAGGGGACGGACCCCCGAATATTCAATTAAAAAATGGGGGGGGGGGGGGGGAGATTAAATTGATCTTTTTTTGTGCCGGCACAAAATTACCCCCTGGCACTACAGATCAATATCCACCAAGACCAATGCAGTTCAAAAAAGTGACCAGTGCAAACCTGTGCATTAGATGCCCAAACTAATTAATATACCAAAACATACCTATTGATGCTTAATAATAAAAATACAATTGTGCTAATACATATAATTGTGCTAATATATTTAGTTATGGACATAAAAAAAGTGCTAAGTGCTTAAACAAGAGACGGCCATATTCAACATGATAAAACGCACAAAATTACCAAACCAAAGGGGATAGCAGCACAGCCGTTCAAACATATTGAAAGAGGGGAGAAAAGCAGCAGGGACACCTGCACACGCAGCTACCCGTGCCGCTTCTGTTGGGTGAGGGGAATGAAAGAAATAAACGCTGCTCCTTTATACTTACCCTCAGCTGTGCTCTGACCAACCGCAGTTCTAAATCCGGAGCCTGAGTGCATCTGCGCTCCGCACGCGCGGCAGGAAGTGACATCACCCGGGAGGCCCGTAAGTGACGTAACGGGCTGCCTGTCAAAGACGCAAAGAGACAGGCTTGAGCCGCCCGAGGATGGCACCCCCAGCGGCACACACCGGAGGGCAAAGGCACGGCTACAAACTCCCCCCACTTTCACAACCACCCCTCACCATGTGCCGCCGGTGCTGCTCCCGCCACACAGCAGAGACTGGGTGAGAAGAGCACCGGATGGCGCAGCCTAGCTGGAAAGAGAGGGCTGTGCCAGGGGGGCTGCACTGGGCATAGAGGGGAAGCGGGTAGCGCAGGTCGGTATACAGGCACAACAGGGGCATAAACTGAAAATACAGACAAGACCAAATATAAAAAGCGGGAAAGTGTACCGGAACACTATACAAAAGAACAAGAGTGACAGCAAGAACAAAAAAAGGGGTGGAAAGCAAAAGGGCAACAAAGGGAGGGATAAAGAGGGGAGAAGAGGCACAGAAGGCAGACAAAGCAGGGAAAGGGGAGAATCGAGGAACATACAAAAAATGGAACATCACCATTGCAAGACAAACCCCTTAAATAAGGGGGACAATCCAACACTAAAATGGTACATACATGAAGGAGCACTATATGCAGACATGCGTGTAGACATTCATAATCACCGTATAAGTAATTCTATACATAATAAAAGTAATAAAGAACAATATATATATATATATATATATATATATATATATATATATATATACAGTGGCACATGCATATTGATCAAATAAGAAGTTCCAAAAGTTAGAGTATAAACTATTAATGTAATAAAGCTCTAATTGAAGACGTCTGGAAGGAGCAGAAACTAGGTAACAGACAAAGCATACAGTTAGTATTGTCCCTGCTATGTTGTAATATTGCCCTGATGGCCAAATATATTATATGTGGACCAATACTGTACTGTATACGGACCCAAATCTGGGCATAACAGCCCTCAAAGGGGCACAAGTGACAACAAGTAGGGATATACATTCCATGGCCTATAAACAACATAATCTATGATAATGTCCTAATCTATGAGGAAATAATTCCGGGACCTGTAAATCATAATCTGTGAAGAAATCCATTCAGTGACCTGTGAATAACATACTATATAATGATGTTATGACAACAATAGGGTTGCGTCTTTCCGAGCATTTTGGCATCTGTCGTGACTATGTCATTCAGCAGACGGCTCTCATTGTTGTCAATGGGGAGCACACGCTGCCACATCTCCAACATCCCTGGTGGCGTGGGCGTGCCCCCATCCCAGGCATTCAGATAGGCTGGGGGTCAATGAGAGCACCTGCTGAATAATTGGACGATTGTACACGAACCCGTACATGCGCGGTTAGAACAAGGAAGGGGAGTGAATAGAACCATTCTGGGGAGTTTCCCCCAGCAGGGCTTCCTAGGTTTTGTTTTGGATCCTGCGTTGGCATAGGGAGGGGCGCCAGCCACATCCCAGGTTTCTGATATGCACATCGGCACGGATGCCAGGGAGCCTTTTAAACTCCAGGGCCAGCCACACTGGTGATTGGTCCACTTTAAAGCGGAATATGCACCTCTGTGGCCAGCCATGGCGTCTAAAAGAACCCGTTTAAATTCAGCTGTCCACTTACAACCCTTGGGCATCCCAATTTGGTGCCCTGCTGTGTGAAACCTCCCAGGAACCCCGACAAATACTCACCCTTCCAGAGTCCCACTCCATATTCATGGCTCTCAGCACATCCCCAGTCACCTTTGAGTCTGTGGTGCGATCCCACGACCACGCAGGGTGGGAGGACAGGGCCGGATGCATCGTCAGGCGGAAGACGGGTCCAGCATCATTCGCTGGACGGGGGCCATCAGCTGAGGCTCACCGGCATCCGATGCTCGAGGGGTCCCCCGGCTGTTCCCAGGCCCCCGGCACGTCACCGGGTTTGCCGGGTTCTGGCGAGGGTCCCACACATCCTTCTAGTTCCTTAAGTGTCAAAGGGGGAGTTGGGGTTTGTAGTTTCTCAAATCACAGCCATTGAGAGCAGAACTACAAGCCCTAGGTGCTCTACTGTGACCTAGGGAACTACGGTACAAAATCTGCTACCAGCTTTTTCCCCAGGCCACAGCAGGGAAGGTAACAAAACAGTTCTATTAACCCCGCCAGTACAGTTCTACCACTGCGGATCGGCAGTGGCCGGTGACTGGGTGCGGGAGTGTACCACAGCTACAGGGAAGCCAGGGAATGTGGGTGCCACCGCAGCATAGTGAGAACACCAACATGGGGCATATACTGGCACTCCCAGGGGGTTTCATACAGAAGAGAGTCCAAAATTGGGATGCCCTGGGAATATAGACCAAAGCCAGGGTTCCTGGGGTTTGATACTTTCATTTAATTTATGCCAAGGCTGGGTAGCATTTTAACAGGCTTACAGTCTGCAGTTTTGCCCCTTTGACACGAGGACCATGTGCAGGCTTTTGTGATTCCCAAACAAAAGAAGACACAACTTCTCATCTTGTTCATCTGTCATGCCATTTGGCTTCATCACAAAAGACCTGAGGTAATGGCTCTGCTTAAAACTTAGTATGGGGATTAAAGCAGACCTTTACTCTGAATAAGAGTCTATCTTATATTATTCCCACACCCTGTACACACACATTGCTCACATTAAAAATCATCCTACCTGCATCTACTGCATGTTTAAACATCCAAGATGGTGGCTCATGGAACATCAGGCAGCCTGCAAACAGGAAGTGCCTTCTGACTGTACTGTTCTGCATTCTGGGATTGACCTTTTCCTGACCCCAGCTCTGCTCTGTCTGAGCAAAGCACAGCTATAACCCCACCCCTGCACTTTATCCTCCTTTCCTCTCCTCAGTAAGTGTGATGCTTCTGAGTCAAGATGGCGGCGCCCGTATCCTAGAGTTCCTGAACAGAGTTGCAGCCCGGTTTGGGCTTTTTAATAAATCATGGTGAAGGTACGGTTTAAGCTGGTGGAAGCAATCTAAATGGGGCTGGTGCTTGTTGTTCTCCAGGCCGAGATAATTAGCTGGGGTTTGTCATTTCCCAGAAAACAGAGGAGCAGCTGGGGCTTGAGTTTCGAAGTTGGAAGAGCGGCAGCTGGAGCTTGTAGTTTCTCAGGGACGACTGGGGCCTTCTAGTTCCTCAAGTGTCAAAGGGGTAGCTGGGGTTTGAAGTTTTATACACAGCCAGTGAGAGCAGAACCACAAGTCCCAGCTGATCTCCTATGGCCTAGGAAACTACGGTACAAGACCTGCTGCCAGCTAGTTCCTTAGTCCACAGAAGGGCAGCTAACAAAATACTTCTATTAGCCCTGCTAGTGCTGAACCCATCATAGTACAGGTTCACCATGGTGGAAAATGTATACATGCTTTCTCCAGATTCACCAGTTCTTGGGTGCAGAAATTAAAGAAATGGTCACAAATGAGCCTTGGGGATATCATCCAAGCATTGTCATAAAGGGATGGGGGTCGATTCAGAGCCAGGTGAGAAAACTCTCTCCTTTTTTAGAAGAGCACACTGCCATTCACTTTCATTGTCTACCTTGGGGCTGATTCACATAATTTATATCCGGCTGTTGATTCAGCCCCCAGATAGACAATGAAAGTCACCTGGCTCTGAATCAACCCCCAAGGTGTTGAAGGTACATGGCTGGTTCTATCATGAGCTGGACTGAGGTCAGTAGGAATATATTGCTGTCAGTCAGGCCAGAAATGTTGATGCGTTCTTCTCTGTTGCCAATGCAGACAAGCACTATCTTCTTGTCTATAAAGGAACTGACAGAATCAATCCCACCGTCCTTGCTACCTTTTATGATTTCAGCAGTTTTCTCTGCTAGCTTGGCTGCATTGAGCTCCGGCATTGAGACAGAAGGATCAATTCAGTACCATTTGTAATAATTTCACATTAGGTGAACAAAATAGCAGTGTTCTATTTGTACCAGGTGCTGAATCGCCGCCTAGGTAGATAATGAAAGTGAATGGCATTTTTTACTCCCCAAAAGAAGTAACACACTTTTTACACTTGGTTTTAAATTGAAGGGGTGAATCAGCACCAGGTTTAAATAGTGCACTACTATTTTTTTTTTTAAATAGCGCCATTCACTTTTATTGTCTACCAAAGGAGCGATTCAGCACCATTTGTCAAAGGCATTCTTTTAGTGAAGAAAATCTAGAAGTTTTATTTTTCACTTGGTGCTGAATCACCCCTCTAGGTAGACAATGAAAGTGAATAGCACTTTATACTCAATTCAAAAACAGGTGTAAAAAGTGTGCTGCTTTTTTTGGAGTAATAAGTGTCATTCGCTTTCATTGTCTACCTATCCTCAGGTGGACATGGAACATTGGTTTTTGTGAACTTTTTACTAAAGGTGCTTGGAGTAACCAGGATAAATCATGGGGGGGGGGGGGGGTATATGCTAGTAAAGAGGGGAAGTTAGGAAAGAAAGAGACAGAAATGAAGACGTATAAATGAAACTGGGAGGGGAAAGTATATCTAGCAGGCATAAGGGCAATATAAGAAATAACCATAAGCATTTGAAATGCACGCTTACCAATGCGAGAAGCTTGACAAATAACATGGATGAACTATAGCTAATAATAACAGAGGGACAATATGACCCTGTATGGGTAACAAAGACATTGCTGGATGAAAGCTTAGACCGGGCAAGGTTACTGTGTGTTTAGGAGGGACTGTAAAAACAACAAGGAGGTTGTAAAATCCTTTCTACAGCCCATACTAGGGGAGCATATATGCAAGGGAAATGAACATGTGATGTCATTATGGGTTAAAATACATGGAGGAAAAAACAAAAATTGAATACTGATGGGGGTTTGCTACAAGCCTCCAGATATATCGGTATCTCACAAAAGACTTGATGCTAAGGCAATTAGATAAAGCCTATAAAGGTTATTATAGGGGATTTTAACTACCCAGATATAGATTGGGAAGCTAAAACGTGTGGGTCTCATAAAGGTAAAAGTTTTTTATCAAAAGATAGCTACCTTTTTCAACAAGTCCAAGCTCCGACAAGGAGGAGGACCATAGTGGACTTAAAGCGGATTAAAACCTGCGAGGCACGGCCCAGTAATCTACAAGGGGTCACAGGTAAACTCACCTTTTCCAGCGGAGCCTGCGACGCTGCAATCTATGGCGCCACATCCCCTGGCTTCTCTGTGGCTGTGTGCACTCCTGCGCCTAACCTTTCTGAATGGCTGGGCACAAGAGCATGCAGAACAGTGTGACATTGATGCACTTCGTCACTAAGGATTACAAAACTATAAAGAAGAAAATATCTATGTAAACAACAGATAAGGACGGCAAAGCTAGAGACAAAAAGACTAAATGCCAAAGAGAGTAAAACTAACCCCAAAATGTTCTTTAGCTACATAAACAGTAAACGCTACAAACCTGAAGGTGTGGCCCCCTGATAACCAAGGAGTGGACACCTATAGAGGGGAATGAGGAGAAAACTAATTTACTTAATGTCTTCTTTGCTTCCATATTCACAGAGGAAGGTGATATGCCAGGTGAAATACAGAGAAATATAGCAAACTCCCCATTAAATGTCACTTGTCTAACCTTGGAAGAAGTGCAGCACCACCTTAAACAAATTAAAGTAGACAAATCCCTGGGACCAGAGGGCATTCTCCCCCGTGTTTTAAGGGAATAATATACAGTAATAGACAAGCCACTATTTTTTATAATTGTTAGATTCAATAATGACAGGGGTAGTTGCACAGGATTGGCACTTATCAAATGTGGTGCCAATATTCAAAAAGAGCTGAAAGGAGAACCTGGGAACTACTGTGGTGGGCAAGCTGTTTAAGAGTCGTATCATTTTGGCTGAGATAAAATTTCTCATTCGTCACGTTAATGACGGCATGTTAAAACACAAATCGGCTATAAATAGGACTATCAACAACTAAAAGATCATAATTGGCTGGCAAATAGTGGTACTCTCATATACCATGTATTCACCATATATCAATTTCCCTGTACAGTCTTTGGCGAAATAAAGTGATTTATAATTGTCTGCAAATGCCTAAAAACAGAACGAAACCCGGAATTTTGACTCACAGGTTTTGTTCTGTGCCCTGGGTGCATTCCGAATTGGGTTGCTGTGCTGTGTGAAACCCCCCAGAACGTCCTGTCCTACCTGTCTTCCCTGTCCTACAGTGCATGGATGTGTTCTGGTCCAATCAGAGCCATTTGCCGCTCTGTTTACTTGCAGAGCTCGGCAACCAGAAGTGTAAGAGGCCGCACCACCTGCAGTGTGTGTGCTCCCGCTCAATCTGAATGGTTAGGGACAGGAGCACGTTTACAGCCTAAAGATGCGGTAATGTGGCCACCGGACATTTACATTGCCGAGGGAGCAAGGAAGAAGGTGAGTTCTGCAGTATCCCTTTACACAGCGGAGCATCCCGATTCGGGGGAAGGCCAGAGGCTGGCCGGCCACAGTGGGGTTTGTTCTGCTTAAAATGCAATCTTGATTATGATAGCTTTAATGAACATTTGCCAGACAAATCGTCCACGCCTTAAATGCAAGTTGTCTGCTTACATACGAGTTGCACAATTGCTCAATGAACAGACAATTAATCTGTTAATAGAAATAAGCCATTAAGCTGAAGGAAAATTTGCCCTCTAATTGTATGCCCTGCAATGTCAAACAGGCTCAATGACAGCTGACTTCATTGTATCTTCTCAGTGACAAAGTCTAGCTATAATATATAGCAACAATTTTACCAATACTTGGGCCTTCAACAGTGATTCCTTGGCCCTGGTCCCCCAGTTCCTCTACAGGTTATTTACTCTAACCCTGGTCCATCGGCAGCAATTCTACTGTATAGCACTGATCCACTCTGGTTCCTCCACAGGTCCCATGTTTGCCTCCTGTTCAGCTGTTGACCAACATCAGTACTTTCACTTCTCTCTCCATCTCAACTTCCCTACTCCTTTCCTGTATAAACTACAATGTCCCTCACTCCAACTAGACTAAAAGCCTACTTTAATAAACTCTGTTCCATCCTAACTTTGTAACCCTACCTTATAATGGTTAGCACTTTGCATACTACATAAGTGCTGCACATATACTGCTACCTTGATATAAAGCTAACATTTGGCACTAGTAAAAGGGACCATGTTATAGCTGAAACCGCTTTATATTGAGCACAGACATCATAAATATACATTAGCATAGCATTTTAATATGCTGGGTCCAAGGCTGAACCGCATTATATCAGAACCTGCCTTATATCGGAGTAGCAGTGTGCTTAACATTGCTAGTCCAAGTAAGTATCTAGAAATCTCTTTCAAGTTCTAGTTTAGATTTGAATTCATTTGGCTCCCAACTACACAACACATGCAAGTTACTTTCAGAGATTGAGATACAATACATGCTCTAAAGTCGCTTAATAGAGCATTTTCAATGGTCTAGCTCAGAGGTACTCAAGCACTTCTTGTAAAGGTCCAGGTACAGACATCCGGTGAGAGGTGAAGGTAGATAGTTAGAAATCATCACACTGGGGGGGGGGGTATAGATTCCATAGGCAAAACTACGAAACGCTGCTTGCCCCCCCCATCAAAAATCCTATTGGGCACTGGGGGAAAAATGTTGTTTGGGGCCCACAGAACCTACAGCGCTCCCGCGACACACTGCTTCCCCCCCCCCCCCCCCCATGCATTCTGTGCAGGCCGTGTACAGGGGTGGACACGGCCCAAAATGTTACAGGCAATAAGGTAACAAGGATGGATTTATAGGGCTCGGTGGAGAGGGATGAATGGGTGAGGAGCTGTAAGGAAGAGGGATAGATAGACAGAAAAGGAAGGGCAGGGAGGGATGGAGAGAGACCTGAGAGAAGGGATGGATGGGCAGAACTAGAAGGAAAGGAATGAATGGCCAGAGCTGAAGGGGGGGGGGGGGTAAATGGCCAGAGCTGGAAGAAAGAGTAATGGATTGGCAAACCTGGGAGGCCGGGGATTGGATGGGCAAAACAGGGAGGACAGGAATGGATGGGTCAGACTGAACTGGGTGGGGCAGAGCTGAGGGGACAGGGATGGATGGGGCAGAGAGCCTGGGCTGGATGGGGCAGAGCTGAGGGGACAGAGATTGGATAGGCAGAGCTGGGAGGACAGGAATGGATGGAGCAGAGAGACTAGGATGGATGGGGGAAAGCTAAAGAGACAGGAATGGATAGGGCAGAGCTTGGGGGGAGGGATGGATGGGGCAAAGCTAAGGGGACATGAATGGATGTGGCAGAGCTGAGGAGACAGGGATGGATGGGGCAGAGCTGGGGGTGCAGGGATTGGAAGGGCAGTGCTGGGGGGGCAGGGATGGATGGGGCAAAGCTGGGGGACAAGAATGGGTGGGACAAGGCTGGAGGGGACAGGATGGGATGGGCAAAGCTGAGGAGACAGGGATGGATGGGGCAGAAAGACTAGGATGGATGGGGAAAAGCTGAGGAGACAGGGATGGATGGGGCAGAAAGACTAGGATGGATGGGGAAAAGCTGAGGAGACAGGGATGGATGGGGCAGAGCTGAGGGGACATGGATGGATGTGCCAAAGCTGTGGGGGCAGGGATTGATAAGGCAGAGCTGGGGGGGCAGGGATGGATGGGGCAAAGCTGAGGGGACAGGATGGGATGGGGCAGAGCTGGGAGGACGGGGATGGATGGGGAAGAGCAGGGGGACGGCGATAGATGGGGAAGAGCTGGGGGGCAGGATTGGACTGGGCAAAGAGACAGAGAAACAAAGTTTGTGTGTACCTTGCAATGCCACTTCCCACCCATGCAGTATTTCATATTGCAATGCTTGGTGCCAGGGAGCATAGTCATGACACTGGCAGGGAGACTAAGCATTACATTGCCGATTAAGTAAAGAGGGCAGAGCTGAGCACAGCAACCCAGAAGCAAATGAGTGCAGGGCAGGTGTCCGGAAATCTGGCACAGAGGATCCGCATTTGGACGCCGGTCTACCAATTGAGTACGGCTAGTCTAGCTACTACTCTACTACTACTACTCTGAGCTGTCTTAATGTATCAATGGCAAGACTATTAGACAAGATTGGTCCCACTGCCTCAGACAGACATTGCCCCTCCATGACTCCATACAGCTCTGGGTGGGGGGTTCTTGGCCCTCCTAAAGCTCCTTTTTAACAGTATCTATCTATAAGGACCCCACTAGCTATAGATGTCACATATCCCCATAGATTTCCATTGCTTTTGGACACAGTGTTTATGAAAAATAAATTATTACTGACTTCTAATATTTGTCTTCATAAGACACGATAAGGTTTTTGTAAGAACTGAGTATATCATGGAAAAAAAGAGTATGTCACTAAGGTAATGTGTTTTTAATTGCGGTTATTGATCAATTTCTAGCAAAACAAAACAAGAATTAAAACAAATCTATCACTGAATGACAAGTATTCGAAAAGCAGCAAAAGCAGCTTATGGATTTTTGTACAGTGCTGCCAACCAGGTCTCCTACACTGTGCTGTGAATCCACTCCTAATGCACACAGTTTATTTTCTTGGTGAATGGGCCAAGTACCTGGCTTCTTATAAGAGATGTTGACTTGAAGCTGAATGTATTGAGCAGACTTTCAAAAGAAGGTAAGATATGAAAGTATTTCCTCTTTCTAGTACAGTATAATACCTAGAAGAGGCAATAATCTATTGTGAAGCTACTTATTTAGATAAGCGTAATACCAGAGAGCAGACAGAAGAGCATGCTATGGATAGAGTTTAGTCAGAAGAAACTGCTTGTTCTTAGTGTGGCTGAGGATGCTTCCCAGTGATGAGAAAAAAACGTAATATAGGAATTATTTACGTGGCTCCCTCTATTATTCTTTAGAGCACAACTGTAGGTAAATGTTTAAAACATCAGTTCACATATACAGATTTTTACATACCTCGTCTGAAAGTCTTTTCATTTATCCCAGAATAAAGCCTAGAGCAGGAGTTCCAAACCAGCGATGCGAGTACCACTGGTGGTACTCAAGCTCCCTTCTGGTGGCACCCAAGACCACTGGGGGTGAAAGTAGGGGAACATAAAGTACTGCACACAAGCTACTGCTCCAAAAAGATGTGCCAGGTGGCCAAGTCAGAAATCGGCAGGAGTGGAAAAGTGGTGAATCTTGGGATGACTACATTGCTGGCAGAGGAGCTTGCATTGTTAGACCTCCTGGGGAGGTCTGGATTAGTGGTGGTAGGGGTGGTATTAATTGCAAAATAGGAAGTGATACTCCATAATAAAAGGTTGAGAAACCTTGGTCTGGAGTGTTGAGTGCTTTCTTATTTCTTTATTTATATGTATATTTACATGGCACATACAGAACAACCAATGGCTATAACTATTATCCTTAGTAAATAAAAAGTAGGATGCACAATTTCTCAGGAGCGCTCAGGCAGAAGCTGCTGAATGGGCAGTGCTTGAGTGTAACTTCTAATATTTACACAGCTATCACTTTCTACTTGTGGACACATGTTTCATGTCCATGGCCCTTGTTGGCACAAGGCTAGAAGTATGGGGGTAAGACCGTAGAGTGGAGTTTATTACGCAGTGTGCTATAGTTTCACACATGTCTAGAAGCAGGCTTTGTAAATATTAGAAGCTATAGCCAGGGAATGCACACTCAATACACTCAGTGAACAATTTCAGAGCACTTGGGAAAGACTAAGGGGATTATTTAAGAAGGGATAGCGCCAGGTAGTGCCTCGCAGCGGCAGGAAGCGTCTCTGGTAAACGCTGTGCGCTGTGCGCAAAACCACAATTATAAAAGCGAATCTGGTGAGCGACTCTAACAGCGCCATGTAGCGTCCGATGTATTATTACAGTCGGCTCAGCATA
This sequence comes from Gastrophryne carolinensis, assembly GCA_027917425.1. Classification (NCBI taxonomy): domain Eukaryota; kingdom Metazoa; phylum Chordata; class Amphibia; order Anura; family Microhylidae; genus Gastrophryne; species Gastrophryne carolinensis. Next base: position 443,519,885 of record CM051235.1, read on the forward strand.
TAGCGCCGGCGCTCTAGCTTCCAGAGCGCCAGGTATTACCTTTCGCTCAGTGTCGCTCTCCCATACATTTTAATAGCCGTTCATTTGTGTCTGTTTAAACAGCGTGTTTGACATTTTTTATTTGGCTCAAAGCATTGTGTGACCTCTCCTGGCTACAAACAAACATTTTTAGAATTTTTTTTACTTTTTATTATTTTATGCAGAATTGTCATTACAGGTGGATATGTGTTCAAAAACAGACTTTAATCACACAGCGTCTGGCACTCTATGCTACAGTGACCATATTTAGAGCGCCAACACTGTGTGTGTGTTCTTTTTAAATAAGTATGGTGTGAGTCGCTGAGAGTCGGTCGCACTGAGCAGGCGCTACCTCTCGCTCCCTGCAGCACTGTACAGGTGTTAGAGTGCCCAACATACATCACATTCATCAATGCCGACCAGGTTACTACAATGACTGAGGCGCTCTGTTACAGCGCCCGATAGCCGTTCACAGCGTATACTAGCGGTCGCTCTAAGCGCCGCTATACAGACGCTCATCTGCCGATACCTGGCGTTAGTAATGAGCTTTTTATTTTGTCTTATTATTATTGTTATTGGTTATAAGCTTGTTTTCTGGTCTGTATGTGCCATGTAAAAAGTGCAAGGAAAAAACAAAAACAACTAGGCCATGCTTTGTTACAGGATGACCTTCTCTAGTACTGCTAGAACTCTATAGATCACGGTCCCCAACCAGTGGAATGCAGGGCACGCTGGCGCCAAAAATCAGCTCGGGGATTTATTGACCCCAGCCAGCCCATGAACCCCCAGGGTATGTTTGTCGGCTGAAGCTATAGGGCTGCAGGGGCAGACCATGGGCAGGGGTTGGAAATGACACAAACTAGAAGAGATGGTACTGAACCCTAAATCATATTTCAGGCAAAGGCAATTGTTAGCCCATTGTGTCAGGCTATGTTTGGCTCTGTCCTAAGCTGTTTTCCATTTTTAAATTGAAGAAGAAATGGCTGGGATATCAAGGTTTACAGTTTCACCTTACGATATATCTCCCAACCACACATGCTTGCACCTTTAGATGACATGCACACACCTCCAGAGGTGCAATGTGTGCACTCCTAAACACACGTGTACACTGCCAAAAGTGCACTCCCAAAAACGCATGTGTGCACTCCCCAGACGCTCATGCATGTGTGCACTCCTACCCCCAGACAAACATGCCTGCACTCCCAAACACACTTGTGTGCACCCCTAGATGCGCATGCACACACTCCCAAATGTGCATGTGCACACTCCCAAACGCTCATGCATGCAAACCCCAGATGAGCATGTGTGTACTCCCAAAAGGTCACACCTTACAAAACACACCTGTGTGTGCACCGTCCAGGGTGCCTTCCGCTGTGTGTAACCATAATATAAAACCTCTATGGAACCAAACACAGACAATAATAGCACGCCTCAAAAAATACTCAATAAATGTAAACTTCATTAAATACACATAACAGAAATCAGGTTGCTGGAGAACTCAAGTTTGTGTTTTGTGTAATGTTTGTCTTGGTGTTTTTTAAATGAAATATTTTGTAATCAGTCTTTTGTCTGTAATATGTGTATTGAGTAAAGTTTACATTTATTGAGTATTTTTTGAGGCGTGCTGTTATTGGCTGTGTTTGGTTTCATAGAGGTTTTATTTTGCACCCCCATAAAGCACATGTGTACACTCCCCAATGTACATGCGCACACTCCCAATGGCACATTCATGCGTGCACTCCCACCCCCAGATGCACATGCATGCACTTCCAAACACTCATGTATGCGCGCACTCTCTCCCAAAGAGGTACATGCACGCGCCCCCAAATGCACATGTGAACACTCGCAGTATGTTAGATGGGCAGGTAGGTAGCGGGGTCAGTGGGCAGGTGGCCAAGAAGGTAGTTGGGTGGCCAGGTACGGGGAGGGGCAAGTTGGTAGATGGGTGTCCAGGAACTTAGGGGGGACTGGACAGCTGTCAGCACCCCCTGCAGCCTGGAGCACCTGCAGCAGCTTCGGCAGTGGGCAGTGGATGTGCGTGCTGCCTCATCCCAGCACTACTACTGGCAGGGCTTGGGTGTCTGGTGGCGGAGGCGGGGGCCAGTTGGCTGCAAGTAAGTCTTCATCAGAGCTGCTCTTACTCACGGCCGGGGAAGAGAATGGAGGGGGGGAGGGTGGTAATGTGGCTCTCCCTCTCGGGCACTGACTGGGGGGAGAGAGATTGAAGAGGGTGAGTGGCGGGTGCCAGAGGCGAGAAACAGCGGTTGCCTGTGCGTTTCATACCATAGTTAGTGATGCCAGGGCCAGCCTTGCCACTCTCTGCTCTTCCCACAGGTCACTCTAGGAGAGGGACAGCTATGGGGAATAGCTGAGAGTGGCGCCGGCATCATATCATAGTAGGACACCTGGCGGTTATTTTGATATGCCTGCTGCATCCGTCGCTCACCTCTCCCAAACTTGCTTGCAGCTGCCTCTCACCCAACGAGTAGATATTTGATTGCAGTATTTGATTGCATGAGGCGTCTTAAGGGGTAGGCAGGGATGGTCGGGGAATGATGTCATGTTTCCCCTACCATCCGGGACCCAGACAGCTGCCACTATGTGGAGAGGCAGCAACCCAAAGTATGCTACCTCTCTAACTTTTTTATTTAGGTAAAATATCCCTTTTAGTAGTGTTAAGGCATATGCTGTCTTAGGAGGGGGTATGGACCCAACAGCCCTAATGCTGGGACTAAAAGCATTGTAAGGCAAAACATGGGCTGGGATGTCTTGGCTGGACGGTACAACGGGGTCAAGTTTGGAACCCAAAGGGGATGTTAGAAGAGAAGAGTAAATTCTGGCACAGGGTCTGGTTGAGGTGCCAGTCCAGTTGCCCAAAAGCAGAGCAGCCCATTTTCCCTGTGCTCCCTATGGCCAATCCGCCTTTGGTGGTGTGAACTAGTAGTGGTACGCAAGGTCTTCTCAGGTGGTACTCAGCCAGGTCACAGGCTGACCTGTACCCAACCTGATCTGTTGCCATCTAAACTGTACAGAAGCCTGATTTGCTGCATAAATACAAAATGACTCCAGAGATGCTATTAACTATTTGTGCGAATTTTATGCACTTTATATGGTTGTTTTGTGTGTTTTTAACACTGCTTTAGATGCTGTCTACCTTTATGCGAGGTAGTACTTGAGATATTTAGAAAATTCTTTAGAACTATTTTACATTCCTTGGTTAAATGTTATCATTTTTTTTTGTTTCAAAATAAATAGTGTAACTATGTTAATAAGCAGCATAACTTTACTGGCACAATAAGTAAAACAATTAACTTTATGCTATCAAAGATTACCCTTCAGAAAAGTGGTGGACTGCTGAACTGTCAATTGCACCTCATATAATTTGATTAAAAATGTGCTAAGCAACCAACCAGCCAGCTTTCTGGGTTCGGCCGAATGCCGAACTTGAGCAAGGACTTCTCGCTGAAGTCTGTATTCGGGGGCACAAGCTTTCTAAGTTCAGTACAAGCCCCAACTTTGCAGCTGGGGCTCGCTCATCACTAGTTGTCACCAGTCGACCATAGTAAGATGGCGCATTCATTGCTACTCCAGTCTGTGTCTTTTAAAGTGATTCGACCTTGTTGGTAAGGGCAGCCGGACTGAACCTAAATGATTGCATGACTGGGCAGTGACGGGAAGAGAGGAGATGGCAGAGAATCAGGAAGCTGAAACAAGCACTATTTTATTAAAATTATTTTATGCCCTACAACTGAACCTCTGTTTATGCTGTGATTGTGAATGCTGACAATAAAAGTTAATATATATATATATATATATATATATATATCTATATATACAGTATATATACAGTATATATATATATATATATATATATATATATATATATATATAAACACACACACACACCATACATATATAATGAAATATAATGGGGGAGTCATACCTGTAGCTTCTGCATCCTGACACCCCCTTTCGTTGCAGCGCTCTCGGAGTAACATTACCTCCCTTTCCAGAGCCTCGATCCTGCTGAGGAGATGTTGAACTGACTGTGGGGCAGTGTAGCACTGACACAACCTTTGTGGGACTCGGATACTGTGCGTAAAAGTTATCTGGCTCACGGCATCTGCTGTATTGTCTGTTTGCTGAGACACCCAACTTCCATCGTCTGTAGTTTCTGGTTCCAAGGTGCAGGGAAATCCAAGGGGGACATTAAAATTATAGATGTGATTAAACACCAAAGGTTGGTGTCTGCTTCCTAATCCTCGATCTGTCTGGTTTCCTTCATCTCTGGCAGGAATGTGCACACCTGGGGTCTGGCCGGTGGTCATCTCAGCATGGAACATTGCATAGAGCAGTGCAATGAGGTGAACTCCACCTTGTATAGGACCCAGAGCACCATTTGCGCCCTCACTCCCCATCCTCTTCTAACGATGAGGACACCAGGGCCAAGCTGTTGGGAAAACAAAAACAGACTTTGAAATGGTAACCATAAAAAGAAAACACTGGTAATGTGACACATGTAAGAGTGATATAAAGTCTTAAACAGTTTTTATATTTCATCTAAAAACGTATATACTAAGCCCTCCCAAGCAACTGTGTGGGAATTCTGTTCCTCAGGGATGGGCTGACCACATGGATGGCCCAGTGGTGAAACTGCTTTGGAGTGAACTGGGTTGGGTATAATCCCCAGAATGTAGCACATTTCACCTGGAGCCTGTGCCAGAAGTCCCTCCTGTCTGAGCACTGCAACACATAACAACCCACTGCACTTTTCTGCCCTAAGCCCCTCCCCCCAGCCGCCACAGAATTAATTTATTAAAAAAAAAAAAAAAAAAAAAAACATATATTCACTTAAAAAATATTCCAGCAACAACCAACGCAGAGAAAAAGCAACACACTATTATTTATTAAAATACTCATTACAAAGCATATATAATGCTAAAGTCTTTCTTTTAATTTTATCTGAATGTTGGACACTGAGCTTCAGAAAAGAGCTGGATGACAAAAACAGAATTATAATAACCGCAAGATATAACTTTGTTGTGGTCTGACCTGTACACGATTATATCTGAGATTAGAAGCTGGCGCCACAAACGGAATGACAGAATCTTCAGCCATTGTCGTATTTAATGCAGATAAGCATATTAGTTCACAGTAAATAATGGCAAGGGATAGCGATTGACTGTTCGATTTCTATCTGTTGTTGGCAGCAATACCTTTCCCACATTTATGAATCTGCCAATAAATGCAGTTCAATAGTGATAGAATATAGACATGGGTTGGGTACATGACATTCAAACAAGCCGATATTAAACAGACGAGATCTATTGATCTGATCATAAAACCTCCAGCAATCCATTTTTTGCCATGTTATAACTGATTGACAGGCACTTATAGTGTCTCATAGGACCATATAATATACTAATCCATAGTAAGAGATACTCTTCATTCAGTTATGATTTCCAAATGTGTTCTATCCATTAAGGAAGATCCTATTTTCCCAGCTGAAGTCTATAAATACTGGCTATCTGCTGGGTTGCTTTTGGCAAATAATAAGAATGGGCAAAGAATATGGCCTACAGTATGTGTGTCTTCCAGCATCAGCTATTATTTCACTAGCTACCCACCCTACCCTAGCTGCCCACACAATTGTTATGAAAAGTAACTTGTTTTAAAGACCGTTTCCTATAATATGAGATGTCATACAAAGCATAGCGATCCTGCACAGAATTTACATACTCATTCCCTCCCCACCCCAATGTTGTGTCCACAGCCTTGGTTGGGCATGCTAATACAATGCAAAAGGTTGTCATTTCTAGAAGAAGTCATCAAATACTCCTATTAGCTTAGTGACCTGAATACACACAATTCTAAAAAATACTAACAGACTGGGTTAGATGGCCTGGAACTTTTAGGTTATGCTAAGAATTGTAGTCCATATAAGAATAAATCACAAGGCAATATAGCTCCAGATCAAAGCCTCACCTTAATATTGTTTATTGTAAACAGATGGTATGGATCTGAGCTACTTTTTATTGCTGATAGAGTCCTGCACGTAGCTCCTTTACAAATAAAAAAAATGGGACAAACGATGGCAACTTTGTAGTATAAGGTATATAATTTTTACAATGTCAAACCTTATGTTGGTTTTGCACATTGGTTATCTCAAATGCCTAAGGTGGCCTAAGGGTGATCTGGAATCCTGTGCCTGTGGTTGATTGAGCCGGATTGTTTCTTGTAAAAATGCATGGTGAAGAACTGAAATGAGATACTGTCAGGTGGGCCAAGAGTCACATTAAACTAAACAGAGAGATTGAACTATATCCAGTTCCCAACACCAGAACCCCATCAAATGGGTGACATATCATCACACATACTGCACATCTCGAGAAAAAAGCAATGCTAAGGTACAGTATATGGCTCATAAGGAGGAACACATGAGTACAGCCTTTATAATTATCCATGGATTATAAGCCCTCAATCCTGTGCTCAGTGAGGAAGGTGTTAACATAACCTAATTTTGGAATTAATGTCTTCAGCGCCCGTCTTCTGACATCCTTTTACTTGAGAAGAACAGACACCTCCATTTTTGAAATGCCACTCGCCTCTTCCAACCCGCCATAATGAACGCTGCCAGACTGCTCTTTGTAACCCATCTGCACTCCGCTGCCATCTTCCGTCATGTGTGAAAAGTAATGTGTGTTACTTCGTTCTCGGAGGCGTAAGACTTGCTGGAGTGACTCCAAGTGACATTTTTGTTTTCAGTACGGTGAATTAAATGGGATGGGGGCGGGCATGCGAAATAAAAAAGGAACTTCGCTTGTGAAAATAACCTTGGCATAATTACCTTTACAATGTGCTGGCTGGTCATGGTACATTATGATATATGGTGTGTATTATAGCATTTGTCAGAGCTCCATTGCAAGCCTTATGTTCCTTACTTGTTAAATGTCATTTAACCTACCAAAACTGAATTAGGTTGATGCTCCCATTTATGGAGTCATAAGATGTCATAAAAGGTCTACAAAAAAGTTATCTTTTTGAAAAAAGGTGGTATCATTTTTACTCATCTATGAGTAAAGTTCATTTTTCATTATTAGAAGGATACATATGGCTGTGAGATATTTTAAAGCGGAACAAAACCCAGTTATTTGACTTTCCCGGGTTTTGTTCCGTTCTTCTGGGGCATCTCGAATTGCGATGCCCCCCCATGCCACTATTCACTCATCTCTTCTTCGTTCCAACGTTCCCAACTGGTGGCTTTTGTTCTGTTTTAAGCAGGACAGCCCTAAACCTGTTAAAACCAGAGAATGTTTTTTATCCAGCTAGATATTTATTATATTTCAGGTAAATTAAAAAGATGCATCAAGGTCCAAGGCTCCATGACGTTTCTTAAAGCCAACCAGATCCACACTTTGCAATAGATCTGTTTTTTTTCAACAGTCATCCGTAATCACAGCCAGATATTTGCTTCTCAGATGGTGTTGTGGTGGGAGGTAGTGCTACCTGGAAATCACCAGCAGTGTCATCATGCCTGTGACCGACATTCTCAGTGTCACCTCTTAGCTGCTGTGCCAAGCTGTACCAGCCACGCTCCTGCATCTCTATTCACCTTGTTTCATGTATGATTCTTTTTGCCAGTTTAAAATTGCCCAGTCTGATCCAGTGCTGCTCTAACATTTACCAGTTGCTGACCCTGTGACAAGCTCATCTATGACCTGCCTGTTCCCCATCTTATCTATATTAGCTATCTGTAGCTTATTCCACTAATCACTGCTTCCTTCCAATACAGGATCTATCATCAGATCTGCTTCACACATCGACTGTCATCCCGGACATCACTATTTCAGATTCACAGTATGTGGTTCATTGCCATAGACCAGGGGCTCCCAACCTATTTACCATTTTATGTTTTGTAAATAACTCAAGTAACTACCAGCACTAATACAGACTTCTCTGGGAGGTGGAGGGTCTATACTGACCCAAAGCAAGCTGCAATACAGTCATCCCAAGATGTTCATCTGCTGCACTCTATCTGGCATATAATATTGTAGGAGTGTCCCCTGGCTTTAAAACCCAGGGGCCTTGAGTACCACCGGAGGGGACCTCAAGAACCATCAGTGATACTAATACCACTGTTTGGGAACCCCTGCCATAGACTGTTCTTGCTACAAACTGAATCACACAATGACTGTGTGCTGACAATTCAGGTTCAGATATGCATCTCTGTTTCAGTATAAGCATGTGCTATGAAAAAGTGAACTCAATTGGCCTATACTGAGCCAAGACTTGGAAACCACTGCACCTTTAGGATACATGGGGTTACATCAGCACAGTGATGAATTTGTGTTGAATGGAAGCAAGTGCCTGCAGCTATATTTCTTTGTAGGAAAGTGTGTGTGTGCGTGTGTGTGTGTGTCTGTATGTGTGTGTGTGTGTGTGTGTGTGTGTGTCTGTATGTGTGTGGGGGGGGGCAGTATGAGTTAATAATCTTTTGTCCACATACTTTTGGCACTTATTTTTGGTGCAGTGCATGCATCTAAAATGACTGAATTCATTTCACAAAGATTTAGGTGTATCAGGGAGAGGTTATATTCGTGATATACAACCAGATCATAACCAAGTCATTTTTACTCCTGTGACGCTCACTAATCATTCCTTGGAAGTATTCGAAGATGTGAGCAGACTATAGAAAAGACGAGTGAACTTTTCTTCACCTTACAAGACCCGCTGAACTCTACTCCCTGTCACATATGTATAGTTTCTGCCAGAAAACATCAATTAAATTCATTTTATTCGCTTGTCTCCCCATGGGCCTGTTGAATTGTTGTAGAACCAGAAGGTCTACCAAAGAAATATGACTTATTAAACATGGCCCTAAGTGCTCTTACACTCCGTCTGTTATCTAAAGAGGGCAGAGGAAGATTGTTTACTCTCAGATTGTCATGTTTTCCCTGGTGCTCAAATTACATGTGTAACACTTGAAACAAAGCAGTGCCAAGGCATACAGCTGTGTGCCTAGCTATCCATAGACTGACAGAACAGATGTGTCGTCCAAGATAGGGGAGGTTCTTCATTCCCATAGCCGGGCACCACGCAAATAGCCACAGCAAGCTGGCTGCAAATTGTCGGAGCAAGCTGGCACAGAGAATAATAAGGGAGAAGAGATCCTCATTACTGGCTGCCCCAGGGAAAGATGCTCGGCTGCTAGGAATAATTAGCTCCCTCTAATCTCTGGAGCATCCAGATCCAGAAGAATGGGCCAGGGGCAAACTCAGGCTAATGAGAAGAGATTTTCTGAGACACTGAGAGGATAATGACCAAAAAAAAAAGAGGAAAAGGAAGTGGTAGATGATATTGTGGAACCACCAGATGCCTGAACAGGAATTGAAGGGTTGCAATAATGGAGGTGTCAGTAGGTGGAGGTGTTAAGACAGCTGTTATTATGTTAGAAGTGACACCATTAAATGTGAGTTTTGCATCAAGTGTAAAATCTGATGTGGTGTCACTAAATTTGAAGCTTCCAGATCGGAGCTTGTTAAATGATGGAGGTGTCATTATAAGCTCAGACATCAGGTTATATGTGTCTTTCTGTACAATAAAGCATATCATCCGGTTTCTTGGCAACTCTTGGGAGAAAGAATGGTGGTGTGAATGCAAAATCCTTGCCGCAGGTCTAATGCTCTAGTAGGGCTGGATATATGTAGGAACCTGGTTATAACTAGGAACACGCTCAGTAACTAATAAGAATCTTTTAAATAGAGTTAACCATACATTAAGCTCTTTTATGGTTTCTACCTATTTAAGTACATTGGGAGTGCCATAATCTAAATAGACACAAGATGGCAGTAGAGAGTTTAGGCCATAGACTAACATTGGACCATAGGCTAAAATGGGGAACATTCTAGAAGTAGAGGTCAGAAGGTTTCTTAGTCATAACAGGAGATCGTCTAGTAACATAGTTATAACTGAAAGGTAGTGATTGGTCAGAGGGTTTACCATCCTATCAGATGTCAGACACAAGGCCGAACATGTGATAAAAGGTTCTGGAAGGTAGTGAGAAGGGATGAAGGAAAGTCCCAACCCAAAGCCAGTGTGTGATTCACCATTTGAATTGTAAGGAGCAGGAGAACAGACTCTAAGAGAGAGAGAGGAGAGATTCCAGCCAAGGACATTATTCTCTATGGGAATCAATGTCTGATTATTGTACCTGACTATGGACAGAACCAGAGATGTAACTGGAGAGACATGTACTTGTTCTGTGTTTGCTGTTTGCTTGTGGAATAAATAAAGAGGAGCTTTGCTTTCAACAATTGGACTGCTGTACATCTTTCCAAGCGGAAACAGTGAGTATTTACCTTTCCCTGCAACCCTAACCCTTGCCTACTCACCACACACACACAGGACAGCCTGGGCCCAGAAGAACCTGTTCCCTGCCATCACGTGCCGGACACCCCGGTGCGTGAGGGCTACATATAGTCAACCAGGGGCCCTAGGCATGATGCATTTTTTGGCCCCATCCCTGGGCTTTAGTCCTGTGTACAACATTATTCTGGTCCTGTTAAGGCTTAGCCCACTTCTTGGATCCAAGAATTGTGGGCATCAATTGGGTGCAGCGAATTAACACTGGTATAACAACAACATAAGGTGGCACATTTCTTACTGTCCTTGTAAGACAGCATATGATTTATGACATTAATGAATTGGTCCATATGGTTTTAGGTTTAAGGCAGTACTTGGGCTTTATGCCATGACATAAATTTCCCCCAAAAATTCGAGTTTGTGCTGAATCAAAACTATAGACAGCAACTAAACAAATAAAAAGCACAGCATTCTGGGTTAAACGGAAGAAGGAATAAGATGCATACAGACAAAGACCTGTCCTGCACTTCCCCTCCACCTGGAGGAGTACCGCTCATAAATAGCACCAACTATGAGCCTCATCACCACACACGGAGATTGCTCTACCAAGCAAGCACTGGAGAAACAGCGTGGGCCACAGGAAGCAGGCAACCTGATAGAAACAACTAACTGACACCCAGTTCACTGAGGAAGCTCAACAGGCAAAACGCGTCTGTACTGGATCATTTGCTACAAACAGGGTACCAAGCTTGCTACAAACTAAGGACTAAATGCCCAAAAACTTGCTACAAAGGGCATAACCCACAAGTTGAATCCTCGATACAGGGGAATGACAAGCGCTCATGATATAGGAGCATTGATTATACCTTTTGTGCAATTTTAATACAATTTTGTTGAGTTTATATTGTAATAAATCTGTTATTTTAATGAGATAAGATACAATAGATCCAATTTAAAGTGAAATTTACAACCAGTCAGAGGGAGCAAAAAGGCACAGGAGCCACTTCCCAGAACCTTGCAAGGGGATTATATACTCACCCAGGGCACAGGGGAGGCCCCAAAAATTCTGCTACAAGTCTCTAACTAAGTTAGAGGTGCCTAACCCCCCACTAGTTTACAGAACATAACTCTCCAGTAATCCCAGAAAACATCCCTTCCCTAACCCACCTTGAATCAAATTTTCCCTGAAATTTGGAGCAAACTTGGTTCTAGCAAACCATTTCACTTTATATACCACTATACAGTAGGTGTGGAAATCTATGCAACCAACAACCAAACCTTGAAACAAGATTTCTAGTGTCTTGTTTCAAAGTTTCTTTATGTTACTCCACAATTGCCATACATTTTACACACTGTAGTTTTAGGCATTTTGTATGCTTTTTTTTTCATTTACCAAGTTTATACAGACCAGTCCCACTTCCTTGGGATGTGGCATCTTTATGATTATGTCTTTATCTCGTACACCATTGTCGGGGAAATTCCTAAATTTAAAGAACACACAGACACATGCTTTCTTATCCTTTTAGGTCATCTTCTCTGTGTCGAGAGCCTGAACCCTTTATTCTTTTATATCCAAGCAGAGGAAACATTTAAGGACATTAGGGTTGATTCAGAGCCCCTTTCTCAAATTTTTTTTACGAGAAAGTTTCCATTCTCTACCATTTTTCCTTCTCGTCTAATTTAGCAGAGCGAGAATTTTTGTGTGAAATGTTTTCATTTTTGCATGATTTTTAGTTTGGTAGCAAGACCTCCAAAAACGTAGAGAAAGGGGCTCTGAATCAACCCTATAGTCTGGTTGGAGCCAATCACCGAGCGAGTCTTAAAACTACAGACATCATATGTATCTAAAATACATCTATGACATAAACCTATACACTTGAAATTGAAAGGGGGACTTTTTGCACACCTGGTGGACCTGCCCGATGCTGACTCGCTTTTGGAGTCAGGTGTTCAGGATGGCTGATGAAATCTTCGGATCTAGCATGAAGAAGGATCCCTGGGTTGCCCTCCTGCACTGTAAGCCCTGAGAGCTGTCCAGTAAGCAGCACAGACTTTTTGTCTACCTCCTCCTGGCGGCCAAGCAGACCATAGCCAAGGCCTGGAAGGCGCAGTTTACCCCAATCTCAGAGGTGTCGGCCAGGATGAATGGCTTTCTCATTAATGAGAGGTTGTCTAGTATTCTGACCGACTCCCATGACAAATTTCTCTCTATATGGGAACCCTGGATAAGATTTGCCTGGCCTGGCGAATCTATGCGGGCGCTGTGATTACCGTGTGTGGTGTCTGGTGGGGCGCGGGAGCGCCCCCCCCTCCCCCCCGCCCTCCTTCTTTCCCTCTCCTCCCCCCCCCCTTTTCCTTTCCCTCTCCTTCTCCCCCTCCCCCCCTTCCGTCTCTCCCTCCCCGCTTCTCTTCCTCCCCTCTTTATACTTCGCCCTTCCTTTTGGGTCATTTCTCTCTCTTTCTGCAATGCAACGGTTTTAATGTTTTCTTTTTTGTAATGATTCAATATTATGAAAACGAATGCTGATACCCTTTTCTTTCTTCCTCTTTATACCTCCCCTGCGCGGGATGGCAGTATAATGCTGTACGCTTTGTAATACTGTTTTGTTGAAAATATTCAATAAAAATATTGAAACAAGAAATTGAAAGGGACAGCTGTTAATTTCTCCTTGCTGGTCTGCGTGTCAGATAAGATGAGCTATCTATATACACTGGCTTGCATTTCAAGGACTCTGCTGACCACAGATTCTTATAGTGATTCTTATATATATATATATCTGATTGAAATGAAACTAGATTTGATCAGATAGGATCAGATTAGATCAAATTGGTCAAACTGTAAATCCATTCCCTAACACCATCCAGACCCTAAAACGATCACTAGGGTTGATCTTGTAGAGCACATCATAGGGGATAAGTTCAAAGCAAAACCAATTCTGTATCCTTTCCTTGAGTCAGAAAGTCTGGTCATGAGTATATATTTTTACTTTAAGGTCACTACACATATTTATGAGTCAATCAAACTCACGTTCAAATGGATTGTTGTATGAGATGAAGAATTGATGAGGGCTAAAGAATAGCTTTTGGTTGATTTCTGAATTGCTCACTTAGCCAGTCCTGTCATATTGGTGGTATAGAGAAAAGCTGCATCTGAATAATCATAATAGTCCTGCTATTTGGAACCTTCACTGATTTTTAAGCTGTATTTCATCTGGACTTAAAAAAAGTTTTCTTATAATAACTATAATTCTTTATATTTTCCAGCTGAAGCCAATTTCTGCTGTGCTACTTTTGCATGATCATTTCTGTAATGCCTAGTTTAGAATAATCCATAGAGGAGAAACAACATTTTTTAATAGCTACTACGTTATGTATTGCGGTACTCATTAACGTGTGAGCGGGCTTCACAGAGCACCTTGTGCAGGAATGATAAATAGTCATTACTCAGAATCAGCCTTTTATTAAGCCTGAAATTTAGTTGAAGCACAGTAGGACGCTACCTGGGAGAAGGAGAGATTAAAGGACTATGCACCAATTAAAAGCAGGATATTGTTTAAAAGTTACGAACCAGGAGATGACATATACTGTATAACTTTTCTCACTTTTGACAGTGTTGAAGTCAAGGCCTGATGCCCATCTAAGTTGCTTTATTAGTTTTTCCTTATCTGCTTGGTTGTTATCAATAAAGATGTAACTCTTTATAGTGTGTCATGTTCTTTGCCTCGTGTTGGAGAGTTTTTTGCTTTATGTGGCAAACTCAGTCTCAGAGGGAGAGCTTTCTACAATTCCAAACAGTAGTTAATTGTCTAAAATAAAAATCTATTTATACCTCAGAAAACTCACTTCAAAACCCAGCCGCGTGTCTATGATTAAGAAAAAGTTTTCTTTACTGTGTGTTGAGGTGGAGAGCTCATTGTGAATAGCAATAATTGAGAAGATGGTTTATGCCATGAGTTGCCAACAAGCTTTCTAACACAAGGTGGTCAGCCTGCTTCATTTAAGAACTTTCCGTTTTCTCGTGTACCTGCTTTGTGACCTGTCAGTCACCAAAAACACATACATGCATACTATCATCTGTCATTGCATCTCATACAGCACCCGAAGAGCACATGTAATGCTGGCTGTTGGGCCAGCCATGTTCCCCTAACCTCCTTTGCGTTGTTCTCGGAGAAGCTGGCTGTTGCGCCAGCCGCGTTTCTCCCTCCTCTGCCTGGGCACAGTACAGATCAGCAGACCTTTTGCTCTGCTCACACTCCCCTGATCCCACCCCTCCTCCCTTTCCCCCTCCTGTGTTGCCAGAGCGGGGCTGCCGGGACTACAGCTGCTCCTGGCCAATTTAACTCTCTCCTCTCTTCATGCTCTCCCTCCCCTTCCTAGCCAGGGCATCACTACAAGCCCAGGCTGAAGAAACCATCCTGGGGAAGACATCCTGGGGAAGATGTCCATGGTTTGCTTGGATCATCAAAACAAGTCAGATGCAAATCTGGCCTGGAGCTCAGATCTATACAGTGTTAAAGCGAAACAAAACACAGCAGCGGTCGGCCTGGAATCTTAAAGATTTCAGGTCTGGTTGCTGGCTTTGCTCGGGGGCATCCCAATTGTGTGAAACCCCCGGAAAGCCCGTAAAAACTCACCTTATCACTGGACATGTGCAGGTTCTCATCCAATGAGAGCAGCAGGCTGCTTTCATTGGAAACTTAAGCGCTCTTCCATCCCATTCGCTAATATAGTTTGGGGTGGGAGCTCGCATGAGTTGGGGGATGCGGCAGTGCACTCCCCAATGAAGTCAATGGAAGCTGTTATCCGAGGGAGCAAAAGGTTCTCGCTGGCTGTGCCCCCATGCATGCGCTATAGGAACACAGAACAGGTAAGGTTTTTGGGGCTTTCTGGGGGGTTTCACACAGTAAGGCATCCCAATTCAGGGGACGCCCAAAGGAATGGAACAAAACCCAGTAAGCTGTAATTCCTTGGTTTTGTCCTGCTTTAAAGTGATCCAAAAGTGGACCAACTTTGAATGATTACCTGATCAACTCATCATTTAAATCACACACAACTAGTAGCTACCCTTCACATTTCGGGGCCAGTTGCTGACAGTCCAACAGCTTTTACAGTCTTTTCTTGGACTACAAAGCCCAGCTGGATGCACCTTAGAAAAGCTGGGCTCTGTAGTTCAACAGAAGTCTATAAAAGTATGTGGTGGGTCAAAGTAATCCAACACCACTTAAAATGAGCTAAACTGTCACTGCTCACATCAGGGGGGATCACCATTCGAGATACCACTCCACCTCCCCCCCACCCGAAAAGCATTAGTTTTGCTGATTTAAAAAGGTGTAGGATTGCTTTAATCATGCACATAGCCCCCGGATACCCCAAAACTCATCACTTCTGTGCTTCTCTAACAGGTTCCTGAACCAAGTGACCCCCGGTGGCCAAATGTTGACCCCGGTGGGGCCATAGCAGTTGATCACCAACAGTCACATGGGTTTAAGACTGGCCACCAATGGAACCAATCTAAGAAGGGCTGGGCCCGGCAAAGGCTGTGAGGGTGGTCAGTCACTCTTCAGGAATAGAACCACTGGCCATCTGGGATTATTTTCCCTATTTCAGGCAGTGATGGGGGTGCAATGGTGATGCTTGTGCTACATCAGGAGCAGAACCTGATCATCCAACCTACGTGGAAACCAAGGAGGAGACACACAGTCTGCTGGTTGGTTGGGATGGAGAGAAACTGGGGGACATCCGATTGCTCATGCCCCCCTGTGCAGAAATGTCCACAAAACAAGAAATCTTGCCTTTCAAATAGCTCCCACCCGCAAAATCGGCTCCATGATTATCCCCTGTAGACACACGTCTCTTTCCCGACCAGAATGAAACTGCATTTTATACACAGGGTGACACTTCATATTTGCTGTTAAATGTATTCGGTTTTCAGTGATCAAATCGAAAACCTTCTTCCCAGTAGAATACCATATACAATAGCAAAAAACATGTGTCCCTAATACATCAACACTAGAGATGAGCGAATCGATTCTGACGAACCCGAATTCGTTACAAATTTCAGGAAACATTCAATTCATTACGATTCCCAATATCGCCACGATTCGATCGCTCAAATCGCTTCCTTAAAACTCCATTTACTGCTATACAGCCCATCTGAAATGGTGGATCCACATGTCAGGACATGTCCCATGGGGCAAGGAATCCTGGGTAGGTGTCACATGCTACCTATCAGCAGACAGGCTTACCGATGATGTCACAGCCCCAAATAAGTGGCGGCCTGTGTAAGTGTGTAAGACCATCTGACATGTCTTTTTGCATTAGCTTTTAGCTACAGTGTCTGCCTATTTTGATCTAACTTTTCTACACACCTGCTGTTACAAAAATATTATTCTAGGTGTAGTGTAGTATATTGTTTTCCCCTCCTAAACGCAGTAAAAATGTCAGGCAGAGATGTGCCAGGATGTGCACCGAGGAGACACCTAGATTCATCAGGCAGAGGTCGCAGCAGGCTAGAGGCGAGTGGCAGCAGGAGTCGCGGTGAGAGGCCTCATCTCCCGGTATCTGCTAGCGGTCGTGTCTCGACCAGCAACGCATCTGCCGTCATCGATTGGTTAACGCGATCATCGACCTCATCACAAGTGACATCTGACACCCCCAGTCAACAGTCCGTAGGTTCCTCGGACACAACCCTGAATTAGCATGGCCCGGGAGCAGCCCCCGTCCTTCCATTGCCTCAAATCGCTTCCTTAAAACTCCATTTACTGCTATACAGCCCATCTGAAATGGTGGATCCACATGTCAGGACATGTCCCATGGGGCAAGGAATCCTGGGTAGGTGTCACATGCTACCTATCAGCAGACAGGCTTACCGATGATGTCACAGCCCCAAATAAGTGGCGGCCATCTTGCTCATTCTGAAACTGTATTGCGGCCAGAGCAGATAAGGCAGGGAGAGAGCGAGGGGCAGATAGATAGATAGATAGATAGATAGATAGATACAGCGAGGGAGAGATAGATAGATAGATTGATAGAACAGAAGAAGCGAGGGACAGATAGAGAAGGAGAGAGGCTGTGACAGTGACAGAGAAAGACAGGGACAGTTTAAAGTGTTTGCTTTAGCTTCCAAGCCGATTTAGTGTTAATAACACACCAGCCAACCTCTGTATGTGAGCAGGGGGCATCCCAAACACTAGCATAAATATTTCAAGACTACCTGTCTACTAACTGGTTGCATTTTGTAAGCAAAGTCACTTTTCCACTATCAAAGGAGCCAACCTCTGTATGTGAGGAGGGGGCATCCCAAACACTAGCATGAATATTTCAAGACTACCTGTCTACTAACTGGTTGCATTTTGTAATCAATAGAGATGAGCGAACCGGTTCGGACGAACCGGAATTCGCTCCGAATTTCAGGAAATATTCGATTCGGCACGAACCCGAATATTTTGTGGTTCGTGCCGATCGAATTTTTCCTGAAATTAAAAAAAAAAAATGCCGGCATGGTGGGAGCGGGCCGGCCGGTTCCGCTGATAGCCGGCCCGCTCCCACCATGACGGCATTTAAAGAACAAAAAAAAAAAAAAAAAAAAAGAGCATTTTTGCCGGCATGGTGGGAGCGGGCCGACCGGCTGCGCTGTCAGCGGAACCGGCCGCCCCGCTCCGCTGACAGCGGAACCGGCCGGCCCGCTCCCACCATGCCGGCATTTAAAAAAAAGCAAACACTTACCTGCAGGTCCGGAGCGTGGAGGCCGGCGCCGCTCTCAGCTGTCATCTGAGGGCGCGTCATCAGAGTGACAGCGGAGCCGACCGGCCCGCTCCCACCATGCCGGCATTTAAAAAACAAAAAAAAGCATTTTTGCCGGCATGGTGGGAGCGGAACCGGCCGGACCGCTCCGCTGTCAGCGGAGCCGGCCGGACCGCTCCCACCATGCCGGCAAAAATGCTTTTTTTTTTTTTTTTTTAAATGCTGCCATGGTGGGAGCGGGCCGGCCGGCTTTACCGGCCCGCCGGCCGGCTCCGCTGTCAGCTCCCGCCATGCCGGCATTTTTGATGGGGAACTTCGTAAAAGTTCGATTCGGCCGAACCCGAATTTCTTTGTGAAATTCGGCGAATCGGCCGAATCGAACTTTTCAAAAGTTCGCTCATCTCTAGTAATCAACGTCACTTTACCACAATCAAAGGAGCCAACCTCTGTATGTGAGGAGGGGGCATCCCAAACACTAGCATAAATATTTCAAGAGTACCTGTCTATTAACTGGTTGCATTTTGTAATCAAAGTCACTTTTTAAGAAAACGTTGCCTTTCGCCGGGGTGGGAGGGGCATCCCAAATACTAGCACGTGTCTTTTAAGAGTACTGCCCGACTGACCTTTTGCGTTTTGTAAAAAAAAGTCTGGTTTACAAGTTTAAAGCACCCATTGCCTTTCACTGGGGGCCATTGTCAGTGCTAGCACTTATCTTTTAAGAGTACCTGCCTACTAACCTTTGGCCTTTTGTATAAAAAAGTCTGGTTTACAAGTTTAAAGCACCCATTGCCTTTCACTGGGGGCCATTGTCAGTGTTAGCACTTATCTTTTAAGATTACCTGCCTACTAACCTTTTGCCTTTTGTATAAAAAAGTCTGCCTTACAAGTTTAAAGCACCCATTGCCTTTCACTGGGGGCCATTGTCAGTGCTAGCACTTATCTTTTAAGAGTACCTGCCTACTAACCTTTTGCCTTTTGTATAAAAAAGTCTGGTTTACAAGTTTAGAGCACCCATTGCTTTTTCCCCGGGGGGGGGGGGGGGGGAGCATACTGAATACTAGCACTTAGCTTTTAATAGTACCTGCATCTTTACCTTTTTTACATTTTGAACAAAAACCACGTTTTAAAATTGCCTGCGGTGCATTTAACTCTGACCAGGGGCATCCTGTGTAAGTGTGTAAGACCATCTGACATGTCTTTTTGCATTAGCTTTTAGCTACAGTGTCTGCCTATTTTGATCTAACTTTTCTACACACCTGCTGTTACAAAAATATTATTCTAGGTGTAGTGTAGTATATTGTTTTCCCCTCCTAAACGCAGTAAAAATGTCAGGCAGAGATGTGCCAGGATGTGCACCGAGGAGACACCTAGATTCATCAGGCAGAGGTCGCAGCAGGCTAGAGGCGAGTGGCAGCAGGAGTCGCGGTGAGAGGCCTCATCTCCCGGTATCTGCTAGCGGTCGTGTCTCGACCAGCAACGCATCTGCCGTCATCGATTGGTTAACGCGATCATCGACCTCATCACAAGTGACATCTGACACCCCCAGTCAACAGTCCGTAGGTTCCTCGGACACAACCCTGAATTGGCATGGCCCGGGAGCAGCCCCCGTCCTTCCATTGCCTCTGTCCTACGCCCCCCCCCCCCCGCTGTCAGCGCGGAACCGGCCGGCCCGCTCCCACCATGCCGGCAAAAATGCTTTTTTTTTTGTTTTTTTTTTTAAATGCCGGCATGGTGGGAGCGGGCCGGCCAGCGCGGAACCGGCCGGCCCGCTCCCACCATGCCGGCAAAAATGCTTTTTTTTTTTTTTAAATGCCGGCATGGTGGGAGCGGGCCGGCCGGCTTTACCGGCCCGCCGGCCGGCTCCGCTGTCAGCGTGCCAGCTCTGCCGGCCCACTGACAGCGGAACCGGCCGGCCCGCTCCCACCATGCCGGCATTTTTGATGGGGAACTTCGTAAAAGTTCGATTCGCCCGAACCCGAATTTCTTTGTGAAATTCGGCGAATCGGCCGAATCGAACTTTTCAAAAGTTCGCTCATCTCTAGTAATCAACGTCACTTTACCACAATCAAAGGAGCCAACCTCTGTATGTGAGGAGGGGGCATCCCAAACACTAGCATAAATATTTCAAGAGTACCTGTCTATTAACTGGTTGCATTTTGTAATCAAAGTCACTTTTTAAGAAAACGTTGCCTTTCGCCGGGGTGGGAGGGGCATCCCAAATACTAGCGCGCGTCTTTTAAGAGTACTGCCCGACTGACCTTTTGCGTTTTGTAAAAAAAAGTCTGGTTTACAAGTTTAAAGCACCCATTGCCTTTCACTGGGGGTCATTGTCAGTGCTAGCACTTATCTTTTAAGAGTACCTGCCTACTAACCTTTTGCCTTTTGTATAAAATAGTCTGGTTTACAAGTTTAAGCACCCATTGCCTTTCACCGGGGGCCATTGTCAGTGCTAGCACTTATCTTTTAAGAGTACCTGCCTACTAACCTTTTGCCTTTTGCATAAAAAAGTCTGCCTTACAAGTTTAAAGCACCCATTGCCTTTCACCAGGGGCCATGGTCAGTGCTAGCACTTATATTTTAAGAGTACCGGCCGACTAACCTTTGGCCTTTTGTATAAAAAAGTCTGGTTTACAAGTTTAAAGCACTCATTGCCTTTCACTGGGGGCCATTGTCAGTGTTAGCACTTATCTTTTAAGATTACCTGCCTACTAACCTTTTGCCTTTTGTATAAAAAAGTCTGCCTTACAAGTTTAAAGCACCCATTGCCTTTCACTGGGGGCCATTGTCAGTGCTAGCACTTATCTTTTAAGTGTACCTGCCTACTAACCTTTTGCCTTTTGTATAAAAAAGTCTGGTTTACAAGTTTAGAGCACCCATTGCTTTTTCACCGGGGGGGGGGGAGCATACTGAATACTAGCACTTAGCTTTTAATAGTACCTGCATCTTTACCTTTTTTACATTTTGAACAAAAACCACGTTTTAAAATTGCCTGCGGTGCATTTAACTCTGACCAGGGGCATCCTGTGTAAGTGTGTAAGACCATCTGACATGTCTTTTTGCATTAGCTTTTAGCTACAATGTCTGCCTATTTTGATCTAACTTTTCTACACACCTGCTGTTACAAAAATATTATTCTAGGTGTAGTGTAGTATATTGTTTTCCCCTCCTAAACGCAGTAAAAATGTCAGGCAGAGATGTGCCAGGATGTGCACCGAGGAGACACCTAGATTCATCAGGCAGAGGTCGCAGCAGGCTAGAGGCGAGTGGCAGCAGGAGTCGCGGTGAGAGGCCTCATCTCCCGGTATCTGCTAGCGGTCGTGTCTCGACCAGCAACGCATCTGCCGTCATCGATTGGTTAACGCGATCATCGACCTCATCACAAGTGACATCTGACACCCCCAGTCAACAGTCCGTAGGTTCCTCGGACACAACCCTGAATTGGCATGGCCCGGGAGCAGCCCCCGTCCTTCCATTGCCTCTGTCCTACGCCCCCCCTCCAGCCGCCGTATCTTATGCTTTGGGTTCAGCTCCACTATTCAGTGAGGATGATGTGTTAGAGGATAGTCAGCAGCTACTGCCCAGCCAAGAAATGGAGAAGACATCCGCCACTACTTTCACTAGGCAGACAAACACTGATTAGGAGTGTGGCATGGGAGGTGCGAGCGTTCCGTCTTCTGCAGCACACGCTCTTGTTGAAACCGAGAAGGACATCACTGACGTGCAGACACAACTCGATGATGATGATGATAAAGCCGATCGCACTTGGGAGCCCGGTGCAGAAGGGGCTTCATCATCATCAGGAGAAGAGGGTCCCAGGTTGCCCCAGAGTCAGCAGCTGAGGCAGCAAGGTGGCAGTAGGGTTGGCAGTCAGCATGGTGGCAGAATTGGGATGTCTGGAGCCACAAGTGGCCGGGGGCAGGGTAGACCACCTGCTGTGTGGCAGGCTGCCTTCCCGGGAGGTAGTGGAGCAGGGGTTCCTGGAGTTGGCAGCAGTAGCAGTGAATTAGTGCGGACTGTTGGAGGGAATATTAGCTACTCGGCAGTGTGGCACATTTTCATCAAGCATCCGCAGGAGTATAACCCGGCCACATGCAAGATGTGTAGACAGAAGGTCAAGCAGGGCCAGGGCCCCAATGTTGGTACACATGCAGCGTCACCATAATGCAGCCTGGGAGAACCGAGGATCCGAAGAGGGGGTCCAGCCTGCTGCGTCAGCCAGTGCCACGCTGCTTCCAATTTCGCCCAGCCAGGGCTCCAGCACCTCAGCCTAAGGTAGCTGTGCATCATATCCATCCAGTGCCGCTCCAGATGCTCCCGCTCCTCCTACTAAAAGTCACTCATCCCACCAGCAATCCATCAGCAAAGCCATGTCCAAGAGACAACAGTATGCGCCCACTCATCCTACGGCGAAGAAGCTAAATGTGCTCCTGTCCAAGTTGCTAGTGCTGCAGTCCCTCCCTTTTACGGTGGTGGACTCTGCACCTTTCAGAGAGCTGATGGCTAGTGCCGAGCCGAGGTGGAGAGTCCCGAGCCGTCATTTCTTTGCAAAGAAAGCAGTACCAGCCCTGCACAGATTTGTTGAGCAGAAGGTGGGATAGTCCTGGAGCCTGTCGGTGTGCACCACACCGACAGCGCCGACACCTGGAGCTGTAACTACGGACAGGGACAATACATGTCCTTTAAGGCCCACTGGGTGAATGTGGTTCCTGCACAGCAACTTGGACAGGTCACACCGCTTCGGCCTCCATGCTCCCAGGTCGTTTTGCCTGTCACAGTGTGTGACTCCGCCTCCTCATTCTCCGCCGTCTCCTCAGCCTCCACTGTACGGTCAATTCTTAATGCCCCTTCAGCCTACCATGTGTGCAGGGCACGGCAGTGTCACGCTGTGCTTCACATGGTTTGCCTTGGTGAACGGAGTCACACAGGGGAGGAGCTCCGGAAATTCATTCATCAAGAAATCAAAACATGGCTTACTCCACGGAAATTGGAAATGGGAACCATGGTGACTGACAATGGGAGTAACATCTCCCATGCGCCCTGTATGGCACACGTGTTCAACCTAGTTTCAAGTCTTCCCCCCATCTGCAAGACATCCTAACAACAGGAAGGAAACTTTGTATGCACTTCAGCCACTCCTACACCGCCAAGCACACCCTTCTTGAGCTACAGCGTCAGAACGCTATCCCCCAACATAGTCTGATTTGCGATGTTCCCACCCGTTAGAATTCCTTCCTACATATGTTAGATCAACTAAACAGAGAAAAGCCATCAATGATTTCTTGATGATCCAAGCAGATAGGGGGACTCCCCTGTGTAACTTTAATGTGAACCAGTGGCAGCTCATACGTGACACCTGCCGTTTGCTCATGCCCTTTGAGGAAGCCACTTTATTTGTCAGTCGCCGGGATTACGGCGTGAGCGGCGTGATTCCGCTGCTTCATGTAATACAACACATGTTGGAAACCATGGCTGGTCAGGGCACTGGAGTCATGGCGCATACATTTCACGGCCACATAAACCCTGTGGGAGCTGAGGAGGAGGAGCAGCACAGTGAAGCACAGTTTAGTTTTGGCGAAATGGGCGGTTTATCTAGTCATCTGACAGGAGAGGAGGAGCAGGAGCAGCCAGAGCTAGAGGGTTGTGAGGAAGGCGAGACAGATGACCCAGACACACCGTGGCAGACAATATATAAGACAATATATAAGCTCCCTATGCTGCTGCCAACTCCAATGTGTTTTTCAGGCAATATATTAGCTCCCTATGCTGCTGCCAACTCCAATGTGTTTTTCAGGAAATATATGGGCTCCCTATGCTGCTACCAAGTCCAAAGTGTGTCTTTCAGGCAATATATGGGCTCATAATGCTGCTGCCAATTCCTGGGTGTGTCTTTCAGGCAATATATGAGCTCCCTATGCTGCTGCCAACTCCTGGGTGTGTCTTTCAGGCAATATATGGGCTCATAATGCTGCTGCCAACTCCAATGTGTTTTTTCAGGCAATATATGAGCTCCTAATGCTGCTGCCAACTCCTGGGTGTGTCTTTCAGGCAATATATGAGCTCCCTATGCTGCTGCCAAATCCAAAGTGTTTTTCAGGCAATATATGGGCTCCCCATGCTGCTGCCAAGTCCAGAGTGTGTCTTTCATGCAATATATGGGCTCCTAATGCTGCTGCTGCTGCCAACTCCCGGGTGTGTCTTTCAGGCAATATGTGGGCTCCTAATGCTGCTGCCAACTCCAATGTGTTTTTCAGGCAATATATGGGCTCCCTATGCTGCTGCCAAGTCCAGAGTGTGTCTTTCAGGCAATATATGGGCTCCTAATGCTGCTGCCAACTCCTGGGTGTGTCTTTCAGGCAATATATGGACTCCCTATGCTGCTGCCAACTCCAGAGTGTGTCTTTCAGGCAATATATGGGCTCATCATGCTGATGCCACCTCAAGGCTCTGTAATTGTGCCGCTCTGCGACAGCGAATCTAATAGCGACGCCTCTGATATGCATGTCATACTTCTTTACAATAGTATTTCACTAACCCAGCATGCATCCTATGCATGTTACAGCCAAGCAAAACGTTTTGCAACCCTATGGAGGCTCTCGGACACCCAGAAATTGCCGTTTTTAATAGCAATTCGTCGCGAATAAATTCGGACCGAAACTAAATTCTGCGAATCGGACAAATCTAATTTTTCAAAAGTTCTCTCATCTCTAGTCAACACTATTGAAGCTGGACCTTGGACATTCCTGCATCTTAAACTGGTTTGCCTCCTTGCCAAAAACTCACTACTGTATGCTGTAGATCCTGTAGATCCTGATTTGAAAAACATACTCATACAGTAGGGACATCGTTTGTCCTATAATCATGTTTCCTGCCCCTTTTACCTGTCATGAAACCTTTGGTGGCCTTTCCCTGTTGATCAGTAGGTTATAATTGCTACACTAGGCGGGTATAGCCCACTAGTTGCAAATGATCATACATGGGCTCTAAATAGCAGTCTGGTGTATACCGAGACTTCCACTACCATTAAAGGAAAAACTGAAACCACTGCTTAAAACCAGAAGGAGAAACAATATACAGATACCTCACTAGGGCACAGGACCTCTCTGTAACACATAGTCCTGACAGGTTACACATGCTAGACCAGTCCAGACAGGGGAGATTAGAAAAAAATATAATAAAGGAGATATGACAAGATGCCAGAACCAAAGACTTGGCAAGTCCGAGCAAGATAGGTAGCAGGACACCGGACTTGAAGACACTGACAAATGACAGGATACAGTATAGCAGATCAGTTCATGCAGTACATTGTTCTAAATGTTTAAATGTAATGTAAGATTGATTTAATTGCTTGTTAAACTACACATGTACATTGTGCTTTATTCTCTACTAGATTGTAATCATAATTATGCCTGAAGATGAGTAACATGGCTATGTCCAGTTCTTATTAATGGCAGACAGCTTGTTAGATTTGAAAGTCCTAGAAGGTGACTTTGGCCCAGTAAGGTAGGTCAAAAGGAAAACTTGGCATTGATTGTGCTTTGTGTCTCATAAAGGTTCTGGAAATTATTTTAATGACAAACAATTTACTTTAAAGGTACTAGAATCCATTTTCCCATAACCTCGTCCTGGCCTATAAAGCACTTTTTATAAAGCACATGATATTTGTACTCCATGCACCAAATGCAATGTAACCACAACAACAGAAAACAAACACCCATAATTCCATTAGACTTGCCTTAGTGACAGGTTCACTTTAATTCAGCCACACATGCTCCAAAAATATCTACCTACACAGCCTTTGCCAGATCCGAGATTGAGGCTTATAAACCCTGGGGTTGAGTCCATCTGATAATAAAAGGGCAAACTGATATTTAATGAGAGCGTGACCTCAGTGCTCCATTTTAATAAAGGCAATGTGCTGAGATGGAGCTAAGCCCGGCTCATGCTTTGTTCAGCTCTGAGGTGCATCTCGCATAAGAAAACATGCCTATGAGCCGAGGCTGAAAAGCGGATTTTCTTGGTGTTATTACTGGGACTTGCTCCCGTATTCAGAAATAATGAATGTGACAAAAACAGAGGGGTTATCTGCAAACCTGCAGCTGCAAATAGCAGCGGGACTCTGTAAACAAAATCCATTCAAAAAATAATGGCGTTCTCTACAATGCCAATTCCATATCCTATTATGTTGCTGGAAGAACCTTTTCCTTGTAAGCAAGTTTGACACAAGGCCATGAAGCAGCAGGGAATAGTCAATGGAAATGTGCTATTGTACAGTCTACAGGCAGGATATCAAACAAATGAGGTGTCACTTATCATGGCACAATCACATTTATGGTTACTGCAGCAGGTATAGCTGTGGGGTGCCTCTATAAATTGTCCACCATTGTTAGAACACTGTGGTTCCTTCTGGACTGCCATGTCAAATTCTAGCCTAGAATCCATCAATGATGGACATTACATGTTACCTAGTTTAACAGTGGGCTTGATGCAATAAATAATGATAATCCGTTTTCACATGTTTTTAATATTGTTATTTTCCTGTTGGTGTGAATCAGCTAAAGCGCTTTAATTTTGCTTCTTTTTCCCTCTTATCACACCTAATAAATGCATAAAATGAGCAAAAATGCAACAAGTGTACTTGAAAAACGTATATAGAGTGAGTGCGATTCGGCTGTATTAAAGGTTCTAAAAGGTTTTTAACATTCTTTAATTTCCCTTGCATGAAAGCATAGCCTGAGTGGTATTGTAATTACATATTCTGATTAGATACTTTATTGTTACTAGTTTTTAATTGTACTTTTTAAGCCAGCCAGAAGCAGATGTAAAAAGTATGCTTCACTTTCCTGCCTCTGCAAAAGCCGGAATGTCGCTTTTTTCAATAAAAATTACATGTGGGATTGTAATCTGTTATTGTTTTACATTTTTTATATTAAATAAAAAAAGAAAATGTGTTCCCATTCTGAGCTAACCAGCCCGGGCATCAGGTACAGAGGGTGGCAACCCAGGGCTCATTGCCCAAATTGGGCCACCCCTGGCTCTGTTGAGTATCCCGAAAAGGTATCCAAATTGCTGATGCCCCCCCTCTCAGATTAACGCCTGGTAAAACATAAAGGGCCAGATTTATCAAGCACTTCTGCCAGACAATGCCATCTGAGCATAAATTAGAGTATGGCAATATATGATTTTTACATTTTTTAGCATATTGCTGGACTGTTAATATTTTAGTAAATGTGCTTCTTGTAGTGCAGCAACATGCACAAGTGAGAAAAAAAAACATTTTATTATATTTTTTACTATAAATTTTTAGTCTAATTTGCACTGATGTGTCACTGTCAGGCAGAAGTTCTTGATAAATCAGGCCCAAAATCTTAGTTTTCAAAGAGTTCTCCCATGGAAATGAGCCCTGCAATTGGAACAAAAACAATTTTATCAAAAATGTTATTTTTTTGGTTTAAATAAACCGGTCACCAGAAAGGATTCATGGTATGCAGAAACATATTGGAATCCATTGGCTGGTCTGAAATGTATCCAGATAAAAGTTTAATTAAGTAAAATAAAATAATAAATAAAGAAATATTGTGCTACAGTACAAATGTGCTGCTTTTTCAGGAGGTAAGACATGATGACAGAGGTACTTTAAAAGAAAGAGTATATTTTTTAGTTGAACCGAGTAGGGATTTTAGTTGAAGCTTTTTTTTAAGGTCCCCTAAGATCCTATAAAACATTAAAGGACAGATCTCTGTTGCATACGTAAGCCAGAGAGGTTAACACCGTGTGTGGAGAGTGGGAGGGACGGGTGGCTGGAGGGATACAAAAAGCTTGGGCTTCCTTTTTAACATCTGCCCAAAGCATTGCAAGATGGGTAAAAGCATCCAAACACATCAAAAGAATTGCAATAAGCAGCCATTCCTACCCTGGACAGCTCAGGGGATAAATAGTTTGAGTTGACCAGTTCTCCTCTTTTAAAGCAGAATGGTCCATTCAAAACCTGGTACCACTGATTCTTCTTCCACTTTCGTGGACTTTCCCTTTAGCCCTCAGACAGGCATGCCTGAGGACACAAGACTCCCCCATCCCAATGGCCGGCACGGGACACAGAGATCAGTGATGGAAAGAGGTAGTAAAAAAAACAAATAAAGGTCTTTATTCAGTGTGTGTGGGTTTTTTACATTAAAACCTTTGTGAACTAGTAAGGAGACCCCTATAACGGTTCACAGAGCAGGAGAGACTGGCAAGTCCCCTGCCAACAAGCAGGTGACTTGCCATTACCTGCTACCCTTTTATCTGCATCTCCAAAGCCCGGGGGGGCTCAAAAGAGCCCTTGGCCCATATGGGCCCTCATAGTTGGTGCCCAGAGTGGTTTTACTGGGAAGGGGGGACCCCACACAATTTTTTTAAAATTTGTTTAGGGGTTTATTATAATAAATACATTTATTATAATAAATAATAATATAATAAAATAGAATTGAACCCTTGATAGAATACTTAATTGTATTTTATTTGACATCATACAGTGCTGTTTTAAAAATACACACAACATTCTGAAAAGCATATATTTTTATTTTAAACAAGCAACAACATTTAAAAAATATATATTATTTGTTTTTTTCGCATATTTTTTCACCCAAAAATATTGTGAAAGCACTGAAAAAAAATTACAAACAAGATATTTCAAGTTACCATATTTTGCCCTATAAGATGAACTTATTTTTCCCCAAAAGTGGGGGGAAAATGTCACTGCATCTTATTAGGTGAATGTAAAAAACAAAAAAAAGTCAACTCACATGTTATGGGCACTCCCGCGTTGCTGGCCGGGCTGCCATCCATGCTGCGGGAGGCCAAAAGAAGATGGATGGAATGGGCTGGGAGGAATGCCACACTGCCTATGGAAATGGGAGGGGGGAATGACACACTGCCTATGGGAATGGGAGGGGGGAATAACAAACTGCCTATGGGAAATGGGAGGGGGGGTGCCACACTGCCTATGGGAATGGGAGGGGGGAATGACAAACTGCCTATGGGAAATGGGAGGGGGGCGCCACACTGCCTATGGTAATAGGATGAGGGGAATGCCATACTGCCTATGAGAAATGGGAAGGGGGGATGCCACACTGCCTATTGGGAATGGGACGGCATGCTGCTCTGCCTGTAATTAGAGGATTCTGCACCTTGCCTATTATTTGGTTCAAAAAGTTTGGTCCAGAACATTATTTTTTTATTTTCCTCCTCAAAATCCTAGGTGCGTCTTATAGGATGAAAAATAATAAAGTCCAAACTCTGCCGAAAAAAACAATATATAAGTTTCCTGGGGGGGCCTTAGGATGATTGAGAACGAAAACCTCAGGGTCTTAGCAAATTATTAACCCTTTCAGTGCCAAGCACGTAGATTCTACGTGCTCGCTTCTACTCCACTTAAGTGCCAAGCACGTAGAATCTACGTGCCTGAATTTCCCCCCTGCTAGTTAAAAAAATAAAATTTAAAAATACTCACCTGACCCCTCGTTGGATCCGGCCGGGTCTCCTCTTTAATTTGGTGCCATCCGATCCCCTGTGGGGGTGGGGCTTATGACATCACTCCTCGGCTCAGCTGTCAGATGCCCTGGTGATCGCTGGGCAGAGCAGTCGAGGGGCAGGGGATGCTCTGATCCCCTGCCCCCCCTCCTCTGGCCAGCGATCACCAGGGCATCTGATAGCTGATCGACACAGGAGCTGACAATCGGGTGAGGTGAGTAAAGCAAAACAAACCTTTTTTTTTAAATAAATGACATTTTGTGTTGTGTGTGTGTTTTTTTTTACTTTTAACCCCTTGTTAACCGGTAAGGGGTCCATGAGACCCTTATCCCAGTTCACAAGGCTGGGGGCTGGCAAGTCACCTGTGGCTAGTGGGTGACTTGCCATTAACCCCCGGCACCCCCAATTACCTGTCTCCCCAAAGCCCAGAGGAGGGCAGAAGAGCCCGGCCTACGGAGCTTGTAGCCGGCAGGGTGGGGGCCAACAAAACTGGCCCCTTCGCCCTGTTCCTACAAGCCCCCATAGCTGGTACCGGGCTGGTTATGATGGGTAAGGGGGGCCCCACGTAATTTTTTTGGGGATTTTTAAGGGTTTTTAACCCTTAAATTTCCCAAAAAGAAATGCCCCTCCCCCCAGGAGGGGGGAACCTATGTCATTTTTTTTTAATTAACCCCTTATGTTTATAGTGTGGATAGTAGTATTTTATTTGTAAATGTTATAAAGTGCTCTTTTCAGTTTGGGGGGTCTCCTGGGCAAGAATGGGGGGGCTACCGATCCATATGTGGTACCGTTGCAATCGGGAGAAATGGGGCTTTCACATGCAATATGGTTTTCATTAATAAAACAAATGTTTTATTTAAAATAAAGGGGACAATTGTCCAAAAAATATTATTTTATTTATTTTTTTGTTTTTTTACGCAAAAATATTTAAAAAACAGTAGAAAAATTACAAACAAGACATTTCATGTTAAAGCCTAAACTAATATATATATATATATATATATATATATATATATATATATATATATATATTTTTCCTGAAAATTCTGGGCAAAATTCACAGTTAAACAAGGAGGGTGACAAAACTTCAAGTAGGCTGGCAATTAAAAGGGTTAATAGTACCTATGCATGTTGGGTATTGTTCTGCTCGGCGGACCTTGCGCTTTCAGATTTAGCTTGTTTCTTCTTGTTTGCATATTTATATTTTAGGAAAACATGTTATTTATTCCGTATTTTTATTCATTTTTTTAGGAAAACCCTGTGCAACCTAAGAATTCTTCGAGGGATTACTTCCAGAAAGGTGAGCCTACTACAACAAGCTGGGTACTCTTAGAAAGCTTGCAAGGTGCGCACTTTGTCTGCAGAGCTGAAATTTTCAAGTAAAATTGCTGTTATGCGCACGCTTTACTTTGTGGTGTTTGCCAACTCTTCCCTTGACAGTACCTATGCATGTTGGGTATCGTTCTGTTCGGAGCATGTTGCTTTTTGAGATTTTACTTGTTTTTTCTTGTTTGCATATAGTTGTTTTTAGGAAAATGTGGCTTGATTCTTCCTTTTTATTCTTTTTTAGGGAAACTTTGGGCAACCAAAGAATACATTGAGGGATTACTTCCAGAAAACTAAGCCCACATAAACAAGCTTGGTACGCCTAGAAAGCTTGGGGCATGTACTTCCAGAGAATATATAGTTTGTGGGGGGCATTTCAA
This sequence comes from Gastrophryne carolinensis, assembly GCA_027917425.1. Classification (NCBI taxonomy): domain Eukaryota; kingdom Metazoa; phylum Chordata; class Amphibia; order Anura; family Microhylidae; genus Gastrophryne; species Gastrophryne carolinensis. The sequence goes on from CM051235.1 coordinate 443,551,222, forward strand.
ATATAAAGAGTTGTTTTTCTGGAAAAACTGCTCGGTGCGCATAGCGCAGTTGTATTTTATCTAAAAATCTCCTAAAGCTCTGTTTCAGTCTCCTGGGCAGGCCAGGGTGTCTACCAATACATATGTGGTACCGCTGTGACCGGGAGAAATTGGGGTTTCGCACGCAATAAAAGTTTATTGAAAAACTTAAATTTTTTATTGCAAAAAAACACTACAAATTGCAAAAAATAGATTTTTTTTATTTTTTTTGCACATATTTCACCAAAAAGTATTGAGGATACACTAAAAAAAGGCCAAACAAGACATTTCATGTTGAAAAAAACAATATATAATTTTCCTGGGAAATCCCTGGAAATCCTTTCAAAAATCACAGTTGAACATGTGTAGCGCAAGATAGTGAAACATGGTCTGGCAACAGAGAGTGACAAAAGCTGCAGGTAGGCTGGCACTTAAAGGGTTAAAACAAGAAACCATAAATTGAGTTATCTGTTGCATCTGATTCACAGCTAAATTTGAAAGACTTTTCCTAAACAGAAGGATGCTTGATGTTTAAAAATAAAACAATTGCCGGATCTTATGATAATTAATTTAATTTAATTAACTAATGTCAAGGGTGTTTAAAAATAATTAAATTTAGCTAGACTGGCTTGATAACAAATTAATGGAGAGAGAATTATGGGGGGGGGGGGTATAAATTGAAACATTTGGGTTCTTATTGTTTTTTGTTCAAAATTATTTTCATAGATGTGCTCAGACAGGGCAGAGCATACCTACAGATCCTGTTATTTTGTTTAAGGTATTCATAACCACTGGTAGGCGCTCCGCTCCAATACCTAAGGTCTGCAATGTGTGTAACAGCTGCACTCTTACCTAGATATTAACCCTTCCAGGGTGGTGAGTGCAGCAGTTCGCTGAGGTTCTGCAGTACAAGGTCCATAGAAAAAAGAACCAGCACACTTTCTTAGTTCCAAACATATACTCTGAAGTACTACAATCACAAGCAGTTGACATTTATGGGGCTCAAGACGTGAAAACAGCACATAGCACAACAGCAAAACAACCGGAATTGTAGGGGTGGTTGTGTTTTTAAATCTGTGAAAACCAATAAGAGACTGCTCCTGCAGGGAACCTTTGTGCATGATGTCATCCCAGATGTCACAGGCGCTATTAGCATACTGTCATAGAGAAACAAATTACATCCAAGCACCTGAGACACATAATAATATGTATCTGTAAACACCTCCACCATGTACCCATGTCCACTTTCATGAATCTGCCCCCTAGGAGTGTGAGGACTCCCAGCGATGTTCCTACCAAACAAGTGAAGGCAGCGTTCACGTCACAGTCTCTCAGCACAGTGACTCAGCAGCAGGAGTCCTCTGATTGGAGGGCGTTTGCTCTGCTAAGGAGAAAGTGCAGCACCTCCAGCCTCGCGCTGGGGGACAGTAGCCAAGCTCAGCTGTCACCACCGGAAGTGGGCACAGACAATGTTGTGGTCAAAGACCTAAGTGTCATGGTGGGGCCAACCCAAGCCTAGGAAATGGGAAACGGAGTCTAGTATGGACATTAGTGTAGAAAAAGTAGGATAAGGGCACATAGGCGGAAGGAGAGGAGTATGGAGGGGATAAGTACAGTCTGTAAACAGGTAAAAAAGCAAGAGCAAACAGCGGAAAAGAAGGAGTTGAGACACGAATAAGAAATACAGAAAGAGAAACTGTAGAGCAAGAAAAAGACAAGTGGAGATGGAATAGAGGAAAAGGGGAGAGAAGGAGAGAACAGGAAAGGGCAAGGGAAAAGGAAAAAAGGGAGAGTAGAAGATGGAAAAGAGAAAGGAAAACAGAAGAGTGGGTCCAGAATAGGATAAATAACACAACACTAGAACCAAGCAGGGGGGCAAAAAACTGCCCCCAAACTGGTAAGTGCGGTTCCCCCCTACAATTTTGTTTTGCTGCTGCGTTATGTACTGTTTTCAAATGTCTTGAGAAAGGGGACTACTGCGCCCCCGCAACATCAACTACTTGTGATTGTAGTTAGGGATGAGCAAATTGATCCGGACGAACTTGGATTTGTTCCGAATTTCATGAAAAATTCGATTCTGAACGAATCCGAATTTCCCCACGATTTGATCAATCAAAGTTTTCCTTTAAACTCCAATTATTTCAATTACAGGCATTCTAAGATGGTGGAAGCACATGTCCGGACATGTTCCTTGGGGCAAGGTATCATGGGACAGTCACATGCAGCCTATCAGCAGCCAGGAAGCCCAGTGACATCACTGTGCTATATAAACCGGCAGCAATTTTCCTTTTGCGCATTTCAGCCTTGCATTCCAGAGACAGCGGTGGTTGATGCAGATAGGGAGAGAGAGTTAGAGATAGGTAGGGAGAGTCAGAGAGGCAGACAGAGAGGTAGACAGAGCCAGGGAAAGATAGTGAAAGATAGTGAAAAACCGGAACGATCCAGGGACAGCATCTAGGGACAGCATAGAAGTGACAGTGAATTTTTTTTTTTTTTCCTTAGCCTGATCAGTTTTCAATTCAATTTCAGTTCTTTGTGCTGTAAATTTTAATCTGCCTTTCCACTGTGAATCCCAACTATGCAGCGGCTTATTTAACCCTATCTGTTACACACAATCATTTATCATAACTGGATTAGTTTGATTTTAGTTTTAATATTTTTTGGTCTGCTTTAAATACACCAGCCCACATGGGCATCCCAAACCTGCACTTACAAGCCTATCTGTTATACTAAATATGCTTGTTCATCCTTCTTCAGCTGAATCAAACTATTTCATTTTCAATTGGTTTTTGGTCTGCTGCCAAAACACTAGGCCGCAGGGCATCCCAAACCTGCACTTAGCAGCCTATCTGTTATACTAAATACGCTTGTTCATCCTTCCTCAGCTAAATCAAACAATTGCATTTTGAATTGTTTTTTGTCCTGCTGCAAAAAACACTAGGCTGCAGGGCATCCCAAACCTGCACTTAGCAGCCTATCTGTTATACTAAATACGCTTGTTAATCCTTCCGCAGCTAAATCAAACTATTGCATTTTGAATTGGTTTTTGGTCTGCTGCCAAAACACTAGACCGCAGGTTATCCCAAACCTGCACTTAGCAGCCTATCTGTTATACTAAATACGCTTGTTCATCCTTCTTCAGCTGAATCAAACTATTGCATTTTGAATTGGTTTTTGGTCTGCTGCCAAAACACTAGGCCGCAGGGCAACCCAAACCTGCACTTAGCAGCCTATCTGTTATACTAAATATGCTTGTTCATCCTTCTTCAGCTGAATCAAACTATTGCATTTTAAATAGTTTTTTGTCCTGCTGCCAAAACACTAGGCCGCAGGGTATCCCAAACCTGCACTTAGCAGCCTATCTGTTATACTAAATACGCTTGTTCATCCTTCCTCAGCTTAATCAAACTATTGCATTTTGAATTGGTTTTTGGTCTGCTGCCAAAACACTAGGCCGCAGGGTATCTCATATTGCCAATTTTTATAGTATCTGGTGCAGAGAAGCAGTTCCTCACTTTATTCAGCTTCTTCTTTTTAAAGTAAACACATTTTTTATCGTACCTATAGCGCATTTCAAATACATAAAAATGCAGACAAGTGCAAGGATGTTCAAAGAGGAGTGGCAGAGGCCAAGATTCAGCAGGCAGAGGACGCAGCAGACTAGGAGCGAGTGGCAGCAGGAGTCACGGTGAGAGACCTGATTTGCCAGTATCTGCTAGCTGTCGTGTCTCCACCAGTAACGCATCTGCCGTGGTAGATTGGTTAACGCGCTCATCAACATCATCACAAGTTACATCTGAGACCCCCAGTCTAGGGTCGGTAGGTTCCTCTGACACAACCCTGAGTTGGCATGCCCCGAGAGCAGTCCCTGTCCTCCCATTGCCTCTGTCCTATGCCGTTCCCTCCCCCAGCGACGTATCCTATGCTTTGGGTTCAGCTCCACTCTTTAGTGAGGAGGACGATCAGATAGAGGACAGTCAGCAGCTACTGCCCAGCCAAGAAATGGAGGTGGCTTCTTTAGCTAGGCAGACAAATAGTGATGTGGACAGTGTCGTGGGTGTTGTGAGCGTTCCAGCTCCTGCGCCAGACACTGTTGAGGAAACCGAGAACATCAGTGACGTGCAGCCACAACTCGGTGATGATGATGATGATGAAGCCGATCGCACTTGGGAGCCGGGTGATGAAGGGGCTTCATCATCATCATCAGGAGAAGAGGGGTGCAGGTTGCCTCGGAGTCAGCAGCTGAGGCAGCAAGGTGTTAGCAGCATGGTTGGCAGTCAGCATGGAGGCACAATTGTAAAGCCTGGAGCCAAATGGGGCCGGGGCCGGGGTAGAGCACCTGCTGCACGGCAGGCTACCTTAGGGAGGTAGTGGAGCAGGGGTTCCTGGAATTGGTGACAGTAGCAGTGAATCAGTGAGGCCTGTTGGTGGGAAAAGTAGCTACTCGGCAGTGTGGCAGTTTTTCCTGAAGTATCCGCAGGAGGGTAACATGGCCACATGCAAGATATGTAGGCAGAAGGTGAAGCGTGGCCAGGGCCCAAATGTTGGCACCACGGCCCTGCGTCAACATATGATGCATCACCATAAAGCGGCCTGGGAGAACCGAGGCTCTGAAGAGGTTGTCCAGCCTGCTTCCTCACCAAGTGGCACGCCGCTCCCAATTTCTACCAGCCAAGGCTCCAGCATCTCAGCCGAAGGCAGCTGTGCGTCGCACCCATCCTCTGTCGCTCCTCCTCCTCCAAGTCATGCATCCCGCCAGCAATCCATCAGCGAAGCCATGTCCAAGAGACAGCAGTATGTGCCCACTCATCCTACCGCGCTGAAGCTGAATGTGCTCCTGTCCAAGTTGCGGGTGCTGCAATCGCTCCCTTTTCAGGTGGTGGACTCCAGAGAACTGATGGCTTGTGCCGAGCCGAGGTGGAGAGTCCCAAGCCGTCATTTCTTTGCCAAGAAGGCAGTACCAGCGCTGCACACTTTTGTTGAATAGAAGGTGGGCAAGTCCTTGAGCCTGTCGGTGTGCAGCAAAGTGCATGGCAGCGCCGACGTCTGGAGCTGTAACTACGGTCAGGGACAGTACATGTCATTTACGGACCACTGGGTGAATGTGGTACCTTTGCAGCAGCAGCAGCAACTTGGACAGGTCATGCCGCTTCGGCCTCCACACTCCCTGCCCGTTGGGCCTGTGACACCATGCGACTCGGCCTCCTCATCCTCCGCCATCTCCTCACCCTCCACTGTAGGCTCAAGTCTCAGTGCCACTCCAGTCTACCATGTGTGCAGGGCACGGAGGTGTCACGCTGTGCTTCACATGGTTTGTCTTGGCGAATGGAGTCACACAGGGGAGGAACTGCTTAAATTTATTCATCACAAAATCCAAACATGGCTTATTTCAAGAAAACTTAAAATGGGAATCATGGTTACCGACAATGGGAAGAACATTTTGTCTGCCCTGCGCCAAGGAAGCCTGACCCATGCGCCATGCATGGCTCACGTCTTCAATCTGGTTGTCAAGCGGTTTCTGAACTGTTCCCCCCATCTGCAAGACATCCTAACAACTTCAAGGAAACTTTGCATGCACTTCAGCCACTCATACAAAGCCAAACACACCCTTCTTGAGCTACAGCGTCAGAATGGTAGCCCCCAACATAGTCTGATTTGCAATGTTTCCACCCGTTGGAATTCCACCCTTCACATGTTTGACCGATTATATGAACAGAGAAAAGCCATCACAGATTTCCTGATGATCCAAGCGGATAGGGGGACTCCCCTGTGTAACTTCAATGTTAACCAGTGGCAGCTCATACGTGACACCTGCTGTTTGCTCAGGCCCTTTGAGGAAGCCACTATATTTGTCAGTCGGCAGGATTACAGGATGAACGACTTGATTCCACTGCTTCATGTACTACAGCACATGTTGGAAACCATGGCTGGTCAGGGCACTGGAGACATGGCGTCTACATCTTACGGCCACATGAGCCCCATTGGAGCTGAACTGGAGGAGGAGGAAGAGGAGGAGGAGTGGCCCAGTGAAGCACAGTTTAGGCTTGGCGAAATGGCTGGTTTATCTAGTCAGAGGACAGGAGAGGAGGAGCAGGAGCAGCCAGAGGAGCTAGAGGGTTTTGAGGAAGGTGAGACAGAGGACCTGGACACACCGTAGCAGTATGCAGTGGAGATGGAGACAGGTAGTCCCTCCAAGTCACTTGCGCAAATGGCAGGAAGCATGCTCACGTGCTTGCGTAGTGACCCCAGAATTGTTTCCATTTGTCGGCGGGATGACTTCTGGCTGTCCACCTTATTGGACCCTCGCTTCCGGCACAAAATGGGGGCATTTTTTAAACCGAGAGGGAGGACAAACTGAACTACTACAAAGACATAGTCAGTTGGCCGATGCCTATCTGCGCCATGGTCCATACTCTTGCATGTCTGACTCGGGGGGACCTCTGCACTCACCTTCCACTACAATGCCTGCTGGGGGGGTTGGCAGGAGCAGCAGCAGCAGCTCCCTCAGCAGCAGCCTCAGTCTTCAGTCGCTAATGAGTAGCTTTCTACACCCGCATAGTGAGGCTACTCATGAGCAGCAGGACCTCAACCAGCAGGTCATGTCATACCTTGACATGACCATGCCAACACACCTTGAGGATCCGCTGGACTTCTGGGCAGCCAAACTTGGCTTGTGGCCGCAACTAGCAGAGTTTGCCCTGGAAAAGCTGTCCTGCCCGGCAAGTAGCGTGCCATCTGAGTGGGTGTTTAGTGCGGCGGAGGCCATAGTTACGGCGAGGAGAACTAGTCTGTCAACTAAAAATGTGGAGAGACTCACCTCTGTCAAAATGAATCAGGGATGGATCAGCCAGGATATCCACCCACCAATGGCTGATGCATGCGACTAGATTCAGCATGGTGCCACGTTTTACACTTTCCAAATGATGCAAAACATATTTATGTCTTTAGACCAATTTTTGGGCTCCTGCTGATGCCAACTTCAGGGTGTGCCTTCCAGCCAATTTTTGGGCTCCTGCTGAGGCCAACTTCAGGGTGTGCCTTTCAGCCAATTTTTGGCCTCCTGCTGCTGCCAACTCCAGGGTGTCTTTCAAGCAATGTTAGGGCTCCTGCTTATGCTGCTGCCAACTCCAGGGTGTGCCTTACAGCTAATGTTTGTGCTCCTGCTGCTGCCAACTTCAGGGTGCCTTCCAGCCAATATCTGGGTTTCTGCTGCTGCTGCCAACTCCAGGGTGTGTCAGTCAATTTTTGGGCTCCTGCTGCGGCTGCTGCCAACTCCAGTGTCTCTTTAAAGCAATGTTTGGGCTCCTGCTGCTGCTTGCAACTGCAGGGTGTGATTCATCCAATTTTTGGGCTCCTCAGCCAACTCCATTGTCTCTTTCACGCAATGTTTGGGCTCCTGCTGCTTGCAACTCCAGGGTGTAATTCAGCTAATTTTTGGGCTCCTGCTGCCAACTCCAGTGTCTCTTTCAAGCTATGTTTGGGCTCCTGCTGCTGCTGCTGCTTGCAACTCCAGGGTGTGATTCATCCAATGTTTGGGCTCCTGCAGCCAACTCCAGTGTCTCTTTCACGCAATGTTTGGGCTGCTGCTGCTGCTGCTGCTTGCAACTCCAGGGTGTGATTCATCCAATTTTTGGCCTCCTGCAGCCAACTCCAGTGTCTCTTTAAAGCAATGTCTGGGCTCCTGCTGCGGCTACTGCTGCTTGCAACTCCAGGGTGTGATTCATCCAATTTTTGGGCTCCTGCAGCCAACTCCAGTGTCTCTTTAAAGCAATGTTTGAGCTCCTGCTGCTGCTTGCCACTCCAGGGTGTGATTCATCCAATTTTTGGCCTCCTGCAGCCAACTCCAGTGTCTATTTAAAGCAATGTTTGGGCTCCTTCAGCTGCTGCTGCTGCTGCTGCTTGCAACTCCAGGGTGAGATTCATCCAATTTTTGGGCTCCTGCAGCCAACTCCAGTGTCTCTTTAATGCAATGTTTGTGCTCCTGCTGCTGCTTGCAACTTCAGGGTGTGATTCATCCAATTTTTGGGCTCCTGCAGCCAACTCCAGTGTCTCTTTCACGCAATATTTGGGCTCCTGCTGCTGCTGCCAACTCCAGGGTGTGATTCATCCAATTTTTGGGCTCCTGCAGCCAACTCCAGTGTCTCTTTCAAGCTATGTTTGGGCTCCTGATGCTGCTGCTGCTTGCAGCTCCAGGGTGTGATTCATCCAATTTTCGGGCTCCTGCAGCCAACTCCAGTGTCTCTTTCAAGCTATGTTTGGGCTGCTGCTGCTGCTGCTGCAAACTCCAGGGTGTGATTCATCCTATTTTTGGGCTTCTGCAGCCAACTCCAGTGTCTCTTTCACGCAATGTTTGGGCTCCTGCTGCTGCTGCTTGCAACTCCAGGGTGTGATTCATCCAATGTTTGGGCTCCCGCAGCCAACTCCAGTGTGTCTTTCAAGCTAAGTTTGGGCTGCTGCTTCTGCTTGCAGCTCCAGGGTGTGATTCATCCAATTTTCGGGCTCCTGCAGCCAACTCCAGTGTCTCTTTCAAGCTATGTTTGGGCTGCTGCTGCTGTTTGCAACTCCAGGGTGTCATTCAGCCAATTTTTGAGCTCCTGCTGCCAACTCCAGTGTCTCTTTCAAGCTATGTCTGGGCTGCTGCTGCTGCTGCTGCTTGCAACTCCAGGGTGTGATTCATCCAATTTTTGGGCTCCTGCTGCCAACTCCAGTGTCTCTTTCAACCAATGTTTGGGCTGCTGCTTGCAACTCCAGGGTGTGATTCAGCTAATTTTTGGGCTCCTACTGCTGCCGGCTCCAGGGTGTGTTTTTCAGGCACTATAGGGGCCCCTCATAGTGATGCCACCTCAACTCTCTGCAATTGTGCTGCTCTGCGATTCTATTAGTGATGCCTCTGATCTGCATGTTTTTAACAGAGATTTGTCGCAAATAAATTCGGGTTGAGACGATTTTTGTCGGAAAATTCATCGAATCAGTCGAATCGAATTTTTCAAAAGTTCGCTCATCTCTAATTGTAGTGCTTCACAATATATGTTTGGAATAGAGATGAGCGAACTTTTGAAAAATTAGATTCGACTGATTCGCCGAATTTTCCAACAAAAATCGTTTCGACCCAAATTTATTCGCGACAAGTCGCTATTAAAAATGGCTATTTCTGAGCTTCCTAGAGCCTCAATAGGGTTTTAAACCATTCTGCCTTGCTGTACCACCCATAGGATGCGTGCTGGGTTAGTGAAATAATACTGTAAATAATTATGACATGCAGATCAGAGGCATCGTTAATAGAATCGCAGAGCGGCACAATTGCAGAGAGTTGTGGTGGCATCACTATAAGGGGGCCCCTATAGTGCCTGAAAAACACACCCTGGAGCTGGCAGCAGCAGGAGCCCAAAAATTAGCCGAATCACACCCTGGAGTTGCAAGCAGCAGCCCAAACATTGGTTGAAAGAGACACTGGAGTTGGCAGCAGGAGCCCAATAATTGGATGACTCACACCCTGGAGTTGCAAGCAGCAGCAGCAGCCCAAGCATAGCTTGAAAGAGACACTGGAGTTGGTGGCAGGAGCCCAAAAATTGGCTGAATGACACCCTGGAGTTGATAGCAGCAGCAGCAGGAGCCCAGACATAGCTTGAAAGAGACACTGGAGTTGGCAGCAGGAGCCCAAAAATAGTCTGAATGACACCCTGGAGTTGCAAATAGCAGCAGCAGCCCAAACATAGCTTGAAAGAGACACTGGAGTTGGCTGCAGGAGTCCAAAAATTGAATGAATCACACCCTGGAGTTTGAAGCAGCAGCAGGAGCCCAAACATAGGTTGAAAGAGACACTGGAGTTGGCTGCGGGAGCCCAAAAATTGGATGAATCACACCCTGGAGCTGCAAGCAGCAGCAGCAGGAGCCCAAACATAGCTTGAAAGAGACACTGGAGTTGGCTCCAGGAGCCCAAAAATTGGATGAATCACACAGTGGAGCTGGCAGCAGCAGCAGGAGCCCAAACATAGCTTGAAAGAGACACTGGAGTTGGCTGCAGGAGCCCAAAAATTGGACGAATCACACCCTGGAGTTGCAAGCAGCAGCAGGATCACAAACATTGCATTAAAGAGATACTGGAGTTGGCAGCAGGAGCCCAAAAATTGGATGAATCACACTCTGGAGTTGCAAGCAGCAGCAGCAGGAGCCCAAACATAGCTTTGAAGAGACACTGGAGTTGGCTGCGGGAGCCCAAAAATTGGATGAATCACACCCTGGAGTTGCAAGCAGCAGCAGGAGCCCAAACATAGCTTGAAAGAGACACTGGAGTTGGCTGCGGGAGCCCAAGAATTGGATTAATCACACCCTGGAGTTGGCAGCAACAGCAGCAGGAGCCCAAACATTGCATGAAAGAGACACTGGAGTTGGCAGCAGGAGCCCAAAAATTGGATGAATCACACCCTGGAGTGGCAAGCAGCAGCAGAAGCACAAACATTGCATTAAACAGACACTGGAGTTGGCTGCAGGAGCCCCAAAATTGGATGAATTACACCCTGGAGTTGCAAGCAGCAGCTGAAGGAGCCCAAACATTGCTTTAAAGAGACACTGGAGTTGGCTGCAGGAGGCCAAAAATTGGATGAATCACACCCTGGAGTTGCAAGCAGCAGCAGGAGCCCAAACAATACTTTAAAGAGACAATAGAGTTGGCTGCAGGAGGCCAAAAATTGGATGAATCACACCCTGGAGTTGCAAGCAGCAGCAGCAGGAGCCCAAACATTGCGTGAAAGAGACACTGGAGTTGGCTGCAGGAGCCCAAAAATTGGATGAATCACACCCTGGAGTTGCAAGCAGCAGCAGCAGGAGCCCAAACATAGCTTGAAAGAGACACTGGAGTTGGCAGCAGGAGCCCAAAAATTAGCTGAATTACACCCTGGAGTTGCAAGCAGCAGCAGCAGGAGCCCATACATTGCGTGAAAGAGACACTGGAGTTGGCTGCAGGAGCCCAAAAATTGGATGAATCACACCCTGGAGTTGCAAGCAGCAGCAGCAGGTGCACAAACATTGCTTTAAAGAGACACTGGAGTTGGCTGCAGGAGCCCAAAAATTGGATGAATCACACCCTGGAGTTGCAAGCAGCAGCAGCAGGAGCCCATACATTGCATGAAAGAGACACTGGAGTTGGCTGCAGGAGCCCAAAAATTGGATGAATCACACCCTGGAGTTGCAAGCAGCAGCAGCAGGTGCACAAACATTGCTTTAAAGAGACACTGGAGTTGGCTGCAGGAGCCCAAAAATCGGATGAATCACACCCTGGAGTTGCAAGCAGCAGCAGGAGCCCAAACAATACTTTAAAGAGACAATAGAGTTGGCTGCAGAAGGCCAAAAATTGGATGAATCACACCCTGGAGTTGCAAGCAGCAGCAGCAGCAGGAGCCCAAACATTGCGTGAAAGAGACACTGGAGTTGGCTGCAGGAGCCCAAAAATTGGATGAATCACACCCTGGAGTTGCAAGCAGCAGCAGCAGGAGCCCAAACATAGCTTGAAAGAGACACTGGAGTTGGCAGCAGGAGCCCTAAAATTAGCTGAATTACACCCTGGAGTTGCAAGCAGCAGCAGCAGGAGCCCAAACATTGCGTGAAAGAGACACTGGAGTTGGCTGCAGGAGCCCAAAAATTGGATGAATCACACCCTGGAGTGGCAAGCAGCAGCAGCAGGTGCACAAACATTGCTTTAAAGAGACACTGGAGTTGGCTGCAGGAGCCCAAAAATTGGATGAATCACACCCTGGAGTTGCAAGCAGCAGCAGCAGGAGCCCAAACATTGCTTTAAAGAGACACTAGAGTTGGCAGCAGCCGCAGCAGGTGCCCAAAAATTGACTGACACACCCTGGAGTTGGCAGCAGCAGCAGGAACCCAGATATTGGCTGGAAGGCACCCTGAAGTTGGCAGCAGCAGGAGCACAAAAATTAGCTGGAAGGCACACCTTGGAGTTGGCAGCAGCATAAGCAGGAGCCCAAACATTGCTTGAAAGACACCCTGGAGTTGGCAGCAGGAGGCCAAAAATTGGCTGAAAGGCCCACCCTGAAGTTGGCATCAGCAGGAGCCCAAAAATTGGCTGGAAGGCACACCCTGAAGTTGGCATCAGCAGGAGCCCAAAAATTGGTCTAAAGACATAAATATGTTTTGCACTATTTGGAAAGTGTAAAACGTGGCACCATGCTGAATCTAGTCGCATGCATCAGCCATTGGTGGGTGGAAATCCTGGCTGATCCATCCCTGATTCATTTTGACAAAGTTGAGTCTCTCCACATTTTTAGTTGACAGATGAGTTCTCCTCGCCGTAACTATGGCCCCCGCCGCACTAAACACCCGCTCAGATGGCACGCTACTTGCCGGGCAGGACAGCTTTTCCAGGGCAAACTCTGCTAGTTGCGGCCACAAGCCAAGTTTGGCTGCCCAGAAGTCCAGCTGATCCTCAAGGTGTGTTGGCATGGTCAAGTCAAGGTATGACATGACCTGCTGGTTGAGGTCCTGCTCTAGGTCTTCCTGCTGCTCATGAGTAGCCTCACTATTCAGGTGTAGAAAGCTACTCATTAGCGACTGAAGACTGAGGCTGCTGCTGATGGAGCTGCTGCTGCTGCTCCTGCCAACCCCCCCAGCAGGCATGGCAGTGGAAGGTAAGCGCAGAGGTCCCCCCGAGTCAGACCTGCGAGAGTATGGACCATGGCGCAGATAGGCATCGGCCAAATGACTACGCAGAATGTCTTTGTAGTAGTTCAATTTGTCCTCCCTCTCGGCGGGTTTAAAAAATGCCCCCATTTTGTGCCGGAAGTGAGGGTCCAATAAGGTGGACAGCCAGAAGTCATGCCGCCGACAAAAGGAAACAATTCTGGGGTCACTACGCAAGCACATGAGCATGCTTCCTGCCATTTGCGCAAGTGACTCGGAGGGACTACCCATCTCCATCTCCACTGCATACTGCCACGGTGTGCCCGGGTCCTCTGTCTCGCCTTCCTCAAAACCCTCTAGCTCCTCTGGCTGCTCCTGCTTCTCCTCTCCTGTCCGCTGACTAGATAAACCAGCCATTTCGCCAAGCCTAAACTGTGCTTCACTGGGCCATAAGATGGCCGTAAGATGTAGACACCATGTCTCCAGTGCCCTGACCAGCCATGGTTTCCAACATGTGCTGTAGTACATGAAGCAGTGGAATCACGTCGTTCATCCTGTAATCCTACCGACTGACAAATAAAGTGGCTTCCTCAAAGGGCCGTAAACGACATGTACTGTTCCTGACCGTAGTTACAGCTCCAGACGTCGGTGCTGCCATGCACTTTGCTACACACCGACAGACTCAAGGACTGGCCCACCTTCTGTTCAACAAAAGTGTGCAGCGCTGGTACTGCCTTCTTGGCAAAGAAATGACGGCTTGGGACTCTCCACCTCGGCTCGGCACAAGCCATAAGTTCTCTGAAAGGTGCAGAGTCCACCACCTGAAAAGGGAGTGACTGCAGCACCAGCAACTTGGACAGGAGCACATTCAGCTTCTGCACCGTAGGATGAGTGGGCACATACTGCTGTCTCTTGGACATCGCTGATGGATTGCTGGCGAGATGTATGACTTGGAGGAGCAGGAGCGACAGAGGATGGGTATGACGCACAGCTGCCTTCGGCTGAGGTGCTGGAGCCTTGGCTGGCAGAAATTGAGAGCGGCGTGCCACTTGGTGAGGAATCAGGCTGGACCACCTCTTCGGAGCCTCGGTTCTCCCAGGCCGCTTTATGGTGACATATCATATGTTGACGCAGGGCCGTGGTGCCAACATTTAGGCCCTGGCCACGCTTCACCTTCTGCCTACATATCTTGCATGTGGCCATGTTACCCTCCTGCGGATGCTTCAGGACAAACTGCCACACTGCCGAGTAGCTACTTTTCCCACCAACAGGCCTCACTGATTCACTGCTACTGTCGCCAACTCCATGAACCCCTGCTCCACTATCTCCCGATAAGGAAGGTAATAGATAGGCTGCTAAGTGCAGGTTTGGGATACCCTGCAGCCTAGTGTTTTGGCAGCAGGACAAAAAACAACTCAAAATGCAATAGTTTGATTAAGCTGAGGAAGGATGAACAAGCGTATTTAGTATAACAGATAGGCTGCTAAGTGCAGGTTTGGGATGCCCTGCGGCCTAGTGTTTTGACAGCAGACCAAAAACCAATTCAAAATGCAATAGTTTGATTCAGCTGAAGAAGGATGAACAAGCATATTTAGTATAACAGATAGGCTGCTAAGTGCAGGTTTGGGATACCCTGTGGCCTAGTGTTTTGGCAGCAGGACAAAAAACAATTCAAAATGCAATAGTTTGATTAAGCTGCGGAAGGATCAACAAGCGTATTTAGTATAACAGATAGGCTGCTAAGTGCAGGTTTGGGATGCCCTGTGGCCTAGTGTTTTGACAGCAGGACAAAAAACAATTCAAAATGCAATAGCTTGATTAAGCTGAGGAAGGATGAACAAGCGTATTTAGTATAACAGATAGGCTGCTAAGTGCAGGTTTGGGATGCCCATGAGGGCTGGTGTATTTAAAGCAGACTAAAAAATGTTAAAACTAAAATCAAACTAATCCAGTTATGATAAATGATTGTGTGTAACAGATTAAATAAGCCACTGCATAGATGGGATGCACAGTGGAAAGGCAGATTAAAATTTACAGCACAAAGAACTGAAATTGAATTGAAAACTGATCAGGCTAATGAAAAAAAAAAATGTTCACTGTCACTTCTATGCTGTCCCTGGATCGTTCCGATTTTTCTCTATCTTTCACTATCTTTCCCTGGCTCTGTCTACCTCTCTGTCTGCCTCTCTGACTCTCCCTACCTATCTCTAACTCTCTCTCCCTATCTGCAGCAACCACCGCTGTCTCTGGAATGCAAGGCTGAAATGCGCAAAAGGAAAATGGCCACCAGTTTATATAGCACGGTGACATCACCGGGCTTCCTGGCTGCTGATAGGCTGCATGTGACTGTCCCATGATGTCCGGACATGTGCTTCCACCATCTTAGAATGCCTGTAATTGAAATAAATGGAGTTTAAAGGAAAACTTCGATCGATCGAATTGCGGGGAAATTCAGATTCGTTCAGAATCAAATTTTTCATGAAATTCGGAACGAATCCGGGTTCGTCCGGATCGATTCGCTCATCCCTAGTTTGGAACTAAGAAGGCATGCTGGTTATTTTTTCTATGGACAATTTGTAATAATTTCACACACAGGGACTGTGACAATAAGTGACTATCTTCGATGGCTTCTTACACAAGGTACAGTACCTCAACATTGATTAGCTTTGTTCTTCTCTCGCCCATTCACGTCTATAAACCATTGTTTACAATTGTCACACTGTCAATCCTGCCACAAGGAGGAGCTTCTATATTTGGCGGATGTGTCCCTAGCTTCACTGTGAATCTTTGGGAATCACTGACAAGAGTATAAATGCCCCTTCTGTGGCAGGAATTACAGTAAGTGAAAAGTGGGACCTGCTCTTCTTCAGTAAGACTGAAGATGCTGGGTCAAGCACAGAATATGCTGGGCCTAAGAAGCCTGTTAAGCTGGTGAAACCTACAAGTACAGTACACAGACCTGAATGTCAGCTCCCGGTTACACACACATTGGAGGGCATGAGATGATGTGGTATAGCAAAGTGCCCTGTTTGTTGCCTATATAATTGCTATGTGATTTTGTAATGAGTTGATTTTAGCAGTGTAGAGCATCCTCCTTTTGGATGTCCCCTAAGGGATTGTTGTAATTTGGCCAAAGTCCTTTTTAGAATTTTGGTTTGTTTTAAGAAAGAACACTTACACCCCTACCCTGTTCTTGAGAGCCCACATCTAGTTTGAAGTGTTTTTAATATCAAGACAGGTGCCTTTATAGTTTTCTTATATACTGAAGCTAAGTGATAATAAAAATAATTATTGATGATCTAAACTGAACTTTTTTATTAACTTCTGGATTACTAAATGTATATTTAAAAGTTACTGTTGTTGTGTTGGAAAATAAAGCATACTTTTAAATAGAATGATAAATGAGTTTAATAGCTTTTCCCATTATTTCATTGAAAATGTAGTGAAAAAAAAACACCTTAAAATGTGAAGCTCCCTCCTGCCAAGATTTATTGTGAAGCCTTTACTGTAATTGCTGTCCCATGATTTATTATTAGGAAAATAACTAAATAAATCTGCAGGGAACCTTGAGAGCTATATTACAAAGTGAAAAGAGAATTTGTGTGGTCAGCTCGATGACATAGATGTTTGATGTTGTATCATGCTGTTACCTATCTGTAAGAGGATATGTAATAAAATGTTCTTGAATGTAAGCAATATTCGTGAGTTTAAACTACACCTATTATTGTGCCACATGCACCAATGTAGGAGCATTGCATGTCCAAGAAATAATAGTAGGACAATCCTAGACTGGACATCCACTTAAGAGGATAACTATCATTTGGCTGCTGGTCTGGCGACATGCTGTATGTATTTTAATCAAAGACACTTCTCTGCCGCTTAGCTGATACATCTATTACTTTCTGCTGCTGCAGGGTAAACTTGTTACACTGAGATACATGGGGGAGATAAAAAATTGTTACAATGTATCACAAACTAGGTTAGCTGTGTTTACTTTGTAGTAGGAGAATGTAACAGGTTTATCAGCTGAGAAATGATGGTTGTACTTTAACCCTTTAACTGCTTGCCTACCTAGAAGTTGTCACCTCTGTTGCCAGGCCATTTTTCACCATTTTGCGCAATATATGTGTTTAAATGTGATTTTTGAAGGAATTTACAGAGATTTCTCAAGAATGTAATGTATTGTTTTTTTTTTCAGCAGAGTGTGGGTTTTAACATGAAATGTCTTGTGTGTAATTGTTTTTGTTTTAGCTTTTTTTTAAAGTACAAAAATGAACATTTTTCAAGAAAATCATATTGTGTGTAAGAGCCCTATCCCTCCCGGTTACAACGATACCACATATGTATTGGCAGACATCCTAGTCCTGCCCAGGAGGCACCACAAACTGAAAATAGTGCTTTAAAAGATTTTCAAATGAAATACAACTGCTATGTGCACCTTGCAGTTTTTCAAGAACAAACTATATATTCTCAATCCTTCGAGGCATACCAGGCCTTTTTTTCTGGATGCAAACCCACGAGTAATTATCTGGTTGCAAAGGGTTTTCCTAAAACGTTAATAAAAAGCAGATAAAAAAAACATACTTTTCTAAAATAACAATATTGGGACTTTTTCACCATTTTGAGCTATGTTTAACTGTGATTTTAGCAGGAATTTGCAGAGATTTCCAGGATAATTACATCCTTTTGTTCGGCAGAGCTTGGACTTTAACATTAAATGTCTTATTTGTATTTTTATTCTGCGTTTAAGGTGTTAAAGCCTTAAAAAAAAAAAAAAAAAATCATGGCGCCTCCCTACCCAAGCAAAACCAGCCCAGGCACAAGCTATGTGAGCCGGTAGACCGGGGGGGAGGGGGTGTTGGATGCTCCCTGGGGGAAGAGGAGACCCACACCGCTGTATCCTGGATTGAATTCCTTTTTTCTGGTCGCAGACAGGGAAGCGCAAGGGGTGAGAAAATCACGTGACTGGCAGTTAATGGTTGGTAAATTTCACTTTCTTGGCATTTTAAGAGTTAAAGTTGAGGTTATTGACAATTTCCAGCAACCATAACTGTTGCTTGAAATGTAACTATAACCCCTGTACAGTTCATGATTTCATAAAAGTGATCCAAAACTTTAAAACCAAACCCCCATATGCATGGATCATTCACTCAGATGGCAGTCATTCACTCGGATGTTTCGTCCAGACAATGAGTATTTCTAGAAGTAGCTATCACATGCAATACCATGTGCTTCTAGCATATTCATTTATAAAATTAGTAATAACTATTCATAACTAAAAAGAGAGCAGAAGTTATAAAAATTGGAAACCGTTTAAAATCCAGTCTAAGTATTCATTGATTCTGGAAACGGAAACCTGTATTCCTAGGCAGGAGAAAGAGGAATAGAAGCAAGTGATAGTACCAGGTCCACCTGTGAGAAAGCCAGTAGAGGACAACCAAGCAGATCTAAAGCCAGGGAAGATGTCCCCACCTGCTAAGAGACCTGCAGGAGGGTCACATAGTGAAGTACCTGCAAAGGGGAATGGCAACAATGACCTTAACACTGCCCAGGCAACAGGAGAACTTTGGTGTGTTTTGTGAATCTACTGTATTGCTGACCAAAAACGTGACCAAGGAACACGTTTCTAAAAAAGTAAGTGCCACCTTTTTAAGACAACATGTAAATTCTTTGTGTACTTATGCAACATAGAAAAGCCCTAGCCTTAAAGTCCACCTCTGCCCAGAACAAACCTACTCCCTGAACCCTACCCTCATATAAGCATGCAGAGAGGGGTCACAAACAATACTTACCTGGTCTGTGGAATGAGCTCTTTCACCTACCAGAAGCTGCCCTCTCAGCAAGCTCTAGATCTGTCCTGATGGGTCCGTGAGTGGCAATTTCCTCACCCAATCACTGCGACAGCCTACCTGTAGTGTTTGGGTGACAGAAGTGTTACTCATGGTCCTAGCAGCATTTAGCCTTCCGTACCTCTACAGCATAGTTGTACACGTATGGGCAAAATGACCTATTCTTTGGATCGCGTGAGTATATTTTTGAATTCTTTATGATAATCTAGGTTAGTGTGGATTTTTTAATCTCATTGTACAGGGCCGATTTGATTAATTTATAGACAGTGCCGTGTTTTTTGTGTGTTGCAGTTTAACATAGCTTGCATAAATATAAACATTTTCAGATGTTATTTAGGCCCTGAAAAAAAAAAGCAAATGACTAACCAAATAGTAGCATCAGAGGCGCTCAGCAGTGATGCGAAAGCAGCGGAAAGCTTTGTAGCTGGAAGCTGCATTAGAGGCAGGCAGAATTCACTGGCAGAGTGACAAATACCACTTGGCTGCACATTGACTTAAGTAGCTTGACATCTCTGTCAACATGAAATCTGACTCACAGTACCACTAGAAACATGGCAGACCTGGAAATATGTTTACTATTGATATGTATGTCATGCTAAATGACGTCGTTAAATGTACCTTGATATGGCGTGTTTTGTGTGTTGTGTAACTTACATAAATATGTTTTACTATAGTTAAAGGGGGCTGCATTAAAAATAATTTTATTAGATTAAAATGGTATCTGCCCTTACCGAAAGGTCAAATACTCACCTCACCTCGGGTTTTTTTTGCTCATTTAAAATAGAGCTGGTGTGGTTACACTTAACCCTTTAAGTGCCAGCCTACCTGCAGCTTTTGTCACCCTCTGTTACCAGACCATGTTTCACTATTTTGCGCTACACATGTTCAACTGTGATTTTTGAAAGGATTTCCAGGGATTTTCCAGGAAAATTATATATTGTTTTTTTCAACAGAGTCAGGGCTTCAACATGAAATGTCTTGTTTGGCCTTTTTTGTGTACTCTCAATACTTTTTGGTGAAATATGTGCAAAAAAAAAACAAACAATTTTTTGCAATTTGTAGTGTTTTTTTTGTAATAAAAAATGTAAGTTTGTCAATAAAATCTTATTGCATGTGAAACCCCAATTTCTCCCGGTTACAGCGATACCACATATGTATTGTAGACACCCTATGATATGCGTGATATGCGCTATACGCACCTTGCAGTTTTTCCAGAAAAACAACCCTTTACATTTGAAATACCCCCCACAAACTATATATTCTCTGGAAGTATACGCCTCAAGCTTTCTAGACGTACCAAGCTTGTTTATGTGGGCTTAGTTTTCTGGAAGCAATCCCTCAATGTATTCTTTGGTTGCCCCAATTTTCCCTAAAAAAGAATAAAAATTAAGAATCAAGCCACATTTTCCTAAAAAAAAACTATATGCAAACAAGAAAAAACAAGTAAAATCTGAAAAAGCAACATCCCCCGAACAGAACGGTACCCAACATGCATAGGTACTGTCAAGGGAAGAGTTGGCAAACACCACAAAGTAAAGCATGTGCGTAACAGAAATTTTCCTTAAAAATTTCAGCTCTGCAGACAAAGTGCGCACCTTGCAATTTTTCAACCAAAGCAACCCTTTACATTTGGAATATCCCCAATAAACCATATATTCCCTGAAAGTAAACATGTTAAGCTTTCTAAAAGTACCCAGCTTGTTGTAGTGGGCTCACCATTCTGGAAGTAATCCCTCAAAGAATTCTTAGGTTGCAAAGGGTTTCTCTAAAACAATTAATTAAAAAACTGAATAAATGTCTTGTTTGTAATTTTTCTACTGTTTTTTTTAAATATTTTTGTGTAAAAAAAACAAAAATAAATAAATATTTTTTTAGACAATTGTCTCCTTTATTTTAAATAAAACATTTACTTTATTAGAGAAAACCATATTGCATGTGAAAGCCCCATTTCTCCCGATTACAACGGTAACATATATGTATCGGTAGCCCCCTGTTCCTGCCCAGGAGACCCCCCAAACTGAAAATAGCACTTTATAACACTTACAAAGAAAATACAACTACTATCCACACTATAAACATAAGAGGTTAATTAAAAAAAATGACATAGGGGGGGACCCATTTTGGGGGGAATTTTAAGGGTTAAAAACCCTTAAAACTCCCCCAAAAAATGATATGGGGTCATAACCAGCCCTGGAACAGCTATGGGGGCTTGTAGAACAGGGTGCAGGGGCCAGCTTAGGTGGCCCCCCGCCCTGCTGGCTACAAGCCCACATAGCCATGGCCCAGGCTCTTCTGCCCCCCCCCCCTGGGCTTTGGGGAGGCAGGTAATTGGGGGTGCCGGGGTTAATAGCAAGCCACCCGCTAGCCGCAGGTGACTTGCTAGCCCCCAAGCAGAAAAAATATTTTATTTTATTTTTTTAATACTTACCTCCCATCCATCCCTGTGTCCCACGCTGATCAATCTGGCTTCTGCTCTCCTGCTGCAGCTGGAAGCCTTTTATAGCTGCTGAGCGACAGAACATAAGGGGTTAATTTAAAAAAAATGACATAGGGTCCCCCCTACCAGGGGGGGAAACCCAATTTTTTGGGAATTTTAAGGGTTAAAAACCCTTTCGGGCTTGTAGGAACAGAGTGGAGGGGTCAGCTTTTGTGCCCCCCCCCCACCCTGCAGCCTACAAGCCCACATACCCTGTGTGCGCCCGGGCTCTTCTGCCCCCCCGGGCTTTGGGGAGGCAGGTAATAGGGGTAATAGGGGTGCCGGGGGTTAACGGCAAGTCATCCGCTAGTTGCAGGTGACTTGCCAGCCCCCAGCCTTGTGAACTGGTATAGGGATCTCATGGATCCCTTACCAGTTCACAAGGGGTTAACAGAATAAATAAAAACACACAGAGACACTAAAAAAAATGACATTTATTTACTTTTTTTTTTTTACTTTACTCACCTCCGATTCTCTGTCCCCCGGCGATCCCCGATGACAGCTGCGGGTGTTTGGAGGAGGGAGCCTTGGGGGGGGGGCGATCACAGCCCTCTCCCCCTCCCCACCTCTCTCCTCCGAGCACCCGGCAAGACTGATTCTGAGTCTCCAGTGTGGGTATTAAGAAGCTGGCTGCTGGTGACATCACAATGATGTCACCTGACCCCGCCCCCAGGGGCGGAACTAGCACTCGAGATGCAGGAAGTGGGGGGGAGGGTGATTTCTCACCCTATGCTCACCACGGAAGAGCCTGGGGGGGGGGCGATCGGAGGCCCCCCAGTGAAGAGGAGACCTGACGGGAGACAGCACGGCCACAGGTGAGTAAATGTCATTTTTAACAAAATATTTTTTTTTTTTACAGTTAGCAGCGGCCGCTGCTGAAGCGGGGGGTCGCTATTCCAGGGGCTCTCCTGGAGCCATCCGAGCCCCCACGGGGTAGCGGATGGAACCAAATTAAAGAGGAGACACGGCCAGATCGATAGAGGGGTCAGGTGAGTTTTTTTTTTTTTTTTTAACTAGCAGGGGGGGGAAATTCAAGCACATAACACCTACGTGCTTGGCACTTAACACCTGGACATGCAAGCACATAGGTGTTACGTGCTTAAAGGGTTAAACGTTGAGAAAGAAGTTAGGGTAAAATTTTACTTAAACCGGACCTTCACCATGATTTAATGAAAAGCACAAACCCTTAAAAAACTATTCCCCAGCATCTAAAATTAATATATTTTATGTTTCTAGTCACTATAAACTAGTTACTTTTTATTCTTTCCCCCACTGGGATAAAGTGCAGAGGGGCAGGTTATAGCTGTGCTTTGCTCAGACACAGCAGAGCTGGTCCCAGGTAAAGGACAGCAATCCCAGAATGCAGAGCGACACAGTCAGATGACACTTCCTGTTTGCAGGCTGCCTGATGCTCCATGAACCACCATCTTGGATATTTAAAGGCTCCTAACATGCAGTAGATACAGGTAGGATGAATTTTAATGTGAGCAATCTGTATGTACAGGGTGTTGGAAACATATAAGATAGACTCTTATTCAGGGTGAAGGTACGCTTTAAGGGGTTTATTCATTAAGGGATAGCGGCAGGTAGTGCCTCGTAGCGGCAGGCAGCGTCTGGTGAACGCTGGACGCTGTACGCAATACCACATTTACGAAGCGAATCTGGTGAGCGACTCTAACAGCGCCATGTAGCATATGATTCATCATTACAGGCAGCTCAGCGTATAGTGCCGGTGCTCTAGCTTCCAGAGAGCCAGGTATTACCTATCGCTACTTGTCGCTTTCCCATACATATCAATGGACGTTCCTTTTCTTCTGTTTAAACTGGGTTTTTTTTCTCTCAAATCATTGTGTGACCTCTCCTGGCCTAGAAAAAGTCATTTTTGAAAAATGTTATGTTTTTGCTTTTTTAATACAGAATTGTCATTACAAGTCTGGCACTAAAGTGTTAATGTCACAGTGTTAAAACTATGTCATTTCATGTGTTTTCACTTTGTTACTGGTGGATATGTGTTCAAAATCAGACTTTAATCACACAGTGCCTGGCGCTCTATGCTATAGCGACCAGATTTAGAGCGCCAATGCTGAGTATGGTGTGGAGCGCCGAGAGTCATTCCCACTGAGCTGGCGCTACCTCTCGCTCCCTGCAGCACTGTACTGGTGTTAGAGCGCCCAACATACATAACATTCATCAATGCCGGCCGGGTTACTAGAGCGACCGAGGCACTCTGTTACATCATTTGCTGATACCTGGCGTTAGTGATGACTAATGCCCTTATTCATCAAGCGATAGCGCCAGGTAGTGTCTGACGAGCGCCAGGTAGCGGCAGCTAATGGCGACTACCGACTCAAGTACGCCCGGCGGCGGTCACAATGACGCATTTATCAAGCAAAATGAGGCTAGCGCCGGCGAGAGCGACGGCTAGCGCGGCATTCATCATGAAGCCGCCTGGACCGAACAGCGCCGCTGCAAATTCCCTCACAGCGCCAGGTATGAGCTGTCGCTCCCTGGCGATGTCCAATGCATTTCAATGGAGCAATCTATAATAATTCATGATTAATTGGTAATAATTTTTTTTTTAATTTTTTTAATGTCAAAAAATCGGAGAACACTTCTGCAATGTTAGGATTTATTTTTAAGTAAAAAAAAAAAAAAAAAAAAAATATGTGCAGAATTGATCTAACAGGTCTGAGATTAATGTATTCATATTACAAAATGATTCTAAAAACATGTATAATGTTACATTCAAATAATATGGTTGTTTAGGGGTTAAAAACTAGTTAATACAGATCGCCGCCAGCGCTCTGGGGTTTAAACAAGGAATGGACAGCGACAGCACATTCGGAGCGTGATTTTTTGATGAATATGAAGCTAGCCGTTCGCTCTGGCCATTCGTTGTCAGGCGCTCACATACAACGCTGGACCTGTGAAACAGCGACCCCCCAGCACGTATTCAACATTACCGCACACCGACTGAGTCGCTGTCATCAAGCTAACGCCGGCCAAGCACAGCGAATACTGGCTGGCACTGAAAAAATCACGCTACAGTCGCTCATCTGTCGCTACCTGGCGCTATTGATGAATCGGCCTCTAAGCCTCCACGTAATACTGTAGAAGCGCAGAAAGAATAGGAGAACAAATGGAGCACAAAAGGACTCAACACATGACCAGGGCTGAGGCAAAAATTGAATTTCCAGGATTGAAAAAAAAGGGAGGCAGGAAGCTAGATGTGAAAGCTCACAGAAATAGACAGGGAAAGCCAAAAAGATAGAGACTAATAGGGAGTAAAGTGGAAAAAAGTGTGATAATGAGATAAAAGAAACGATGGAAAAGCCAAAAAAATAGAGACTAACAGTGTGGTAAAAAACAAAAGGAAAAAGAGAAAGATGGAATGATCATTTAAAAGAGAGAAATATAGAGATAGGAAAAGCTAAAAATATAGAGACTACTAAGAGAAAAAAAATGCTGATGATGATGCTGAGTAAAAAAAGTGTATGCAATATGCAGAAAAGAAAATGAGGAAACTTGGAAATGGTATGGCCTGCCATACCCATATAGAGATATTAAGATGGCAGCTGCACAGCTTGCACAACACGTCCCGCCATAACGGTGACACACAAGGCCTTTTAATAAATACATAATGCAGTGCTGCTGTGCAGCTCCTGTTCCTTCCACAGCTGAAGATTCATCTGATCCACTATTTGGATTTACACAGTTATTTGATTCACTCAGCCAATCATTGCTTTCCAGACACTACTGGAACCTGCTAAGGAGATCACACTTTGAGGCTGATTCACTACTAGCACTAGGTATTGCCAGATGAGCGTCTGTATAGCGGCGCTTAGAGCGACCGCTGGTAGAGTCTGTAAGCGGGTATCGGCCGCTGTAACCTAGCGTTGCTGTAGTAACCTGGCCATCATTGATGAATATGATGTGTGTTGGGTGCTCTAACAACAGTATAACGCTGAAGCGAGCGATAGGTAGCGCCAGCTCAGTGCGTCAGGCACTCGACACCATATTTAACAAAAAACTACACACACATAGCATAGGCGCTCTAAAGCTGGGCACTCTACCATAGAGCGCCAGACGCTGTGTGATCAAAGTCTGTTTTTGAACACATATACACCAGTAACCAAGCAAAAACACATGGAATGACATTGTTTTAACACTGTGACAATGACACTTTAGTGCCAGACATGTACATACAATTCAGCATACAAATATATTAAAAAAATATTATAACACACAATGATTTAAGCAAAAACGCTATTAAAACACCAACAAATGAAACCCTATTGAAATGTATGGCAGAGCGACACTGAGCAAAAGGTAATATGTGGAGCTCCTGAACCTAGAGCGCCGGTGCTGTGCGCTAAGCCGCCTGTAATAATACATTGGACGCTACATGCGCTGTTAGAGTCGCTCACCGGATTTGCTTTCTTAAATGTGGTTTTGCGTACAGCGCCCAGCGATCACCAGACGCTACCTGCCATGCCGAAGCACTACCTGGCGCTATCCTTTTCTTAAATGACCCCATTTATTACATTATCAGACAAAGCTACAATGCTGAAGCATGCTCAGTAGGAGAGACATGTGGGAAAATATTTCGGTTGAATTTAATATTTTTTAATTCATTGTCTTCTGCAGCTATTTTACATACAAATAATTTTCCGTGAAGGGAGTACGAAAGGCAATCTGCAGCTATTCCACAACATTGTGCCACAATAGGATCACTGAACTTGAGCAGAAAGAACATTTTTCTCTTCGCTTTAAACTCTTTTTTTTTTTTTTAATAAAAGGTACAATACATATGTTAATGGCAACAAATGGAACACAGCATAATATTATGAGCGTGCTGGAACTTCATAACATACAATGAAGAGTTCACGTTAATGCAGTCACATTGTCTTGATCTATTGTATTTCTCTGTAGGTTAATGGCTTGTGCCTTTGAAGCCCTTGTAGAATGGGCTGTGAGAAATGAAAAGCTTGGTAGGAAAGGTGTATACATTTATATATTACTTAATTAAAGCTACCTAGAGAGTATTTAAAACAGACCATAAGCCAAACTGGCCCTACCTGCTGTTATAGTAGGTCCAAGGAAATGCCTGAAAATTGAACATAATTGCCACTCTTTGGATGCTCATCAGCTGGAACTGCTAGTTCATATTACTAATATCCAGTCATGTCCATGTTTGGCGCCGCACATTACTGCACACATGGCAAATCTTATTGGCCATCAGAATTAATGATGCAAAGATGGAGTATGGACCAGGCTGGTAGTTTGGCCTAGGCCCTTATTTATCAAGGGATAGCGCCAGGTAGTGTCTCACTAGCGCCAGGTAGCGCCAGCTATCGGCGGCTACCGACTCCAGAACGCCAGGCGGCGGACACAATCACGCATTTATCACGCTAAATGAGGCTAGCGCCGGCGAGAGCGTCAGCTAGCGCGGGATTCATCATGTAGCGGACTGCAACGAACAGCGCCGCTGCTAATCCCATCACAGCGCCAGGTATGACATCTCGCTACCTGGCGCTCTCCAATGCATTTCAATGGAGTAATCTTTAAATATTCATATTCAATTGATATTAATGTTTTTTTTTGTTTTTTGTTTTTTTTTTAAATGTCAAAAATTCTGTGACCACTTCGGCAATGTTAGATTTTTTTTTTAAGGTAAAAAAATTAAAAAATAAAAAATTGTGCAGAATTGATATTACAGGTCTGATATTAATGTATTCATATTACAAAATGTTTAGAAAAACTTGTTTAATTTTTAAATGAAAAAATATGGTTGTTTGGGGGTTAAAAACTACTTTTAAGCCATCGCCGCCAGCGCTCTTGGGTTTAAACAAGCTTTTCACAGCGCGAGAATTTTTTGAGCGTGATTTGTTAATGAATATGCTGGGAGCCGTTCGCTATGGCCATTCGCTGTCAGGCGCTCCCATACAGCGCGGAACCTGTCAAACAGCGACTCCTAACCCCGTATTCAACATTACCGCACACCGACTGAGTCGCTGTCAACAACCGAACAACGGCCAAGCACAGCGAATACTAGCGGGCGCTGTGAAAATCACGCTACTGGCGCTCATCTGTCGCTACCTGGCGCTATTACTGAATCGGCCTCCCAATTTCAGACATGTCTTAAATAGAGACATCTAAAATCTGGATATCTGATGAGTGAAGGATGCAGTTGCCTCAATGCCTGCACCAGCAATAATGCTTTCTGCATTTCATATAATAACCACAGAGGTCTGGTCAGTTGATTTATATCTCTAATGCATACGGTATACAAGTTTACTATATAAGTATCGTTTTCCAGCCTCCAATATTTAATAAGCCACCATAAAAGTAAGAAATGTTTAAAAATCCAGCTTCAAGGCACTTAAAAAGGGGCGCCCCCCCCCCCAAAAAAAAGCATAGAGGACAACAGTACAGGCAATTGTTAGTCTAATGGAGTGTATATATTTTGCATTATTGGCAGTGTCTGGGTAGTACACACTGATTACTAGCTCTTGGTAACTGCAGCTTAGATCTTACATGGTGAGGTTTATTTCATAATATTTAGGTGTTCCATCATAGATCGTACACAGGTATTAATGCCTGTTACACCAGCATTCTAGGTCATTGCTGTCACTGGGTGGCGGTGAAATCTTGAATGCAGACAGGCTGAGTATTCTTTTGAAGGATAGACAGTTTAGGACGTCACAGAGAAAAGTGTGGGGATAAGGTTAAAGAGGTAATACTTCCCATTAGAGGCATTGGTGCATTTGGGGAGCTTCGTTAAGCTAGAGGGAGTACTGACATGTACCTAGTAACGTAATTAAGGAATGTAATCTGTAAATGTAGCAAGTAGCTTCTTCATAGAATTATAGGAGGAAGAACCACAACCTGTATACGATGGGTAAACAACTAGGTTCTGGAAGTGGAGCCTGTGAAAGACCTAGGCAGACAGCCAGAGCTAGAGAAGATCCTTTGACCAGGACTAGGCAAGACAGTCAGCCATCACAATGATCTGAGGAGTGAGCTCAAAGGCCTAGTTACCTGCGACCTTGTGTGAAACCAGCTGGAATCACTAGAGTAAGCTAAAGCCTGGTGTCTAAAGATGTTGTTGGAACAGCTGCTGTAAGGCTCAAGTCTACTGCTGGAATTGTTGCCATTAACCTTGGTCAAGCTTCTAAGAGGCTGATTTATTAATTGCGACATGTAGCGACAGTTGAGTGACTGTAGCGGTATTTTCACAGCGCCCGCTAGTAGCCACTGTGCTTGGCCGTTGTTCAGTTGTTGACAGCGACTCAGTCGGTGTGGCGTAATGTTGAATACAAGGTTACGAGTCGCTATTTGACAGGTTCCGCAATGTATGGGTGCGCATGATAACGACTGGTCAGAGCGACCGGCTTCCACCATATTCATCAAAAAATCACGCTCAAAAAATTCAAGCGCTGTGAAATGCATGTTTAAACCCTAGAGCGCTGGCGGCGATGTGTTAAAAGTAGTTTTTTTAACCCCCAAACCACCATATTTTTGGAAACCCCCCCAAAAAAGTATTTTAAATAATTTAGTAATTATCTAAAATGGCAGAAGTGGTCACAGAATTTTGAAAAAATGAAAAAATATGGTTGTTTGGGGGTTAAAAACTACTTTTAAGCCATCGCCGCCAGCGCTCTTGGGTTTAAACAAGCTTTTCACAGCGCGAGAATTTTTTGAGCGTGATTTGTTAATGAATATGCTGGGAGCCGTTCGCTATGGCCATTCGCTGTCAGGCGCTCCCATACAGCGCGGAACCTGTCAAACAGCGACTCCTAACCCCGTATTCAACATTACCGCACACCGACTGAGTCGCTGTCAACAACCGAACAACGGCCAAGCACAGCGAATACTAGCGGGCGCTGTGAAAATCACGCTACTGGCGCTCATCTGTCGCTACCTGGCGCTATTACTGAATCGGCCTCCCAATTTCAGACATGTCTTAAATAGAGACATCTAAAATCTGGATATCTGATGAGTGAAGGATGCAGTTGCCTCAATGCCTGCACCAGCAATAATGCTTTCTGCATTTCATATAATAACCACAGAGGTCTGGTCAGTTGATTTATATCTCTAATGCATACGGTATACAAGTTTACTATATAAGTATCGTTTTCCAGCCTCCAATATTTAATAAGCCACCATAAAAGTAAGAAATGTTTAAAAATCCAGCTTCAAGGCACTTAAAAAGGGGCGCCCCCCCCCCAAAAAAAAGCATAGAGGACAACAGTACAGGCAATTGTTAGTCTAATGGAGTGTATATATTTTGCATTATTGGCAGTGTCTGGGTAGTACACACTGATTACTAGCTCTTGGTAACTGCAGCTTAGATCTTACATGGTGAGGTTTATTTCATAATATTTAGGTGTTCCATCATAGATCGTACACAGGTATTAATGCCTGTTACACCAGCATTCTAGGTCATTGCTGTCACTGGGTGGCGGTGAAATCTTGAATGCAGACAGGCTGAGTATTCTTTTGAAGGATAGACAGTTTAGGACGTCACAGAGAAAAGTGTGGGGATAAGGTTAAAGAGGTAATACTTCCCATTAGAGGCATTGGTGCATTTGGGGAGCTTCGTTAAGCTAGAGGGAGTACTGACATGTACCTAGTAACGTAATTAAGGAATGTAATCTGTAAATGTAGCAAGTAGCTTCTTCATAGAATTATAGGAGGAAGAACCACAACCTGTATACGATGGGTAAACAACTAGGTTCTGGAAGTGGAGCCTGTGAAAGACCTAGGCAGACAGCCAGAGCTAGAGAAGATCCTTTGACCAGGACTAGGCAAGACAGTCAGCCATCACAATGATCTGAGGAGTGAGCTCAAAGGCCTAGTTACCTGCGACCTTGTGTGAAACCAGCTGGAATCACTAGAGTAAGCTAAAGCCTGGTGTCTAAAGATGTTGTTGGAACAGCTGCTGTAAGGCTCAAGTCTACTGCTGGAATTGTTGCCATTAACCTTGGTCAAGCTTCTAAGAGGCTGATTTATTAATTGCGACATGTAGCGACAGTTGAGTGACTGTAGCGGTATTTTCACAGCGCCCGCTAGTAGCCACTGTGCTTGGCCGTTGTTCAGTTGTTGACAGCGACTCAGTCGGTGTGGCGTAATGTTGAATACAAGGTTACGAGTCGCTATTTGACAGGTTCCGCAATGTATGGGTGCGCATGATAACGACTGGTCAGAGCGACCGGCTTCCACCATATTCATCAAAAAATCACGCTCAAAAAATTCAAGCGCTGTGAAATGCATGTTTAAACCCTAGAGCGCTGGCGGTGATGTGTTAAAAGTAGTTTTTTTAACCCCCAAACCACCATATTTTTGGAAACCCCCCAAAAAAAGTATTTTAAATAATTTAGTAATTATCTAAAATGGCAGAAGTGGTCACAGAATTTTTCACATTTAAAAAAAAAAAAACATTAATAACAATTAATTATTAATATTTAAAGATTGTTCCATTGAAATGCATTGGAGCGCGCCAGGTAGCGAGATGTCATACCTGTCGCTGTTCAAGGTCGCTCGCTGGCGCTGTGGGCTGAGGCTGGAATAATGATGAATGAGTCGCTATATGGCGCTAGCTCAGTCGCTAAGCAGGATTGGCTTGATAAATGTGTGATTGTGATGGGGAGCCGGCGTTCTCGTGGCGGGGCCCGTCATTACCGGCCGCTCACCAGTCACTACCTGTCGCTATTCCTTCATAAATAAGGGCCTAAGTAAGTGGAACCTTCTTAAACCGGACCTTCAGCATCATTTAATGAAAAGCCCAAACCCTTAAAAAATGAATCTCCGCGTTTTTAGTCAATTACTTATTATTCTTTCGCCCACTGGCCTGAGACACTGTCACGGACTTTAGGATACGGGCGCCATCTTGCCTCAGAAGTATCACAAACTGGAGAGAGGAGGAGGGGGGAAGTGCATAGGAGCAGGTTATAGCTGTGCTTTGCACAGACAGAGCAGAGCTGAGGTCAGGAAAAGGTCAGCAATCCCAGAATGCAGAGCGGCACAGTCCAAAGTCACTTCCTGTCTGCAGGCAGCCTGAGACTCCATGAGCCGCCATCTTGGACGTTCAAAGGCTCAGCGCTAGGTGCAGGTAAGATGATTTTTAATGTGGACAATCTGTGTGTACAGGGTGGGGGAAATATATAAGATATGATCCTTTTAAGTGTGAAGGTCCGGTTAAAGTAACTGATGTTTGTACCCGGTTTGTACTCTGTGTTGTTTGTTGACAATCCACATGTCACACATACACTACAGGGCACCTCAATGTCCCAGAATCCATTCATCACTGTACTACAGCCTAACCACAGGGCACCTCAATGTCCCAGAATCCATTCATCACTGTACTACAGCCTAACCACAGGGCACCTCAATGTCCCAGAATCCATTCATCACTGTACTACAGCCTAACCACAGGGCACCTCAATGTCCCAGAATCCATTCATCACTGTACTACAGCCTAACCACAGGGCACCTCAATGTCCCAGAATCCATTCATCACTGTACTACAGCCTAACCTGGTATGTGTGTATGTTGTCTTATTACCAGCGCTATATCTAATCTGTCCCCATGGTACAATATCACCTAATCTACATTACTCTCTCTTCACATGCTTAGCTAGAATTGTTGGACACTTGTGCGCTTTTATGTATTTTGCAGCCTGGATGTACTGCACTCATGCTAAAATGTTGTCTCTAGACTTTGCCAAAGATAATCCTTAATTTATTTTTAATACTGTACTCCAATATACTCTCACATCTGTCCTATAGGATAACTGTCGCCCGATGGAATATTATTTTCATTTTGCACTTTTTAGCATCTGACCAAATTGATTAAACAGGATGGCACAGCACAGTAATCTGGAGAACTGTTCCAATGAAAATCTTACGGAAATAAACATTTACATCCACCCGGGCGGCAATAAAGAGTCCTGCCATAAACTGCATCTTCATGAAAGTTTCTGTGTGAGAGAGAGACAACCAGGAAAATCAAACAATGAAGATCTCATGGCTCTAAGTAAATATTTTCATCTTCAGCTCTTCCAGGAAAAAAAATCCATAAAAACAATATCAAAGGCCACCAGTGACTCCACACTGGCTATGCTATTTTATAATAAAGAAGATGGAAATTTCTTCTTACTTCTGGTATGCCGTAATGTTCAATATTTTCTCATCTACATTTTAGAGGTGACTCTTGTGAGTGTCAGTCTCTTCATTTCATAATATTTAAATGAAATGTTCACCTTCATGGAATTATTTAAAGGGGAATTGTAGGTAAGGGAAATAAAAAAAAACGGATACTCAGCACACATTTTCCTTAATGGCTTAAAACCCAAGCCTATAGATACCCTTTAAAGCAGCACAGAACTGGAATGTTGTTCCATTCACCCTGGGCCTCCCGAATTGGGATATTCTACAGTGTGAAACCCCCGAGAAAGCCCAGAACAACTCACCTCTTCCTCATTCCTAGGCCGCCTGTGAGCCAGTCGGAGCTGTTTGCCATGTTTATGGTTTTATGGCTCTCATTGACTTCAATAGGGAGCGCACGCTGCGTCATCCCCTGTATCCCTGTCAGCACACGCGCTCCCACCCCGGCTGTCTGAATGGCCGTCATTAAAAACAATGACAGCTGTTTGCCTTAAGATGTGGAGGCTGATTCACTACTAACGCCAGGTATTGCCAGATGAGCTTCTGTATAGCGGTGCTTAGAACGACCAATATTAGACGCTGTAAGCAGGTATCGGACGCTGTAACAGAGCATCTCGGTCGCTCTAGTAACCTGGCCGGCATTGATGAATAACTAAATTCCACATAACTACACTATATGATAGAACGAGGAGGGGTTCCTTATACACCCTGTATCCAAAAATCCAACCTGGTGTGTTTCTTCCAAAAAAAGAAAAAGAGGAGATAGCTAATAGCTCTTTAAAACATGAAGACTAAACTTAATTTTTTTGAATGGAGGTCCGCTTTAAGAGTCTAAGATTTATAAGAAAGGAATTTTATGAGGTATAGTTAATTTATTTTTATCCCCAGGGGTATGCATTTCTCTTTAGTCAATAAATTAATGTAACATTATGTTGTATTAAGAATAAAAACTAATGTCAAGGCCACATTATAAAGCAGTCACACTGCTTTGATGGTGATAGATTTTCTTTATTTCAAAACACTATGGGGTACATTTAGTACATTTGTAAAAAGTTCTTTTTAAGTGAGAAAATTCTGAATCCTCCCCGAGTAGACAATAGAAAAAAAATGCACTCTTTACGCCAACAAATAAAAAGTCTAAATCAAAGGAATGATTGAGCATGAGCTGAGGTAGGTAGGCCGGAACTTGGGGTTGGCTACTTAGTATATGTGTATAAATATCAAAAACAATAGCAAAGTTATTTAAAGGGACTGTAATCCCACAAAAAAGGCACTTACTTCTTCTCCCCCTGCCACATCTCTCAGCTGGACCGCCACTCAGAAACCTCCCAGTTTTCGAGAATGGCATTTCCAGTGCCCTTGCATGATGCTGCTGCCTCTCACATTAGTCACAGCAACTCTATAGACCCCCTGCATTCATTGCAATGAATAGACTGCATGTGCATAGACTGTGTGACTGTCACATAGAAGTGGGGCCATTCCCTTTCAGTGAGTTAGTCATGACCCTAATAATAATGGAGCTTATGCTTGCAGCACTCCTACTTCTCTGAAATCAGGAGGCTTCAGAGTGTCAGAATGGCTAGGAGCTGGTGCGTGGGATAGAAGGTGTTTTTTATATGGATTTAAAGTCCCTTTAAAAAGCGAACTGCCCCCCAAATTGTACTTCCCTATCCCAACACACAGTGTTCCTTTTCCTAGTGTGGGTCAATATGGTGACATACATAGCAGCAATCTCCAGTCAAAAAAATAAAGTTTAGTGAATTGCTCCCCTAGGTGATTAGTGGTGTATCCTATGAAGATGTTTGCAGATGCTGCGCTACCGGACTGCATAGGAACTGCCATCTTTATACACACCTGAGAGCCCTGATTACACATAGACATGGAGAGGGGTTGTGCCAACAGCAGCCCATACCAAAGTGAAATTTATAGGCCTAAAAATAAACAGGGCAGCATACCTGTCGTGCTACCCACACAAACTGAATCAACAGACAGTGGAGGAAGGGAATGTTGTGTGTGAGAGGAAAGCTATGTAACCTTGCAATGATGAGCTGTTATAGCTGATGGCTTTCTACTTCTGGCTAATGAGAAAGGATGCACAGCGATTTAAAGCAGATCAACACCCGTTGATGTTGGTATTGTTCCCCCCCAAAATAAGACAGGCTAGGAGGAGCATCCAGAATGCTGGAGTCCCCCTCTGCACATAATCCTCCAGAATGTCTGATACTCTTACCTTAGCCTCGATCCTCACTGGCAACACAGTGCCGCGATTGGCCACCCAGCGGGCCAATCGCGGCACTGTATTCCCGGTGAAGGATTGTGGTTATGGTAAGAATATTGTGCTCTCTGGCAGGTTATTTGCAGTTCTGTCCGCAAAATAATTAATGTGAACCTCCTTCATTTAGGATCCCAAGGGTTTAGTCCTCGTCTGGCTGTTGTCTCCCATTGAGGAATGGTGAGGATGCTGATAAATTTAACTCTCAGTGACATATGATGAATTTAAACTCTTGCTGACATATGAATTTTCTTGTATACAGTTATATTGTTTAGACAAGGCATTCATTGGGTTATTTGATAACTTGGTTAATTGTATTACTTCAATTATTTAATTAAAACTGAAATATTTCTATTTCAAGAATATTGTTTTATAGCATATCTGGCTTGAGAAGGCAATACACAGGTTCAAAAAAGACAGTCAACACGCATCATTCACATTGCCCGAGCTGCCGAAGCTGGAAGGTCAGCTGCAAGCCACCAGCGGGATGACAAACTCTCAGAGAACAGAGGGCAACTGAGAAAGTAGAGAGCTGCCCACTAAGACTGGTCAGTATTAGGTTCTTTGGCACTCAACTTCATCATGTGGATGTGACAGCTATAGGTGTAGTTTTATTACTAATTAATAGTGCCTAATCACGGCATTACATTTATTTCCATAGCATTCAGCATGCATAGTCAAATCTATTACAGATAGGTGTTGGCCAGGAAGTCATCGGCCTGATCATTATTTACATGTTAATAAAAATAGGCACGTAAATTGGTTCGACTGGCTTATTTACACCTAGGATAGGATAAGGGCAGGGAGGTGTTCTTGGTGACTGTGATGTCAGAAACCCTCTTGTAAGGTGCTATCTTGCTACATACCTGAGAGCCCTGCTTCTGAAAAACTCAGTCAAAATTGCCTCAAATCTCTGTGCAATTTCCCCTTATTTCTAGTCAGAAGTAAAAAAAAACATTCGCTTTAATGACTTATAATTTCTCTGCTCACAGCTGAGAGCTCCTAGATACATTTTAGATAATTAATTACACTGAAATCTGAATGCTCTACGGCTGCAGCAAGATTGACATAACTTGAGGAAACAAATGTAACAGAACCCACCCCTTCACACAGAAAGGAGACATATATATCTCTCAGTTTGGTGTAAATTGCTGCTGAGACAGCTCCCTCTCATGATCATATGTAAGCAGGTGTGCAGTAAGATGGACACTCCCATGTAATTCTAGGGGCGCAGCTAATCCACAACATGGGGTTAAGTCCTCTTAAACAGTTTATGCCACTGATCATCAGAGAGGCAGTTTAGGGGAGCAATTTACTAAACTTTTTTTTTGATGGGAGGTCTGCTTTAATTATATTGTTTAGATTAGTGTCTAATCA
Organism: Gastrophryne carolinensis; assembly: GCA_027917425.1. Lineage (NCBI taxonomy): Eukaryota > Metazoa > Chordata > Amphibia > Anura > Microhylidae > Gastrophryne > Gastrophryne carolinensis. The sequence continues at coordinate 443,587,015 of CM051235.1, forward strand.
TATTTGCCATCAAATGCCATACCTCCTAAATTATACATGCCCTTACTGGTCGAAACACAGCTCTATCCTAAAGCCACCTTTGCTTGTTTCCATAATATTGCTGTGTGTTACACCTTAAAGCAGACCCGTCAAAAATAGCAAGCAGATTCTGCAAACATGCATGACAGCAGCCAAAGACATAAGAGACCTGTGTCTGAAAAAACAAGTCTCTCAAAATTGCCACACAGCTCAGTGCAATTATCTCTTATTTCTATCCAGAAGTAGTAAGCCATCAGCTGTAATGACAGCTAAATACATTGTATCCCCCTGACTGAATGCATTTGGGACCATCACAGCCATAGAGATACATTGTAACAGCTTCCCACACACAGATTTCCTTTGCTACATCAGCTGTTTATTCCGTGTTTGCATTTGAAAAATGACAGGCAAGCTTCTCCTTGTTTCCTGAGGCATATATTTCTCTCAGTTTGGTGGAATTTTCTCATGTGTAAGCAGGTCTATCAGTTTTTTGGCAAGATGGCCATCCCCATGTAATTCATGAGTGAATAATCTTTATGCCGTTCCACGACATCTGCATAGGGTGAAGCCCTCTCAAACTGCTTATGCCACTGATCATAAAAGGGGAAGCAATTTACTAAACATTCTTTTTTGGGGCTGGAGGTCTGCTTTAAAGCCCAAATGTGCCCTCATTATTTCTTTACCCAGGTCAAAAAACACAGCCAAAATTTACCTTTTGTTCCTTGCCCACCCTAGCTTTACTCTTGGTAGTAAAACAAATATTAAATTGATTGCAACTCCCAATCTCTAACCACAAGGACCAAGAGGACATCAAATTCTTGAGAACCCTAAATACATCTTGACACCTATTATTTTTCTGTTCTATTTACTTCCTGCTGTTGGTGACCAAAACAGAGGTCTAAAACGTATTTCTCCGAAATCTTATCAAACTGAGCAGACAGGAGACACAGCTGATACTAATTTGCAGCTCCTTCCAATACTGAACAATTTTTGCATGTGCAAACCTGAGAGAACCTTTTTCTCGCTGAATGGGATATAGCCATTGAAAACTGCAAGCGTGTTAAAGCTGTAATAACTCAGGCTACATATGGCTCCAGTCTAGCACAAAGGTTTTTTCTATTCCTAATGTTCATTCAATATCAGTGAAAAATGCCAAACGAGATTTATATTTCACTAGACATTGTCAACACTTAGAAGGTTCTCTAAAAAATCTATTACCCTTGAAAAATAACTCTTCAGAGGTCTCTTCATCTTAAATTCCAACATGGTTCAGTCTACAGACCACACTGTTCTTTTCAAGATTCCCCTAAAAAATGTTTCTTTTTGGAAATAAATACGTTGACGAATTGCACTCTGCCAGAGGGAGTTCAGGGGGATTTGTCTGATGTTTTGGAAGCCACAGACAGGCGGCTGAGCTCCTTTGAAGAAATCTATTTAGCACAAAGTTTAGTGTGACGATGGGAATAGACACACTTGTTCATTTCCAGCAACAGAAGCCTGGCAAATGATCTTGCTGCCCATTACAAACTGACAGTTGCTGGATTTTACTCTTTAACGCTATGAAATTGACTTGAAAATTGGCAACTCCTCAGCTTTTCCCTGACAAAATTATTTTCTTTATTCCTTCAGAGGTTAGGTCAGATTTATATGCATTCATTTGTGAGCACTGTTGAGGGAACAGCAGCAGAAAAATGTTTACCTGTTTGCGTGAAAACACTTTTCCTCCCCACTAAATGTGTGAATTGTTCAAGCTAATGCTGCTGAAATGTTCCTTTGTTCTGTTCTTTTGCAGTTCAGCTGAATGTTTTGGGATACTCTGGCTCTGCACCCGAATACTATTAAAGTATATAGTGGAAAAAGCTGGCGGTGTGTCCTGCCCTCTGAAAAACAGCTTAAATGAGTAAATACTCCTAAATTCCAAATAAAGGCCACCAAATATCTAAGGTAAGGGACATTGATCTTATTACATTTAAACACTTATTATATCTATATATTACAAAAGTCGTCCCTAATTTTGTATTTTTAAGAATGTTTCTTACTGCCTTAAAGCAGGGATCCCCAACCTGAATGTTTCTAACTGCCTTAGAGCAGGGATCCCCAACCTGAAGCATAAGAGCCATATGGACCTCTGCTGTGTGTAGCTTGAGGACTGCCTAGGGCCAATGTTTTGGCTGATTTACCTGTCTATGCACTTTTTTTCCAATCTAACCCATGTGGTGTAACATTTCTGAGAAACATGCAGTGCGGACAGGCATGTTTATCCACCATGCATAGCTGAAAATGTATGGGGTCCCCAGAGGCAGGGTCAAATCAGTGAAAACTTTTTGTTGTGGCGAGTGAGAGGTGGCATTTATATAGAGCGTGCAGCAGATAGGAAGCCACTGAACACTTACATGAGCCAGCTGGTGTAGAATCAGGGCTCAGCTCCATTCAGTTATGTAAGATGCAGTGACATCACAGCAGCTAGCGAGCTGAATGGTGCAGAGAAGGACACTGGTTGCATCCCTGCTCCCCTCTAGTTGTGGCTAAGCTGGCCAGTCACAAATGGCTGCCCCGGGTATGCGTCTAGCTAAAGGTATAGCGAGGCCGTAACCTGTGCATGCTTCACTGAAACAAGGCTAGGCAAGCGGGGGTGTTGGGATTTACTGGGGTTTCACACTGTGGGGCATTCTAATTTGGGATGCCACAGAGAGTAGAAATTGGTAGGCCATATAGGCAATTCCCTATGCCAGCGATACTCAACTGGTGAACCGGGGACCGAATGTGGACCTTCTGTGTTTCTGTGCTTAGAGCTGCCTCCTTGATCGGCGATGTAGTGCTTAGTCTCCAGTCTGCCAGTGTCATGGCTCCCTGGAACCTGGCATTGCAATATGAAGTACTGCACAGGTGGGACACCCCAGCGAGGTGGTGGAGGGTCGCGCGGCGCGTCGGTGAGGTGAGTGGGGAGGACAGTGGGCTTGGCCGGGGATTTGAATATATTGATCTTATAGGGATTTATTGCATGATTTCTAAATAGATTGTGTGTGGATGGCGCTAATTTGATCTGATGTAGGCACTATATAGGTTACTATTAGAGTAGATGCACTTTACTTTAGAGTTTTTTGGTTTGCATGATTTGCACGATTTTTCATTTTTTGATAACTGCAAGTTCACAGCAGTATCCTTGCACCTTGGATAGGACACACTTTTATATTAGGCACTTTTGCACTTTGCACTTCTTATAAGCGCCATTGCACATTGTCGATGTATATATTGGATTAATAATTGGATGTATATTTGATTGAATTACTTACTGGCTAAATTTACAGCCCCAAGCTCCTCCCCACTTTTTGGGTTTTATTATATGTTTTTTAATTGTGTGTATGTAGTATTGTTTGTATGTAGGATTACGTGTATGTACTCTATTTTTCGAATAAAATTGTATTAATGAATATAGGAGTGTGCAACTAATATTGTGGATCTATAGGTGGGCTAGCCCTGGAGTCCCACCAGGTACTAAGGGTACTGCACAGGTGGGAAGTGGCATTGCAAGGTACACACAGACTTTGTTTCTCGGTCTTTTTGCCCCATCCAATCCTTTCAAGCAGCCTTTTTTAGTTTTGCCTGGGAAATCTATAGCCCCTCCCCCAGTGTGTTGATTTATACCTATCCACCCCCCCCCCCCCCGCGACAGCTATCCGCCCCGACCTTCACCTCTCATCGGCTGCCTTTAAATGGACCTTTACAAAAAGTGGTTGAGTACCCCTGCCCTGTGCCATGGACAAACAATGCCAGGATGCCCCTCTGTGTTAAACCCTCTGGGTTCGCTTGCACTCCCACATGAGAAGGCTGTGGCTACATCCCGGACAAGGTGCGTTATAATTGTATTTCGCTATACAAAATTTGTCATTGATTAGGGCCCTGAGACACAACTTTGCATGGAGCCCCAGAAATAGTAAGCCCATCCCTGAGGATGGAACCAAATCATTGCTAGAAGCTGTATGGACAGGTAAGACAACACACCTCTCGAACCTGCCCAACTCCTGGGGGTGGGGGGATTTGTGCACGCTCTACATCTGCATACATATGCCTGGTGATAAGCCTACGATAACATACTGTATACACATAAGGGCAGACTAGATGGACCATATGGTCTTCATTTGCTGTCAACCTTCTACGTTGGTATTCCTTTTTTTGAGAATAAAGGTGTATCTATATAAACTGTGTAAGTTGTGAGGACTGGGGAGGATTGTGCTTATTCTGCTGATAACCCTGTAATGGCCACGGGACATGATCATGTACCGAGCTTTAATATTTGACGCTCCTTGTTATGACTCTCAGTGCAGGGGATGACTTGTGGCCATTGTGTCAGAACCTTGCAGCAATGTTTAACCATGTCCTTGCTATGTTTTGCCCCAGATTTAAAGCACATTCATGGCTTCTGTTTGCAGTTGCTTGTAATCTGCCTATGGGGAACATATCCACCTCAACCCAAATGGAAGATTTCAAGGTTCCTGAGACACCGAGCCCAAAACAGAAAGCAAGGCCTTGTTTCAAAGGTTTGTTCAGCAATGCCTTATGTAGACATTCTTTTGCCAACAGGCCCAGAACTCAGCAATTTTCGGGACCCTGGTTTTGTAGGTGCCATTGCATGATAAAGACTGAACCATCTATGCTTCATTTTGAATTGTCTTCTCAGTAACTATGTCAGCTGGCCAGTGCAATACAGCCCTGACGATCCTTCCCCAGAGAGCTCTGAGGAAGGGCCGTAATGGCCGAAATGGCCGTCAGGTTAAGGTTATGATCTACATCTGAAGGACATGCGGGTCTGATTGGTAATTGTTACTGTTAAGTGTTGTATATATGTATTTGTGCCATACAAGGGTTACTAATGGAATTCACATTGCAACATTGAGTTGTCCTGTTACGTAGCGTGCAATAGTTTACAATTAGGAGCTTGTGCAATATGCTACTGTGGGGCTTGTGCAATAGATGTTGATTTAAACTTGATTAGCTTCTACTGCAATATATTGTGTACTATTAATGGAATTGTTATCTTGATATTAATTGCACTAGTCACTTTAGTGATGTATTGACAAACTCCAGATATACATCTATGCTATGAAAGCATTGAAATAGAGATAGAATTGATTTTTGCACATTAAAGCATGTCTTAAACAGGACATCTCTAGCCACATTCATTGATTTCTGAGTGTGTATATATTGTCTATATGTGATGGAACAAAATATCTTTAAATAATTTTTTCAATTAACTAAAAAAGTTTGGTATATTTTTACGATTGTGTGCGCACCTTAATTGACATATTGTGACATATCTGGAAAGGGATTTCTGTGGATACCCTTTGTATAAGGTTGCAGCGCCTAACAACATTTCCTGATTACAGTAGGGTTTACACTTGAGTGCTAAACTATTGTGTATTTAATAGTCCTAGTTGCAGGTCAGAAGTGTAAATGATGATAATAAGAATCTCCTTTTCATTTTACCATGACCACACTTAAGGCGCCCCTGTCCCTTAGTACTCCCGGCATGATCGAGGATGGCACGTGGAATCACTGTAAGGAACAGGGATGACCATGTGACAACATTTGGAGGTGGTCATGCAGAAATGAAATTGTAAGGAGGGGCTATAGCATCTACAGCATACTGCAGTCATGGGGAGATGCACATGAGACAGGCTCCATGTTGCCTAATTATTACCATTACCTGGACTGTCCCTTTAACGTACCAAAATACTAATACTAAAAAGTACAAATGTATCTAAAGTAACTGCTAGTTTTTGTTTACAGCCTTTTTCTGCGGTGCTGAACCTTTGCCAGCAATAGACTATCATTCTAAAGATCATTTCAAAGCAAATAACCCCCGGACGTCTTTCACTTCTTACTCCACTCTCTTCAGTGTTTGATGTCCTCTGCAATGTACATCACTTTACCAGCATATTATATACATTGGTAATTTTCTATACAGAAGTGCTACCGACTGATCACTTAACAGGGAGAGACGTTAGCCCAGCTATTACAGTGGCCAGCAAATGGGATCCAGGGAAGATAATAGCAGGGGGACTGTGATTACGCTGTAGCAGCCAAATGTCACAGAACTTGTAGTAGCTATAGGAGTCAAAACACCGAGTGATATGTACGTATGGATATGCTTTCACGATTTTCTGTTCTTCCTTTAGAAATGCAAGGGCAGTGCACCCACTCCAACTACATATATCCTTAAGAACAGTTAGTGAGCAACTTTTCAATGATACATCTGACCCCTTATCTATGTATTCTACTCCCTGTCGCTATGGGAGTGCTACTCGGTCCACAGGACATAATAGCACAATCACTTTTAGCACTCCTATTATACCGCGTTAAGCATCATTCGAATAAATGGTTTAAAATAAGGGATAATGATTCTCATAAAAGCATATATAGGTTTCTCTAGTTATAGGTAGAACAAAACAAATATCTATTTTCTCCAAAGTCTTTGGCAGCAGCTGTTTGTAAAATGTGAAGCCTAATACGAATGGTTATTTCTCTGACTTCATTCCCTACAATTAGATTACTCTCATATACTGTATCATGTATTTTATGAAAACAAAAAATAGCATCATTTAGTGACTCAAAGCTAATAGCCTTCAGCCTCCATTAATTTTTCTTTATAGGCTTTTCAAAACAACTTTTTTTTATAATAATGGGACCATGCCACGTGCTCCATTTAATTTATTGTATAAATGGATAACAAAAGATGCTTTCTACATGGGAAGACAAAGCCCACTGTACAAAGGGTAAAAACATGGCTTAGAGGAAAAAATGTAACCACTATAGACGTTTAATCTGTGGCCCTTGCCGAATGAAAAACTATTATTATTAAAATAACTATAATTACTCATATTGACGAATGGGACCTTGTTTGTTATAGATAACATTATGTGCATTCCATAGCGTAACTTATTTTTTGCAGTTTTATTGGAAAATAACATGGCTTAAAGTAAAAACCCATTTTGATGGAACGGACCTCAGATGTCAGACAAGTGCAAGATGGCATAAGGTGACCCACTTACCTTAGCAAGGGTTTCGTTCTGCCGATCATCCTTCCGCAGACCCAGTTTGTGAAGCCGGGAACTGTGCTTCCTTGTTCCGCCTAGAGGGTAAGCGGACTGTGTATGGCTGACGCCTATTAAAAACAATGGACGCTCTGTACTTGTAGATTCCTAGTGTACAGAGGCACACATTGTTTTCGAAGGAAGCTGACCATTCACAGGCCCAACCCACTCAGCAGCTGGAAATAGGAAGCACAACTGCTAACTTCACAAACCGCAGCTGCAGGAAAAACTCTGTGGCGCAGGACCACCAAAGTTGAGTTTTCCTTTAAATATCAAATTCAGCCAAAAAGTTTAAAGCCACATTCATGCTCTTTTTGCTGTCTGTAATTCCACTGGAGGCGATCTTGTCTATCCTGACTGGTCACAATAATTTCACAAATTAAAAACCCTTAGTTCAAATAAGCGTCTTCAAACTTTCCCAAAGGAAAATTTTGTATCCTTGGACTTTTTGTCCTTCTAATAAATCTTGGCTAATGCTCCCCATAGAGGCTGAATTTAGGCCACAGCTTAACAGCTCTGTGCTACAGTGTGGTCTGGATCTGTTTCCCTAAAGCTACTTTCACATCGGGGCCTTGCAGTGCGACTGCAATCCGCTTCCCATAGTAACCAATCGCCCTTTCACATATTCACATATAGTAGGCATTTGGTGAATGCATATAAAACCTTCAAACTGTGATTTTACCACAGTGTGATGTAGGGTCAAACAATAGAAATTATATAACTAAATAAATATTTTAAGAAGGCAACACATAAATAAATGATAGGCTGGAAAAACATTGCCTACAAAAAGACTTTAGAGCTTTCATTTTAATCCACATTCAATCAGTAGGGTGGACTAGAAAACCAGCAAAGGAAAAAAAACAGCAAAATAGCTAAGAAGATGAACATATAACTATTTAGCCAGAAGAGAGACTTATGGGGGTGGCTACAACATACTGTACAACCCATTCTTCCTTTATTTAAAACCAAAGGAAGCTGAGGACTAGCATACACTTGGTGCTCTATCTCACTTGTTGAAAATCAGAAATGGCCACTGATCCAAATGTATGAACAGCATTTGCCAGGTGGGTCCCAGAGGTGGGGTCAGATCGGTGGGAACTTTTTGTCTAAAAAAATAAATAAATAATGACACGATGGCCTACAGCAAGTGAGAGGTGCCGTTTAACACAATGCAGAGTGTACAGCATATAGGAAGGTACACTTACAGTAAGTGAGCCAGCTGCTGCAAAATCAGTGCGCTCAGCTCCATTCAGTTATGCAAAATGTTGTGACATTACAGCAGCTAGCGAGCTGAATGGTGCAGAGCGGGCTACAGGTTACATCCCCACTTTCCTCTAGCAGCGTGCCTGGTCTCGCCAATCAAAAATGACTGCCCTGGGTATGCGTCTAGCTAAAAGTATAGCAAGGCTGTGACCTGCGAATGTGTCATTAGAACAAGCTTAGCTGAGTAGGGGCGGTGATTTAATGGGGGTTCACACAGTAGTTCAGGATGCCACAGGGAATAGAAACTGACCAGCCATATGAGCAATTCCCGGACAATTTCCCATGTCATGGACGGATAATGCCAGGATGCCCCTGTGTGTGAAAACCTCAGGGTTTGCTCGCGTTACCACAGCGCATGAGCACGCTGTGGGCTACATCGCCAACAAGGTGCTTTAATATTGTATTTGGCCATATAAAATTTGTCTTTGATTAGGGCCCTGAGACACAACTTTGCTTGGGGCCCCAGAAATGATATGCCCGCCCCTGACTTCAGAATTTAACTTTTAGTTTTTACCACTACAGATTTAATTCTGCAGACATTAGATCAGAGGTTATCAGCCCTCTCCTCAAGGGCCAAATACAATTTTAATAGAGGCAAATTTGGTAAATAAAGTACTTTTACACTGGTATATGACTCCTGACCAGGTAGCAAAGGCATTCCCTAGTGTGCAATCGACATGCTTTAAGGACTGTGGTCATAAAGTGCAGCTCTTCCATATTAGTTGGACCTGTCCATATGGACCTGTCCAGTTGTTCACTTGTTCTGGAGGAAAGTGGCAGACATGGTGCTTAGCATGCTAAATGTTAAAATGTATTTGAATTCAACATTTTTTGTGCTTCTGTGTTTTTCCTACCACTTTACCTGAAATTTACCTAGAAATGTATAAGATCTTTGTTTCTTGCCGCCAAGACAGCTATTGTGACATTGTGGCAATTACTGAATATACCCACAAATATAGTACATCAAAAACGTCATTGGATTGTGGCTAATGAGAAGATATCATTCACCATGGATTAAGTACAAAGGATTAGAGGTTTAGATCAGATTCTAAACAATATTACAGTTGAACCTTGGATCGCCCCGCAGGGTCGGGGGGGGGGGGCGGTCCACTTCTGCAGGCATTTTTGTATTATTCCTCTCTCATCTTTTTATTTTTCCTATCCTTTCTTTTTTTATAGATATCTTCTTTTTCAGAATGTCTTTAACACATTTCTTGTGTTAAACATGTTTTGGATATGTGGTTTTGTTATGAGGGAAACAGAAAAGAGGGTGGCAGACTTGTTTTGAGCCATTTTTGGAAATGGTTTATAGCTTTATTCTTAGGAAAGTGATGTAAGCAAATACATATATGTATATCTTTGTGACATGGTTATGAATCTGTAAACATTCTGTTAAACCAGGTTGTACGAGATCCGTCCCTGTCCAACACTGTAACTTCTTTCTTCTTAAATTCAATAAATATACTGAAACATAAAAACAAAGCTGAATGTTTGGCTTTAGAAAAGAAGTTTGAAATCAGCAACAATGGTTTTATGCAGCTGCAAAGCAGAATGGATCAGTTGCATGGAGAAAATAAATATTTGATTTTACAGTTGGCCTGGAGAGACCCTTTAACCCTTTATCCATCCCCCAGGTTCCTTAAAGGGACAGAGAACACAGATGCTTTGCCCCATGTGCTGGTTTCTGACAGCTCCCTCCCCGCTGCAAGGAGGGGCTTTTTATACCAGCGAGTGTGCTGATGTCAGCTCACTATGCCGGTATAAAAGGCCCCTCCCTGCTGGGGGAATGAGCGACGAAGCCTGAAGTGAGTGGTGGGAGCAGGAAAAGGGGCAGAGGACACCAATCCTTTACCTTGCTCCGGCTATCAAAAGCAACGATTAGATGGCATGGAACAGCACCCAGAGATAGAAGGGCATAAGTATTAAATAAAATAAAAAATAAATAAAAATAAATACTTTTTAACGTGTGTGTGTTTTTACAATTAACTCTTGGTTAAAAAAACAGCCCCCTATGCCAGTTCAGTATTGCCAAAGCCCTCCACCCTATTACCAGCATCTCCAAAGATGGGGGGGGGGGGGGGCAAAAGAGCCCTGGTGCCCATGTGGGCTATGTGGGCTGGTAGCCTTCAGGGACGGGGACTGGCCACTTATCCTCCATGCCCTGGTCTAGCAGCTGACCTGGTCTGGTTTTGCTGGAGAAGAAAACATTTTTAATGGTTTAACCCCTGGAAATTAAAAAAAATCCCCCCCCCCAAACCAAGCCATTTTTAATTTCTTTTAAGGGCTTAACCCTTGCTTGCGCATCATAAAGAGCTCTTTTCAGTTTGGCGTGTCTCCTGGGCAAGAAATCGTGTTAAAGCCCAAGCTCTGCTTTACTGGAAATCTCCAAAATTCCATCAAAGTCACGGTTAAACACATACAGAATATTGTTCAAAATGGTGCATAATTGTCTAGCAACAGAGGGTGACAAAATCTCTAGGCAGGCTGGCAGTTTACTTTCAATGGCCTTTTTAAAAGTGTCTATTATTGTGTGCCAAAATGATGTCCTTGAGGTGCTAAGCTTACCCTTTATATTAAATTTTAAAAGAAAAAAAAAAAAAAAAAAAGATTTTTTTTTACATTTCTCTAGCAATAAAGTGTTCATATTGGCAACCGTACACAAACTTTAGTGTTTGGTGTAGTAAGGATTTTGACATGACTTGATCGGCTTGATAATCATCTGATTGAGTGAGGCTGAGGTACTCCACATTTCGACGCTCCCAGGTTTAACCCCCTCCAGCACTAATTTAGCCTCTTCAGATGAGGGGGATCACAGTCTTGTATTCCAGTCGCTAAAGAGTAACCAGCAGCATTCTTACCTGGGGAGGGAGGTCTCTTATTGCGCTGAGATTTTTCTATGCTCTGCTTTGTGGAGGAGAGGGGAGCTCACCCTTAATAGCTACACTAAAGAGCTTTACTCAAGGCCAGGAAAGCTACTTCCACTTCAGCAACACAGGAATATAAGAAACATGGAGAAAACATGCTGATAAGTAAATCACAGCTATGGGGGCACCATCCTAACACATTTTACATTCCAGAAGAAAAAACAGATAAGGCAAAACCAAAATGGGCCAATGTTTCTCCTTCATATTTTTAACATTAATAATTAATATTAAACATAGAAAACATGGAAAAGAAGAGAGAAACAGCATAAACTATGACCATATGTATACCAAATCTGCCCTGTGGTCCCCAAAGCACAAGACTACAATGCATTACTGGATGAGCAGTCTGCTTCAGCTTACTAGGCAGGTGTTTGTCTTACCCAAAGCCTGAAACTATTTTCAGTTTGGTTGGTAGGGTTGATATATCAATGCAAGCATGGTGAAATACACATTTATTACTGAATACGTTACAGTTTCAAGTTTTTTACTGTAAGAGTGGCAATACATTTTAAACCATCACTTCTATTACATCATAAAGTTGATTATATTTTCTACTTTCTGTAATATTTGTGATTTTTTTTTATTAGCTTTGGTCCCTTTGGCATCTGCTGATAGTACTCATGTCTTTCTCTGTTTGTTCTTCAATAGTGAATTTCTAAGCCAGACCCCCCATACTTGAATACTTGAAAATGAAACTGCAGCAAGTACAGGACAAAGAAAAAGTTAAAGGGTTTGTAAACCGCCAAACAGAAAAAGAATAGACTTACCTAACCTTCTACTGATTGATTCCCCACAGTGCAACAGCATGGCTCTTCTTTGCTCTTCTGCTGTCTAATCCAGTATTCAGAATGCACTCTATGGTCAGCGTCTATGTTCGGAAGTCATAATGAAGCATATAACTCCGTTTTTTAAGATCCAATATTTTTGTTATTGATTTTAAAGACATGTATGTACAATTAACAATTGTAGGCTAATCTTGCCCATCTAAGTTACAAACAAAGATAAAACTTGATAAAAACATAAGAAAAGAAGCCATGCACATTGTGCTGATCAGGAGCATGCTGTCAACATCAGAATTGACAGCAGAGTAAAAGAGGAGAGTCACACTATGGCTATTGTGGCTGACTAGGGAGAGAAATCAACCAGGGATTTTACTACATTTAAAAATAAAACTTGTGATATCAGGATTTACGACTTTTTGAAGTCTTAAGGTTTTAGCATTTTTAACTAGATGATGATAATTTGAATGCATTGGTGGCAAAAACAAAACTATATTTTCTAGGTGAGGACTTGTCAGTGATTTCTAAAGGGGTAGGATGATATTGAATGAATGCATTTGCCTGCTTTAGAGGCTGTAGATTGGCATCACATTCTGTTAAGTAGTAATTTAAATGTACAGTGATCCTCTGACAATTCTCCATCATTTAACTAATGTAATTCACCTAAATATGTATTTTGCAAATGTTTAGGCCTCTGATTCATAACTTTACATTTATTAGCAATTACCAGTAACTTTCTTTTGGTGGCCAAATAGGAAAATATTCAGTAAATACCAGACAATTAGATGGCGAGCTCACCACATTAGGTGTTAATCTTTCCCATTTGGAGTGGAGCGCTCACAGAATGTTAGTGAATTACTCCCAAGAAAATGAAATAGATTACTCGCAAAAAAAAGCACCAGTGAGTAATCTCTGGTGGACTGGAGGTATATATATATAACTTTACAGAGGTGCCTGGATCTAGGTCTTCTTCAAAGCTAGAGTTTTTTTATTTGATAAATCCAGTTGTCTTTGAAAAGTTCCTGGTGGATTGATTTTTTGATTTTATATTTTGTAATGATTTAGATCCTTGGTGACCAATTTATTCTAGCCCCGAAGGTTGTATTTCACCCGAACAAAATGGAACAAAGATACCGAAACGCACAGGAATGTGATTTTCAAAGAAAGTTATTTTCCCACCAGGTGGCTTTAACTATTGTTTTTTAAACAAAGGATTGTGAGATTTTTACTGTTTTTTTATTTCTTAACATTTAATGTACCGTATCTGAGCTCATCATCAAGCTGTCTCTACTACAATGGATTTTGAGTTAGACATGACAATAAACATGAAATTCAGTTGCACGCAAGCAGATTGGGGAGTCACCAAGGCATGTGGGAGTGGGGACTTCTTTGGTCCTGAGGTGTCCTGTGGATGATAGTGTGGGGTTGGAGGTACTGACATGTTCTCTTTCCATTCAGTCAGGAGTAAAGGTGCACACAACCCTTAGGGAAGCTAGCTCCTTTTGCAGGTCTCTAAGGCAGCTATCCGGCCTTTTTCAGTTCTATCTGGGTTCCCAGCACCTTGGCTCTTCTCCTTCATTTTACTTTCTGTTTACTTTGTCCACTTTGGCTCAACAACAACTAATCAGCTATTATTTGACTTAAATAAGTTCTGGTTCCTCTCAACCCAAACACGGTATCTAAACTTGCTAGGGCTTTAAAGAAGGTTCTGGATAACTTAATTATGTTCCTTCCTCCTGTTATAGACTCCCATATAGTTAATGCAAATGTCCACAACCATTCATTTTAAAGAGGTGTCTGGCTGCCTACCTCTGAAGGCACTGCTAGACTAGATCTCCACCAACTGTTACCAATTTCTGACTCTCAAACTGTCACTTACTTTCCTACCTATCACACAAGCAAATAATACAGCCTACACTTCTGCATGCCCTGTAAGCAGGGTGCTCTAGGACACTGTTTCTCAACCTCAGTACCTTAGGGGTTATGCATCGATGTTCAGGGGGTAACTCATTATTGTTCTTTGCTTTTAAAAGTGCTCTGATGACCTTGACCTACTTATTTGGTAACATTTATAATTGAACTCCTCCTTAGTGGTACTCATTTGGAACCTCTTGTCGCTAGGGGGTACTTGGTATAAAAAGGCTGAGGACCACTGCTCCATGTTTGTGGATGTGCCTCTTGCCACAAATATAGAAATACAACTGGAACTCTTTTATGATAATTTATTGAATCATTTTAGAGCCACCTCCTCTAACCATGAAACATTGCCCCTCTCTCTGGCAATATACTTAAAGGGCAGGGCACCTTACAATTCATCCCACTCAACTGGTTGAGTTTCTGGACTGTCAGACCTTGGCCCAATTGTTATGCCAGATCCCAACTACAAAGGGGGTAGGCAAGGTTGCCTTCTAAGAAAGAGGGAATTGCCAAGACTGGCACCCCCATGTCATTTTTATTTTGAAAGGATCATGATTCTTCAGTGTATATTTTCAAAGGCGACTGTACAGTGTAAAATCTCTAATTCCTAATCTAACATTAGTTCTATTGGCTGCTTATGTTCTTCCCAATGCAATCCCAAGATCGTTGTACGTTAATCCTGGAAGTGATCAGTAGAAAACACAATTTGCATATCAATGCATCTCTCTATTTCTTAATTAAATAATGAGTAAAATAAAGAACAAAAAATACAGCGCTGCCTGACACGGCAAAGAAACCTGTGCAATAATTCACTTTCACTCCATTTAATTGTTCAGCTAGAAGAATTACATTACAATACTTCCATTTCTAAGGGCTGATGCCAATTTAATTTTGTAAAAGGGCCACTAGTTCTTTTTTCATTAGCTGCTGACATCAGTCTTTACATACCGCTGTCCTGAGATAACATTCAAGCCTCCGCTGGAGGAAAGCTGAATCATATGTACCAAAGAAAAAACAGACCACTGGAAATCAAGAGAAGTTCATCATTAGGGGAACTACAAGTCACAAAAAATTGATGGTTAGCTGATGCAAGTCTGGCAAATCTCTGGCAATTTTTGGGCATACAAAAGACAATCTGATTATACAAACATTGGTTGATCTTGGACAATATCTAGAAATAGGTGTAAGTAAATTAGAATCTGTGCTCTTTCCATCTATTTATGCAACAACCACCAAAGTACAGAAAGAACGTTTTTTTTTAATGTATATTATTGTTGCAAGCAAGACCCTGGGGTCTGTAACAGAGGTGCAGGAAGTGAGTTCTTCTGGAGCGTGAGATGTCCTGTGATGTATTAGTAGGTGTAGGGGCTCCTCTTACTGGAGTACTTTGGGGGCCTGATTTACCAAGCACTATGCCACATTAGCACACATTGAATGCACAGTTGCATAAGTGCAACCATTGTTTTCAATCTGTGCATGTCGGCATACTATAAAACATACCATGGTGAGGTTTATATTTTAAAAGATGCAAACTTGGCAAAACAGGCCAAGGGGTAACAAATAGTGTTGGACAAACCCCTAGAGGTTTGAGTCCAGCAAGTTCGGTCAAACTTTGAACAAACCTCAGCCCCCCCTTCTCATCCACCCATGCAGGGGGCCACCTGTCAAGAGGCCTCGCAGAGGCAGAATCGTGACTGTAAAAAAGAAAAATAATTGTGGTGGCAGGTCTGGGGGGGGGGGGGACTTTAAACAAATGCAGAGTGTGCAGCAGGAATCGACTTACCTGAGTCGGCAATCTGGTCACTGGCGGCAGTCGGCGTTCTTTCCCTTTCAAATTGCCTATTTCATTACGATTATACATAACCCAATTGCCTAGCAAATGTCTCCCTAATTCACATCAAGTTCACACTTCATCACTAAACAAACATTACATACTATAGGCTCCTCTACTAATCACAGAATAACTGCTCAGGACTGCTGCAGTCGTAAGAGAACATGATTCATTTTCTAACAACAGTACCTTACTAATGACTTACCCAGGGAAGCAGTAGCGACTCTAATTCAAATATCAGGCAGATTCACTGTGACCCATGGGGCTTGCTTCACTACAATCAGCAAATGCATGATGCCATTCAGTAAAATAATAATATTTATTTATATACTGCCAACATATTCTGCAGAGCTCTACAATCAGAGGGTTAATGTCCAACAAGAATAATAAATGACATAGCAACAAAACGGGTAAGCCATTGAAACATAAGGAATGAAGATTCCACGCAAGCTTTTAGTCTAAGAGGTCCAGCCATCTTAGCAAAAATAAGAGTATGTACAAGTTGACCAGCCATCAGCTGATTTAGTGCTCTTTGGTGGATATTGCTTGATAATGGCTCTGAAAAATAATGTAGAAGATGGGTTAGAGAAGTAGAGTTAGATAAGTGGATGTGAGAGGCCACTCTTAAATGAAGGGTTTTAAGGAAGCGTCTAAGTTTACCTATTTGCTGGGGGTAAATTCATATTGGAATGAGCATTTGATTAATTTGAGTGTTCATCCTTTTATTTGTGGTCTGTTATGCTTTGCATATTACTGTAGGTTCTTCAGATTGAGAAAAGATAATAAATAAGAAGAAATATAATAATGCCATATAATCATAGGAACTTGCAATTTCAAAAGGACCATAAAGAAAAGCAACAGCTACTCATATTGGACAGGCAGCCTGATTTAAAGTATCCCTTGCATGCATTTCTGCATGCAGGAACGTTGTTAAAGTCCCATATTTGTACTTTTTCCATGTCGGGTGATTTTGTGCAGTGTTTTTTTGCCCAAGTTAGATGTTTTGCAGGACTATACGGTACGAGTACACCAAACCAACTATTTGTCGTATTATTTCGGTTGATGCCAAGATTTTGCATTCATGTCAACATAATTTTACGGGTTTACCATGTGCTTGCTCGTGATTCGCAGCCCTGACTTGCCAATTATTGTCCCTTTCCCTTGAGAAGTTTTAATCAGAACTGCAGCCATGGTTGGCCCATCTACAAGAAAGGGGCCTGCAACTGGAGGTATGGCCAAATTGGTTAGTTGCCTTCAATTTTTAGCGAATGGCTCCTTCCAGAGGCTAGGGGCACTGTCAGTTGGCATGTCCCAGCCTTCACTGAGCTGTGGCCTGCTGACATTTCTCAATGACATGGCTGTCCTGCAGGAAAAATATATCTCTTTTTCTGACAGCATGGCAGCCTGGAACGCGGTGAGGTTGTTTTTTTTTCAACATTGCGAATATGTCATAGACACCATTGATTGCGCGGATGTGGCCCTTGTTCCCCCAGCTGCTCAGGAGTATATGTTTCGGGATGTTTAGGGCCACTATTGCGGCACCTTCTTGCCACCTCTCTAGTACCCTCTCCTGTCTTTATACTATGCTTGCCTAAAGCTCCCCTAAAGCTGCGTCTTTGTGACCTTGTTGTGCCTTTGCAATTTTTGGGGGGGTCTTACATCTGAGTGAGCTTTTTTCCTTGAACACACAAAAAATATTTCCCCCAAAAAATCATCTATCCCTGGGATTGGCCATTTTTACAGGTAACATTTGGAAACAACAGCACCCACTGGGCTATGATTTGACAAATAATTTAGCATAGGGTGCTGTTTTTCCAAAATGTTTTTACATTTATACAACATCCTTTTTCTCCTATGGCACATAGCATACCCTCCTTGGATTCAGGCAACACCAAATGATTGGGCACATGTTTGACATCTGGCTCTAAAAATTTTCTGAATATCCTGGCCAATATTTTTTTAAGTAGGGTCCAGCCCTTCCTGGTTGGAGATCTTATTGCAGCATCAAATGGAACTTTCCTTGCATTTTAAAGCCTTTTTTAGCTTTTAAACTAGTCAGGAGTTTTTTTTTATTAGCCAGCTAAGATTGCCAACTGCCACCGGTGCCATTGCTATTAAAATTCAAGGAGTTTTAAGAATCCTGTTTTTGTAATATCCTGTTGTTTAATATGAAAGTCATTAGGCCTTTGTAATTCTAAAAACAGTTCTACTTTTCATGGATGGAACATTACTTATGAGCATCACTAACAGTGCAGGCCAGACAAGCTAAGTCCACTCCAATACAAAGGAGATAACAATTTACAGCACCCACACCAGCACTCAGAGCTTAGGGAAAAATATATGGCATCAGCATGTGAAATAAGCAAGTCGGCTCCTTTTCAGGCTATTTTTATGCATTCATTTTTTAGGTTGCTCTAATACCAAAAGATAAAAAAAAAGCTACTGCAAACAGCACAGATGTTTCTTTTAGACTAATGGACAGCTGGATGTCGTCTCTAACTCGACTCCTTTTTTGCAATGGCAAGAAATATTTGCTTATTTCTCTGCAAGTCAGGTGTGATTGCACAACAATGAGAATAGGAATATCAGCTAAAGCTTTACACACAAAGGCTGAAATAAAAGTATGTGACATGCATTACCAGTTGGGACCCCTAGTGTCATCAGGGTAAAATGTAAGCCTGAAGGGTAACACTTCCTCACAAGGGGATGATCTTAGGGGAATACTCAATGGGATGATTCATGGTCATGCATGAACAAATTTGCGCACATTTTTGGAGAGCCAAGTCGCGCTCAGACTTCCATCTTTGAGCCTGAAATTTTCTACAAGCATCATTTTGGCGCACCAAACGGTCTCAGGTGCCTGATTAACAGTATGTTTAGAGGGCAGAAAGCATGCGCAAATGTGGCAATTTGAAGAGTGAATTTCCTCCAAAAAATAGGTGAAAACTGTTGATTTCACTGAGTAACAGGCTTATTTCTTTCCGAAAACGCATTTCGGCAGCGCCAGCCTCAAGTTCTTTTTAGGAATTGAACCCTTTGTGTTAAAAAAAAATGATAAAAGGTTATCAAAAATCACAAAAATTAAGGTCAAAAAGCAATGTGATTGTTGGGCCCTACAGTTTAGCAAAAACAAAAAAAACATATTCCCCCCCCCCCCAGAGAATACACTCTGACACTGCGAATAGATCTTCGCAGAAAACACAATAGCTGGAGAGATCAAATCGCTATGCGCACACAGCCCGGAAGCATGCGCCTAGGTGCATGCGGAATCGTTTGCTCTCAGCGTTTTTGTGCACTGATCATAAATCGATCCTATTGTGGTACAGGTGTTAGGTTAAGTAAGTAATTAAACATGTGCCCAGACTCTCTAGGCTGTAGCAAGGAATCATTGTTTGTCCCTCGTTTTAATTTCATTCCTCCATGGCCACATAAAACGTGGTCTAACAAACAGCCACTGTCTCCCTTAAACTCTCAGTGTGGGCAAGCACAGCAAGCCACAGTGGTCCTGAAGCTGTTTCTGACCACAGCAGAGCACGCTCAAGTCTCAGAAAGCTGCACCATGACACCAAGAAAATGTTTTTGCTCATATTACCTAAGCTATTTAAATAAGTTGAGATTTTGAGATGCGTCAAAAAAAAAAGGCTCATTTTAGGTGGGGGGCAGTTATTGTTTACCTGGACAGGAACTTTAAGGAGTTACAGAGGTTATGGAGGTGCATGAAATATTTGAAACCCTTAGACTTTCTGCATAAATTTGACCAAATACTACAGGTACTAAATTAAGATAAAGAGAACTAAATCAAGCAAATATGACTAAACAGTCTAGAGGGAAGGAAGCAAGGACGCATTACTCTCACTGCTTAAGTTTGTCTCACTGGTCATATATGTCCACCAAAAAAAATAATATAAGTATCCAGTATAACCCCCGGTACAACAATAACTACTGTACATTTAAACATTTCCACTAATTGTTGATTAGTCCTGCACTTCAACTTTAGCCTATTTCTCTATACAAAACAATCCCTAACAATCCTATTGAACTAAAGTTAGGATTTTGACTTGGCCATTCCAAAATGTTAATTTTTTTTTTCTTTAACCATTATTTGGTATAACAATTTGTGTGCTTAGCGTCGTTGTCTTGCTGCTCGACCCACATTCTCCTGAGCGCCAGATGTCCTGACATTTTCCTTTAGAATTTGGTAGTACAATTCAGATTATTCCATTATTCCATGGTATAAACTGTCCTGGCCCAAACCATGTTACTAATACTACCGTGTTTCACATATGGGATGAGGTTTTAATGCTTTAATGCAGTGTTTTACTTTTTTCAAACATAATGCTCCTCATTAAAACCAAAAAGCTTGATATGGTCATATCTGTCTGCAAGAAATGTTAACAGCCTTCTGGTTTGTGCACGTGAGCAAACAGCAGATGGGTAGCACTATTATTGTTTAGTATCTCCCTGATGGTGAACTCATGAACATTAGCATTAGCAAATTTGGGAAAGGCTGTGGGTTCCTTTGACCTTGCGAATGAATATAGGCCTTGCTCTTGGCATGATCTTTGTTGGTCAGCCACTCCTAGGGAGGGCAATAATTATTATTATTATTTATTATTATTGTTTATTTATATAGCGCCATCATCTTCCGTAGCGCTTTACACAATAGTAATTACAGACAGGGTAGAAACATACGATACATATACCATTTCAAAATCTGGTTAATAATGGTTAATGGTTTTGAATAAAATAATGGTTTTGAATTTCCTCCATTTGTAAACAATCTGTCTCACTAAGGATTGGTGATGTCGAAACTCTTTAGAGATGGATTTGGAAAATTTTCCAGTTTGATGTACATTTACATCTTTCTCTGAGATTCTTAGAAACTTGCTTTGTTTGTACCATGATACACTTCCACCAAAATGTGTTGTGAAGATCAGGCTTTTATAGACCCTTGTTCTATAAATGAAATAGGTCGCTCACACACAGCTGATTTGGTTGAAACATTGATGAGTGTAAGTCTAAAGTTTTGTAAAAACATTGATGTACTGCAGTTGTAGGTCAAATGTATGCAGAAAAAAATTAAGCTCCATTGTTCCTAATGGTGTTTCCTTTTTGTAAACCTTCACTCAATAGCAGACTTGATTAAACCTGTCTGAAAACATATTGACCAACTCTTAAGACATCTACTCTTTGATCTTTGGTGCAGTTTTGTTAGAGAGATAGAAGGCTTCTATATGCCTCAATTTTCCTGCCAGCTTTCTCTGTCAGCTTCCTTTAGTAGCTGCTTTCTTCTGGTGCCCCCCTAAGCTTCAGCTCCTTTGAACGAGCTAATAAAAAGGCAAAATGTGTTGACAGGCTGGTCATTTAGCATAGTAGTGTTAGGGGACTGGCTCCAGGGACCGCCTGTCTTTTTCACCATGATTCTAAAATTGTCAGCTATAATGAATCTGCTTCTATGAAAGGCTTTCAATGTGGGGGTAAGATCAGCCAATGTACAGTAAATGTGCCAATCTACAGAGCTATGAGAACATCTGTTACCGGCATTTATTAATTATTTCCCCATTTCATTTTTGGTTGTGACAGAAATCACTGCTATGTAATCAACAGTACAATAGCGGTACCCAACCTGCTCAATGTCCTCTGCTTAATCCTCTGATTTATAGGTTTCTTTTTTAGAATTTATGCTGTATAGGCACCTTTACCAAGGCAGACTCACCATGAGGCCAAGATCATGGCAGCTGCACATCTGCTGAGCAGGATACCTGCTGTGAGAGTGCTGAAATCTATGGGGTCTCAACCTCTATTCTTTTATCTTTGCAGGATAATATAGTATAGCGGCACAAGTTTGCAACTTTTGTAAAAGTTACACATCAGCAAAATGAAGTATAGAAATAAAGCTTAAAGTGAAATAGAGAACGCAAATAGGGGGATATTCAACATCAAGTGCAAAAAGTGTACTTTAGAGAAAAAAGTGCACAGGTGAAAAATGAAATAGTGCTCTTTTAGTGCACGTCTTAGTACAAAGATAGGGCAGTGTAGTTTTTGTGTTTGGTGCAAAATCACCTCCTGGATTTATCACCATGTGCTAAATGTGCACTACTTTTTTGGGGGAGGAAAAGGTGCCATTCCCTTTCATCAATTACCTAAAGCCAATTCAGTACCAGGTGAAAAAAAGAGCATTTTTTTAACCTGTGCAATTTTTACTCTCTTTTTGCTCCTGATGCCGGATCAACCCTATACAGATTTTCCAGTAACAGCCAATCAGGGTTAATTTTCCCCTCACTATGTAAATGAGTAATCTCACTAGTTATCATTTGTAACATCATCGATATGGTTTCTTTCTTTTTTTATTGTTATCACTAAACCTGAATTCTATTTCACAGTAATGGGGGGCAAACTTAGCTGCTAATCCTCTGATGATACTTAGGGCCTTATTTATCAAGGGCTAGCGCCAGGTAGTGTCTGACGAGCGCCAGGTACCGCCAGCTAACGGCGGCTACCGAATCAAGTATGCCCGGCGGCGGTCACAATGACGCATTTATCACGCTAAATGAGGCTAGCGCCGGCGAGAGCGACAGCTAGCGCGGGATTCATCATGTAGCCGACTGCAACGAACAGCGCTGCTGCTAATCCCATCACAGCGCCAGGTATGACCTGTCGCTCCCTGGCGATGTCCAATGCATTTCAATGGAGCAATCTTTAATTAATCATAATTAATTGCTATTAATGTTTTTTTTTTTTTTTTTTAATGTCAAAAATTCTGTGACCACTTCTGCAATGTTAGGATTTTTTTTTAAGGTAAAAAAAAAAAAAAAAAAATTTGTGCAGAATTGATATTACAGGTCTGATATTAATGTATTCATATTACAAAATGTTTATAAAAACTTGTATAATTTTACTATCAAAAAATATGGTTGTTTGGGGGTTAAAAACTATTTTACATCCATCGCCGTCAGCGCTCTGGGGTTTAAACAAGGAATTCTCAGCGCGAAAAAATTAGGGGCGTGATTTGTTAATGAATCTGCAGCAAGCCGTTCGCTCTGGCCATTCGTTGTCAGGCGCACCCATACAACGCTGAACCTGTGAAACAGCGACCCCTAACCCCGTATTCAACATTACCGCACACCGACTGAGTCGCTGGCAACAAGCAAACCCCGGCCAAGCACAGCGAATACTAGCTGGCGCTGTGAAAATCACGCTACTGGCGCTCATCTGTCGCTACCTGGCGCTATTAATGAATCGGCATCTTAGGTAAAGAGGAGGATTAATATACACGCACCTCTTAAACTATAGGGGACCATATTCTGTTCTCCATTTATTAATGTAGACCAAAACCCAGCTTGATCGGCCCGAGAATTTATAAGATTCCTGGGCCGATTGATTTCCCCCCCTGGGGCATCCAAAATTGGGATGCCCCGCTGTGTGAAACCCCCCAGGTTGCCGCATTTACTTACCTTGTTTCCAGGTCCCACAGCACATCTAAGAGCAGCGCCCGCATCTCGCTGTCCCTCTAGCAGGACCTGGACCAGGACCTCACACTCTGGTACTGTGGGTCTGGAGCTGCCCCTGTTTATAAAGACAATTTTTTGAACATTTAGAAGTTTTTCCTATTTCACTAGAACAGTTAGGGGGTTAATGTCCAATTCTACTAAACTCTAATGGCATGCCCCCTGAGCTAGGCTGTGGGGATGGCATTATCTGTACCATTTGCAGCAAAAAAGCATGATGGTTAAAATCATCTACATAAGAATTGCAATAGCAATAAACCATTATGCAACACAGGCTAATTTAGGAGGCAGGAAATTTAAGTTCAGCTGTTCCTCCCTTGTAACAATAGAACAGTTGAGAAAACAAACAAAAAAAACATGTGTTTGAATTATTTTTCACACAGAGCACCCCCTCCCTTTTTATTTAGTCTTTCATTTAGCATGTTTATATGTATTTTCACAATTAGAACAATGTGAATGATAAATCTCCTTTGGGTACATGAGTCACAATATAGATGATAACAAGAATAAATGATTTAACCAGGTTCTAAAACACTACAAATGCTAGGATGCTCCTGTTAACTCCCTCTGCCAGACCTGGCTTAAGTAGAGGGGTTCTCCATAAGTAACTGTAGATCAAACATATCGCATCACCATCTAGACCAGACCTGGGCAATGTACGGCCCGCGGGCCGTATACGGCCCTTTGCTAGGCTCTTACCGGCCCGGGCTGAGCTGGCCAGTAAGAGACGCAGAGGAAGGGAGAACATGCCAGACTCGACGAGCCGAGTGGCCGATCGGCTGCTGCTTAACTTAGGTGATCTGTGTACATTGAGAGAGGCTTAGGTTAAGCAGCAGCCGATCGGCCGCTTGGCTCGTCGGGTCTGGCGTGTTCTCCCTTCCTCTGAGGAAGCCAGACCCGATGAGCAGATGATAGAGACCTGGGGACTTGGGCAGGGCAGAGTAGTGGCTCCAGAGCATCTCCACTCCCTGGCTGTAGCAGTTGGTAGTGCAGGGGTTAATTGCAGACCCGCAGTGCAGGCTGTCTGGCCGGGAGGTTTGCTGTCTGTCACTTTGAAGGTGAGAGGGAGGGGGGCTGCTAAACAAGCCAGTGTCTCTCAGTGTTTGGAGAGGGGAGATTGTGTTGGACGACAGGACATGACAGGCAGAGCAAGCTGTAGTGATAAGCCGGCTTTGCAGAAGAATGAAGGAAGGAAGACTGCAGCGCAGGGGATGGACTGTGACGTTGGTGCTCAGTAAGTCTGCTCAGAAAGATGATGAAGTTTGCTTGTGTTTTACCTTCTGCTTCCTTCCTGCCTGCTGTCTCTTTCTCACCATGTACCTGTCCACATGCTCTCACCATGCCCCCTTCCTGCTGCCCACCATGCTCTCACCATGCCCCCTTCCTGCTGCCCACCATGCTCTCACCATGCCCCCTTCCTGCTGCCCACCATGCTCTCACCATGCCCCCTTCCTGCTATTCACCATGCTCTCCTCTCACCATGCCCCCTTCCTGCTATTCACCATGCTCTCCTCTCACCATGCCCCCTTCCTGCTATTCACCATGCTCTCCTCTCACCATGCCCCCTTCCTGCTGCCCACCATGCTCTCACCATGCCCCCTTACTGCTGTCCACCATGCTCTCACCATGCCCCCTTCCTGCTGCCCACCATGCTCTCACCATGCCCCCTTCCTGCTGTCCACCATGCCCCCTTCCTGCTGCCCACCATGCTCACACTTTGCCCCCAGCTGATCTGAGCTCTCCTTCCAGACTGCCAGAAGCCAAGGGCTTCTCTGATTGGCTGGGAAATTATCACACCAGAATGTTTGAAGTGGACCAAAACCCTGCTTTATCAGCCCGGGAATCTTATAGATCCCGTCCCCGCGGGGCATCCAAAATCGGGATGCCCCGCTGTGTGAAACCCCCCAGGTCACCCATAAACTCACCTTCTTTCCCAGTTCAACGGCGCATGCACGAGCTGCGGCTGCATGCCCGCTATCCCTCTAGCAGGGCGCGTGCCTGTGTCGGCCATTTGAGAATGGCCAGCGCGGGCGCGCTCCCTGTTAGAGGGAAGCTCGAGATGCAGCCGCCAGCGCACTCGGAGCCGCTGAGCTTAGACGTCGCTTAGACGCCCCATAGCTCAGCGGCCCTCCACAATATTTTTAGTTTCTCATGTGGCCCCATGGAAAAAATAATTGCCCACCCCTGATCTAGACAAAGCAAGATCTAAATAGAATGTTTGACAGTCCAAATCTAACATAACTATTGTGAATATTTTCAGGCACGAGATATTTGCTGACTAATGTGGGTTAGACAAGATTTTATTCACATTAGGAAATATCTCCTTCTAGTCAGCAACTGTGATAATAGAAATGGTGATGGCTGAACCCGAACCGCAAAGTTTGGGTTCGTAATGAACATTACGAGTTCGGGTTTCCAATGCAAGAAATCATTGTTCGAGTTCGGCGTTCGAGTGTTTTCGAACACGGAAAAGCTGGCTGATGGGCAGCTGAGCAGCCTATCAACCCGCTTCACCTAAGGGTGTAGCACAAGTAAAATGCTGCTGTAACTTTCCTGGGCCCCACAATCATCTAGCTGTCAGCTTTCCTGAAATCGCCCCCAGTCAGGGCTACACACTGCCGCCAACTCTTATGAGTGAAGACACTCCTAGTGCCAGCACTGCCAGCTGGCAATAGAGGTGTCCTCACTCATGGGAGCTGGCGGCCACCTTTCTGTAGCCCCGTCTGGAGCTGACTTTAAAGGAAGCTGCATCTGACTGTATAAGGATCGCAGGGCCAATGTAAGTTCCAGCAGCACTTCCTGCTACACCCCCACCACTGCCACCACCCAATGACTCGAACTTTAGGGGGGTTGCTCATCACCAATTATAAATGTTACCATTTACTAGGTGCACTTTTCCAAATTGCACTGCACATATTGTAGGCTATAATAAGTGCAAAACAAAAACAGATATAAATGCTTTAACATTTTTCATTGCATTAAGGCCAGAGAGAGAGAGAAAACAATCAAGCAGCAAAGAACTCTTTTTCAAGTACAGGAAATGGCTATATCTATTTATTTATGCTACTTAAGGCTACTTTATAAGTACATAAATTTATTGATCATGGACTAAACTGAGTTATTGTTGTAAATGTGGAGGAAATTAAAGGTGAGGGTTAAAGCAGGGTTAATTAATACATTTAGTGACATTAATAACATGTCACTGTTTGACCTAATCATTTTCATTGGGTTCCTACAGGAGGCTAATTTACAACTTCTTTTTCATATATTGAGTGTTTCCATCACCTTATGGAAGAGGTTAATGAATTTCTTTTAACGTGATATAATATGAGAGCAAAGGAGACGTGATTCATACACGGCATACCAGACAAAGCAACACAAACTTTCTAATTAATATAAAGTTGGTGTTTGGTGAGAAGCTTGTGACACGCATTTTTATTTATTGGCGGTACGTAAGATGCTACTAGCAACACTTGTGCAATATCATCTCACAGCTTCCACGACCCGAAACCGAGGACAAGGAATACACTAGAAGCTTTTACATTTTGTAGACAATTAAAAATGGTTCTAATCCAAACCAGTAATACAGAGGAGTAGCTAAGCTTTCTGGTACCCGGGGCAGAAATTCTAAATAGCCCCCGTCACCTGTGCTCAGGCCACCCTTTGCCCCCCGTCTGTACTCAGGGCACGTGCCCCCCTAGCTTCGCTCCTGAGTAATAGATTGACTAAGATGGATATTATACACATATTAGGTTGAGTATTTAAAGTGGAACGAAAGCCAGGATTTCCCCACTCTCCCTGGCTCTGGGTCCATTTCACAGACCTGTATATGTACTGGAAGTCCAATCTAACTGGACAATGGTGAAGCTGCACCCCCCTCCCCACCCTGGTGCAGAACCTGATTTAGGCATTTAACATAAAAAAGAGACTTACTTGACCAGGCACTGCCTGCTCACCTGAGGGACCTGAGGAAGTGTAATCACGAAAAGCGCGTCGGACCCTTCAGCAAGCCGCAGTGTAAGCAGACGGGAGCAGCTCAGCTCTGCCGACCACAAGAAGCACAGAACTACCTATGCGTATAACGCACAGAGACTTAAACATACGGATTTATATGAGATACACCAGACGGACAGACATCCCAGATCCAAGAGAGGACAACCTACATTTGTTTGAATTTTTAATTAATAAATAAAGCATTTCGAGATTTTTACTGGAAGCTCAGAGCATCATCATTATAGCGCAATCGAGAGATTTTTCCAGATACGCCACAGCACAACACCATAAGAGCCCTGGGCAGGTTACGTACCCCCGAGCCGGGTGGGTAATTTTTATAACTTTATTTACCTTCCTCCGTATTTGTTAGAATGTCAACATTAAGAGTGTGAAAGCTACATATTAATATAAGAACATTGTAGCTGAGAATAATAAATATACTGGAAAGCAAAGGAAAGATTTCTATAACCATTAGAAACTAAAACCCATGCTAGCCAAACAATTAGCGCACCTGTAGGAGACAAAGGCCAGAACGGCAAAGCATTAACCCTTTGCTGTCTGACCATTAACCCCTTCTTTTCCTTTTAACTGCTTGCTCACCATTCCTTAATTGGCTAAAAACTGATTGGACGGTTGTTCATGCAGCTCAAGTAAGAATTGTAGTTGTTTCAGGCTCAGGCTCAGCACTGGGCAGCGGGTGGGAGGAAGGTGGGGACATCCGCTTAAAGAATTCTTTGTTCTAACTACCTGTTCTAGGTTTCTTTTGCCTGATTATCTTGGCTAAAATTATTTTACAGCTTACACCTTTCTTCTATAGTGTGACCTAAATTCACCAATGGAAAACAGATAAAAATATCATTTATTTTTGTAACTATAAAGGAGACTTGAAGATCAATTTTGCAGATTTTAATTTTTGTAAATGGTCATTTTTTATAGGAGATCGAACCCCCAGAGCTGTCTGGCCACATCCCTGGATTTTACGCAGGGTGCGCCCGCTCCTGCACCTAGCTATTCACCTAGGCCGAGTGTGGGTGCTCGCACAGCTACAAGGGAGCCAGAGATGGTGTGGCCGGCGATTGCAGGCTAGCGGCCGACCCTGAAATCTTTTCGATTGCCTGGGTTTCCCTGGGGTCCACTGATTACTGGCTAGCCCACTATGCTTACCTAGCCACCAGTGGCAACCCTAACATCCCTTCAGCTGCTGAGCATCCCTGTGGCAAGCTCAAGCCTGTCTGAGTGGCTGGCATGGGTACCCACAGCTGGAGGGGAGCGGCCACCAGGAAGTGTCTAGCATTCATTCAGTAATTGTTCAGTTATTAATATGTCCACTGGGAAAGCTAATAGAAGGAGAGCCTGTAGCAGAAGAGCTTGGGGAGGCAGGTTCACATAGCAAGGCATCCCAAATGGGAACCAAACTTGGGATAGTGGGTTTTGCCCCCTTCTCTGACCGTGATTATTCTATTTACCCATGCAGGTGTACCCTATGAAGCTCAAAGGACACATGGATGGTTAATGAGCAAAGCATTGCCCCCTTCTCTGACCGTGATTATTCTGTTTACCCATGCAGGTGTACCCTATGAAGCTCAAAGGACACATGGATGGTTAATGAGCAAAGCATTGCCCCCTTCTCTGACCGTGATTATTCTGTTTACCCATGCAGGTGTACCCTATGAAGCTCAAAGGACACATGGATGGTTAATGAGCAAAGCATTCCAAGGGGAGCGGCCACCAGGCCACCAGGAAGGGTCAGCAAACCTGACTTTCTTGCCTTAGGGTCTTCTTTAATTCTTTTTGATTACACCTTGACATAAAGAGCACTGCAATGGCCAGCCAGTCCAGGGAGCAAATGTTACTAGGCATTAAACAGGGCACCATCATGGCCCATAAATTGGGATTTTTAACTGAACTGGTTGACTAAACAGACTACTAAAGAGAGAAATAGCAGAGACAATCTGAGATTAAATCTGATAAAATAAAAGGTAAAAAAGCAACACTGATGGTCCCCCTGGTTTCAAGGTTCCTGACGCAATTCCAGCTTCTGCACCTGCTGTAGTTACACCAGCTCCAGATTCCTCACCAGGATACACTATAGCAATAAACCCAAAAAGAAACAACCCCCTAGAGTTTGAGGTCTGGTCTGATTTAGTTACATTTAGTCTGCCACCCATCTGCCACCCAAATGAAATGCCAAAAACAGGGTGATTATATCCACATTTGATCAAATATATAACTATATAACATACATTAATTAAAGAATTACAGCCGGTAAGACCATCTCCAAAGACATTCCTATGTAACCACATAGGTGTAGTAGACATCTGTTTGAGTATAGACCTTGAATTCTCTGCTGCATTTAGCCAGGAT
This sequence comes from Gastrophryne carolinensis, assembly GCA_027917425.1. Lineage (NCBI taxonomy): Eukaryota > Metazoa > Chordata > Amphibia > Anura > Microhylidae > Gastrophryne > Gastrophryne carolinensis. The sequence goes on from CM051235.1 coordinate 443,616,703, forward strand.
TGGCAGCTTTCCCCGGTGCTCTGCTGACACTTTCGAGGAGAGAAGGGCGCAAGCGGGAGGAAATTCCAGCAGACACAGACTTGGCATGTCTGGACACACAGGGGAAATAGTTAATTGTGTTTTATTTGCCACAGACCTCAGATCAGGGCTGTCAGAGGGACATAAGGCTCAGCTGCTTACCTTTACCTACAGCCCACAACCACCTACAGCCTGGAAAACAGCACCCAGCTGAAGATAAGGATGCTGCAATTGCTCTGTGCGATCGGATAAAGGAGCCTTGTGCCCCTCTGACAGACCTGTTTGGAGGTCTGTAGGGAACATTCGCGATAAAAGACTTTCCATATAAGAAGCATTTTCATCAATCCACTAGAGGGAGCACTAGCCAAAACAGCTACAAAAATACATTTGATGATTGAACTTTAAGAGGCAGTTGGAGGTAGGATTTAAATGTAGGATTTTTATTTTTGTCCTGTAATATCTATCATATGCCACTCAATGTGATAAAAGTAGGGAGCTGTGTTCCAGCCATGGTTTTAAAGCAGGATGCAGCGCACCATGTGAGCCAGGATGCCCAAGGCTAGAGCCCTAGCAGAAGATGAAGAGCCTCTGAGCTTAGGGGTGCTAAAGATACTGTGCAACAGCTTGTCTCTGTATGTGATCTGCATCTATATTGCTAGGTTAATGCAGTTTATATTTATGTCAGCAGATGGCACTGTTACATATACCTGTGCGTAGTCTCTGTTGCATATTCTCTACTGTTGTTTCCTGTACATTAAGGTGATCTCTTTTTCCTATCTATGTTATCCACCATGTAAGGGGACCTCTTACTTTACACATGTTTCAGTAAAGCCAGTTCCTGTTACACCACAAATGTCTATTTGGATTTGAACCCATTGCACCCAGCACTCACATGCTGCATGAAGGGGACCACCAGGGAATTCCCCAGCCTGGTCATCAGCAGTCTTGTAGGGAATGGACTGAGTGTAATGGCCATTAGGTTGCCTGAAGCCCGGGCAAGGTTCATATAGATCGGTGTTTCCCTTTAACTGCCTTAGTGAACGTGTCATTAGGGGCAGTAAGTAAAGGTTTATATATCATATATTTTACTATTTTGGGGCTTGCTTGATCTGAACAAATATAATTTCTAGAACACAAGTTAGAAATTCTACAACATGTCATGGCTGAATTCATCATAACTATTAATAGCAAAGGGTTTTAGAAAGCCTGTGTCCACCTGTCATCCAGGAGAGAAGGATTTGTGGCAGCGTAATTATTTCTATGCTATCAGTGTATGTGGGGGCATGTTTTTTTTTATAGGCCTGCTGGGCTGATGACAGATGGTTGCTTGGTGAGGACACATCCAGCTCCTGGTCTGAATAGTGAAGGACTTTCTTTATAAAAGTAAAAAGTAGACTCATCTACATAAAACATATAGATATGTGTTAAAAAAAACGGCCTTTAATCACACAGCTTCTGGCGCTCTGGGCTACAGCGGCACAATTTTGAGCGCCGGCGTTGTGTGGGGCTGTTTTTTTGATGAATATGGTTTGAGTCGCCCACACTGACCAGTCGCTACCGTTCACTCCCATATATCGCCGTACTGGTGTTATAGCGACTCACACATCAAATTCAGCAATGCCGGCCATGTTACTACAGCGACTGAGGCGCTCTGTGATAGCGACTCACGGCCGAACAGAGAGACCACTAGCGGTCGCTCTTAGCGCCGCTGTACAGACTCTCATCTGCTGTTACCTCATTACACTAGTAATGAATCAGCCTGTTAATAACAATCCCCTAGCAATGCATACCTCGCAAGTGTCCCTGATTTGGAGGGACTGTCCCTCTTTTGAGTCCATGCCACCCTGTCCCTCGTTGTTCTCATTTGTCCCTCTTTGAGGTGTAACACGCAGATCTGCACCAATAAAGGATTCATTTGCCTATACAATTGTTTCTATCATTTTAACTGTTATAAACTATCACATATCCATCCCTCAATGAGGGGACATGGCCTAATTTAACAAATGTCCCTTTTTCTCACCCTAAAAAGTTGGTAGGTATGGTAATGTGACCCCGCGGCAACTATACTAAAAAAAAAACATGTGGGCTTCTAACTTGGTGTTCATGGTACCGAAATATCGTATTATTTATGGGCTCTTGGAGTGCCATACACATGCAGTGCACCACTTGAATGCATAAGGCATGGCTATATTGCAATAGAGGTTTTGCCACATCATCCCTCTTCATGGTGCAGTCAAGGCAATATAACGGGTAATGGGATATTTTAGTGGTCTACTTCAGCCTAGAGAAAACACTTCTGTTATTTCACCTTAATAGAACTGAACAGAGCTTTGTTTTATCACGCATCAAGTAAAGTACAGCAACTCAATGGCAGTACATTAATCTTGTGCTCCGAGCTCCATTTTGCCAGCCAGTATAGTTAAAGTGGACCTGCAGTGTAAATGACGCTTCCTCCCTCGCCTCCCCTCTCGCTTGCTCTCTCTCTCAGATGTAGGGTCTGTGTTTGCATTGTTCGGCATGCTTTATAGTGCTTTTCTATAGCAGAATATACAGTAAGTTCTATGCAGATTAGCTATTCTCATCCATACTGCAGCACTTCCCTATAGCCTATAACCAGAGGCATAATTAAATGTGACCCAACCCTGGTGCAGACATTAAACGGGGCCCAGTATTGCTCATAAAGTAAGCTTTTATCTTGTCATTCAGACCATACAACACCAGTAAATTACAAACAATTAGGCTTAAAAAGCTTTATTTCTGTACATGAAGCTATGTGAGCAGAAATCAGAAAAAATGAAATGGAGGGGCAACAATAATGGCCCCCCCTGACCTCATGGGCCCTGAAGTGATTGTAACCTCTGCAACCCCTGTAGTTATACCCCTGACTCTAGGTCATGGATGCACAACCTGCGGCCCGGGGGCCACATGCGGCCATCACTGCCCTCAGTTGCGGCCCCCAGTCCCCCTTGAAGAGTTGAAGAGCAAAGCTTGCCTTGCCTGCAGTGCAAGCTGCTGGTCAGTTGAGAGCAGTACATCAACTCACAGAGCAGAAAGTGGGGCACCTATGATCGTCAATGCAGAGTAGGGAGACACATATGCGCTACTGGTTTATTGTTTGTGCTGGGTGTTTATGTGTAGCTTATCTCCTTCCACCTCACCTCTGCTTACCTCTTTGATCCTTATCTGTGCTAACTTCACCTGTTTACCTCTTCCCACCTTGTCCCATCTCACCTCTCCTCACCTATATCTATCTCCAAACATCTCTTTCCACCTCGCCCCAGCTTACCCCTTCCCATATCAACCTTGCCCACCTCACCTCTGCTCAATGTACCTCTTCCTGCCTTACCTTTTTCCACTCCTTCCACCTCACCTCTTCCTGGGTTTTGGTCCTTTTCCCAAAGCCAATCGGGGGTGCCCCGTTGTGTGAAACCCCCATAACACCTAAGCCAACTCACCTCTTCCCGGTCCTATGGTGCAGGCGTGGCTTCTTGATCAATCAGCACGCTCGGAGCCGCTGACATCACGTCGTCTAAGGCTTCGTCTAAGAGCAGCGGCTCCGAGCATGCTGATGGTCGCATCCTCTACTACCCTCTAACAGGGAGCGTGTTCACACCGGCAAATCACAAATACCTGGCATGAGCACGCGCTCTGCTAGAGGGATAGCAGGGATGTGGCCACTGGGATGCGGCCCTGACTCGTGCATGTGCCGTTGGACCGGGAAACACAGTAAGTGTATGGGGCGACCTGGGGGGTTTCGCACAGCGGCAGCCCGATTTTGGATCCCCCAGCAGGAGGGAATCGATAGGCCTAGAAATCTTATAGATGGTGGGGTTTGGTCCATTTTAAAGTTAAAGCTTGCCTCCAGTAAATGGTTTGGCGTTATTGGCTGCCTAAATTTTATTGCGGTCCCTTGAATAGGAACAATAATACAATGTGGCTTTTTTACCAAAAAGGTTGTGCTCCCCTGCTCTAGGGACATGTGACTGGAATTTTTTGTATTTGCAGGGATGGATCCTGTTTTAATGTATGCAATAATTGCTAATGGACACCCCAGACTCTAATTGTAAACTATTTCTTTTGTGTCAGACACAGTCCTGGTCCAAAGTGACCCTTAGGGCCCCCATCAGGGTAGTACAGACGAAACTCCTGTATAGCCCTGGATCAGAGTTGGACTGGAGATTTTACTGGCCACTAGCCAGCCCAAGACCATTCTGCAACAAAATTCTTGCTGAGCTGCCCTCCTCCCTTGCTTTACATCCCAGATGCTTAACAAATATGCAGAAGTGTGAGAAATTGATATGGCCAAACTTATGGCCTTATTTATCAAGGGATAGCGCCAGGTAGTGTCTCACTAGCGCCAGGTAGCGCCAGCTATCGGCGGCTACTGACTCCAGAACGCCAGGCGGCGGACACAATCACGCATTTATCACGCTAAATGAGGCTAGCGCCGGCGAGAGCGTCACCTAGCGCGGGATTCATCATGTAGCGGACTGCAACGAACAGCGCCGCTGCTAATCCCATCACAGCGCCAGGTATGACCTCTCGCTACCTGGCGCTCTCCAATGCATTTCAATGGAGCAATCTTTAAATATTCATAATTAATTGATATGACTGTTTTTTTTTTTTTGTTTTTTTTTTTTAACAGTCAAAAATTCTGTGACCACTTCTGCAATGTTATATATTTTTTTTAAGGTAAAAAAAAAAAAAAATGTGTGCAGAATTGATATTGCAGGTCTGATATTAATGTATTCATATTACAAAATGTTTAGAAAAACTAGAAAAAAATATGGTTGTTTGGGGGTTAAAAACTACTTTTAACCCTTTTGTTGCCAAGCACGTAACACCTACGTGCTGGCTTGGCTGGGCCTTAAGTGCCAAGCACGTAGGTGTTACGTGCTTGACTTTCCTCGCTTGTAGTTTAAAAAGTAAAAACAACAAATACTCACCTGACCCCTTGTTGGATCCGGCCGGGTCTCCTCTTTAATTTGGTGCCATCCGATCCCCCGTGGGGGGTCGGATGGCTCCAGGAGAGCCCCCGGAATAGGCCCCCCCCCCCCCGCTTCTGCAGCAGCAGCTTCTAACTGTAAAAAAAAAAAAAAATAAAAATGACATTCACTTACCTGTGTGTGCGCTGGCTCCCGCTGTCCCTCCTCTTCACCTGGGGGGCCTCCGATCCCCCCCCAGGACTTACCGATCTTCAGGAGAGAGCCTGGGAGGCTCTCTCCTCTCTTCTGCACGATGGCGGCTGCCATCATGCCTCTAAGTCCCGCCCCCTTGGGGGCGGGGCTTATGAAGTCATCCCGGCCCCGATCTCAGGCTTCAGCCTTCTCAGCTTCTCAGATGCCGGTGATCGGTGCCCTGGAAGGAGGTGGCAGGAGATCCTCTGATCTCCTGCCTTCTCCTTCTCTGGATGCCGATCACCGGCATCTGTCAGCTGAGCGGCGAGGGACAAGAGCTTGCAATCGAAGGTAAGTACAGTAAAAAAAAATTTTTTTTTTTTCTAATAAAATACTTTTTATTATTGTGTAGTGTTTTTTTTTTCACATTAACCCTTTGTGAGCTGGTAAGGGGTCCATGAGACCCCTTATACCAGTTCACAAGGCTGGGGGGGTGGCAAGTCACCTGCCCTAGCGGGTGGCTTGCCATTAACCCCCGCACCCCCATTACCTGCCTCCCCAAAGGCCAGGGGGGGGCAGAAGAGCCCGGGCCCACATAGGCTATGTGGGCTCGTAGGCTGCAGGGTGGGGGGGCCACCAAAGCTGGCCCCCCCACTCTGTGCCTACAAGCCCCCATAGCTGGTCCCGGGCTGGTTACTTTGGGTAAGGGGGACCCCACGTCATTTTTTTTTTGGATTTTGAAGGGTTTTTAACCCTTCAAAATCCAAAAAAAAATGGGGTCCCCCTCCCCGGGAAGGGGGACCCTATGTCATTTTTTTTTTTAATTAACCATTTGTCATCCAGCAGCTATAAAAGGCTTCTGGGCAGGAAAGGGTGTCTACCTATACATATGTGGTATCGCTGTAACCGGGAGAAATTGGGGTTTCTCACGCAATAAGATTTTATTGACAAACTTACATTTTTTATTACAAAAAACTCTACAAATTGTAAAAAAATGTTTTTTTTTTGTTTTTTTTCACACATTTCACCCCAAAAAATTGAGAATACACCTAAAAAATACAAACAAGACATTTCATGTTAAAGCCCAGACTCTGTTGAAAAAAACAATATATAATTTTCCTGGGAAATCCCTGGAAATCCCTTCAAAAATGACAGTTGAATATGTGTAGCGCAAAATGGTGAAACATCGTCTGGCAACAGGGAGTGGCAAATGCTGCAGGTAGGCTGGCAGCGAAAGGGTTAAGCCATCGCCGCCAGCGCTCTGGGGTTTAAACAAGCATTTCACAGCGCGAGAATTTTTTGAGCGTGATTTGTTAATGAATATGCTGGGAGCCGTTCGCTCTGGCCATTCGCTGTCAGGCGCACCCATACAGCGCGGAACCTGTGAAACAGCGACTCCTAACCCCGTATTCAACATTACTGCACACCGACTGAGTCGCTGTCAACAAGCGAACAACGGCCAAGCACAGCGAATACTAGCGGGCGCTGTGAAAATCACGCTACTGGCGCTCATCTGTCGCTACCTGGCGCTATTAATGAATCGGCCTCTTAATCTAATGGTAGTGGCATTGTATTGTAGGGGCAAATAATGTTGCAGCAATCGGTAAAACATCTTCATAGATATAGGGTGGTGTTCCTTGGCTGGAGGGTACAGTGGGGCTAGGTACAGGGGGGCTGACAGAGAGACTAGAGAGACAGGGATTTGAAGTCCGGCTGCCCAACTGTCCCAAAAGCAGTGTGGTCCACTGTCCACCCACCCCTGACCGTGGTCCCCAGATTTCTGCCTTACCTGCTCCAAGTGCTCCCAGCTCATCAGATTAATAATGCAGCTGTCCTCCACCACTTACCTACCCCTCCCCAATCTCCACTCATCCTTCCCTCCAACACATCCCCCAGATTTACTCATCAATCCACCCAGCCCCACTCAGGAGCTGTGTGGAAGGGGCTCAGAAATGCAGTTGTATTGGGCAGCCCTGATGACTCTAACCCATCTATTCTGGCTACTACTACTGAGCCCTGCATTGTAGAGATATTTACCTTTTCTTTGTGGAGCGCTGTTTAATGGCAAGCCCAGCAATGGCTGCATACTGTAGCTCTGAACACTGCCACACCTGTATATAAACAACTCCAGGTCTGTTCAGTATTGTTTTTTATAGCATTATTGCATATGACTTATTATTATGTACAAGACGTCGCTTAGACATGCATAGCTCAGCGGCTCCGAGCGAGCTGATTGGACGAGCGACCGCACAGTAGGACCGCGGTAAGGTGAGTTTATTCGGGAGAGACTGGGGGGTTTCACAGTACAGGGCACCCCCGATCCACTTGAAGCTGTGCTGTTACACATACCCTGTTTCCCCGAAAATAAGACACTGTCTTATATAAATTTTTCCCCGGAAAAAGTCACTTGGCCTTATTTTTGGGGGATGTCTTGACAGAAGACAGGCAGCGTGCGTCTCCTCCACCTCCCTGGAGCTCCCCCCTTACGTGCCCCGTCATTACACCCCCTAGTGGTTACAATACCAGGCTGCACAGAGCATCAGGCTGCTCAGCTGTGCTAGTTGAGTATGCCTGCTATAGCCTGTGAGAGTCTCACGGGACCCGCACGGCAGCCGCTGGGCCTGTTTCAACGTAGGGGCCTGGAGCGGCAGCTCCGTCCGCCCCTATGTTAATCCGGGCCTGCTTACCGGTACCGTATTGTCTCAGTCCAGGTCTCGCTGGGGCACACTCGGCGGCGCGGTCACAGGGAGCAGGCGGCGGCAGCTTTTCCTCAGGTTCGCGCGGGCTCTCTGACATCCCCCTGCGCACCGTCCCTCAGCAAATACCCGGCCGAAGTCTCGCTTTGCTCCACAGCGCTGCAGCCAATCAGTGAGCTGCGAGGCGCCACTGCCCCAACGGTCTCTACGGTAGAAGCTCCGGATCCTTCTGCAACATTTCGTGGGCGGAACTGTACCAACGGTGAGGCCCTTTATTCAGGGGAGGATTTATTTTCGAGTAGGAATTATTTTCGGGGGATGACTTATATAACGATATCCTCCGAAAGCAGGCACTAGGCCTTATTTTCGGAGGATGTCTTATTTTCGGGGAAACAGGGTACTACTGGGGTTGGAAAAAGTGGTGTGAGTAGTGGGTTTCTTTGGGCCCAGAGTGTCCTGCTTGGTGCAAAAACAATGACTTCACTCTTTCATGGCCACAGCTGTGCGGCCACATTCGGAGAATTTTCGTGCAAACAATAGGAGAGCAATCTTTGGAGATCTGTTACAGCATCTACAGAGCGCTGCAGGGAATGAAGGCGCAGCACATGGGACAGGCTTCAGGCAAGTTTCTTGCTGCATAATTATAGCTTGGGCTGTCCCTTTAACTGTTAACTGTCTGATGTTACCAGAATTACAACAAAAGTAGATTACTTACAGCCTTAATAAATGATCTGATAACTTCGATCTTCTTGACGCAGTACTCAGGGTCCAGTTATCTCCCTTATTGTCTGTCCAGTAATGGCAAAAATTTCTTTAATTCCACTCCCTCTGGTGAGTTCTTCACCTCATTTTCTGACTCTATAGCTGTGGCCAGTCATGGGGATCTACCTGGAGCCTTGTCCTTGTCCCCCCTAGATCTCCTGGTGTTGTAGGCGGTGGGGAGACCCTTTATTGGCATAACTGTTATACCTTGAGTATATTTTGGTTGGATGTATTTTTGCGCTGTATTTGGTATTTAATGGTTGATTGATACTAGCATCTATATTGGTCAGGTATTTTGTGGTCATTTTTAGATTTCTTATAGGGCATTTAGGTACTGTAATTAAGGTAATTATGTCGGTTCTATTTGTGATTATACATTGTATTTGTATCTATTATTTGGTTGCACTTTGCACTTTATAGTTATTTGATATAGGATCTGGATCATAAGTAGGATTTGACCAGTTATTTGCACTGATTAGATCACTTGTGTTTATGTGTTTTAAATATAGATGCTGATTGATATTTGTGCATGCCAGTGCTCTCCCCATCGCCTACACACTTCCATGTTGGTTTGTCTTATATGTATTGTCTCATTATGTGTTTTTTAAGGGATTTTAATTGTGTAGTGGTCATGTGTAGTGATTAATTTAGTGATATGGAATAAAATATATTTTTTTGATACATTTTTTGAGTGCCCCCTAGATCTCCTTTCTAGTAATATAGTACTAGTAATAGTACTGAGGCTCCCCCACCTAGCCATACCTGCTTCAGTGTCCCTCCATTCATGTCTTAGGAAGTTACCTAGATTGCCTGGTTCCTACACTGCAAACTTCGACCTGTGTGCCCCTTCCCTGCTGGTGACCATTTGTGCTCTCCGGCCCATCTGCCCTATGAACTCCATTGGCTGCTGTTGGTCACATGGGACACATGAATTTCATGACCCTAATTAACTAGGAGGGGATAACAATTTCACATGTCCCAGTGCGAGGGTTTTCAGCAGACCTAACATCTTTTGTTTTCCTTTAGGTCTCCATTAAAGCAAAGCTTTAGCTGATTATTTATTATCTCATTAATGGTTCAGCAGAAATAGGGGGGCACCTCTGTATGCTGCCGTGTTTTACAGTCAATCATTTGTGGCTCACTGGCTGTGACCCTGTGGCATGCCCTGGGGGGGCGCCATTCTCTAGTTTGCCCTTGGTTGTTAAGCAAATGAAGCTGTAATAATATGGAAGATGAATGACACATTGAGGACTCCTTTGTTCTCTTAATCAGCTGTCTTCAATCTGTCTATTTTCCCCGAGCCAATCTAGAAGTCTGACACTTTCACCATCAACAGTCGTGTATTGCTGCTCAGGGAGAGATAACATTGCATGCGCTACTTTGCCATTCCAGCAGCAAAACTTGTTGCATCATATCAAGTGTGTCCTTGCACAGACATAGCTTCCACCATGGCAGCCCAAAAAGCTATTACATAGTTACATATAGTTACATAGTTAATACAGTTGAAAAAAGGTATATGTCCATCAAGTTCAACCAAGGGTGTTGGGGTAGGGGAAGTTATTTTTAATTTTATTTTATAGGTGGTATAGTATAAGTTATTTATTTTATTTTTTGTTTTTTTTTACTGATAACCACTAATAGTAACTGTTAATGTTATTTTCTTCTAAATAAGCATTTAGGGCCTGATGCAGAGCCTCCTCTGAACTGCCCTTAAAACCTTCCGATTGTCCGGGGCTCCCGTTTGAATCGTGGCTCAAATGTGATGCAGAGCCTCCGTCGGAATGGCTCCCTAACTGATCCGTCAATTTCACTTTACTCGGAAAGCTTTTTTTGCTCTCTCGGGTGCCTTCAATTTGATCGGGGCTCCCGTTCACGTTCACACGGGCGGCCCGTTTTTCCCTGATTTTTCCTGCCTTTTTGAACGTACCTGCTTGGTTTCTGTCGTATTTGACCTTCCTTTTGGTGGTTTTAGCAAGTATACTTACATCTCCATGGCTCTTCAGTTGCCAATCTGGCTACACGCAAGCGCACATCCCTCAAACTCCATTGGAATATGCATATGGCAACCACTGCCAATTTGACACATATATATATATATTTCTGTTAAATTTTTGGTGTTCCTTTTTCCTTGCCATTAATGCATACCTTAATCTCCTTTGTGTTCCTTTTTCCTTGCCATTAATGCATACCTTAATTCTTTCTGATTGTTTTTGATTTATTGTCCCATATCTAAACCTTTTGTGTCATGTAAATGTGTGATGATGTTGTGTGATTGTACATTTGCAGGAAAGACAACACACCAAATCTTTTTATTTGTTTTTAATTCAAACGTTTTTTGTTTTTTTTTGGATTTGGATTTTTCATATTATTTTTTTTTTTTTGCCAAAACTAAAAAACAATTAAAATTTTAATGCAAAATAAAAAACATTAGGCCTGGGGGTCTTGTGCCTGTGGTTTTCTAGTATCTGTGAATGATAAACAACATTAGTTTAGCATTGTTTTTATGGTTTGGTTGGGCGTGTTTTTTTTGGGGCACTTTTTAAACCGGACCTTCAGCGTGATTTAATGAAAAGCAGAAACTCTTAAAAAACGATTCCACAGCATCATCTGCTAAAAAAAGATACAAGGACCCACCATTAATCCACAAAACAAGTTTCCTGGCCTAACTAAAGTCACTTTATTAACCTCTTGCTGCCTCACATTGCCCTAGTTCTTCTATCTGCATGTAGGCTAGTTTGTAGCTGCGTACATGTGTTAAACTAAGGTGGGCTGGTATGTAACGTGACAAACTAAGTTGTTTCAGACTATTCTTGCACTTAGTTTTTTTTTTTATTATAAGGAATGTGTGCGCGCACATAAACGCACGCTCGCATACTCACATCCATGATGATGTCGTCCTGCTCCTGTGTAAAGATGGCATAGCTCCTGGTATAGCTCTGACGTTCCCCCGCAGTGACGTGCAGGACATCCCAAATTGGAATGCCCCAGAGACATGATGCCTGTAACCCAGCCCTGGATTTCTTCACACTCCAAAGGGCTGGGTTACATGGGTTTTGGCCTGCTTTAAAACATCATGACCAAATCAGGTTAGGATGGAATAACCCACCTCCTTTACATTATTATTAAAGTAACACAGGTTCCCTCACATAAAGCAGAACAAAACCCAGAGCGGCCACTGGTCTTCCCCCTGGAAATCCCAGATCGGGATGCCCCACTGTGTGAAACCCTTTTAAATGAGACTTTACTCAGAAATGGCAGACTCCCTCTCTTAAAGCGGAACAAGCCATGGTTAGTTTAATGACCTTTGCAGGCGTATATTGTAGTGCCCCACCAGTCTGATCGGAACCTCATCTTCAAGAGACCAAAGGCTCGCTCCACCACAGAGCGAGTCCTCCTGGGGGCAGTATTGTAGGGCTCCTCTGCCTGTGAAGATGGGTGCAGGATTGGGGTCAGCAGCCAGGGGAGCAAAGGATAGCCAGAGTCTCCCCCCAAAAACAAAAAAAAAAAAAAAAAGGTGTGCATTGCAACAATAGAAAAGAGGGACAAATAGGTGAGCGGGGTAGGGTTGGAGTAAAGGACATTTGTAATGAGCATACATGCACATCCAACCTGTACACTCAATAAAAAAGTCTGGGGAATACTACTTACATAAGAGGGCAAGAACATGACGCAATAGGGTTCGATCACTTAACCCATTTAATTTAAAGTTAAAAAATTAGGCAAAAAATATAATAACAAAAAAATTACCAAATAGTGTGTTAAGGGAAAAAAAAATAAAAGACAGGGTGGGCAACCAATACAAGTTTCATACACATACCCAGTAAGGCGGGTGAGCTCAAATAGGTGCAGCCTGGTTTCTGCCATACTCAGCAGGACAAGACCGCGGAGCTGGCGCCGCTGATGTGCTCCAACAGAGGACTGCATATTATTGCCCGAGTGCAAATACGGCTGCTCTGACTGGCCGTAAGTGAAGGCTCGGCGGCCCCGTTTCATTAGGGTGATTTCAATCGGAAAACAAGGCTCTGCATCACTGAAAAAAACGGAACAATGAACGAGGCGTCCGTTTTGCCGGTAAACAGCCTCGTGCGAGCCGACAGACGGAAAGGCGGCTGAGCGCACACCTGAGCGCATAAACGCACACTAAAATCAACGTAGCACCCTTTCCTGACCTGATCAAAGCCCAAAACCAACGGGAAAACGCACGGGAGAAGTGAACGGGGAGGCTCTGCATCAAGCCATTAATCCTTTTTTGAAGCTGATGCTGTAACAAGTTTCTGTGGGAGGCTATTCCATAGATTTATAGTTCTTATGGTAAAAAACGATTGTCGCCTCCTGAGACTAAATTTCTTTTTTTCCAGTCGAAGGGAGTGCCCCTTGTCTTTAGAGAGGATTTTACCTGAAATAGTGTTTCCCCATATTTTTTGTATGGGCCATTTATATATTTATACAAGTTAATCATGTCCCCCCCTCAGTTGTCTCCTCTCAAGACTAAACAGATTTAATTCTCGTAATCTTTCCTCAAGATCTTTCATTCCCTTTATTAGTTTGGTGGCTCTCCTCTGCACCCTTTCCATAGTCAGAGCGTCCTTTCTATGAATGGGTGCCCAGAACTGGAGGGCATATTCCAGGTGAGGGCGCACCCGTACCTTGTAAAGAGGCAAAATTACATCCCTATCCCGTGATTCCATGCCTCTTTTAATGCATGATGGTATCTTGGTGGCCTTGGAAGCAGCTGCTTGGCATTGCATGCTGTTATTTAGCCTGTGATCTACCAGTACCCCTAGATCCTTCTCAACAAGTGACTCTCCCAGTTTTATTCCCGCCGAGGACATATGTGGCCTTCGGGTTATTAGACCCCAAGTGCATGACTTTACATTTCTCCACATTGAACTTCATTTGCCAAGTGGATGCCCAGACACTCAATGTGTCCAAGTCAGCCTGAAGCTTGTGAACATCTTCCATAGACTGCACTGTGCTACACTTTGTGGCATCTGCAAAAATAGAGACATTGCTTTTAATTCCATCTCCTATGTCGTTTAATAAGGCTGAATAATAGTGGGCCCAGCACTGAACCCTGGGGTTACAATCGGTAACCGTTCAGAGTAGGTATCATTAACCACAACTCTCTGCACATGATCCTTCAGCCAGTTTTCAATCCAGTTACAAACTGTATTTTCTAATCCTAAAGATCTCAGTTTCCCCAATAAGCATCTATGGGGGACAGAGTTTTGCTTTTGCAAAATCCAGAAAAAGTATATCCACAGCCACCCCTCTGTCCAGGCTTCTACTCACCTCCTCATAGAATCCAATCAGGTTAGTCTGGTAGCTTCTACCCTTAGTAAAACCGTGTTGGTTGTTACTTATAATATTATGCATAGTTACATATTCGTGTATGTAGTCCCTTAAAAGCCCCTCAAGCAATTTCCCCACAATGGATGTTAAGCTTACAGGTCTGTAATTGCCCAGAGAAGACTATTATGGTACTAAACAGGACAGTTTTATAGGCAAAATGCTGACCAGTGTGGGAAGGAAAAAAAATCCCCCTTCTTCACTCATCCTATGGTACTGCTGCTGTCCCATACTAGTATTTGCCATGCTGTGCCTCTTCCGTAGCAGCAGGCAGTGACTCCTCCTCCTGACTGAGCCCAATATGGGGGAATGAGGGGCTGTCCAACTAACAGTCGCCCTGAAAGGCACCCCCAATGGCCTCGCCCTCACAGTCCGAAGTCCGAAGATGTGGAGATGCAGGCAACAGGGAAAGCTTTTAGATTCCAGGGCCTGGAGTGTCAGAGTGCTGGAATAGAATGATCATGAGTGGGGGACAAAAGGGTGAGTATTTTAAGACTTTTTCTCATGTTTTAGTTTGGACAATGAATTTAAGGTATCACCATGTGCCAGAAAGCTTTCCTCTTTGCCACCACAGCTAACTTTCCAAGGTCCGGCTCTCTAATACACCTCTCCAGTCACTGTGAAACATGTTGGAGGACTAGGCCATATTCACCAATCTGCTTGCAAATGAAGGACACACATCCAAGGAGCCCCCCCCCCCCCCACACACTGCAGGACCCTATCTCAGGAACAGGTACCCTATATCGGCTTTTATAGTGTAGCACTACAAATAAACCTGTGCAACAAACAAAAAATGAGTAAACAACTATAGATAAACGTATATGTTTTAAACATATTTTGACTTTTTACTTTTTCATATACTGCCATTAGAAAATAAGCAGATCATTGACTTAGAGGGGGGCTGTAAAGTTCAGTGCACCGTTAACACCTTCCACAATTCATGTGCAGAGCACTTGGGAATGTCTGCTCCCCGACCTTCTACAGTGAAGATAGGAAACACTGCAGGGTTCCTGCAATTAGGATCTGTTATCACTTTAGCTGCTTCAGCAACTTTAGCACAATCACAGAGCTTTTAGGAAGCGACGTACAGATAAAAACATAAAATGCTAATTCTTTTTAGACTTGTTCTATTTCTGTTTATAACTACCAGCTTGTAAGGTGCCAATAACCATTTAAAGTAAATCTCCAGGGCCCATGCATCCCTCCCAAGCATCCTAAGCATGGATATGTTTAAAAAATGGGCTTAGGGGTCATACCAGAAGTGTGAAGAGTGGGGTATTCTCAGGCCCTGAGGTGTGGGTCCTCTCTAGGCTCTAGATACACTTTTGCAGGAGTAAAATCGCAGTTTCAGACAGGTCTTTTAAGAAATGTTAACTAACCCAAAAGTAGCACAGTTTCAGCAGTGTAGTTCAACAGTAGTTCCAGTAACACTACTACTACCACTACTCTGTGAGTTGGACCTGGTGTTGGAAGTGACTACTGTGACTACACTAGTTTTTCAATACCAGGTCCAAGTCATACAGTAGGTATCTGGGCGTTTATTTCTCTTCACAGGTTTGCGATAATGGCTTTCTGGCCTAGCACACTTATGAGGACCAAAACTAGCTAAAAAGGGTCATCCAATTACCTGCTGTGCGAAACCCTCCAGTTCACAGTGAATGCCCTTTTGGCGATCCCATTTCACCTGCACAGGCCACTGTCAGCACCCCTTGCATACCTTAACTGCTCTCTAGGAATATCCTAATGGCTGTCACTGGTAAGCACAGCTAGAGGTGAGTGCCCTAAGGCATTCTCCACTATATATCTCTGATTCCTCATTGTTTCCGCCTTAGTACAGCAAGGCAATTTCCCTGCCATGTGAGTGGACATTTCCAGACTCCTAGAGCCTATATACATTTTTTTGATTATATTATATAGTATTTCCCTACCCAACTGTGACACTATATTGAATGTTCCCCCACAGCGCAGTTGAGTAATCTTTAGTATAGCAAGGCACATTACTTTACACATTTCTTGGATATTAAAGCAGAAGTTCAATCTACCTACACCCCCCCCCCCCCCCGCCCTCCTCCCCCTGGTACTGAAGTAGGACGGGGGTTACAACAAAACAAACTCCTTACACTTGCTGTTCATCTGGCATTTCCAGTGCTGGGTGAAGCCATCTTGGAAGTGGCTTTCCCTGCTATGTGCACGGCCCTGCTTCCCCATTCATCAACAAGGGCAAACCAAGGGGAAACTGTCTGGGCAGCTGCCACAGGAGCACAGGTGACAGTGCTGTATCTTGAACGTGGTAAGTAGTTTTTTTGGTGTAACCCACTGTTCTGCCTCCAGGAGAGGGTGACACGGAAGGGGGTTATAGGTAGACCGGAGCTCTACTTTAACTATTTCCCTCACTATGCTTATGTGTGGATCAAGTGAGTAATACTGCTCCATTTTGGTCTTCCTAGGGATCTTTAACCAGAGGGGCATCTGGTTTAGAATGCCCCAAGGGTGAAGGTTAAGCTTCTGGAGTTACAAGATTTTTCAGTATTGTACATTATCTCTGTCAACATCTCAGGAAATCAGGAAATGAAGTCACAGGGAGCTGCAGAGGTGACTCAGGCTTATTGCACGGTTTATCAGTGCCTGGCAGCTCTACATGTTAGTAGATCACTGTATCACTGACCCGATGCTTCCTCTTCAAACAAGCAAATGATCATGTCACTGACTTCATTTTATTTCAAACAAAGCCGAGCTCAATTGAAGACGTGTGAACCACTCAACTGTTGCAATGAAAGATTAAATCTTGGAGTGTAATTTATTCAATCAGGAAGATTTTTTATGCATTACATGAAGATTGACGGAAAATCATAAAGCCTCGCCTGGAATGTGCTAATAATTCCTTTCTCTTCTAGCAGGTCTTCTAATGAGCATGCCCACTGAGATAAAACGTGTTTAAAACCCAGTAAGAAAGAAATAAGAATATAATTTACACCACCCGATGCTGTGAATGCGATGAAAATGTATTTTTTCCACATTTCAAAAGAGATTTAAACAGTGCGATGGCAGTATGGGTACATTGCCTAACCTCAGCTGCTACACACATGCAGTGCCATTTAACACATTGTGTTAATTTAGCCCACACATTAACCTCCTTAAAAAACTCAGATGAATAATGACTCATCCCACTTAGAGTAGAAGGGCCCGGGTCTGGTTTTGGGTGCCCACACAAAACTCTACCCACAGCCTAATTTGAGATCTAATTATGCCAGTACACTCACCTTGCAAAGCTTGAAACAAAGGTTAGACCTGAAAATCAGGCTAAGATTTACCAGCCCCGGAGTCCCGTCCCCAATGTGATTCCCAGTCAGTCAACAAGTGCACTCCACAGCTGAGGCCAGGGGCATACATACCATAGAGGCAGTGCAGACACATGCTCCAGGGCCCATGAAACAGGGGAGACAGGCGCACGCTGTCTCCACTTACCTAGCCATGACGCCTCCTTCCCTCTACACGTCAGCGCCACATGCTCCTCCAATGATGCTGCGCATGTGTCCCACTCCTTCAACGCACCGCGCACTACATGTGATGTAACCCTGATGTTGAATCTCCCATGCTGGAGAAAGGTGCCGCCCCTCGGGGAGTGTTGGGGGGTGCTCCTGATGATGGGCACCCTGCTATGGGGGTCCCTCAGGGCTATGTACACCCCTGGCTGAGGCTTTAGCATTGCAAGGGCAGATCATGGGCAGGGGTGGATAAAGTCACATCTAACTTGTTTTGTAGAGGCAGATGATGGGCCTTCATCCTACCACAGCCATGATGTTATAGAAAACAAGGACAGAACATGGGCTGAACTTTCTTGGATGGGGGATCAAAGACTAATGTCCCTTTTTTATCAATTTGTTTTCTTTGTCTGCACCTGTTACCTATTGATTCACTTGGGCTTTATACTAACTTAGCCTACCCCCATCATTGTGCCCTACATTAAAGAGACTCAAACTTGTTTTATTCCTAGCACAGATGAATCTGTTGGGGGACAGTAAATAGCTACACACATGCATGGAATCTATCGTTCAACCAAAAGGAGACATGCTTCACTAAAGTGTGCAACTATTTCCTGTCCCCCATTATAAAGGGCTTAGAGCCCGTTTTGAATTCCTAAAGATCTTTAACTGTAGAGAAACACCAAACTGGGAAGCCCCGGGGGCAAGCATTGAAAGGGACCTAAAGTCATTTTTGAAGCAACCCCAAAGCTAAAATTGAAAATTAATAAAGACATTCAGGTGACTTGAAATCATGGATAAGTGCACCTCCAGACATAAAGAGTCTGATTTATGAAATGCACCTTTCTAAGCAATTTTGCGCCATTTTGCATCATTCATCTCCACCTTAGTGGAGTTAAAAACACTTTAATACATCTTTCCCCATTGTGCTCTGTTGCATCTACAAACAGGCACAGCCTATAGAACTGTGCTGGTCTGTGCAAAGGTGTGAGTCATGGATTCATCTCTATCTGACGTACACTTTGGCACTGTCTCACATGTCTTAAAGCCCCCCTCTGGCATTCAGTGATATAAACTTACTGAGAGGCATTAATACCATGCAGATGTTTGGAATAGCAGGCAGATTCTGCAATCTTAAACATGCATGGCAGCAGTCATCTTGCCCCATACATGAGAGACCTGCTTCTGAAAAACACTGAGGCCCTTATTTAAGAAGGGATAGCGTCAGGTAGTGGCTGGTTAATGACAGGTAGCGACTGGTGAACGCCGGACACAGCACACAATTACACATTTATCAAGCAGAATCTGTTTAGCGACTGGGATAGCGCCATGTAGCGTCTGATTCATCATTTTCCCAGCCTCAGCGAACAGCACCGACGTTCAGCCTTCCACAGCGCCAGGTATGACCTCTCGCTACCTGACGCTCTCCCATACATTTCAATGGACGATTTCTTCTCTTTAAACAGGGTTTTTGTTTATTTTTTTTTTTTCAAAAAATCTCAAACAATTTTTTCATTTTTTATATATTTCTTCAGAAATGACATTACAGGTCTGGCATTAAAGTGTTCATGTTACAATGTTGCTACAATGTAATTCCATATGTTTTCGCTTTGTTACTAGTGGAAAGATGCTGGAAAACAGACTTTAAACACACCGCCTCCTGTGCTCTGGGCTTCAAACAAGCATTTTTCAGCGCCTGAGTTTGCTGAATATGTTGTGAGTCGGTCGCTATGACCAGTCGCTAACATGCGCTCCCATACAGCGCTGTACTGGTCAAATAGCGACTCCTCACAATGTATTCAACATTACTGAACAGCGACTGAGTCGCTATAAACTAGCGACTCACGGCCAAGCACAGTGACTACTAGCGGGCGTGTTGAAAATGCCTGCTACAGACACTCATCTTTCGCTACCTGGCGTTAGTGATAAATCAGCCTGTGAGTCTATGAGTCAAAATTGCCTCATAGCTCTGTGCAATCATTTCTTATTTTTAGCCAGAAGTAGTAAGCTGTTATGACTCATCATTGCTTTGCTAACAGTTAATTTTTTCTAAATACATTGTATCCCCTGACTGAATGTTTTTGCAGCCACTGCTGCCTTAGAGCTACATTGTAACAACTTTCCTCACACAGATTTCCTTTACTACTCAGTTCTTTCACGTTCCTCAGAAAGAGAGAGCAAGTTTCCCTCGGTGCCCCCTCAGAGGTTGGGCTATAAGAAGCCGAGGTTCAGAAGGAGTTTAGGAGGCCAGAGATCAAGAAGCCCTGGTAAGTTGCTGCAAAGAGAAGCAGGTCGTCCAGGTAAGCTATGATGATCAGCGGATAAAGTCTCAGGTGAGCCATAGCTTCTGAAAGAATCTTGGTGAATATTCGAGGTGCCGAGGAAAGTCGAAAGGGCTTTTTTTTCTCAACTAAAATAGTTTTGCTGAAAAAGTTTTTTTTCTCAACTAAAATGATTTAGCTGATAAAGTTGATATAATGGAGAGTATTTTTATAGCCAGCAGCAAAACTGAAGCAGGATGGTTATTCATTTCATCTCAGCAATTATTTAAATATTCATTTAAGATTAAACTGTCCTTTCTGATCCCTGTTACTGTAATTAAAAACAGATATTCCTCCTGCTAAGCTGTTGAATCCTGGAATAGCATTCAAAATGAAGCTCCCTACTTTCAAATCAGGCATCCCTGTAGATGTGCTCAGTCTGAGTTCTGGGTAAGCTGACAAATGTATGCATGAAACTGGGGAGCAGGGGATGCAGGATTGCTATTACTGACCATGGTGCTACAAAGCGGGGAGGCCGATTCATTAACAGCGGCAGGTAGCGACAGTTGAGCGACTGTAGCGGCATTTTCAGAGCGCCTGCTAGTAGTCGCTGTGCTTGGCCGTTGTTCGGTAGTTGATAGCGACTCAGTCGGTTTGCCGTAATGTTGAATATTGGGTGAGGAGTCGCTATTTGACAGGTTCCGCGCTGTATGGGAGCGCATGATAGCGACTGGCCATAGCGACCGGCTCCCACCATATTCATTAACAAATCACGCTCAAAAAATTATCGCGCTGTAAAATGCATGTTTAAACCCCAAAGTGCTGGCGCCGATGGGTTAAAAGTAGTTTTTTAACCCCCAAACATCCATATTTTTGGAAACCAAAAAAACAATTTTTAAAAAATAATTTTGTAATATGAATACATTAATATCAGACCTGTAATATCAATTCTGTACAATTTTTTTTTTTTTACCTTAAAAAAATTATTTTAAATGGCAGAAGTGGTCACAGAATTTTTCACATTTAAAAAAAAAAATAATAACAATTAATTATGAATATTTAAAGATTGTTCCATTGAAATGCATTGGAGCACGCCAGGTAGCGAGAGGTCATACCTGTCGCTGTTCAAGGTCGCTCGCTGGCGCTGTGGGCTGAGGCTGGAATAATGATGAATGAGTGGCTATCTGGAGCTATCTCAGTCGCTAAGCAGGATTGGCTTGATAAATGTGTGATTGTGGTGGGGAGCCGGCATTCTCGTGGCAGGGCCCGTCATTACCGGCCGCTCACCAGTCGCTACCTGTCGTTATCCCTTGTTAAATAAGGGCCCAAGAGAGCAGCCCATCTGACAGGAGAAGCCCTTCCATATAGATATATCTGCGTACATGGGCATTTTACATATGCAGTAAATGTTTGCAAATTCAATGCTTGTTTTCTGTATCACTTTTCACCATATGTATCAGCCCAGATATTTAAAGTAAATAATGCCTTATGCCGCTTTCCTTTTGCACAACGAATAATGACGCCTGTGCTAAAATGTGAGAAGGCTTTTCTGAGACTTTTTTTCTATTTTCCATGTAGAAATATGCTTTTTTATTTATTAAGGTTTGGGTTTACTTTAAGTTTAATGTAACTGTGAACGAAAAATCACAACAGACTGTCGGTCTGCATAACCTAACTCTATCCTGATTTGTGGTTCCCCACAGTGCAGGGCACTGCTTTACCACCTTGCCTGAGCAGCACACTCCATGACCCAGCACTGATCACATTTGGCAATCGAAGCCCGTGCAGTAGCATTCCTGCTTCCCCTGTACACACAATCTCACCACGCGGAACAGTGTTTCTACAGCACTGGAAACCAGGCAGGTGAGTGTGCAGCTTGGGCAGTGGGGTTAGTCAGTGAATCTGAAGGTGGAGCATCCAAAATCATGCCCCCTAAGTGTTGGCTTATGCAAACCAAAAGGCATTTTTTGGTTTGCCTCTAAAAAATATACTCACCTGGCCCACCATGGAAGCACTTTGTCAGCCAGAAGACCTATGTTTTTTCAGTTGCAGAGTTGCTAGAACTGCTGCTACTATTGGAAATAAAAGAGCTCCTCATGTACCAAAAAGGATACATCAGAGGTTTTTTACAAAAAGGTACTCAAGTAAGTATTATTATTTTTTTTTTTTTTTTAATTGTACAGGACAGGCCTTTAAATACTAAAATAAAATCAAAAAAGTTGAAGAGATCCAGCTTCTGGAGTTGAGACTGCATGTGTGGAGGCTAATACAAGACTAGCGGCGCGTATTGCTATTTGAGCATCAATGTAACGATGCTTAGAGCGTCCACTAGTGGACGCTGCAAACAGGTGTCTAGCATAGCAGCCGGACAAGTGACCCTGTAGTATCCAGTCCGGCATTGATAAATGTGATGTCTGGTGGGCGCTGTAGAAGCTCTCTCCCTCAATCAATGCATATGTAGTGCCCCGAGGGAAAGACACCCAGAGCAACGCCAGTTAGGGTCGTCCGACAATCGGCACCGAAGCCCATATTTAAGAAAATCAAACACAAATCCAGCGTTGGCGCTCTAACACTGGGTGCTCTAGCGCCGAGCGCCGGATGCTATATGAAAAAAGTCTGTTTCTCAACAAATGTACACCAGCACCAGAGCAAAAACGTATGGAATGACATTGTTTTAACACTGTAACTACGACACTGCAATGGCAGACCTGCACATACAATTCTAATGTAACAATATAAGTGTTTGGTTGCTGGGCAGGAGAGGTCACACAATGATTATATCCTAAAATTGAGAACAATAATTAATTAAATTGCTATTTATGTACAAGCAAATAAACACCATTGAAAAGTATGGGATAATGCTGCTGAGCGACAGGTGCTACATGGTACTGCTGAACATACAGCGCCGGCGCTTTACACTGAGCCGCCGCTAGTAATATATTCAACTATACATGACGCTATTAGAGATGCTCACCAGATTGACTTATATGGTTTTCACATACTGTGCTTGGCGTTCACTTGATGCTTTTTGGTACTACGTGGAGTTAGCGTTTCTTAACCCCCATAATCTACTAACTAGGACAACAATAATGGCAGGCTCCCTATTTGATTCATTACAGGTCCCCCCACACAAAAGTTTATTCATCGAAAAGGAAAATTTGTTTTGGCAAGCAGCTGACATTAACATTAAGGAAAAATAATATATGCTGCATGAATAACAGTCCTATTAGCTATAAATGGCCATTCTTACTGAGAAAGTATCCAATGATAAATCGTATGGAATACCTATTAGTACCTGGAGTTCACACGCTGATCAGATGGCCGTGGACAGGCTGAGCTGATTATCTCGGTAGGATTAGGGAGGCAGAAAACGTGCAAATCCATTTTCTAAATGCACATTCTCTTGCTGCCATTGTCGGAATTTGTGATGTTTTATCGGTAATCATTTGGCTATTAAATACCTGATCATATTTGTCTTCTTCCGTCTATGATGCACCAGAGGAGATTATATGGACTTTAGACACCATCTCATGCTGCTAAAATAGCTGTTTAGACTAATAACAGATACACTTTGGACATTAATGGCAATATAGCTGAGACAATTATGTATATGAGATAAAATATAAAGGACAGAGTGACATAAAGTCTAATAAGGCACAAATATCAAAAGAAGGTAAATGTAGCAAGTATGAGACCCCAAAGCAGACCTGCACTCTGATTGCATTCTGGCAGGAGCACCACTTGGAATTTCTGTGCACAATAATGGCAATATAGTTATCAGGACCCCCCCCCCCCCATGTCGATACTAAGTGAGAGTACATCATTTACTACTATAATGGATCATCACGACCAATAATTCTATAAGCCACATAACTTGATTGCAGCACTGGAACTGCTAAAGCACAACCAGTGGCAGTGTCACAGAGGCTGGCACCAGAGTAGTCTATGTGGATAAGGATTTGGCACTGTACGTAATAAGACTGGCCATGTGTTAGCATCAGGGCTTGGCACTGGACATGGTCAAATATGGCAAGGGCTAGCAACAGGGCTTGGCAGAGAATGGACAGATGAGGCAGGCGTTTGCAACAGGCTTGGCAACAGGAGAGTTGAACCTCACAGGGACAGACTTGAACAGCACACATACTGACAATATGGTCAGCATATGGATCTCCTATTGGCTGCTAATCTGAGCCAATGGCAGTGCTATAGTCACAGAAGTGCTGGAGGGGGATGCAACAGATGGCATTCCTGGAAGCAATGCTGCTGGTTGGCTGCTGGGCACAGTTCCAAGCAAGAGACAGCAAGGAAGCGAATGCGCAGTGAGTGTTCTTACTAGGCCAGCACTAGGAGTGTCCTCACTCATGGGAGCCAGTGGCCATCTTTCCGTAGCCCTGGCTGGGGCCAGTTTCAAGTGCTGCCGCCGCTCCGCCGAGCTGGCAGAAGAAGATCACACAGAGGTGAGTTACAGCAGCTTCCTGCTGCTGCACCCTTTGGTGAAGCCAATCAAGCTTTTTTGTGTTCAGGCCAGATGCCGAATTCGAACATGGACTTCTGGCTAAAGTCTGTGTCCTGGTTTGGGAACCCGAAGTTCAGTACAAACCTGAACTTTGTGGTTCGGGTTCACCCATCTCGATTTATGAGACTAAAGTTTAGTCATCAAATTGAAACTAGTGGCCCCGTCTGTACCAGCATATTGTTTCCAGGTCTATTCAAGCAACTTGCTCCTCTCTCATAGACAAATGTTTCTAGAGGTGGCTGGTGATGCTAGCACATAAAACCTGGGTTTCCTCTGGAAAGAAACATACTGGAAGGTGGGTCACCTGACTGGGTCCACTTTCAAGCAAAGTCCACTTTCAAGCAAAACACTTTGACTATAGGCAACACTCACATTATATTCCCAAAGTTCACCTAGGACCCAAAATATAGAAAATATAAAAAGAAGGGCAGTGATCAAAAAGGAATGTACAGTATATAAATGTAATATAAAATATTTATGTTCAAAAGATCACAAAATACAGAAAGCCCATAAAGCTAAAAAAAAAACATGTATAGAAAAGCTACATTCACAACCACTAATCATATTTTCCACTTAAGTTTTAAAATGCCTCCTGGGTCTGTCCAGTCGCCTTAGTTCTAACCCTTAACCCTAAATATATGAAGAGCAGGTAAATGTACACAGTTTAATTACCTATTAGGTGTTTCACTTGCCATTATATTTGCAATTCTGTTTTGTCATTTCCTGCCACACTGCACACTACTAGATTTCAACATGGCTTTAGAAATTAATTTTAAAGGTCCATGTTTTCTATGCTATTAAAAATTATATGAAGAAATCAAAATAGCCAAAAAAAAATCCAAGTAATTTGCTCTGTTGTGTGATCACAATGAAAAGTAATCGCTATCTCCTCCTAAAAGTAACGGCCTTTAATGAATCTCCAGTAGAGCGGGATTTGTTGACCGTGCTACTATACTTACGCCTTCTATCTCTCTGCTCAAGAAAGCCACACAATTTAGAAAACCTTTCAGAAAGGGACAGACAGAGCAAATGTAAGAAAGAAAAAAAGGGGAGATGTGGAAAAAACAATGAGACCAGCGGAACATGTAAAAGTGACAGAGAGAATGTGCTACAAAGAAGGAGATGGAGGAAATGTGGAAAATGAAAAAGAAGGTAATGTAGAAATGAAAGGGAGACAGAATGAATGTGAATAGAAGATGACAAAGTGTAATAGAGAGGGCAGAGGCATAGCTAGGCTTTCTGGTGCTGGGGGCAAATATTTAAAACAGCGCTCTCCCCCCCTTTCATGCCGCTGCCTATTTTGGTGAATAGTAGTAAAAATTGTCCCCGTGGCAGCCAGGAACGGCTGCATGACAGAAGAGAATCTAGGGCCTGCCATGACCTCTGACTTCAATTAAAGCTGCAGCTGGACTAGGGCACCACAAAGAGGATTGCAGCAGTAAGGTATTTTTTCCCAGTTCTCACAATTGCTCAGGGGAGCATGCAGTGAGGCATCCAAGAACTGCCACAGACCAGGCTTTGAAAAAAAAATAAGAAAGCCCCCCAGATTCAGTGGCACCAGCACCCTCAATTTGCCCCCTGCTGCCAGTCAAACAAGCAATGTGTCATAACACCAGCTTCATGTACTAAGCAGTATGGCTGATAAACATTGAAGGAAAAAAATAGTCAGTTGTCAGCTTTCAGCATATGCCACACTGTGCCACTGGCACTGAGGGGTGGCAGCTCACATAGCTTTATGGGGTTGAGTATGTGCTTTTCAACGCTCCCATGGTGCAAAAGTGGATGGGCAGCCAATAAGCAAAATCTGTCCTTTTTAGCTTCTGCTTGGCAGTCTGACATCAGCTTGTGGTGAACTATCTGAATAACCACACTCAGAAATGCCTGGTGTGGGTATGTGCCATGGGATCGCAAGCTATGTAAATATGCACAGTAATCACTGGGGGTTTCACAAAACAAGGCATTCTGATTTGGGAGACAGAATCAGCCACCCTAGAGTCTTTATATTCTGGGGGAGGCCTCTTGAGAAGGGATTGAGCAAGAATACTGAGCCAGCCTAGAGCTGTCTTCTAAAGGGGTACCTAAATGGCGTCTCTTGAAGCCCCCGCAGTGATCACACAGGTTGCACACCTCAAAGACCAGTTTGAATACCCAGACACTGCCATCCAGCGGGGTTTCCCACAGTGGGGCATCTCAAGAAAGGATGCCCCACTGTGGGAAACCCTACCGGATGGCCAGTTACATAGCTCAATGGTGATCCTGAGCACATATGTGCCCAGCAGCAGCCTCTACTGCATCCCTCTGAATGGCTTCAGTGCACAAAAAGGGGTGCAGGGGATGCCAATGCTGATTGCATAAAACAGCTTTACTTTGCCTTCCCTGTGTTTGCCGTGTGTGCAAGGAGAGGGGAAAGCCACAGCCGATGGAGCTCAAGTTGGAAAATCGCACAAACACAGTAAATGGCTGGGTAGTTGTTTAGTAAATCAACCCCTTGATATTGACTTTTCAAAACAGTCAGAGGGGAAAACTAGATATTCCCTGTGAATTAATATAGTCTTTATGGGAGATTTCCAGCCACATGTTTTATTGAAGTCAGCTCATTTTTAATTCTTATACAAAGGCAATGACAATGGCGCAGCGTGGCACATGCTCATTATGTAATGCACAGCTGAAGGTTGGTAGCTAACACATCATTTGTTTCTTCATTGTTCTTCAGCCATACTGCTATGTGCATGGAGCTGGTGTTATGGCACACTTCTTGTTCACAATGCAGAAGGCTTATGGAGGAGTCATGAGCTGAAAGACTTTAAGAACAAGAAAGCTGTAAAAGCAAGTGAAGGGCTAAACAGTGCCATTTATTCCAGTCTTTGAAAGCCAGTACCCTCCAGAGATCGAGTCACAGCCAGATATACAAATGGAATACAAATATGGGAGCTGCTGTACCTGACCATATGTGTACCCTCTCTGTCCATCCATTTACAATAATCTACACACCCTGCCGCATCAGCTTCTTGTCCTGAATGACAGATTTGCACCTCTAAACTCTTGGAGGCCAATTTATCACTAGCATCTCATAGCACCACTTTAGTGCCTGTGGAGAGACGCTATTAGCACCTCAGCCTCAATGTGGGCCTCAGGCAGACGGCACTGTTAGTGTTCGGTGCTGTAGGCTACCCGTGGCCCTGTGTCTTGTTTGTTTTTTTCCAATGGAGATAGCAGCAGATAGAACTGGTGGGGAGGGCCAGAAATCATTTGTATTTAACATGCAAATGAACAGTGCCAGCACGGGCGCTGCGAAACCATGATACTCAGGCATACAGCGCCATGTGCAATACAAAAAAAGGCTTTAACTGGGGATAGCTGCACAGTGACTATGCAAAACACATGGCATGACACTGGGAACATACACATGACATGACACATGATTGGCAGTCATGAAAACGCAAGTTAGCAGCGGGTAACCTAAGTACAATAATGAAATGAAACAGGCCAGGGATCCCAAGTCACTTGACTGAGCACAACAAAATTAAAATACGCTAACCAGAGGTCACCAAAAAAAATGTGACTGGAATGGCTAATTAAAGTCTATGGGTGAACGACAATGGGCTAAAAGTCAGAAGCAGCTTTACTGGGCTTTGGGAATAACCTACTCAACAACAGTAAAAGTCATTTTGGGACAGAAATAGTAAACTAAGCTGAGTTAGTCCCTAGACCTCCTAAAGAGGAACAACCACCCCAGCAAAGTCAAGCTAGTGACCGGATTCACAGCGATCACGTACCCACCATGACCAAGGGTGGGCACAATTATCCCGGGGGAGCAATTTGAAAGGTAAGGTTTTCTATTTACCAGGATTTACTGCAGCAGAGGAGGCTGGGGCAGTGAGGTACCAGCACCAGTACCACCCATGGCATTCGGGATGCCCCCTGTGCAGGAAAGGCGTGTTCCATTCAACCCTGGTGTCTAAAATTCAGTACAGGTCTACAGGAACCTGTACTGCAGAGCAGGCTGGTGTTCTAGTTTAAAATAATAGTCTTAAAGGAGCCGCAGCACTCAACTCTGTAAGCTTGCAGACCAACCTATAATCTGACTCACTCTAAACTTGGTTAAAAACAGAGGCTCGGTCACACAAATCTGCAGAAGTATGCTTAAGCTGCACCACCAAGCGCCAAGGTGCCCCTGTGAGGTGCAGTCCTAACTCTAATCTCTGAGAGCCCCATTTGGGACATACAATGCAATAGATAAATTGGGAGCAGGCTTACCTGAGGTTGCCCTAAAACCTCTCAAGTGCAAGCCATGGGGTGGAAGGGTCAAAGACCTTGCAATACAGCCTAGACGCCACACCCCATGTGCTTGCACAAATTCAAAAGAAACAAAAGAGGGGTGGCAGCCTTTCAGACCATTTTATAACTAACCTGGAAGGTGCACGTTAGCAGGACAATTAGGATACAAAAGTCTTAAAGGAGCCACAGCTCTCAACCCCGCTAGCTTGCAGACCAAAAATAAAAATGGCCAATTTAATAATACTTGATTTCTGTGACCCAAATTGGATCAATACTCCTGTTTCCTGTTTGGTCACTAGTTTTTTTCTTGCAAAATCTATGGCTCACATTGGGGCTGAAATTGACTAACCAGAAAAATGTACCTACATTTGGGTCTTATCTGTGGGCCTTACAAAACTTTCTAATTTCACCCTCCACTCAGAATACTTGGTCCCTAGAGGTTTTCCTCCTCAGCTGCAGCTGCAAATTCCCAGCCTCTGTCTTTTGATAAGTGGTGATAAGTAACAGGCTTTTTGAATGGGGATAGCCCCGTGCTTTTTGAGAAAGTGGACCTCCAGTCATTTTTGACTTTCCTCTTTAAATTTTGGATTAATAAATTGGACATTGAAGTTTAGGGACTAGCAGACAATAATAAAACCCACTGAGCGGGTGGACTTAAATGGCCACACAGTGTGAGATGCTAAAGAAAGCATTGGGCCAGGCTACATACTTACCTAGTTCTGGGATTTCGCACCAACTAAATGTGGCAGACATCCCTGCTGCCTTCTCTCTGCTTGCCACTGCTGAATGTCCATCGTATGCAGCTAGGCCTGGTGCTTTTTCTAGTGATTCTCACTGCAGCTTATGCCAAACTGGGATGCCCCTTAGGGACCATTAGATGTGCACTTAAAGTGGACCTTTACCCTGAATAACAGCATATCTTAAATGTTTCCAACACCCTGTACATCCTACCTGAATCTACTGCATTTTATGAGCTTTTAATCATTCAAAATGGCGGCTTATGGAGCATCAGGCAGCCTGCCTGTGTCGCTCTGCATTCTGGGATTGCTGTCCTTTTCTTAACCCCAGCTCTGCCCTGTCTGTGCAAAGAACAGCTACAGTACAGTACTTTATCCCACTTTCCTCTCCTTATGTGAGGCTTCTGAGTCAAGATGGCGGCGCCCGTCTCCTAGAGTCCTGAACAGTTGCAGCCCGGTGGGGGAAAGAATAATAAGTGACTAAAAACTTATATATATTAATTTTAGATGCTGGGAAATAGTTTTTTTAAGGGTTTGGGCATTTCATTAAATCATGCTCCGGTTTAAGCTTTTGGTCCATTTTAGGACACAGGAGTCCAGGTTTAATGCTGATTATCTAAAGCACTGTCAAATTCGGCATGTGCTATTTCTCAATCACTCGCCCCCCTCAAACGAGGAAGCTCTGAGAAAATTGATAGGTTATTGAAGGAAACATGAAGAACTCTAGGGGGCTTCTATAATAAACCTAATTTAGTGTTCTAAATGAAAGCAATGAGCTGAGATGATCAGGTTATGTGAAGAGAATGTCGGAAACGTAAGATTATGAGGAAGGTATGTTGTATGGGAGAATTTAGTTAGCAGAGCAGGCTGGGAATTCAGTGGCTGCATGTAGTGCTTAAAAGATGGAGGACACAATTAATAGAAAGAGAACATTGGGTCACAATTGTGCAGGAGACCGAAACGATCCATGAACACCGCCAAGAATTGGTTAAAGGTCATCATATATCTATGGATACCTTAAGACCATTTATTCCCAGGATAAAGCGATAACTGGTATGATTTACATTTCAGTAAGAGCTACAACCTCACTGCAGTTGCATCGCTTTTTAATAAGAATTTCATTTTCATACAGTAATCCCAAAGAGCTGGGCCTTTCTTTTATCAATACATCACTCCTTGAAGTGCCATCATCATAAATGGTGCTGCAGCTTCTCACCATGATGTGCCATGAATTGAACGACAGCATGAAGCAAAGCTATAACCCGTGAGTGAGCCCTGAAACTACAAATGATTCTGCCACCGGTAACTCTGCAAAATACAATGCAAATCAAGCCAGAGAGCGATGCATGATAATAATGCCGAGACTGTTTACACACTGAATTATTTGTATTGCTTGTTCTCTATTTCCTTTGAAAGGGGAATATGGAGAAAGAAAACATTATACTGTTACATCTCAGTTCTTGTTAATAGGAGTAGGGCTGTTTCTAGTGGAGGGCAAAATGGGGGCGATCCCCTTGGGCGCCATTGTGGCACTTTTATCCCAACCACCCTGTTTTTTGCAGATAGGTCAAGGCCACTGATAGTGGTAAAACATTTGTACACTCAAGTAATGCTCTGTATAAGCATCATTAGTGGTGCTTAGAGTAATTTGTAAGGCTGGCTTCACACCAGTGCAATTGTGGGGCGCTCACGCTTTCAGGCGAAGAGGTTCAGGTTCTGGAGGGCTTTAACATTTACATTCTCCATTCAAAGGAGTGGAATCACAAGTGCTGTGGCCTCAAGACGCTGCAGAAAAGGCTTTTGCAGAACACTCGAAGCTCTCCACAAATGCCCAAAGCATATGGTAAAGTGTCTATAGATTACTATGGGCAGATTTTCATAGGCAGATGAGGGGTACTCGCCCAAAAGTGTGGTGTGAAACCAACCGGGGAGGCCGATTCATTAATAGCGCCAGGTAGCGACAGATGAGCGACAGTAGCGGCATTTTCAGAGCGCCCGCTAGTAGTCGCTGTGCTTGGCCGTTGTTCTGTTGTTGATAGCGACTCGGTTTGCCGTAATGTTGAATATTGGGTGAGGAGTCGCTATTTGACAGGTTCCGCGCTGTATGGGAGCGCATGACAGCGAATGGCCATAGCGAACGGCTCCCAGCATATTCATTAACAAATCACGCTCCAAAAATTATCGCGCAGTGAAATGCTTGTTTAAACCCCAGAGCGCTGGCGGCGATGGGTTAAAAGTAGTTTTTTAACCCCCAACCATATTTTTAGGAAAAAAGAAAAAACAGTTTTTCAAAACATATTGTAATATGAATACATTAATATCAGACCTGTAATATCAAATCTGCACAAATTTTTTTTTTTTTTTTAACCTTAAAAAAAAAACTAACATTGCAGGAGTGGTCACAGAATTTTTGACAATAGCAATTAATTAAGAATATTTAAAGATTGCTCCATTGAAATGCATTGGAGAGCGCCAGGTAGCGAGAGGTCATACCTGTCGCTGTTCAAGGTCGCTCGCTGGCGCTGTGGGGTGAGGCTGGAATAATGATGAATGATTCGCTATCTGGCGCTCTGTCAGTCGCTAAGCAGGATCGGCTTCATAAATGTGTGATTGCGAAGGGGAGCCGGCGTTCTCGTGGCGGTGACCGTCATTACCGTTCGCTTACCATTCGCTACCTGGCGCTATCCCTTGTTAAATAAGGGCCTAAGAGTAATTTGTAATGCCTGCCCATTCAGGACTACCTAGGAATTCTGAAAAACAGGCAGAATACCCATTGGTCTACGTACCTGCACTTAATGTCATGTGTTCGGGCATTCTCAGCACCAATGTCTATTCTAATATGGTTCACAGTGTGAAGTTAAAAGCGGGACAACACTCAATCACTAGCGGGGGGTATTCAATTGCTGTATTCCCCGCACTACATAACTGCCAGAGATGACTGCCCCCAGGCCCTGTTACTCAACTACTTCCTGGATCCATTGCTGCATTGCAGGTGCCATGTGTCTGCGGTCAGTGAGGTTCACTGATTTGTGCCCATCTGGCAATCCCCAATGGCAGCTTGCAATCACATGGGAATTTGATCTAGCACACTTAATGTGGACCATAACAAACTGAACATGTGAAATACATTTGGCAAAAGCCCCTGCCAATACTCCCTTCTTAGGGTATAAAACTAGAAATGGATATTTTTGCTTCTGAAATAGTCCTGGAACATTTTTTTGCTGTCGCTAGCCGCAGGTGACTTGCCAGCCCCAGAGCCTTGTGAACTGGTATAGGGATCTCATGGACCCCTTACCAGTTCACAAAGGGTTAAATGTAAAAAAAAAAAGGCACAGACAAAAAGACTTTTATTTATTTATTTACTTTTTTAACACTCACCTCCGATCCTACCTATGGTTCTCTGCCCCGGCGACCTGCTGACAGCTGCCGGGGTTGATCACTGGATGGGGGCTGGGGAGGCAGCCCCCTACCCTCCAACCTGCCTCCGGTGATCAGCTCCGACCTCTGACAGTCCGGAACCCGGGGCAGGATGATGTCATGGGTGACGTCATATACCTCGCCCACAAGGAGCGGCGTTAGCAGCGTGAACGCCGGAGGGGCATGTTTTGAGCTCCCTCCTCACCACTTAAGAGCCCGGGGGGGCGATCGGAGGCCCCCCCGGTGAAGAGGAGACCCGGCCTGAGGGATCGGGCATGGAGGTGAGTAAAAGTCTTTTTTTTTACGCTTAGCAGCAGCGTCTGCCGAAGCGGGGGGATGGCTATTTTTTGTCCCCTTCTGAAGCCAGAAGAGCCCCAGGGGGTAATCAGGTACGCCCAGGGTGAAGAGAAGACCCAACCGGTTCGAACGAGGGGTCAGATGAGTGTTTTTTTACATTATTTTTTAACCTAGCGGGGGGGGGGAGCCAGGCCTGTAGGTACTGCGGGCTTGGCAGTTAAAGAGTTAAGCAATCCTTGAAGGGGTTGGGAGTTCCACCAGTCAAAAAAAAAAAAACAATTGCCCCCCCCCCCCCCCCCCCAGTGCCCCTGGAGGGCTTGTGACAAAGGGCATAGGGACTGGTCAGCCATGGGAATCCTATCCTTTGCTTGGTACTCCATTAAATCTGAAATCACCAGCAACACTCACACAGATTAGACTACCAAAAACTCAACTATCCGGACATTCAGTGGTTGTGTTATATTTGACCTCCGATACATTTTTTGTTCCAAGGGGTTTTGCAACCGTCTATCACTCTGTGAGCCGTGAAACTGTTCAGTGCACTGTAGCTTAGGCCGTGACCCAGCAGTAAATTACACGTATCACATCATTGAGGCTGTAATTATTAAAGGCTATGTATAGATCCAGCATGTTCTCCCAGAAGCTATTATGGTATTCTGTCAGCATCTCTTATAATATATCTCTTATGTTACCCTGGCTTGCAGGGATGATAACTTAGCATTAGGAAGTGGATAGGGAATGTTTAATGACAGCACCCACAGGCATAAATGTAGGCCGGTCATAAAGGGCGAGGAGAAAGCAAAAGAGGCAGCATACATCATTGCTAGGTTCTGAGCAAGAGGACCTACATCCATTTTGGGCAGACATCACCATCAGTGTAGGTCTGCTTTACCTGTGGACATAAAAATGTTGCTCCCCTACCATCACTGTATTATAAGTCACATTTGTATGAATTAAATGATTCATGATTTTTTGCAACTGAATTGCCTTAGTCTTTGGTGTGCACTCACAAGTTGTAAAAATATATGAAAGAAACACATAGTGCTCGCAGGGGTGCTCAAGAAACAGGATTCCAGGCACACAGCACCTGTTGTAATCCACGTTTTTTATTTTTTAAGGTCAGAGTAGTTTATTTTTTTTAATGGGAATTGCATTGGGACACGGCTTTTCCATGTCCCAAATCCAAGTTTGCACAACACAAAAGAATGCATTAAAAAACAATTCCAAACAATGCCAAAAAAATTATAACCATTCCAGCTCATTGACATCTATGGGATAAGGTCACACAGTGCAGGGTGAGCGCCTGGTCCTATTTGGCACTGTAGGGAGCTCAGTGCTGGCACTCATCCCATTTCTGGTAAGGTTAATAGATGGGACACTACCTGGTACTATCACAGGCGCTCTGGCTTTTTGACTTGATAACTCCAACTATTTCACCGGGACCTGACATTCACCTGATACTCATCTGGCACTAGCTGGCCTTAGCGTTTCTTAAATAAACCCCTTAGGCCCTTATTTATGAAGGAATAGCGACAGGTAGCGACTGGTGAGCGACCGGTATTGACGGGCCCCGCCACGAGAACGCCGGCTCCCCACCACAATCACACATTTATCAAGCCAATCCTGCTTAGCGACTGAGATAGCGCCATATAGCCACTCATTCATCATTATTCCAGCCTCAGCCCACAGCGCCAGCGTCCGACCTTGAACAGCGGCAGGTATGACCTCTCGCTACCTGGCGCTCTCCAATGCATTTCAATGGAACAATCTTTAAATATTTCTAATTAATTGTTATTAATTTTTTTTTTTTTTTAAATGTGAAAAATTCTGTGACCACTTCTGCCATGTTAGTTAATTTTTTTAAGGTAAAAAAAAAAAAAATTGTGCAGAATTGATATTACAGGTCTGATATTATTGTATTCATATTACTAAATTCTTTAAAAATGTTTTTTTTTTGGTTTCCAAAAATATGGTGGTTTGGGGGTTAAAAAACTACTTTTAACCCATCGCCGCCAGCGCTCTGGGGTTTAAACATGCATTTTACAGCGCGAGAATTTTTTGAGCGTGATTTGTTGATGAATATGGTGGGAGACGGTCGCTCTGACCAGTCGCTATCATGCGCACCCATACATCGCGGAGCCTGTCAAATAGCGACTCGTCACCCCGTATTCAACATTACTGCACACCGACTGAGTCGCTATCAACAACCGAACAATGGCCAAGCACAGCGACTACTAGCGGGCGGTGTGAAAATACTGCTACAGTCGCTCAACTGTCGCTACCTGCTGCTATTAATGAATCGGCCTCCATTTAAAGTGGAACAAAACTCAGGATTTTGTTCTGTTCCCTATTGGGGATGCCCCGCTGCGTGAAACCCCCAGAAAGCCCTAAACAACTCGCCTCTTCCACAGCCCAACGGCACATGCACGCCGCTTAGCTAATGAGAGACGCTTAGTCTGTTTATCTCTTTTGACAAACTGCTCTAACTGACTTTAATGGCTAGGGTGGGAGTGCACGCATAATGCGAGGTATGCAGGGTATGCGGCAGTGTGCGCTTCCCATTAAAAACAATGAGAGCCGTCTGCCGAATGAAGTAGTCATAGCTTGCGTCTTTCATTGGACGACAGCCAGTGCATGTGCCATTGGAGTGGGGAAAGGTGAGTGTTTATGGGCAAACTGGGGGGTTTCAAAAAGCAGGCATCTCAAATTGGGATGCTCCAGGATAAAGCCAGCGGCCAGCCCTGGAATCTTTTAGATTCCAGGCCAGCCACTTCTGGGTTTTGTTCTGCTTTAAAGCGGTCATTCACTCTGAATAAGGATCTATCTTATATGTTTCCCACACCCTGTACATACAGATTGCTCACATTAAAAATTATCCTACCTGCATCTACTGCATGTTATGAGCCTTTAAACATCCAAGATGGCGGCTCATGGGACATCAGGCAGCCTGCAACAGGAAGTGTCTTCTGACTGTGCTACTCTGTATTCTGGGATTGCTGTCCTTTTCCTGACCCCAGTTTTGCTCTGTCTGAGCAAAGCACAGCTATAACCTGCCCCCCTGTACTTTATCCCCCTCTCCTCTCCTCAGTAAGTGTGATGCTTCTAAGCCAAGATGGCAGCGCCCGTATCCTAAAGTGCTGAACAGAGTTGCAGCCCAGTGGGGGAAAAAATAATAAGTAAGTGACTAAAAACTTAAAGTATATTAATTTTAGATGCTGGGGAATAGTTTTTAAGGGTTTGGGCTTTTCAATAAATTATGGTGAAGGTCCGGTTTAAGGCACATTATTGAGGTTCCACCCAAAAAGTCAGTAGATGGGGTGTTTAAATTATTTGATCTGGTCCATAATATTAATTATATTGGCCATTGAGGATTAGTCGGTAAAATATAAACCACCTTACTGTCTACTATAGAGGGGTTGTTATTTACCAATTGGAAGAAAATATATTGATATTAGAACATTTCTGAACCTCTCCAATCTTTAAAGAAAACTTGCTAGCTGGAGTGAAGAACGCTCTACTTTTTTATTAATACCTTTCTCACTCTTTAATGTATAGATAACCAACCTATATTATGAATTTATGTGTATCTTTCAACCATCATATATATGTAATGGCCATATTTCCTAGGGGAAATTCAGCAGCAATAGCTTATAGTGTTGTGTTATTAGGAGGTGTTCTCTTTGCTCCTGGTGTGCTGGGCCTTGTGTGTGGGAGTAGACTGGCGCTAGCTTGTTATTGGTATTATTCTGAGAATAAGAAATGTCAAACATGGCATTCCATATACAAAAATATCAATATTTTATGAATCAGATTACTCAGTGAAAGTTTTGTGAGTTTATTTCTAAATTGTAAAAACTCCAAACTTTTTAAAAGTGGACCAAAGGCAACCCTCGAGTCTTTAGGACTATTCCCTTTTCAACCATCCCAATTTTGATTAGGGATGCCCAGCTGTGTTAAACCCCCCAGTCGCCCGATGTGCTTACCTAGCCAAAGAGGCCATGGCACATGCACAGCTGGCACACTAGCATCTAGGGATAGACAAACCCCCCAAAGTTCGGGTCCAGCAAGTTCGGGTTGAGGCGAGTTCTAGCAGCTTTGGCTGCTGCATCCTTTAGGTGAAGCGGGTTGATGTGTTGCTCAGCAGCCTATCAACGTGCTTTCCTGTGTTTGGGACGCACGAAGTCCATGTTTGGGTACCCGTAATCGCAAAGTTAGTAAGAATCCGAACGTTGTGGTTGGGGATCGCCTATGTCTACTCATATCCTTCTTGGGCTGTGCATGCCCTCGTCTGCCGTAACTTTTGGCTGATGTGGCCATGCACAGCCGAAGGATACGAATGATGCCTTTCACTTATCGAGTGTGCCGCTAGGTTTACATTTAACTCCTCCAGCGGTACATTAATATGCGTGACTCCCCGCTTACCTGCCACCTGCTACTCCGCAGCTGTTAATTCACCGGCTGTGCCAGGAACTTGCCTGTACAGAACTACCCATTGAAGTCAATGCTCCATACTGTGGCCACGCCCACTTACCACACCAGCTTCCTGTGTCGGCACTGCGGGTGAACGAACAGCAGTGCATGAGCGGGTGGCAGGTAAGTGGGGAGTTTTGTGCTATTAAGTTTAGCGTATGCTCTTAAATCACTCATACCCTCTCTGAAGACCAGGTGGCAAGCTGGGGGAACAAGCGCGTGTCTGGCGTTATTACCTAGGGTAGTGGCCGAACAAGTGACGCTGTGGTATCCTGTCCGGCATTGATAAATGTGATGCCTGGAGGGCGCTGTAGAAGCTCTCTCCCTCAATCAATGCATATGTGTTGCCCTGAAAAGCTGTCCAGAGCAACGCCACATAAAACAACAGGACAACGCTGCAGGGAATGATAGGTAGCGCCAGTTATGTGCGTCCGGCACGCGCGCTGAAGCCCATATTTAAGAAAATCAAACACAAAACCAGCGTCGGTGCTCTAAAACTGGGTGCTCTAGTGTCGAGCGCCAAACGATATATGAAAAAAGTCTGTTTCTCAACACATATACTCCAGCACCAGAGCAAAATTACATGGAATGACATTGTTTTAACAATGTAACATTGACACTACAATGGCAGATCTGCACAAAAACAAACAAAATATAACAATGTAAGTGTTTAGTTGCTGGGCAGGAGAGAAAATTGAGTAAAATAATTAATTAAAACGCTATTTATACACAAGCTAAACACCATTGAAATGTATAGGATAAGGCTACTGAGCGACAGGTGCTACATGGGGCTGCTGAACATACAGTGCCGGCGCTTTACACTGAGCCACCGCTAGTAATACATGTGACGCTACATGACGCTACTAGAGATGCTCACCAGATTGACTTTCATATATATGGTTTTCACATACTGCGCCCGGTGTTTACCTGGCGCTATATGGTACTATGTGGTGACAGAGTTTCCTAAATAACCCCCTTAATCTCTTGTGGTGGTGGATTCACAGAAATGTTAGTTTCACACTACTGGTTTTAACTTCGTGGGAAGGGATCATTGCCGTTCCAATATTTGGGACAGTATTTGATAGAGAAGCTTATTTGTTTGTGCATGGCCTTTGGGATACAGCCTGGACTTCCCTCGCCTTAAGAGTATTAATAAGACTTGTTAAAAAAAATTAATCAATTTTTTAATCATTTAATACCCTGTGTGGAAGAAATGATTTTTCTGCTGCCAAAACCATTTTACAATCTCAATGTAATAACGGGAGTCACAAGACGGGTGCAGGAGAGAGACAGCAGTCAGAACGACAGAAGGACCCAGACACAGTCTGTATCTAATCTTACAGAAGTGGAACAAGAGCAAGAGGATCACCCCTGGTTTTTGGGGAGAAAGACAAAACCCCAGCTACCATTAGAGGGACAGAACCTGCTGCAGCCTTGTGTCTACCAAAGGGGAACTAGCTTGGTGTGCTGAGGATGGTCTTGGAGTATAACTGTGTCTGCTGATGGTAACTAGTACTAGTAAGAAACTTGCCTCCTGTGCAGTAAATGTATGCCCTGAGAATGTGTCAAGCCTACCAGCAACCCATTTCTGCATGCAACCCATGAGGCCCTCTGTATCCCAGCTTCCTGAACTCACTCCCCACACGCTCGAGTGTTACCCCCTCATGCCGCATGTGCTACACCTTCTTGGTATACACAGTTTGAAGAACAGGTGAAAAGCCTGTAAAGCTAGCAAAAGACACCAGCAAACAGATAAGTAACCTGAATGTTTTTTTTAATAATCTACATTGATTTAGGCCCTTATTTATCACGGGCTAGCGCCAGGTAGTGTCTGACGAGCGCCAGGTAGCGGCAGCTAACGGCGACTACCGACTCAAGTACGCCCGGCGGCGGTCACAATGACGCATTTATCAAGCAAAATGAGGATAGCGCCGGTGAGAGCAACGGCTAGCGAACAGCGCCTGGACCGAACAGCGCCGCTGCAAATTCCCTCACAGCGCCAGGTATGAGCTGTCGCTCCCTGGCGATGTCCAATGCATTTCAATGGAGCAATCTATAATTAATAATAATTAATTGGTATTATTTTTATTTTTTTTTTTTTTAATGTCAAAAATTCGGAGACCACTTCTGCAATGTTAGGATTTATTTTTAAGTAAAAAAAAATTTGTAAAAAATGTGTGCAGAATTGATCTAACAGGTCTGAGATTAATGTATTCATATTACAAAATGATTATAAAAACATGTATAATGTTACATTCAAAAAATATGGTTGTTTAGGGGTTAAAAACTAGTTAATACCCATCGCCGCCAGCGCTCTGGGGTTTAAACAAGGAATGGACAGCGACAGCACATTCGGAGCGTCATTTTTTAATGAATATGAAGCTAGCCGTTCGCTCTGGCCATTCGTTGTCAGGCGCTGAACAACGCTGAACCTGTGAAACAGCGACCCCCCAGCCCGTATTCAACATTACCGCACACCGACTGAGTCGCTGTCATCAAGCTAACGCCGGCCAAGCACAGCGAATACTGCCTGGCGCTGAAAAAATCACGCTACAGTCGCTCATCTGGTGCTACCTGGCGCTATTAATGAATCGGCCTCCCCGTATATTTCACTGTATCAATGCTCAGCAACGGTCAAAATGATTGCAGGTTGGCTTGCCCCCACAGAAGGGACAATATATTGATTGCAGGTTGGCTTGCCCCCACAGAAGGGACAATATATTGATTGCAGGTTGGCTTGCCCCCACAGAAGGGACAATATATTGATTGCAGGTTGGCTTCACCCCACAGAAGGGACAATATATTGATTGCAGGTTGGCTTCACCCCACAGAAGGGACAATATATTGATTGCAGGTTGGCTTCACCCCACAGAAGGGACAATATATTGATTGCAGGTTGGCTTCACCCCACAGAAGGGACAATATATTGATTGCAGGTTGGCTTCACCCCACAGAAGGGACAATATATTGATTGCAGGTTGGCTTGCCCCCACAGAAGGGACAATATATTGATTGCAGGTTGGCTTGCCCCCACAGAAGGGACAATATATTGATTGCAGGTTGGCTTGCCCCCACAGAAGGGACAATATATTGATTGCAGGTTGGCTTGCCCCCACAGAAGGGACAATATATTGATTGCAGGTTGGCTTGCCCCCACAGAAGGGACAATATATTGATTGCAGGTTGGCTTGCCCCCACAGAAGGGACAATATATTGATTGCAGGTTGGCTTGCCCCCACAGAAGGGACAATATATACCCAAGCAGCAAGCCCAAGATTACGTAGGCCTACTTAGCCCCTTATGCAATCGCTTGCTGCTGGTTAATGATTTGATGCTCCAAGTGACTTCCAATGGCCACCGCAGTTTGCTGGGAAAGCAGGTGCACAGTGCTATGTGAGCCCACCCTACAAGCCTACTTGGCTGTTGGCGGTCACATGGGCAGCTGCCATTGTGACAAACACGGAAGTGGCCAAGCAAGGTTGACGGCTCTTAGGTTCACTGTAAGAGTATGTGCAGCTCCCCTACACCCCCCCCCCCCCCAACGGCAAAAGTGTGCAGACCTGCAGTTTTTTAATTGTTGGAGGATATTCAGTAAAGTAAAAAAAAGTGACCCCTGCCCCATTCATCCCAAACTAAACACGATTTGCCACACATAGCAAAAAATAGCTCACACAGTTCCAGCTTTTTATCCACTCCCACAATGGAAGTTGGGAGGCTGACAAATCCTAGGGACCTTCATGATGGTCTTGTTATCTAATTGGTTGTCAAAAACATTAAACAAAAAAGAGGAGAGTATTCTTTTTTGGAGTGTGTGCTAGACTTGGCTTAGTAGAAGAAATATGGGAGCAATTTTATTAAATTTTTTTGTGAACTTTGGCTACCCTTTAATCAAATTGCCACAGGTACAGTTTACATATGCAGAAAATACACAGTTGCTCGCCCAACACCCATCTCTGCTCAACTGGTTGCAAGGTATAATTTGGGAAACCCCAAGGCCACCAGGTTATGAGCTCAATTACGCTGCTTGGAGTTAAATCATTTAATTAGCCAGTTGCTGGTAATCGTAGTTGATTCAATCAAGCATCAACATATTCCAAAATGTTATCGAGTTAGCAAATGCAAACGAGATTATTTGCATAAAGAGCAGCAAAATCAGAAGAAGGTTTGATTAAAAACTTACTGGCAAAGCCGTGAACAAAGCTTGTCGGTGCCACTTAACAATTCACCGGAGGCAGGCGCATGCAGGACACGAAGACAGCATGCAGCTTCTGGACCCAGGGGAGCCTTGTGTTCCTTCTTGACAAACCCGGAAGGCGATTTATCCATTGGAACATCTACTAGAGGAAAGTTTTATGATAATGCTTTTCAGCAGCAAATAATTCCTTGTCTTGTTCTCCGGTAAATCTACAGCTGCTATAGAAACAACCCTGTGGATTCTAACTCGGCAAAATTAGCCGCATGAAACGAGTCCAAAATTGAAACAAATTAGCATTCAGGTGTTTGTGTACAAGTAAACAGCGACTTAATGGATCATTAAATCCAAAGTGTACCTCGCCATAGACAAACCAGCTGTTTGCATTTGAAAGACTTGGAAATTATATGCCAAACCTTCGCCAAATTGAAGACTTACTATTTATTTTGACATTATGCTGAAGATACACCTCTTCCAGTTGACTGGCCACTAATTACTAAAAGAAACACAAACTAGAACATAAGGCTAGGCAATGTATAATATATTTTAAGCTCAACTGGTAATACAGCGTAACTTAGGGGGTACTGTGAGAGAGTTTTTCACCTTATTTGAAAAGCTGGCCATATAACATGGACAGAGGAAAGGTGGACAGTTCTCCACACTTTAGTGGAAAAAGCAAGTTCTCCCAGCTTTTTTCATTGAACACCACTTCCAGTTTTAAAATAAACTCGAGGGCCACCAAATACAGACTTCCCCTGGAAGGGATAGGTCCACTTTTTTAGAGGTACAAACTTAATTTTGCTCTTTTGCCCGACAATTCAGTCATCCTAATATGCTGTATGCTGCAGCTCGATGGCGTGGGTATACCTATTATATTGGTGCACCAGTTAGCAGCATCTTGGGATGCCAGTATTGGTGTTGGGGCCACTTGAACTGCTCTTCACCTCATAGGGTCACAAGTACCTTTGATGAAAAGCTCAAGTACCACCAGTGGTAATAGCTCCACTGGCTGGGAAACACTTCCACAGGGAAACCCATTTACTAATTCTTCCTAATTTAAAAACTCTTACAGCTCAGCTGTAAAACCTCTACACCTTAAAACCCATGAAGGCGTGTTGGATTGCACTTTATTTTGTGTTGTGGGAGATAGCTACCAAACCTATCATATAAAACAACAAGGTCTCCTATATGAGTGGATCTCTTGCCGCATTTTACCTAATTAATGCTTTAAACAAGGCACCATCATGATCTACTTCTAACAAATGTGTTTGCTGCACTGAGAAATGACATACCCCCTCACTACTAAACTCAACATAAGCAACATATGCACTTTATTTTGTGTTGAGGGAGATAGCTGCCAACCCTAAATCAACAAGGTCTCTTATGCTACATTTTAGTAAAATTATTAATTGAGATGCTTTGAACATGGCACCATCATGATCTAATTCCAACAAATGTGTTTGCTGCACAGAGAAATGACATGCCCCCTCACTCCTAAACTCAACATAAGCAACATATGCACATATGACAATTTTATGAAATGAGTTGCTCTGGCCAAGCTGCTGTAAATAAAATATGCCTAACATTGCCATTCACAAAAAGGCTTAAATTGGAAAGCTTTCTGGGACGGCCACTGGCCTTCCATTGGGGCATCCCAAATGGTGTGAAACCACCTAGGGTGGCAGTATTTACTCACCTTTCCCCAGTCCAATGGCATATATGCAGCCATGCAGCCAATCAGACCCATTTGCCAAGACTATGTAATTTAATTGTTTTCAATCAGGAGCACAAGCTGCTGCATTCCCTGCATCCTCGGGCTGGACACGTGCTCCCACTGGGAACTTGTGCTCCCATTGAAGTCAAAGAGCTGTTTGTAAAATAAAATAAACACTGCAAACTGATCTGATTGAATCAGGATCCATGCATGTGCCTTTGGATCAGGAAGAGGTGAGTTCTACAGGGCATTTTGGGGGGTTTCACACAGCAGGGCACCCCAATTCTGCATGACACCCACAGCACGGAACAAAACCAGGGAAAGTCGAAATTTCCAGGTTTTGATCCACTTTTAAGTAGTAAAAAGCATAGTGCCATTGAACATCGTGAGCCATTGTGTTCACTTGATTGATAAATGGAGTGTCTTTTGGGACGTGTTCAGGGATTGAGGACTATACTAGCACTGTATATATTTTCCTTGTTGTCCATGCTGCTTTAAAAGCTGCTGCTCATACATACTATCACTTATTTTTTGTGGGCTTGCTATCTATTTTGTACAGCATAATGTTTGTATTATGTGTATGCAGGTCAGCAAAGAATTTTGTGGCACTTTGAAAAAGGACAACATATTATCTTTTCTTTGATATATTTCCCATCCCATTGCTCCCCTTATTTTTAAATTGTATTGTGTGATATGTGCATTATTGGAATAAAGCCTTTTGATTATTTATCTTGCATTGGTTGTACAGCCATTTGTGCCCCTCGGGATACCTTGTTGTGTATTTTCATCAATTTGATGGTGGAGGAACAGTTGAGTTGGTGAAGATGGAGAGATACGAGCACAATTACCATTAAAAGTACCTGTCATAGAAGACTTTTAGTTAGAAGTTTGAATATAAAAATATAAAATAATACATTAAATAACTGCCAGCCAAATACCAACTGGACAGGTTTGTAGCATGTACCAGAAACAAATAGCTTTCTAGGACTTGCCACTGATATTAAATAA
Source organism: Gastrophryne carolinensis (assembly GCA_027917425.1). Taxonomy (NCBI): domain Eukaryota; kingdom Metazoa; phylum Chordata; class Amphibia; order Anura; family Microhylidae; genus Gastrophryne; species Gastrophryne carolinensis. Next base: position 443,661,017 of record CM051235.1, read on the forward strand.
GGCCACGACTAACGACAAGTCATGTCCTCCCCTGCCACTTGGCATGAGAAGTTGCCCCCACCAAAGTTCTAGCGGTGAAGAATTTGTCCAAAAACCCAGATTTATTTTACAAATGTGTAATGAACAGCACTGTATGGGACACTCATTACATTGTATCATTATAGAGAGACTAGGTGAAGTCCTAATCATTTTAATAAATATCCCATAGGTTGCAAGTCGCTTAAATCAAGTGCGTGCAAGCACATTACATGGTGTGCCCGACTCTGATGCAAGAGGAGTGAAGATATGTCCATTTCTCAGGGTGAAAAAATGGTGATCAGTCATAAATTAAATTAAGGGACTGGGTTACAGAAAAGAGACAATGGGGTCGATTCAATGCCAGGTGAGAATTCTCACTCCTTTTTTAGGAGAGAAAACTGCCCTTGACTTAAATTGTTTATCGGGTGTACATTTTCACCTGGCTCTGAATCAGATACAAAAATGAAAGTCAATTGAAGTTTTCTCTCCTAAAGGGGTGTGAAAATTCTCACCTGGCTCTGAATCGACCCCTTAGCAGAAAGTAGGATGACATGTTCTGCATGACAGGTAAGCAAACATATGTTTGTTTTTACACTTAGCCTGGGCAATGCCTTTAACGACTACTGAGTGCAATAAGGACTAACATTGAGAAAGAAACCTAACGCTACACAATTTCTTAGGGAACTCTGCTTAATTTGAGATGTCCTACTGTCCTATCTTTCCATGCCAGCAATCCTTGCTCTATAACCACATTTTTTTCCAAAAAGCATTGCAGGTTTTTATCTAAAGTTACTCTTCTGTTTGTAACAAGCTTCAAATGCTAAAGTTCTCTTGCTCCCCCAGCTTTCCCCTGAGGATCACAGATCGCAACTGTACACAGTCACACACTGCCGCCGCTAGCTGCACTCCCCCCCCCAACCACCCCCCCCCCCCCTCGGGGAGAACTGGAGGAACAGCAGAATATTATTGTTTGAAGCTGGTTACAAACAGAGATATAACACAGGAAACAGAAGTATAACACTAAATCCAAAAATGGAGATTCTATTTTGAAAATTGTGCGTATTGGCCATATTAAACAGTGCAGGGAGTGAGATATTATACAAACAGTGTCCTCCGAAGACCCATCAAGGCAAAACGCGTCAGAAGACAAAAACATTTATTTTAATAATGTAAGGTATAATTGTCCACTGTCTGGGGGCCTAATCAAAACAGCCATTTCTTATACAGCAGTCAGGTATGGAAGTGGGAGAGTATGAAGAAGCAAACCTAGGAATCCATGTCTGGATCCCAGTCTTCTCTCTTTCTGACCCCATGTTGCAGATACTAGTCTTCCTCACTTTGCTATTCTTAATATTCAGATCTGCTTTCAGTTTGAATAAAGATATCATCTACCTCTTGCGGATATGTGTCTCTGACTTTTGTCCTCACCAGAACAAGAATAGAAATTAATGAATTAATAAAAGACCACCTTAGGGAGACCGCTATAGTCATAAATGAGCAAGACAATATCAATAACAAGGCAGCAAACAGCTAACCTAAAGCCTGTCTCATGCCCCTCTCCTCCCTTTTCTGCAGCACACTGTAGATGCAGGAGTTTGCTGCTACTTTCCATTTTTCCTTGATCATGCTCTAAATGTTGTTTGCTTTTCCACCCCTGTCAATCAAAGCTCCCAGTGTTTTTGAGTCTGGCAAGTACGAGCACAAAGTGGACCAAAACCCATGAGCTTGTGAAATAAATTTGGCCAAAGCCCCTGCCAATACTCCCTTCATAGGGGGTAGACCTAGAATTGGATACTTTCCAGATCTGCAGAATTGTCCTGGAACACATGATTTTTTTGCAGTCCCTCTCTGTAAGATTGCAGACTATTAGTCAGTGCATAGATGCAGCAATGACATCATTGCCACTCACTACCGTGGCAATGAATGGAGGAGATGGGACTTTACAGCTAAATCAAGCAGCACTAGCGGCGAGCAGAATAAAGAAGCACAGAAAATTGCCATAAGGTACTCCTCATGGGTGGAATTCAGAGAATGCTAGTTAAAAATTTGGATTTTGGTCCACTTTAAGGGACATAGTTGGCTATGCCATCCCTAGTTTCTGATTGACCAAAGGTGGTCAAGTGGTCTGGATTCTTTCATCGGCCAAAAGCAGCCTAGACCACGTGACTGCCAGTGGCCGACCTCGGGACTGGATTTTGTTAGGAGAACAAGATGAAGGTTGGTGGTGATGTTATGTGTGGGAGGGCATTAGCAATCAGGATGTCACCCATGCTTATGCCAACAACTCTTTGTTGTAAGATGTGTGATGGTAAACTTTAACAGTGGTTTCAACTTATCAGTTGTACAAAGATACTATGAGAGCAAACCAACACCCTACTCCAAACCCCCACCACCCCAACCAATTGGTGACAGTAAAGAAATAGCTCAGCTCATAATGACGGAAGCCACGCTGGAGCCAGGCAAACCCTTTTTTAGAGTAAGCATTTTACCAAAACTTTCTCCCGGCCAAACAGCTTCCAAACGGTGCAGAGCACTGTTCAGCTTATTACTACATATAGGGCCTGATTTATCAGATTTATCAGCACTTCTGCCAGACTATGATAATTTGGTGTAAAAAAATTATATATTTTTTCAGAATGTTGCTCCACCGCTTAAAGCAGGACAAAACCCACCAGCAGCAAACCTGGAATCTCAAAGATTCTAAGGAGGGCTTTTACCCAATCAGGATACCCCGCTGTGTGAAACCCCAGGGCGCCGGTCCAATGGCACATGTGCGGGATCTTGTCCAATCAAAGCTCCTGGCTCAACTGACGTAATTCGGCAAAGTGGCTATGATTCTTTACTATGGAAAGCGAAAAGCAGCTGCATCCCCGCATCCTGGGCCCATGCGTTCCCTCCTGTCTGAGCCATCCAGATAGGGCGGGGCATGAGTGCGGTGCAGCAGAGGTGCAGGCGTTCTTGCTCCTCATTCACTATAATTAGAGCCGAATTACGTCACTTCAGCGGGCAGCTCTGATTGGACGGAAGCCCGCACAGGTGCCATTGGACCAGGAAGAGGTTAGCCTGAATGCGGCAATGGCGGGGGTTTCACACAGTGGGACATCCCAAACAAAACCCAGGAAAGTTCAAATCCCAGGTTTTGTTCCACTTTACGCAGATGTGTCTCTTGCAGTGCAGCAACATGCAATAGTGTAAAAAACATTCGAAATTATATTTTGTACCAATCTAATTTGCACCAATGTGGCGTAATATAGCAGAAGTGCTTTATAAATCAGGCCCCTAATGTTCTGACATCCACATGTTCAGGTATTTACAGTAAAGTGCATTTTCCAACCCCCCTTCTATGACAAGAAATGGCAATTGAATCGCCTCAGTGGCTAGCACCATTTAGCAGATTAGAGCTATCACCCGATTATTAATAGCAGCATGTTTTCAGGGAGTTTTTCCAAGTCTCTGAGCATGTTTTATTCATACTTACTAAAGGAATAGCAGTCAAATGCCAGATTCATTAAATAACATTAAAGTAGAAACATCATTATGTAAACTTGATGAACAGTATTTTTTTCTGAGCCTGACAGTATAAGTAAATTCGTGTGCAAGAACGCAGCCCCTGTAATCCATCTTCTACAGAAAAAATTAACAAGCGGAACGTGTTTTTTTTGGTGGATGACCTGTAACAGGAGGGAAACACCTGTGCTGAACTTCATCACGAGTGCTCATATGTTGTATGACATAGACAGGTGAGCAGCTGCCACGTGTGTCCAGATGTTTCCTGTCCACCAATAGATGGATCCCTTCTAGGAAAATGATGTATTACTGAAGGGCTCACTGATGTTGTAAGGGGTGAATTCGATTAGTTTAGTATCTGTGCTGACTAAGACCCAAAGGTGGGTCTAGGTCCATTTTAAATATAACATTCCCTCCATTTCATCTTCCTGGAAAGCAGCAATGTCTAATATTGCAGAATGAGGCTGGTGTTGCAGATGTGTCCATTCTTACCTTTTCTCACGACTAGTTGTATTGTGATATGCGTGTTGTGAAATGGAATTGACAAACAGTCACAAAATTTTTATATAATCCAGGAGTTTCCAACCTTTCTTCATGAAGTACCACTAGGGCACAAAACACATGTAAATAGTTGTCATCAACTTTTGAAACAGTATTTATGGGGCAGATCAGGCTCGAGTTATGGCAGCAGGTAAGGTCAAGGTATGGTTTAGTCTGCAACCTCACTGAGTAGCACCTGATAGGAACTTAAAGCAGACCAACAGTCAAAAATGACTTAAACCACACCAATTCAACAAACAGTGCTCATATGCATCCCTCCCCCGGGCACATAAAACTTAATTTACCTTTTTCTAACTCCTGCTGTAGTGAATTTTAGAAATAAAATGGCGGCTCATGCATTTGCAAACAGGAAGTGCTGCTGGGCTTCCTGTTACTGTGCACTGCCAGTTAGTCAGTCAGTCAGTTGAATCCAGGCAGCAGCATGGTTGAGATGCTGGGGGAGGAAGCTCCAAAATGGCTGCTACCTTTCTTTTCCAACTGTGCCAGGCTGTTGGTCTGGTTTAAGTACCACTAATGACAGCTGTACCACTGATTGGGAAACCCTGATCTAGTCTATTGTACATGACGGTCCATGTGGGTAGAGGAGGTGAACACAGCACAAGACTGTAGGCAGCACCAGTGCGCTTGAACCCTGGCTACCTGACTGTCACGGGCCGAGCCACCTGCCATAAGATGAAGGACGCAGCATAAAAGCCTCATAAGATCTGAGAAATAACAAAAAAAAACCCTTTAAGCATAATTTTTCCTGAGAAAGCTGTCCATTAGGTCAAAACATGTCAGGAGAATAGGAGGTCAGATACAAGAGAATCCCTGTGAATCGTGATACAGGATGTCCCAGGGGGAGGGAATTAGGCAGCCCTGGAATCTTAGAGATTCCAGAGCCATTGAACGTGGGTTTTGGTCCACTTTAAAGCATGACATGAGAAAAAGGAGCCTTGAAATTGGACACATCTATTTATGGAATAGCAGCCATAAAATCCTAATTTCCTTGTCGCAGCGACTGATGTCTCTCCTTCAAAGCCACTAATTAATGTTATGTGTTTAAATCATTTGTGTGTAGTAAGCAGGATTTTGGAAATAAAAACATTGTAAGGATTCCAAATTCAGGTCCTTTATGGGTTAATATCGTCTCGGGTCTCATCTTTTTAAAGCACTTAAAAATGTTTAGACTTGCTTACTGCAGATTGAAGCCTACAGTGACTGCGCCAGTGACTGCAAGAATTGCGGCTTTCGAGTGCTGAGTAAATATGGGATGTAACGCGATGAAACAGGATGGCGATGTGTATTTTTATGACTCTGTGATAATTGCTTTGGATGAATTATTCATTCAATTAGAGGAAATCTCAAGCGAGACGCCGATTTTAAACAAAGCTAAACTCCTCTCAAAAAAACCCACATTTTAGAATATTTGTACAGGCTTTTTGCACAGGGAGGCCTTTGTTTTGTTTTTTGTTAATCCAGATTTTCTAATTATTCTAGTTAAACAAGGTGTTCAGCCATCTGCTGAATGTAAGGCCCCTTCCGTTTTTCACTATGTTAATATTGTTAATAAGGACTGATTACATAACTGGTTAAATCAGCACAGTTATATTTCAGGGAAAATGCTCATTCCGGTCCTGTTAGAATTCAAATCTGTAAAAAAGCTGGGTAATGCAATGCATTGGGGTAATGCAATGACACTGCTTGTTTTCCCAGTCTTCTCAGTTTCCTTCCCCTCACTGTACTGTCTGAGTAACCTCACACTACATAAGTGAAAGGGACGTCATACAGATAAGCAAGATCTTGTTCTGTATATGAATTCCAAATACTGTACAGTTAAAGTCTATGATTTGGGCATTTCTCCTCTATTTCTTATCTTACAAAAAATACTTAATAGGCTCAATTCATGGTCATTAGCCTAAAAACCCCAAACCAAGCGCCAACTATTCTACATGTTCCTAGGCACCTGAGTCATGTTTTCGTGCGTGTGTAAATGGCTTGCATCCAGAGCGAGCACCAAATTCCTCTTCAGGCGCCTTCCATCTGAAATTCTGCTGTTTTGAAGCACAAATGGCTCTGCCCCCCCCCCCCATATTTCCCGATAGCTCCCCCCCATATTTCCCGATAGCTCCCCCCATATTTCCCGATAGCTCCCCCCCATATTTCTACCCATATTTCTCAACTGCGATTCTGTCTCTCCAGCTTATGTGTTTTAGGAGAATCTCTATTCTCCATTTCGAAGTGTATTCCCTGGGAAATGGAGAATAGAGATTTGCCTAAAACACTGAAGCTGGAGAGACAAAATTACAAATGAGAAATAGTAAAGAGGAGAAATATTTAAGTGTTGTTTATTTATAGGAGCTTATTTGTCCTTATTTTTAGGTGTCGTGTTTTATTGTGGATATCCTGATTCCATGTAACCTCCAGTGTTGTTTTTCCAAATGCTTAGGGTCTGATTTATCAAGTACTTCTACCAGACAGTGCCACATCAGTGCAAATTAGAGTAGTAAAAAAAACATGCTGAAAAATGTATAAATCACATTTTGCATAGAAATGCCATTGTCTGGCAGAAGTGCTTGATAAATTAGGCTCTTTGTCCCAGATGTTATCTTTAACCCTGCACCTGTTTTGCGTATTGGTGCTTAAGAATTGTTCTACTGTTTTTTTTTATATTATTTAGACTTTTGGGGCCAAATGTCCACCTTTTTGGTGTTTTTATCATCAAACATTTTAAAAAACATTTATTCCCCCCAACACTCCAAATAAAATATTACTAAAAGAAAACTTGCGCTGACACTTTAATTGCTAAAAAACTTGCCAGATGCTGCCAGCATTTGTTTTAGGAGTGAAATAAGCCTGGTAAGGGTTTATTTAGGAAGCGCTAGTGCCACATAGTGCCAGATGAATGTCAGGTAGCTGTCAGGTCCCAGTGCAAAAGATGTAGTTATCAAGTCAAAAGTCCAGGACGCCTCTGATAGTGCCAGGTAATATTCCATCAACCGCTGAGTTCCCTACAGTGCCAGATAAGACCAGGCGCTCACCCTGCACTGTTTGGCCTTATCCCGTAGATTTCAATGGGCTGGATTGGTTAGAATTTTTGGGGCTATTATGGGATCCTTTGGCTGTTCGGAATTGTTTTGTATGCATTTTTTGCACTTTTGTGTTGGGCCGCAAAGTTGTGATTTGGGCCATGCAAAACCTGTTCATGTCTTTGAAGTGTCCCCAATGCAATTCCAGTTTTTAATTGTGCTGCCATAACCCCAAAATAAAGAAAGCGGGGATTGCAGCAGGCGCTGAACGCCTAGAATCCCGTTTTCACAGTGCCCATAGGGGTGCTGTGTATTTTCTTAATGGATTTGCTTGTTTTCTACTGTTCCCAGTCAGCGCTAAGAGTCGCTAGCGTATCAAAAAAACAATAAGTAAAACCTCCTGGGAGATCCCTATAGGGCAGACAAGCCAGTGCACTGCCTAAGCGCCTCACTAAACTACTACAATGCTAAACACCAAACATTCAAAGACCTGGTTAAATGTGAGGCCGGCACTAGAGAAGATCCAAGGCACATATTGCCTTACAAACCTTTATTAATATAAAGCACAAAGTGGCACAAATACAGTTCCCCGAATCCCCATACACTCATAAAAGACTATATAGCCTACACTAAAAATATGGGGGTCCCCATCCATACTGGGTGACCAGGCACCTTGCACGCGCCCACATCCACACACTCTCCAAGGCTGGACTTTAAAGTATTACACAGATAATCGTGTTCAGATAAAGGTTCCAATCAGATATCAGCTCCCGCCCAACAATATATAAGCTAACCGGCTTGCATGTTGGATCCATGTGCTTAAGTTAAACAGCATTTTTCTGACGTTTGATGCCTCTATATGTACAGCAGCGCCTTGCCTTTCTATGAGAATTAATGGACGCTTTTGCAGTTCTACATACCTGATTAGGTAAGCCTAAAGCACTGATTATACCTACACATTTATTATTACGTGCGCCGCAACCAGAAGTGGGCGTCCCCCTGCACCTGCAGCTGTATAAAGGGGACACAGCAATACTAACATATACCTTATCTTGACTGCACTCAGCCTGGCTGTCTCTGTCACCCAGAGTAAGTGAGCATATCAAGGATAACAACTGTGGCTTGCCAGGCTTTCTTACAGTGGCCGCATGGAGTGATAGGGGCAGCTGTGCAACCACAATTGAAGTGTGAAGAATGGAATCGGGGATGGGAACATTTTGGAAACCTGCTAGAGCATCTACAACAGGAAATATATACCCATGTTGACTTGCAACGAAGGAGCATGCCAAGAAGTGCCTCTTTCTTGCAAAAAAATGGAACCTGGAACACTCCAGTTACTGTGACGGAGGCAGGGCCTGGCACTCATCTTACAATTTGCTCACATGGATGAGAGCGCAAGGAGCAGGGTGGGTGCACACCACAAAGCACAGCTAACACATGAGTAGTAGACTGTGGGAGCTGCAGAGGAGACAAGGTCATTTACTATGATATATTTATGCCTCTGTACTGTAGGTCATTTATAGAGATGAGTGAACGGGTTCGTCAGAACCCAAGTTCGTTCCGAATTTCAGGAAAAATTCGATTCGGCACGAAACCAAATGTTTGGGGGTTCGTGCTGACCGAATTTTCCCTGAAATTCACTGGCACCTCGGGCGGTGGGTAAAAAATGAAAAACTCACCACCATCCTCATTCCAGCACCATGCTTGGATCCAGTGTGAGCAACGGAAGCTGACTTGCACAGCTGACAGTGCAGGCGCCCCACTGTGCTGTGTGACATGCCAGCTTCCCCATCGTTCTGGCCTAGCATCTGGCTGCGGGTGCAAGTTGGCTTGTAGGTAAGTTGGTTTGTGGGGAAGCCGACATGTAGGTAAGTGCGATACACACAGCAGGGTGGTAACAGGGGAGGCCGGTCGCACCGCCAGCTGTGCAAGTCGGTTTCTGCCGCCCGCTGACAGTGCAACCAGCCTCCCCTGCTCCCACCGTGCTGTCTGTAATGCTGGCTTCCCCGTCGTTCTGGCCCAGCAGCTGGCTGCGGGCACAAGTTGACTTGTAGGTAAGTGTCTGTGCGATACACACAGCACAGTGGGAACGGGGAAGGCCAGTCACACTGTTAGCGCGTGGCAGAAGCCGACTTGCACAGCTGGCAGTGCGGCCGGCCTCCCCTGCTCCCACCGTGCTGTGTGTATCGCACATTCCACTAGAGATGAGCAATTCTCAAAGGTTCAATTTGAACGAACCCAAATTTCTTGGATAAATGTGTTGAATCACTGAATCGAATTTTTAGAAAGTTCGCTCATCTCTAGTCATTTATTTGGTGCCAGGTACTAAAAATCCACAGGAAGTAGGAAGACATTTGCAGTAAATTGGCTTGCTTAAGGCTCTGGTTACACCTCTCTGTTGCGTTAAGAGCAGGTGTTTTGTAAGGAACTCAGAGGTGCATTGTATTAAAACAAATGCTGCGCTTTTGATGTGTTGGCAATGTGTTTGCATTGCCTTTTTGAAAAGAATAATATTGTTTGCACAATAAGTAAATTACGTTGAGATTGGCAATGGAAACGCAACACAATTGCAACACAGGTACTTGTGTGTTCATGTGTTGCCCTTGCGTTGCCATAGACTTCTATGCCTGTGCTGACTTCTACCTGCGCTGTTAATAAGTTGAGCTGAAAAAGGTATCTGCAATGTGTGAACTGTCCCATCTAGAATTATGTACAGTGCTTTCTCAGCGTTGTAACACCAGAAACGCATAGAAGGCGCAGCATTGTGAACAGAGCCTTATTGGAACCAAGTTTAGAAACACTGACCTTGTGCCGGACTTCTCTTCACTCTGGGCGTGCCAATTTGGAGATTCTACTCATTGCAGATAGGACAAGGAACAGTGAGATCTGTTATGGCAAAGAAACGCAATGATCAGCTAGTGTTAGTACCGTGTTTCCCCGAAAATAAGACAGTGTCTTATATTAATTTTTGCTCCCAAAGATGCGCTAGGTCTTATTTTCAGGGGATGTCTTACATTTTTCCATGAAGAAGAATTCACATGCATTCACAAAAAAAGGAAATTTATTAACTGTTAAACAGTAGTAGTTGCCATCACAAACCAGCATAACCAGACAAAATGTGACTCCTGTCAAAATTTCATGTTACCTCCCCCCCCTGATCCTCCTGTCCCAATTTACCCCCCTTCTCCTGTACTACCGGTAGTGGCATATGTGGGGAATCCGAAACATACAACCCCCCCTCCTCATCATCAGTGGGTGAAGGTGGGGGAGGTGGGGGTAGAGTCTAGAGAATCCAGGGAATTCTCTAGTTTCCATCCCCCCCTCCCCTCACTTCACCTGGCATTTCCCCCATAGAAATTCTTTTTTTTTCTTCTTCACAGTCTGCTGCCACTACTCACTAACTTACTGTCAGAGAGCGAGCAGCAGACAGCAGCTTTCACTTTGGTGGCGGCCGCTTTAATGACGAGTGACGTCCCCCTATGTGCAACATCAGGGGCGTCATTCGTCATCAGAGAGAGCCAGCCGCAGCTGACTGAGGACTCTTGCTCCGGGGGGGGGGGGGGGGGGGGAGGTCTTATTTTCGGGGGAGGTCTTATATTTAGCCTTCATGCTAAAATCACAGTAGGTCTTATTTTCGGAGTAGGTCTTATTTTCGGGGAAACAGGGTATACTGCATACACCTAATTAGGGCAAACGTTGCTCACTTGACATTTCATTGAGAGAACATTGCTACTGTGTTTTCTTGAAAATAAGACAGGTCTTATATTAATTTTTGCTTAAAAAATAGGCTTATTTTCAGGGTATGTCTTATAGCCAGCTGGCAGCCAGGCAGATGGGGCAGCATTACAGCAGCTCCAGTACAGTACGTGCACAGAGCTGGGTGGCAGTAGGCAATGCGGGGGATTCGGCCATGTGTCCGGCATGGCGGCAGGCTGGGGTAGACCCAGCAAGCACCCAAGCAGACATTTTACTCCTAACAGACAAGCTTACCTGTGTGACTTGATGTGTCCTTAACCTTTTTTTAAAGCTGCTCCTGTCTCTCTGCTGAAGCCAGACAGCTGGATTATGAATTGTAATATGCTCCAAACACTTATTAGGGTGTATTTTTGGGGTAATGGGGGAGGATTTTATTGATATGCATCAAATGGTTTGTCCCCACTTTGCACAAAATGTGATGTTCATGAAGCAAACTAAAGCACAACTTCAGATTTGCTGTCATGTTAAATTCAACCTGAACTTTCCAGTTTATATTGCTTTGACCAGAACCCGAATTTTGGCTTCTTACTAGCTACTTGTTGCTTCTTAGTGAAGTGGAGTGGCCGTCATCCACTAGTTTTGTATCTATTTTTCCTCTAGTTACTTTTGTCTATGGTGTAACTAATCTCTGTGACCTAAGCCTAGTTATCACTAGAATAACCTGTTGAGCTGAAAATCTTGGTGACACAGTTTAACCCCTCCATCACCACACCACACCACCACCATACCATTCTGTTCTCATTGTGAGCACAGAGATCATGAAAATGACCCATTTGAGTCATAGAATCTAAACCAAATCAGAAAAGACCTGTCGTCATCTTCTACTACATACTGAAAGCTACCTTAGCCATCGGTATATGTTTAAAATGCTTTATGGAGTGAGGCTGAGGTGCTGATAGAGTATAATGGGCTTTGGGACCATACACACATACACCCACCTAGAGTCCAGAAGCCTGAACAGCAGTGCCATGCCCTGAGGACAGGTATATATGTCACAGGGGTAGCTGCAGGTTAGCAGAGTCACTTTGGTGAGGTCTTTGATAGACATTTACTATGTGCTAAATTACTATGTGGATGAAAAAACAGAGGTGTAGCTAGGCTTTCTGGCACCCATTTCAAATGGCACCCCCACTTGTTCTCAGGCCCCCCTGACCTGCTACACCTGGGCACATGCCCCTCTGCTCCCTCTAGCTATGCCCCTGGAAAAACCATCTTATTATATGAATTACTAAGACCTCCATAGATATACACCACCAGATTAAAAGCTGTATATAGAAATGTGAGGTACTGGACACACAGACCTTCCTCTGTTTCCCTTGTATTAACTGTTTAGTATATACATTTAGTATAATAAAGGAATGGAAGTAAATTGAAGGTTCCCTAACTGTGCACAGGTTAGGATTCATATAGACTGCCCCTCTGAACATGGCCCACCAGCAGCCAGCCAGTTAATTAGACCAGCGAGCAAAAAGGTGAAGTGCAAACCCCACCACTGGAATTCATTTGAGTTTCTGTATTCTGCTATTTGGATCGCTTACCTGGCAGTGTGCAGCATAATAGGGTTGCCCCTGTGGTTCTGAGGTTAGGGGGACTTCTGATTATTTAGACTGAAGGTCCTTGTTATTGTAAATACAATAGGGTTTCAGCACTGTGAGTATTTTTAAATTATGTTTTTTTAGTGTTAAATTAGACACAAGGCTGTGCCAAACAGATTGCAGCACTGGGCACAATGTTTGAATCTGCGCCAGTCTATCGGTTTGGTCAAGAACCAATAAAGCACAATGGGCAGAACTGTATTGAAGTGTTTTATACTTCTAATTAATATTGCACACATATTAATGCAGAACTTTTCGACTTAGGACCTAGACTTTTTGTCTTGCAAAATTCTTTTGCTTACCAATGTGTAATTTGGACAACAACTAAGTGTAAAAGTTTGTCACCAGCAGTGATATCTTGTAACTGTAGTGATTAATTGCAGTCCAATGCCAGAAAAATACAATGCCAATCTTTTTTGGGGTGGCGAAAATTTAAAAATATGCCCTGCAGTGCTAAAAAGAAAGAGGTACAAAGTGGCGCTCACTGCCGTTGGGATAATCCGCTGTCGGGTCCAAACTGGCATAGGGTGCTGTGACCTCCAGTGCCACTGTAGTCAAAACAGTAGTGCCAAAAAAGATAAAGATGCCAGCGCTCCAAAACTGGCGCTATAGCCAACAAAAAGATGCTAAATGTTGCACATCACAAATAAGGTGTTTAAAAGCATAACAACTGGTGCCCACATTCTAAAAATGTTCTACAGAAGATACCTCATTTTGCCTCTTTTAATGCTTATGTTTAGAGATGAGCGAACTTTTGAAAAATTCGATTCGACTGATTCGCCGAATTTTTCGACAAAAATCGTTTCGACCCGAATAAATTCGCGACGAATCGCTATTAAAAACGGCTATTTCTGAGCCTCCTACAGCCTCAATAGGGTTGTAAACCATTCAGCCTTGCTGTAACACGCACAGGATGCGTGCTGGGTTAGTTAAATAATACTTTGAAGAAATATCACATGCAGATCAGAGGCATCGCTAATAGAATCGCAGAGCGGCACAATTGCAGAGAGTTGAAGTGGCATCACTATGAGGGGCAGAAGGAGCCCAAATATACACTGGAGTTGGCCTCAGGAGCCCAAAAATTGGATGAATCACACCCTGGAGTTGGCAGAAGTTGGCAGCAGCAGCAGCAGCAGGAGCCCAAATATACACTGGAGTTGGCCTCAGGAGCCCAAAAATTGGATGAATCACACCCTGGAGTTGGCAGAAGTTGGCAGCAGCAGCAGCAGGAGCCCAAATATACACTGGAGTTGGCCTCAGGAGCCCAAAAATTGGATGAATCACACCCTGGAGTTGGCAGAAGTTGGCAGCAGCAGCAGCAGGAGCCCAAATATACACTGGAGTTGGCCTCAGGAGCCCAAAAATTGGATGAATCACACCCTGGAGTTGGCAGGAGTTGACAGTAGCAGCAGCAGGAGCCCAAATATACACTGGAGTTGGCCTCAGGAGCCCAAAAATTGGATGAATCACACCCTGGAGTTGGCAGAAGTTGGCAGCAGCAGCAGCAGGAGCCCAAATATACACTGGAGTTGGCCTCAGGAGCCCAAAAATTGGATGAATCACACCCTGGAGTTGGCAGGAGTTGACAGTAGCAGCAGCAGGAGCCCAAATATACACTGGAGTTGGCTTCAGGAGCCCAAAAATTGGATGAATCACACCCTGGAGTTGGCAGGAGTTGACACCAGCAGCAGCAGGAGCCCAAATATACACTGGAGTTGGCTTCAGGAGCCCAAAAATTGGATGAATCACACCCTGGAGTTGGCAGAAGTTGGCAGCAGCAGCAGCAGGAGCCCAAATATACACTGGAGTTGGCCTCAGGAGCCCAAAAATTGGATGAATCACACCCTGGAGTTGGCAGAAGTTGGCAGCAGCAGCAGCAGGAGCCCAAATATACACTGGAGTTGGCTTCAGGAGCCCAAAAATTGGATGAATCACACCCTGGAGTTGGCAGGAGTTGACAGTAGCAGCAGCAGGAGCCCAAATATACACTGGAGTTGGCCTCAGGAGCCCAAAAATTGGATGAATCACACCCTGGAGTTGGCAGAAGTTGGCAGCAGCAGCAGCAGGAGCCCAAATATACACTGGAGTTGGCCTCAGGAGCCCAAAAATTGGATGAATCACACCCTGGAGTTGGCAGGAGTTGACAGTAGCAGCAGCAGGAGCCCAAATATACACTGGAGTTGGCTTCAGGAGCCCAAAAATTGGATGAATCACACCCTGGAGTTGGCAGGAGTTGACACCAGCAGCAGCAGGAGCCCAAATATACACTGGAGTTGGCTTCAGGAGCCCAAAAATTGGATGAATCACACCCTGGAGTTGGCAGAAGTTGGCAGCAGCAGCAGCAGGAGCCCAAATATACACTGGAGTTGGCCTCAGGAGCCCAAAAATTGGATGAATCACACCCTGGAGTTGGCAGAAGTTGGCAGCAGCAGCAGCAGGAGCCCAAATATACACTGGAGTTGGCTTCAGGAGCCCAAAAATTGGATGAATCACACCCTGGAGTTGGCAGGAGTTGACAGTAGCAGCAGCAGGAGCCCAAATATACACTGGAGTTGGCTTCAGGAGCCCAAAAATTGGATGAATCACACCCTGGAGTTGGCAGGAGTTGACAGCAGCAGCAGCAGGAGCCCAAATATACACTGGAGTTGGCCTCAGGAGCCCAAAAATTGGATGAATCACACCCTGGAGTTGGCAGGAGTTGACAGTAGCAGCAGCAGGAGCCCAAATATACACTGGAGTTGGCCTCAGGAGCCCAAAAATTGGATGAATCACACCCTGGAGTTGGCAGAAGTTGGCAGCAGCAGCAGCAGCAGGAGCCCAAATATACACTGGAGTTGGCCTCAGGAGCCCAAAAATTGGATGAATCACACCCTGGAGTTGGCAGGAGTTGACAGTAGCAGCAGCAGGAGCCCAAATATACACTGGAGTTGGCCTCAGGAGCCCAAAAATTGGATGAATCACACCCTGGAGTTGGCAGAAGTTGGCAGCAGCAGCAGCAGCAGGAGCCCAAATATACACTGGAGTTGGCCTCAGGAGCCCAAAAATTGGATGAATCACACCCTGGAGTTGGCAGAAGTTGGCAGCAGCAGCAGCAGGAGCCCAAATATACACTGGAGTTGGCCTCAGGAGCCCAAAAATTGGATGAATCACACCCTGGAGTTGGCAGGAGTTGACAGTAGCAGCAGCAGGAGCCCAAATATACACTGGAGTTGGCCTCAGGAGCCCAAAAATTGGATGAATCACACCCTGGAGTTGGCAGAAGTTGGCAGCAGCAGCAGCAGGAGCCCAAATATACACTGGAGTTGGCCTCAGGAGCCCAAAAATTGGATGAATCACACCCTGGAGTTGGCAGGAGTTGACAGTAGCAGCAGCAGGAGCCCAAATATACACTGGAGTTGGCTTCAGGAGCCCAAAAATTGGATGAATCACACCCTGGAGTTGGCAGGAGTTGACACCAGCAGCAGCAGGAGCCCAAATATACACTGGAGTTGGCTTCAGGAGCCCAAAAATTGGATGAATCACACCCTGGAGTTGGCAGAAGTTGGCAGCAGCAGCAGCAGGAGCCCAAATATACACTGGAGTTGGCTTCAGGAGCCCAAAAATTGGATGAATCACACCCTGGAGTTGGCAGAAGTTGGCAGCAGCAGCAGCAGGAGCCCAAATATACACTGGAGTTGGCCTCAGGAGCCCAAAAATTGGATGAATCACACCCTGGAGTTGGCAGGAGTTGACAGTAGCAGCAGCAGGAGCCCAAATATACACTGGAGTTGGCCTCAGGAGCCCAAAAATTGGATGAATCACACCCTGGAGTTGGCAGAAGTTGGCAGCAGCAGCAGCAGGAGCCCAAATATACACTGGAGTTGGCCTCAGGAGCCCAAAAATTGGATGAATCACACCCTGGAGTTGGCAGAAGTTGGCAGCAGCAGCAGCAGGAGCCCAAATATACACTGGAGTTGGCCTCAGGAGCCCAAAAATTGGATGAATCACACCCTGGAGTTGGCAGGAGTTGACAGTAGCAGCAGCAGGAGCCCAAATATACACTGGAGTTGGCCTCAGGAGCCCAAAAATTGGATGAATCACACCCTGGAGTTGGCAGAAGTTGGCAGCAGCAGCAGCAGGAGCCCAAATATACACTGGAGTTGGCCTCAGGAGCCCAAAAATTGGATGAATCACACCCTGGAGTTGGCAGGAGTTGACAGTAGCAGCAGCAGGAGCCCAAATATACACTGGAGTTGGCTTCAGGAGCCCAAAAATTGGATGAATCACACCCTGGAGTTGGCAGGAGTTGACACCAGCAGCAGCAGGAGCCCAAATATACACTGGAGTTGGCTTCAGGAGCCCAAAAATTGGATGAATCACACCCTGGAGTTGGCAGAAGTTGGCAGCAGCAGCAGCAGGAGCCCAAATATACACTGGAGTTGGCCTCAGGAGCCCAAAAATTGGATGAATCACACCCTGGAGTTGGCAGAAGTTGGCAGCAGCAGCAGCAGGAGCCCAAATATACACTGGAGTTGGCTTCAGGAGCCCAAAAATTGGATGAATCACACCCTGGAGTTGGCAGGAGTTGACAGTAGCAGCAGCAGGAGCCCAAATATACACTGGAGTTGGCCTCAGGAGCCCAAAAATTGGATGAATCACACCCTGGAGTTGGCAGAAGTTGGCAGCAGCAGCAGCAGGAGCCCAAATATACACTGGAGTTGGCCTCAGGAGCCCAAAAATTGGATGAATCACACCCTGGAGTTGGCAGGAGTTGACAGTAGCAGCAGCAGGAGCCCAAATATACACTGGAGTTGGCTTCAGGAGCCCAAAAATTGGATGAATCACACCCTGGAGTTGGCAGGAGTTGACACCAGCAGCAGCAGGAGCCCAAATATACACTGGAGTTGGCTTCAGGAGCCCAAAAATTGGATGAATCACACCCTGGAGTTGGCAGAAGTTGGCAGCAGCAGCAGCAGGAGCCCAAATATACACTGGAGTTGGCCTCAGGAGCCCAAAAATTGGATGAATCACACCCTGGAGTTGGCAGAAGTTGGCAGCAGCAGCAGCAGGAGCCCAAATATACACTGGAGTTGGCTTCAGGAGCCCAAAAATTGGATGAATCACACCCTGGAGTTGGCAGGAGTTGACAGTAGCAGCAGCAGGAGCCCAAATATACACTGGAGTTGGCTTCAGGAGCCCAAAAATTGGATGAATCACACCCTGGAGTTGGCAGGAGTTGACAGCAGCAGCAGCAGGAGCCCAAATATACACTGGAGTTGGCCCCAGGAGCCCAAAAATTGGATGAATCACACCCTGGAGTTGGCAGGAGTTGACAGTAGCAGCAGCAGGAGCCCAAATATACACTGGAGTTGGCCTCAGGAGCCCAAAAATTGGATGAATCACACCCTGGAGTTGGCAGAAGTTGGCAGCAGCAGCAGCAGGAGCCCAAATATACACTGGAGTTGGCCTCAGGAGCCCAAAAATTGGATGAATCACACCCTGGAGTTGGCAGGAGTTGACAGTAGCAGCAGCAGGAGCCCAAATATACACTGGAGTTGGCCTCAGGAGCCCAAAAATTGGATGAATCACACCCTGGAGTTGGCAGAAGTTGGCAGCAGCAGCAGCAGGAGCCCAAATATACACTGGAGTTGGCCTCAGGAGCCCAAAAATTGGATGAATCACACCCTGGAGTTGGCAGAAGTTGGCAGCAGCAGCAGCAGGAGCCCAAATATACACTGGAGTTGGCCTCAGGAGCCCAAAAATTGGATGAATCACACCCTGGAGTTGGCAGGAGTTGACAGTAGCAGCAGCAGGAGCCCAAATATACACTGGAGTTGGCTTCAGGAGCCCAAAAATTGGATGAATCACACCCTGGAGTTGGCAGGAGTTGACACCAGCAGCAGCAGGAGCCCAAATATACACTGGAGTTGGCTTCAGGAGCCCAAAAATTGGATGAATCACACCCTGGAGTTGGCAGAAGTTGGCAGCAGCAGCAGCAGGAGCCCAAATATACACTGGAGTTGGCCTCAGGAGCCCAAAAATTGGATGAATCACACCCTGGAGTTGGCAGAAGTTGGCAGCAGCAGCAGCAGGAGCCCAAATATACACTGGAGTTGGCTTCAGGAGCCCAAAAATTGGATGAATCACACCCTGGAGTTGGCAGGAGTTGACAGTAGCAGCAGCAGGAGCCCAAATATACACTGGAGTTGGCTTCAGGAGCCCAAAAATTGGATGAATCACACCCTGGAGTTGGCAGGAGTTGACAGCAGCAGCAGCAGGAGCCCAAATATACACTGGAGTTGGCCTCAGGAGCCCAAAAATTGGATGAATCACACCCTGGAGTTGGCAGGAGTTGACAGTAGCAGCAGCAGGAGCCCAAATATACACTGGAGTTGGCCTCAGGAGCCCAAAAATTGGATGAATCACACCCTGGAGTTGGCAGAAGTTGGCAGCAGCAGCAGCAGCAGGAGCCCAAATATACACTGGAGTTGGCCTCAGGAGCCCAAAAATTGGATGAATCACACCCTGGAGTTGGCAGGAGTTGACAGTAGCAGCAGCAGGAGCCCAAATATACACTGGAGTTGGCCTCAGGAGCCCAAAAATTGGATGAATCACACCCTGGAGTTGGCAGAAGTTGGCAGCAGCAGCAGCAGGAGCCCAAATATACACTGGAGTTGGCCTCAGGAGCCCAAAAATTGGATGAATCACACCCTGGAGTTGGCAGAAGTTGGCAGCAGCAGCAGCAGGAGCCCAAATATACACTGGAGTTGGCCTCAGGAGCCCAAAAATTGGATGAATCACACCCTGGAGTTGGCAGGAGTTGACAGTAGCAGCAGCAGGAGCCCAAATATACACTGGAGTTGGCCTCAGGAGCCCAAAAATTGGATGAATCACACCCTGGAGTTGGCAGAAGTTGGCAGCAGCAGCAGCAGGAGCCCAAATATACACTGGAGTTGGCCTCAGGAGCCCAAAAATTGGATGAATCACACCCTGGAGTTGGCAGGAGTTGACAGTAGCAGCAGCAGGAGCCCAAATATACACTGGAGTTGGCTTCAGGAGCCCAAAAATTGGATGAATCACACCCTGGAGTTGGCAGGAGTTGACACCAGCAGCAGCAGGAGCCCAAATATACACTGGAGTTGGCTTCAGGAGCCCAAAAATTGGATGAATCACACCCTGGAGTTGGCAGAAGTTGGCAGCAGCAGCAGCAGGAGCCCAAATATACACTGGAGTTGGCTTCAGGAGCCCAAAAATTGGATGAATCACACCCTGGAGTTGGCAGAAGTTGGCAGCAGCAGCAGCAGGAGCCCAAATATACACTGGAGTTGGCCTCAGGAGCCCAAAAATTGGATGAATCACACCCTGGAGTTGGCAGGAGTTGACAGTAGCAGCAGCAGGAGCCCAAATATACACTGGAGTTGGCCTCAGGAGCCCAAAAATTGGATGAATCACACCCTGGAGTTGGCAGAAGTTGGCAGCAGCAGCAGCAGGAGCCCAAATATACACTGGAGTTGGCCTCAGGAGCCCAAAAATTGGATGAATCACACCCTGGAGTTGGCAGAAGTTGGCAGCAGCAGCAGCAGGAGCCCAAATATACACTGGAGTTGGCCTCAGGAGCCCAAAAATTGGATGAATCACACCCTGGAGTTGGCAGGAGTTGACAGTAGCAGCAGCAGGAGCCCAAATATACACTGGAGTTGGCCTCAGGAGCCCAAAAATTGGATGAATCACACCCTGGAGTTGGCAGAAGTTGGCAGCAGCAGCAGCAGGAGCCCAAATATACACTGGAGTTGGCCTCAGGAGCCCAAAAATTGGATGAATCACACCCTGGAGTTGGCAGGAGTTGACAGTAGCAGCAGCAGGAGCCCAAATATACACTGGAGTTGGCTTCAGGAGCCCAAAAATTGGATGAATCACACCCTGGAGTTGGCAGGAGTTGACACCAGCAGCAGCAGGAGCCCAAATATACACTGGAGTTGGCTTCAGGAGCCCAAAAATTGGATGAATCACACCCTGGAGTTGGCAGAAGTTGGCAGCAGCAGCAGCAGGAGCCCAAATATACACTGGAGTTGGCCTCAGGAGCCCAAAAATTGGATGAATCACACCCTGGAGTTGGCAGAAGTTGGCAGCAGCAGCAGCAGGAGCCCAAATATACACTGGAGTTGGCTTCAGGAGCCCAAAAATTGGATGAATCACACCCTGGAGTTGGCAGGAGTTGACAGTAGCAGCAGCAGGAGCCCAAATATACACTGGAGTTGGCCTCAGGAGCCCAAAAATTGGATGAATCACACCCTGGAGTTGGCAGAAGTTGGCAGCAGCAGCAGCAGGAGCCCAAATATACACTGGAGTTGGCCTCAGGAGCCCAAAAATTGGATGAATCACACCCTGGAGTTGGCAGGAGTTGACAGTAGCAGCAGCAGGAGCCCAAATATACACTGGAGTTGGCTTCAGGAGCCCAAAAATTGGATGAATCACACCCTGGAGTTGGCAGGAGTTGACACCAGCAGCAGCAGGAGCCCAAATATACACTGGAGTTGGCTTCAGGAGCCCAAAAATTGGATGAATCACACCCTGGAGTTGGCAGAAGTTGGCAGCAGCAGCAGCAGGAGCCCAAATATACACTGGAGTTGGCCTCAGGAGCCCAAAAATTGGATGAATCACACCCTGGAGTTGGCAGAAGTTGGCAGCAGCAGCAGCAGGAGCCCAAATATACACTGGAGTTGGCCTCAGGAGCCCAAAAATTGGATGAATCACACCCTGGAGTTGGCAGGAGTTGACAGTAGCAGCAGCAGGAGCCCAAATATACACTGGAGTTGGCCTCAGGAGCCCAAAAATTGGATGAATCACACCCTGGAGTTGGCAGAAGTTGGCAGCAGCAGCAGCAGGAGCCCAAATATACACTGGAGTTGGCTTCAGGAGCCCAAAAATTGGATGAATCACACCCTGGAGTTGGCAGGAGTTGACAGTAGCAGCAGCAGGAGCCCAAATATACACTGGAGTTGGCTTCAGGAGCCCAACAATTGGATGAATCACACCCTGGAGTTGGCAGAAGTTGGCAGCAGCAGCAGCAGGAGCCCAAAAAATGGCCTAAAGACATAAATATGTTTTGCACCATTTGGAAAGTGTAAAACGTGGCACCATGCTGAATCTAGTCGCATGCATCAGGCATTGGTGGGTGGAAATCCTGGCTGATCCATCCCTGATTCATTTTGACAAAGGTGAGTCTCTCCACATTTTTAGTTGACAGACGAGTTCTCCTCGCCGTAACTATGGCCCCCGCCGCACTAAACACCCGCTCAGATGGCACGCTACTTGCCGGGCAGGACAGCTTTTCCAGGGCAAAATCTGCTAGTTGCGGCCACAAATCAAGTTTGGCTGCCCAGAAGTCCAGCGGATCCTCAAGGTGTGTTGGCATGGTCATGTCAAAGTATGACATGACCTGCTGGTTCAGGTCCTGCTCCAGGTCTTCCAGCTGCTCATGAGTAGCCTCACTATGCGGGTGTAGAAAGCTACTCATTAGCGACTGAAGACTGAGGCTGCTGCTGCTGATGGAGCTTCTGCTGCTGCTGCTGCCAACCCCCCCAGCGGCCATGGCAGTGGAAGGTGAGCGCAGAGGTCCCCTCGAGTCAGACCTGCGAGAGTAT
Organism: Gastrophryne carolinensis; assembly: GCA_027917425.1. Taxonomy (NCBI): domain Eukaryota; kingdom Metazoa; phylum Chordata; class Amphibia; order Anura; family Microhylidae; genus Gastrophryne; species Gastrophryne carolinensis. The sequence continues at coordinate 443,683,085 of CM051235.1, forward strand.
GGACCATGGCGCAGATAGGCATCGGCCAACTGCCTACGTAGAATGTCTTTGTAGTAGTTGAGTTTGTCCTCCCTCTCGGTGGGTTTAAAAAATGCCCCCATTTTGTGCCGGAAGCGAGGGTCCAATAAGGTGGACAGCCAGAAGTCATCCCGCCGACAGATGGAAACAATTCTGGGGTCACTACGCAAGCATGTGAGCATGCTTCGTGCCATTTGCGCAAGTGACTCTGATGGACTTCGCTGGGCAACTCCTCCTCCTCCTCTTCCTCCTCCTCCTCCTCCAGTTCAGCTCCAACGGGGTTCATGTGGCCGTAAGATGTAAACGCCATGTCTCCAGTGCCCTGACCAGCCATGGTTTCCAACATGTGCTGTAGTACATGAAGCAGTGGAATCACGTCGTTCATCCCGTAATCCTGCCGACTGACAAATAAAGTGGCTTCCTCAAAGGGCCTGAGCAAACGGCAGGTGTCACGTATGAGCTGCCACTGGTTGACATTGAAGTTACACAGGGGAGTCCCCCTATCTGCTTGGATCATCAGGAAATCCGTGATGGCTTTTCTCTGTTCATATAATCGGTCCAACATGTGAAGGGTGGAATTCCAACGGGTGGAAACATCGCAAATCAGACTATGTTGGGGGATACCATTCTGACGCTGTAGCTCAAGAAGGGTGTGTTTGGCGGTGTAGGAGTGGCTGAAGTGCATGCAAAGTTTCCGTGAAGTTGTTAGGATGTCCTGCAGATGGGGGGAACACTTCAGAAACCGCTTGACAACCAGATTGAAGACGTGAGCCATGCAGGGGGCATGGGTCAGGCTTCCTTGGCGCAGCGCAGACAAAATGTTCTTCCCATTGTCGGTAACCATGATTCCCATTTTAAGTTTTCTCGGAGTAAGCCATGTTTGGATTTCCTGATGAATACATTTAAGCAGTTCCTCCCCTGTGTGACTCCGTTCGCCAAGACAAACCATGTGAAGCACTGCGTGACACCTCCGTGCCCTGCACACATGGTAGACTGGAGGGGCACTGAGACTTGAGCCTACAGTGGAGGGTGAGGAGATGGCGGAGGATGAGGAGGCCGAGTCGCACGGTGTCACAGGCCCAATGGGCAGAGAGCGCGGAGGCCGAAGCGGCGTGACCTGTCCAAGTTGCTGCTGCAAAGGGACCACATTCACCCAGTGGGCCGTAAACGACATGTACTGCCCCTGACCGTAGTTACAGCTCCAGATGTCGGCGCTGCCATGTATTTTGCTACACACCGACAGGCTCAAGGACTGGCCCACCTTCTGTTCAACAAAAGTGTGCAGCGCTGGTACTGCCTTCTTGGCAAAGAAATGACGGCTTGGGACTCTCCACCTCGGCTCGGCACAAGCCATCAGTTCTCTGAAAGGTGCAGATTCCACCACCTGAAAAGGGAGCGACTGCAGCACCAGCAACTTGGACAGGAGCACATTCAGCTTCTGCGCCGTAGGATGAGTGGGCGCATACTGCTGTCTCTTGGACATGGCTTCGCTGATGGATTGCTGGCGGGATGCATGACTTGGAGGAGGAGGAGCAGGAGCGACAGAGGATGGGTATGACGCACAGCTGCCTTCGGCTGAGGTGCTGGAGCCTTGGCTGGCAGAAATTGGGAGCTCACTTGGTGAGGAAGCAGACTGGACCACCCCTTGGGAGCCTCGGTTCTCCCAGGTCGTTTTATGGTGACGCATCATATGTTGACGCAGGGCCGTGGTGCCAACATTTGGACCCTGGCCACGCTTCACCTTTTGCCTACATATCTTGCATGTGGCCATGTTACCCTCCTGCGGATGCCTCAGGAAAAACTGCCACACTGCCGAGTAGCTACTTTTCCCACCCCCTGGCCTCACTGATTCACTGCTGCTGTTGCCAACTCCAGGAACCCCTGCTCCACTACCTCCCGATAAGGTAGACTGCCGCACAGCAGGTGCTCTACCCCGGCCCCGGCCCCGGCCGGCTCCAGCCTTTGGAATTGTGCCCCCATGCTGACTGCTACCACCTTGCTGCCTCAGCTGCTGACTCCGGGGCAACCTGCACCCCTCTTCTCCTGATGATGACGATGAAGCCCCTTCATCACCCGGCTCCCAAGTGCGATCGGCTTCATCGTCATCATCATCATCATCACCGAGTTGTGGCTGTACGTCACTGATGTTCGTGGATTCGTCAACAGTGTCTGGCGCAGGAGCTGGAACGCTCGCAGCACCCACGACACTGTCCACATCACTATTTGTCTGCCTAGCTAAAGAAGCCACCTCCATTTCTTGGCTGGGCAGTAGCTGCTGACTGTCCTCTATCTGATGGTCCTCCTCACTAAAGAGTGGAGCTGAACCCAAAGCATAGGATACGTCGCTGGGGGAGGGAACGGCGTAGGCCAGAGGCAATGGGAGGACAGGGACTGCTCTCGGGGCATGCCAACTCAGGGTTGTGTCAGAGGAACCTACCGACCCTAGACTGGGGGTCTCAGACGTAAGTTGTGATGATGTTGTTGATGAGCGCGTCAACCAATCTACCACGGCAGATGCGTTACTGGTGGAGACCCGACCGCTAGCAGATACTGGCAGATTAGGTCTCTCAGCGTGACTCCTGCTGCTACTGGCCCCCAGTCTGATGCGAGCTCTGCCTGCGGAATCTTGGCCTCTGCCACTCCTCTTTTCACTTCCAGGCACTTGTCTGCCCGACATAGTCTAACTGGCGTGGTAGTAGGTGATATTTAAAAAAACCCCGGGCAGCGGTGGGTCTATATGAAACAGAATATAATGCACACCAAAAGTGAGCAGTAACACTCAGCCTCCAACAGGCCTGCTTAGTGTAAATAAGAGAGCTGCTTAGTGTAAATAAAGAGGGGTATGCTATGTTACAGAATGGGATGCCTCAACAGAAGTGCACCTGGCAGGCAGCAGTAAGCCTATGCCCAGCAAAAGTGTCTTATAATATAAATATAATAAGAGCAAATGCTTATATGGTCTTAAACAGAGGCTGCTTTAGTCACAGAATGGGATGCCCCAACAGGAATCGACCTGGCAGGGTCCAGTAGTGCTTTGGCCAGCAAAAGTGTCTTTATCAGGCCTAATTTCAAATATGATAAGAGCAAATGCTTATATGGTCTTAAACAGAGGCTGCTGTAGTCACAGAATGGGATGCCCTGGGCAGGAATGGACCTGGCAGGGTCCAGTAGTGCTTTGGCCAGCAAAAGTGTCTTTATCAGGCCTAATTTCAAATATGATAAGAGCAAATGCTTATATGGTCTTAAACAGAGGCTGCTGTAGTCACAGAATGGGATGCCCTGGGCAGGAATGGACCTGGCAGGGTCCAGTAGTGCTTTGGCCAGCAAAAGTGTCTTTATCAGGCCTAATTTCAAATATGATAAGAGCAAATGCTTAAATGGTCTTAAACAGAGGCTGCTGTAGTCACAGAATGGGATGCCCTGGGCAGGAATGGACCTGGCAGGGTCCAGTAGTGCTTTGGCCAGCAAAAGTGTCTTTATCAGGCTAATTTCAAATATGATAAGAGCAAATGCTTATATGGTCTTAAACAGAGGCTGCTTTAGTCACAGAATGGGATGCCCTGGGCAGGAATGGACCTGGCAGGGTCCAGTAGTGCTTTGGCCAGCAAAAGTGTCTTTATCAGGCTAATTTCAAATATGATAAGAGCAAATGCTTATATGGTCTTAAACAGAGGCTGCTGTAGTCACAGAATGGGATGCCCCGGGCAGGAATGGACCTGGCAGGGTCCAGTAGTGCTTTGGCCAGCAAAAGTGTCTTTATCAGGCCTAATTTCAAATATGATAAGAGCAAATGCTTATATGGTCTTAAACAGAGGCTGCTTTAGTCACAGAATGGGATGCCCTGGGCAGGAATGGACCTGGCAGGGTCCAGTAGTGCTTTGGCCAGCAAAAGTGTCTTTATCAGGCCTAATTTCAAATATGATAAGAGCAAATGCTTATATGGTCTTAAACAGAGGCTGCTGTAGTCACAGAATGGGATGCCCTGGGCAGGAATGGACCTGGCAGGGTCCAGTAGTGCTTTGGCCAGCAAAAGTGTCTTTATCAGGCCTAATTTCAAATATGATAAGAGCAAATGCTTATATGGTCTTAAACAGAGGCTGCTGTAGTCACAGAATGGGATGCCCTGGGCAGGAATGGACCTGGCAGGGTCCAGTAGTGCTTTGGCCAGCAAAAGTGTCTTTATCAGGCCTAATTTCAAATATGATAAGAGCAAATGCTTATATGGTCTTAAACAGAGGCTGCTTTAGTCACAGAATGGGATGCCCTGGGCAGGAATGGACCTGGCAGGGTCCAGTAGTGCTTTGGCCAGCAAAAGTGTCTTTATCAGGCCTAATTTCAAATATGATAAGAGCAAATGCTTATATGGTCTTAAACAGAGGCTGCTGTAGTCACAGAATGGGATGCCCTGGGCAGGAATGGACCTGGCAGGGTCCAGTAGTGCTTTGGCCAGCAAAAGTGTCTTTATCAGGCCTAATTTCAAATATGATAAGAGCAAATGCTTATATGGTCTTAAACAGAGGCTGCTTTAGTCACAGAATGGGATGCCCTGGGCAGGAATGGACCTGGCAGGGTCCAGTAGTGCTTTGGCCAGCAAAAGTGTCTTTATCAGGCTAATTTCAAATATGATAAGAGCAAATGCTTATATGGTCTTAAACAGAGGCTGCTGTAGTCACAGAATGGGATGCCCTGGGCAGGAATGGACCTGGCAGGGTCCAGTAGTGCTTTGGCCAGCAAAAGTGTCTTTATCAGGCCTAATTTCAAATATGATAAGAGCAAATGCTTATATGGTCTTAAACAGAGGCTGCTGTAGTCACAGAATGGGATGCCCTGGGCAGGAATGGACCTGGCAGGGTCCAGTAGTGCTTTGGCCAGCAAAAGTGTCTTTATCAGGCCTAATTTCAAATATGATAAGAGCAAATGCTTATATGGTCTTAAACAGAGGCTGCTGTAGTCACAGAATGGGATGCCCTGGGCAGGAATGGACCTGGCAGGGTCCAGTAGTGCTTTGGCCAGCAAAAGTGTCTTTATCAGGCCTAATTTCAAATATGATAAGAGCAAATGCTTATATGGTCTTAAACAGAGGCTGCTGTAGTCACAGAATGGGATGCCCTGGGCAGGAATGGACCTGGCAGGGTCCAGTAGTGCTTTGGCCAGCAAAAGTGTCTTTATCAGGCCTAATTTCAAATATGATAAGAGCAAATGCTTATATGGTCTTAAACAGAGGCTGCTTTAGTCACAGAATGGGATGCCCTGGGCAGGAATGGACCTGGCAGGGTCCAGTAGTGCTTTGGCCAGCAAAAGTGTCTTTATCAGGCTAATTTCAAATATGATAAGAGCAAATGCTTATATGGTCTTAAACAGAGGCTGCTGTAGTCACAGAATGGGATGCCCCGGGCAGGAATGGACCTGGCAGGGTCCAGTAGTGCTTTGGCCAGCAAAAGTGTCTTTATCAGGCCTAATTTCAAATATGATAAGAGCAAATGCTTATATGGTCTTAAACAGAGGCTGCTGTAGTCACAGAATGGGATGCCCTGGGCAGGAATGGACCTGGCAGGGTCCAGTAGTGCTTTGGCCAGCAAAAGTGTCTTTATCAGGCTAATTTCAAATATGATAAGAGCAAATGCTTATATGGTCTTAAACAGAGGCTGCTGTAGTCACAGAATGGGATGCCCTGGGCAGGAATGGACCTGGCAGGGTCCAGTAGTGCTTTGGCCAGCAAAAGTGTCTTTATCAGGCCTAATTTCAAATATGATAAGAGCAAATGCTTATATGGTCTTAAACAGAGGCTGCTGTAGTCACAGAATGGGATGCCCTGGGCAGGAATGGACCTGGCAGGGTCCAGTAGTGCTTTGGCCAGCAAAAGTGTCTTTATCAGGCCTAATTTCAAATATGATAAGAGCAAATGCTTATATGGTCTTAAACAGAGGCTGCTTTAGTCACAGAATGGGATGCCCTGGGCAGGAATGGACCTGGCAGGGTCCAGTAGTGCTTTGGCCAGCAAAAGTGTCTTTATCAGGCTAATTTCAAATATGATAAGAGCAAATGCTTATATGGTCTTAAACAGAGGCTGCTGTAGTCACAGAATGGGATGCCCCGGGCAGGAATGGACCTGGCAGGGTCCAGTAGTGCTTTGGCCAGCAAAAGTGTCTTTATCAGGCCTAATTTCAAATATGATAAGAGCAAATGCTTATATGGTCTTAAACAGAGGCTGCTTTAGTCACAGAATGGGATGCCCTGGGCAGGAATGGACCTGGCAGGGTCCAGTAGTGCTTTGGCCAGCAAAAGTGTCTTTATCAGGCTAATTTCAAATATGATAAGAGCAAATGCTTATATGGTCTTAAACAGAGGCTGCTGTAGTCACAGAATGGGATGCCCCGGGCAGGAATGGACCTGGCAGGGTCCAGTAGTGCTTTGGCCAGCAAAAGTGTCTTTATCAGGCCTAATTTCAAATATGATAAGAGCAAATGCTTATATGGTCTTAAACAGAGGCTGCTTTAGTCACAGAATGGGATGCCCTGGGCAGGAATGGACCTGGCAGGGTCCAGTAGTGCTTTGGCCAGCAAAAGTGTCTTTATCAGGCTAATTTCAAATATGATAAGAGCAAATGCTTATATGGTCTTAAACAGAGGCTGCTGTAGTCACAGAATGGGATGCCCTGGGCAGGAATGGACCTGGCAGGGTCCAGTAGTGCTTTGGCCAGCAAAAGTGTCTTTATCAGGCCTAATTTCAAATATGATAAGAGCAAATGCTTATATGGTCTTAAACAGAGGCTGCTTTAGTCACAGAATGGGATGCCTCACAGCAGACTTAAGATCAGTTCAGTATATATGCACAGTTAGTTACTATAAGCAGCCTGAAAACGCTAACAAAGGCTGGATGAAAAAAAAAAAATCTCCCTGTCAGCCAGCTCCGTTTTTCCTACCTTTCCCTGGCTTTCTGTCTGTCTCCTGTCTGTCTCCTGCCTGTCTCCTGCCTGTCTCCAGCCTGTCTCCAGCCTGTCCCTGTCTGTCCCTGTCTCCAGCCTGTCTAACTGCCTCAGCTACACAGCGTTCTGTCTGTCTGTCACGAATGCAATAGAGAAATGAGGAAAAGCAAGATGGCCGCCGTTAAATACCGCTGTGTGACGTCACCGGGCTTGCTGGCTGCTGATAGGCTGCATGTGACTGCCCCAGCTTGCACTGGCGCGGGATACATGTCCAGACATGTCCCGTCCGCCATCTTAGAATGCCTGTAAATGTAAATGAATGGATGTTAAAGGAAAACTTCGAGTGATCGAATCGCGGGGAAATTCGGATTCGATCCGAATCGAATTTTTCCTGAAATTCGGATCGAATCCGGGTTCGTCCGGATCGATTCGCTCATCCCTACTTATGTTGTTAAAAACATTAATATTTCACAGTATGTTTTTTTCCATTCAGTTTTTTTTACTCACACTTTCTTGGAGAGAAAATTAGTTTTAGTTTGGTGCAATTCAGCACCATATTTAACTCTTTACTTTTTACAAAGTTTGCAAAGAATTGCACCGAGGGAATAAAATTAAGAGAAAAATACTTATGGTGCTGGATCAACCCTAATGTGTTTTAAAGCATAACAAATGATGCTCACATTCTATTTTAAAAAATGTTCTACAGAAGATCCTTGAATCATTGTATGTACAGCATATTTCATTTTCCCAGTATATTTTTCTTCCATTTCTTTCAGACCTCCTTCAGAATAGTTTTCAATAACTTCATATATTTGAACAAGTCTGCAATATTTACTGAGCCTAGATTATCTTCTAATCCTCAAAAGTCTTCCACTGGTAATAGAGTTGAGTTTTATAATTCTCATCTGAAGATACAGTGGCGCTATACTGTGGACTCTAGTTGAGGCCTTACCAGAGGTCTATAAATATTTAACATGATTTTTCGCTTTTGCTTCCATAATTGCTTTCGGTGGAACCTGGCTCTCCCAATCCCTTGCTATGCAGACTACCTCTTAGTCTTTAGAAATAATGGACCCCAGGCTCCATTCCTCTGTCGTAGTTGACATTATCGTGCCATTAATCCTTTAATCTGCCTTTGCATTTTCATAGCCCATGTGCATTATTTTGCACTTTTTTGCCATTAAGCTTCTGCTACAACGCTCTTGACTGTTCTAACTTTCCGAAGCCATTTATCATTCCACATGACCAATCATCTCACAGACCTTTATGTCATCCTCAAAAAGTCAAACCTTTCCAGGTAGGAAATGTCTTCTAGTGCTAATAAAAATATCTGAAATGACATTAGTTCTATAGAGCATTCTGCAACAGCCAAAGTTATGGACAGCCTTAAAAAACACCAAAGGTCAACTATCTTATCTCTTCTAGCGGTAAATATACAGGGGTAAAATTTGTTTATTCAGTAATTAATATATACATTGCATAATGGGCTTTGTAGTTGCAATTTAGCTGTGGGTAACCAATACTGGAAATACATTACATTTTTAATACAGAATGTAGCTAAAGGAGTTACTGCCAATGCAGTCTACAATCCATGTTACTTGATTGGACCTCTGGAACTGCTGAAGTGTGGCAAAAAGAAATTTCACAGTGGCTGATGACAGAGCTCTATCATCAGCCTATCTAGACGTGTTGGCTGGTGACCAGGGCTTTCTGTGATGGCAACAGGAGATGGGACTATATCCAAGAGAAGTAAAGTACATGTTATCCAGCATAGCAGCAGAGCTTGACAATGGATATGGTCAAATGTAAATTGATCAGCAACAAGGGTAGGCTCTGAATGTGATCAGATGGGGCACAGGTTGGCAACAGGGCTTGGCACTAGATATGGTCAAAAGTGGCATCAGTCAGAAACAGGGTGGCTTGGCACTGAACATGGTCAAACATATCACTGGCCAGCAACAAGGTTTGCCACTGGATGTGGTCAGATGTGGCACAGGCTGACCACAGGACTTGGCACCAGACATGATCAGACTTGGCAGGGGGCAGAAAGCAGCCCTTCTTGGAAATGACCAGGCAATGGGGGGGGCACTTATTGCCATCCCAACTGGAGTGATGACCAGGTAAGATCTGACTGTAAGTACTGTGACCTGACATTGACCAAGGATATAAGAAGTGTAATGCTCTAAACCAGGAATCCCAGTCAATGATACAAGTACCACTGGTAGTAATCAATAGCCTGTCTAATTTTCCACCAGTAACTGCAACTCCAAAAGTTAATAGAAACAATTGCAATGTGCATTTTTGTTCATTACATCCACTTGATATAGTTGGTTTGTATGTTTTTATACACAGTTTTAGGCGCTGACAACCAATATGTACCACCACTAAAGTTCTCCTGAAACCTAGTCCATCTCCACAATCAGTAGATCCCCAAAATTTTGGGTGATCTGGTGTTCTTGTGGTTCTCCAACACCAGGGTTCATCCAAGACCAATTGTAAATTAAGCATTTCTAGAACACTTCTACTTAATTTTTCACCTGAAGTGGACTTTTTACTCCAAAAAAGGATTTTTACCTGGTGCTGGATCACCTCCAAAGTGTGATGGTGGGGCACACATGGACATGAGAAGGGGGAGGGAATGGGGCATTTCAGTAAGGTTTTAGCCAAGTTCAAGATAAGCTAAGGGTGGACACATCTGTAGGTATAGAACCAGTTGGTGTTAAAATAAAGTTCTTTTTTACCAATATGATGAATTGTTTAGCCATTTTATTTCATGCTCTGTTCCGTTTAACTTTCTTCTCTGTTGCTTTTTACAGATGATAAGGCATGTCAGCCTATAAAAAAAACAGAATAGCATCTAAGCATTCTACTATTTAACAATGAGTGTCTTTGTATCAGTAGTGCGTGACTCAATGCACCGCTAAAGGTGATAGTTTTAATAAAACTATAGGGAAGCCAAGAGGAATTATGGGATTGTACAGAAAAGAACACATTATCGTGGATACAATAAAATCATCAAGGCTAAAATAACACTCATAGATCTTAAGTGAACCAGCGACAGAAGAAAAGAAGGCTTGTGAAGGCTTTCAACATAAAACAAAGCTCTTGTACACGTTACTTATAATTCCCAAAAGTTTGCACCACCAGGTATATAAAAAGTAATACATGCATACATGTCATTCCCTAGACTTACATCAATTTTGAGAAAGGATATAAAGATATATGCTGTTGTTAGAAAAATTCAATACGACTTTATAAAGCTGGAGTTTGTATTGTAGTCCTGTAAAAAGTAATATTAGCTCAACCAAAAGAAAATGTAAAAGAAACCTAAACTCATCTTTCATAAAAAAAATGTCTGCCCTCAGAAGGACCTGGTCTCATTGCACCTTGGGGGGCCCACTGACAGCCCCAACAGCCAAAAAGTGCATGACTCGACCTGGGACTCAGAAGAAGCACACATACACAGGATAATCCTGAGATACCAATGTGTCATTCTCAAAAAAATGTTACCAGATTATTGTCGGGACAAAAAATATTTTTTTTTTGGGGGGGAGTGGGGGATTTTATTGCATAGATGACCATTGTATTCTCTCTCTCACACATGCACACAAACACACACACACACACACACACACACACACACACACACACACACATTTTTTTATGCATTTAACCCATCCATGCAGTGAGACAAACACATGCAGTGATTACACAGATGCTTAGAGTGGTGGGCTGCCCAAACCATGATGCCTGGGGAGAAGTTGGGGGGTTAGGTGTCTTGCTCAAGCGCACCTTAGTCATGTTCGGAGTAGGCGTCAAACCTACCTATCTAGTGACAAGACCTGATTCCTTACTACTAGGCCATGACTGTCTCTCAAAGAACCTGAGGTAGCCTTGAAAAGAGGGTAAAGGTTAGGGAACCCTGTTTTTGGCTGTGCTGTGCCCTGAAAATTATGTTGCAGAGTTTTCAACCCTTATACTGACCTATCCACCATATTCATCTAACATTAGTGGGTTTTGACGCATTTGCTGCATTTGCTGCATCTACCAAACAAAATATTTACCCAACTATGCCTGCATTCCCTGCATTTACCACTATTTCAGCATAGTTAGGCAATGACCGGCAACCACTATTTCCAGAAAACACTGCCGTGTTTTCAGCAAGATTTCAAGAATTTCCATAACCAAATCCACTACCAGCTTATGCCATTCTTTCAGCAAGGCAAAGTGCTCTGAAACCCAGCAAAATGACAGCAAATAGTCAGTTCTCCTTATGTTCTTTCATTGAACCAGGACTGTTCCCCAGCAAAGGGAGCCAAGATTCCTGATGTGCTTGCAGTTGTGCAATAGAGAGAGTGTCAGTAAGTATGCGCGCATTCGCTCATGGCTGTAGCGGCACATCTTGTTGTTGCAGCTTGCAACCACAAGACTATCAAGGCTGAAACAAAAAATACAGATATGCTTTCTTTTTGCTCATGATGCCATGTGAGCACAAATCAAATGGTGAAGGAGATACAATTTTAGGGTCCCCTGACATGATGGGCCCCTATGAGGTCCCCTCTGTAATTACACCTTTGTAAAAGACATATCTTCAGAGATTAAGATGTCCCCGTGTCCTCTTTTTCTTTCCAAAGAACAAATCAATACAACAGTGCAGGAAAAGGCAGAATTACCTCCCAGGTAAAGGTCGGTTTCTCCCAAGTTCCTTAAGCACATTGCAAGGCCAGAGATATTTGCTACCTTGTAATCTCCACCACTAGTATTGCTGAAACATGCCTCTGTTTATTTCTGAAGCAGGTCGGCTGAATTTTTTAATATTCTGGTTTGAAAGATCCAATTAAATTCTACAAGGGAAAACATTGCGTGTTCTAGTCCTTGCATGAGAAGACTAACAAGTGTTTGAGGAACATAATGCCATATAAAAAGACAAACTCTTTAAAGTGGACCAACACCCACGCTGATCGGCCCGGGAATCTTATAGATCAGCTCCCTGCCTGCGGGGCACCCGGATCGGGGGTGCCCCGCTGTGTGAAACCCCCCAGGACGCCTGCAAATCCTACCTGTTCTTCATTCCAATGGCGCATGCGGCTCTTGGTGGCATCTAGATTTGGGATGCCCTAGTGTGCATTACTTAAAGCCCAGGGTTGAGCTAAATAGTCACGCAGTTCTGGATTCCTGCAGTGAGACCAGAGTGTGCTGTGGGGAAGCGGCATCCCTTCTCCATTTACTCTGAGCACCACTGCCCACAGTGGTGCACTATGAAAAACAGGAACTAGGCGAGTATGTAACCCGATCGTTGGCCTTATGTAGGGGTACACACTGCAAAGCATCCAAAATTGGCAAAGAGCCCTTAGCAGTTGAATGTTTCAAACTTTTGACTCACTTTAACTCATTAAACATTTGTTCAAATTGCTAGAGCCTCCCTTTAAAGAGGTTCAATCATTGGCCTAGTCTCTATAACACTCTAGCCCTGATGGCCTCACTTTTTGTGTGATATTCCTTGGACTGCCATGACACTTATCTTTCCATCATCCCTGTCATCCACTGGCTAATGGATTCTCCTGCCTAGGTCTGTCTGAATGGCCAGCATGGGCAAGCACAGCCGGAGGGAAGTGGCTTTGTGGATGCATGCCGCTCCACCTCTAAGCAACTTATCAATATACATGGCATAGAAAGCTGAAAGAGAGACCGCACATATGCTCTGGGTTTGTCAGGAAGGTAATAACACCAGCAATCGCTGGGGTTCACACAGTAGGGGAATCCCAAATCTATATGCCCGCTGGAAGAGAAACAAAACCTGGGTAAGATAGAATGAAAGAAGAAGCCCCCTTTAACCAAAATAAAACATCTGTATATAATTCTGGAGGGCTCATGTGCTTTTATAAAGGAGAAGCAGAAGTGTAAACTGGAGTAACCTTTTGGCATTAAACTACTTTTATTATAACAGTAAAAAGTGAAAGTAATGTACTGTTGAAAGAGAAACGGGTTTTTAAGTTTACTACTTCTTTTTCCTATAAAAATATATTCATTAGCAAAAGGGGACACATGCCATTCTCTATAGAGGAATTACTAACACTATGGATGTTTTGAAGGATTTTAAGGTTTATTTTTCCTAAAAAATAGAACTGCCAAAATTGCACCTAAATTTTGAGAGTCTTTAACTCAAATCAAACAGCACTACTAACAACAAACAAGAAAACTAGATCCTTCCAACTGTACAAAATCTCTGCCGGCAGGAATAGGACAGCCTTACACCACACTATACCTGCTAAGATGGCCATCAAATACCCATATTCCAAACTTTACAAATGTATCCTTACATCACTGGAAAAGCTGTACCTCAACTGTAAAAATATGCCATCAAATGTACAGATGCTTTTTTTTGTAGGACAAATACTTTTTTTTGCACTTTTTATGTGTGTTATCAATAAAAAGCTCACCGGGACGCAGATTGCAATCCACACCGTAATGCACACTGCAAGTCACACTGGCTTCACCAAATAGTATGACCCCCCCCCGCCTCCATGGAAGTTATGCTAATTATTTGGTAAAACAAGGTGCGCCAGTGATGTCCCTTCCACTGTAAATTGCAACCTACATCTTAGTGAGCATTTTAGTTTTACCACACAAGAAATAGCATTTTTTTGTTCCAGTTTTTCCCAAAAAATCACCTATATCTGTGATAAAGCATTTGTACAGATGCGATACATGAATTTTCCAATAGGGTACGGCTATTTTTTTTAGGATTTCATACCCAATAGGGAGCTTTTGTTGTCAAACTTTTATAAAAATCTCCTAAAGTATGTCCCCCGCCTTTAAAAATGCCCCATTCCAGGTACATGTGATATTTTGGTGAAAAGTGAAACAAAGACTTTATCGCTCTTTCTTTTGTGCTAAACTTGCAAAGGCAACCGCTGGCGCACCTTGTTTCTCCAAATAGTTAGAATGACCCTCCCCACAAGCAAAAAGGAGGTGAGTCCTCTGACCAGCACTGAGTAGTAAATTAGTCCTTCAAGAGGAACATCAGACCTTTTCTGATGTTCCTCTCTAAACATCCCTTCCTCACTGCCTTTTGGATGTTGGCTTTATCTAAAACGACAATATCCGGCAGTATTCCTGGTCCCTTTCCACCCCTCCTTAGCCATCCCAGAGTGAAGGCTGCAGGCTTAGCTGTCCTTGCTTCTAGCCATCCTATTTTCAAATGTCCCCGCTGCTCCTTGCACTCATCCGTGCCAAGTGTCATTGAGGCCTATACAGTGACACTGCACATGCGCGAGATCTGAGGGGGCGGCTCACTGCATGATGGGATTGCTAGATGGCGCTGCCCGATGGTAGCGGAGCAGGACTGAGGGATGCAGGAACGTGATGCAACTGGACAGGTGAGTCAAACGTTTTATCACTGGTTAGGCAGGGGGGACGAGCAATCCAGGTTTGGGGAGTTTTTATTAACTCCCCAATACCTGAAATGTTCCTCTTTCAGTATGGATGCACAATGATTCAAAAATGGCTTTGTGACGACTGCTTTGCCTGCTGTGCATGCTATGCGGACCTATGCTAGACTAGACAATGAATTAGTAAATCAGGGTCTAAGTGTTTTTGCAACCTTAACCACCAGAAGGTTAACCTTAATTTCCTTCCACTATGTGTCGATTTTGTGTGTTGTGTTGGCTGCAGGTCTATAATACAGCTCAGAAGCCAAAAAACAAACATAACAAATTCACAAGCAATGAGCACGTTGTCATTTTTATTCTTCCTGTGTCACAGCTTTTATATGTTAGACCAATTTATGAGGATTTTGTGTTTTTTTCCAATGCAATCTATCTAATCAGTTTACGGCATCCCTAAAGGTTACTTGAGAAAAACTTTAGCGTTTGTCTCCTGTGGTTCCAAAAGTCTACTGGGCTAAAGCTTGACCTCTATATTTATCATGGCATATCAATACTTTGCTGAAAGAGAGTTAAAACAATTCTTCAATACAGTAAAGATTAACATCTTCTGCTTTATAGGAATCTTCTGCTGGAGGGTGTTATTATCTGATAGATTGGATTCCCTCTATGGGCCGGTTCTTTCCCCTGGGAGATATAAACATTCTTGGTGTTATTTTGCAGCAATGTGAGATTTAACAACCATCCAATATTTATTTCTATCTGCTAAACATTTCACCACCATCTCTGGAAATATTTAGAATGGTCGGCAATTCTTCGTATGGATATTGATTCAAGTCTCATTGAAATTACTTTTTTTTTTTAAAGCTGAGCTATGTTCGGAATAGATAATTGTCTGCAAATATAAAGCGGAGATCCAATAAGCGTATTTGTGATATTATTTTCTTTTAACTATTGAGAGGATGAATAACATTTTAGCGAGCTTGTTGCTGAAGGGAAAGTCATCATGTGCCTCACCAAGTATTTATTTAGAAGCAAAGTTCTGCATCCATCAGTTTCGCATAATGCTATTTATGTAAAGAAACAGTAGGCAGGTATTGCTGGAATTATACTAAACAAAATTGGAAAGATGAAACTAAAGAAAGTGGCATACTATAATCATGTAATTACCAGGCTGGTGGCCTGTATGGATTTGACCTGATCAAATTACACCAATTTTACTGGTCCCAGGACCACTCAGGGCACCAGCACTTGGCATACCTGGGCAAGTGCCAGGGCCCTGGCCTCTTTTGGGGCTCCATGAGCCTCAGATTGGATTATGGGATGAATCTTTGTTACCTCCACACAAGACTTGTGAGCCAGGTGTCCCATGACTCATGTTGTCAAGCTGACTGGCAGGATGAGTACTGACAATTAACCCAGTCGGCTCCTCTGTTGACTGGGTTAACACATTACCTGTAATAACTGAACCGGGTGAGTATCGTAGTCCATAGAACTAGTGGAGATTGAAGAGTCACAAGCACAGGTGCAGATGTTACTAGGCCAGTGGTCAGACGAGACAGATATGGTGCACGAGTGAGGGTAAAGCCAGGTCACAATGGGTAGACAGACCAAAGTTTGGATCAGAAAACAGATTATCACAGGAATACACAGGATAATAGGAATACCCAGGGAATATCCGGATACCAGGATAGCTGAGATTACAGGATATCAGGTCAAACAGGTTAGGAAAGCAGCAATGTGATGATGTGAGGTGTCTCCTTTTATTGGAGATGGATCGATGACATGAATAAATGTTCATAAACAGTCTCAAGAAACAGGTTAGCAGAAAAAATCCAGGCTTCATAAATGCATACATAAATACATGCAACATAAATGCATGCATGTGCAAGAACTTGGATATTAAGGAGGCGTACTGACACATGACTGGCCTAAGGATCAGAGGATGATCAGCAGCAATGGAGAAGGTGACAAAGGTAAGGCCCAAAAGATTATCTGCAGCGGCAGTGGACCCCTCTGTAGCTGTTGAGAAGTCAGAAAGGATCATAGGTCATTGCAGGGCAAGGACTGCAGGGTGATTGGCATCTTGGAATAGCCAACAAGGACCAGAGGATGATCAGTGCCAGCAAGGAATGTAGCAAGTACTAGAGGATGAGCGGTTGCAGTGAGGAAAGCAGTTCCAATTAGAGGGCAATCAGTGACAGAGGAACACCCATCAATGGCAGGGAGCTGAAGGGTGAAGTCACTTAAGTAGCTTGTGAGGCCCACAGAGACGTCTAAGGGCTCACATCAGCCTGGAGCTGCCCGTGAAACATTGTTAGGTGTCTCATTAACAAACGTGGGTACACAGCTGCCCCATCCCTCAGTGCTTGGTAAGTGCACCCACTGTGGCTTGCTGGGCTCGCTTACACTGGGAGCATTGAAGTTGAGGTCATCTGTGTGGCCACATTTATACACGGTCATGGAAAAATGGAAAGAAAGTGCTGCAGGAAATGGAGGAGATGCATATGGGACAGTCTTCAGGTGAGTTGCTTGCTGCATTATTATTGCCACTGCCTGGACTGTCCGTTTAACTTTAACACAAATTTGAATCATTGTGACACCCATGTTTTGTCTTAACTGTTCTGCCTTTTGTGTTTCAACACACAAATTATAATAAAACTTTTGACTGGACTTGAATATCTAATATTCTTCAAAAGCTATTGAGATTATTGAAAGCACATCTGAGCTGACAAAACTGTTCTACACATCATTATTCTAACTATCATTATGAAGTTCTAGTGTCTTCCCAGGAAAGTAGAAGAAATTAACTTTCTAGTTTCCCCCACCCCAATAGTTTGTAAAATACTTAGCAAGTAACACTATTCTGGGAGACACAATGCTGACAGTCTTTATTGATTGCTTAATTCTCAGTGGCTGTAGAACAGCTTACTCTGGGAATCCATGCTCCAGCTCGATCAATGAAATGCAGAGCACACATACTACTTGTGTGTGTCTAACATACTCAAATAACATCCCCTTTCTTACTGTAAATTAAGGAGTTCATTACTAATGTGAGGCTAACGTTCATGGTGATTAAATAATAGCAACCAATTAAAGTTATTATATATTATTAATTAAAATGTGGGGCAATTCTCTCGCCATATGTGTAGAGCCTCCTTCCATATCACATTACGCTATTAGATTTTTAGCCTTTCATATTCTAACAAAAGATTTCTAATGTTTGGAATATTTAAAGCCCAAGGTAAGGTCAAAGATGGGTAGCTGTTCCTAAATTTCAGTATGCTTTATGACCCATAGAGTGCTCAGTTTGCATTGGCCACCCCACTCCATTCCTGTCCTCCACATTCATCTCTCCCCCTTTTTTTCTTTCTCCTCTTTTTCTTATGTCTTTTATTCTCTTCCCCTTCCATAAATAATTGCATTTATATGGTTTGTATCACTCGCATTTTCAAGGTGGTTTCTACTTGAATGTACTAGGTGCAATGTCAAATTATAAGACCAAATTTAAACCACTTTAAAAAGAAAGCTCTCATCTAGATGACTCTCTTTTCTACATTTCCCTCATCTTTCCTACAACATTCCCCTCTCGATGTCTCTAGCTCCAGCATTTTGTTTGTTTTCTTTTTTTTTCCTCTTTTTTGTCTTTCCCGTGCCATTTTTTATGTGAGGACTTCTTTCTCCACATCCCCGATATCACTCTTATTTTCACATTCCCTCCTTCTTCTTTTAACACTCCCTCCATCTCTCTCATCATATTCTTTATGGCCCTCTCCACCTTCTCTATATTTTCATTTCCTTTACTTCTGCTTGCTTTCCCCCTTACTTTGCCCTTTTTTCTCTTCAGTGCCATTTTCTTGTTGCCTATTTGATTCGTGTCCTTTTAATCTCTCCGTCTACCTCTTTTATTTGTCTGTCTCCCTCCTTTTCCCAGGTTTCCTGCATCCCTATTTACATTTTCTGTGTCCCCCTCTTTCTCTTTTTTCACATTCCATTCAACTCACTCTCTTTTCAACTTCTCCATGTCATCTACTCTTTTTACCTTCTTGACTGTTTAAAGTGGACCATCTATAAGATTCCCGGGCCGATCACCTCCCTGCCCGCGGGACATCCGAGATCGGGATGTCCCGTGGGGTGAAACCCCCCCAAACACCCCAAACCCCCTTACCTTATCTTCGCCGTGCCCCTCTAGGCGTGCGTGTGCCCGCGCGTCCCTCTTGACGCGCGGGCACACGCACGCCTAGAGGGGCACGGGGAGGCGGCGGCGGAGGAGCCGCTTGTCCGCGGCTGTCAAATCCCTTGTCCGTCGGCGCTGGGAGCGGGGAGAGGTGAGTTTTTAGGGTGATCGAGGGGGGTTTCACACAGCGGGGCACCCCGATCGGGGGTGCCCCACCGAAGTGGACCAAGACCCAGGATAGTCAAAATCCTGGGTGTTGGTCCACTTTATTGGGGCCAGACTGCACTACCCCTTTAACTTCAGCCACATTCACCCCCCCCTCCCCATTTACCTCAACCATGCATGCCCAATAATTCATGCAACGATTGCCAGCCACGGATCCCATAGACATACAAGCAGGCTCAAGCAATAGGAACACAGCACAGAGCGCTCACCTCTGACAAAGTTACTGTCCAGAATAATAGAAATCATGATTAAGAGCCCTGGCTCGAAACGCGTTGACGAGGGGTCTGCTCTTGCTATGCTTTTTACTGCTCAGCATGCTGTGATGGCTTTTTAAGGATTACAATTAAAGATGGATGATTTTATCGCTCATGCACTATGGCTGGCATTCTATTATTATGCATGCCCAATAAATATTCGCCAAAACGTGGCTCTCATTGAAATTGATTTTAATACAAAAATCGACCACAGCGAACAACCTCCTCCTCTCCAGCAGCAACCAAAAAACGGACTGACACCTCACCTAATGCAAAAGGGCCTGCCCGCTGTGTCAAGGGCAGATTAACTACTAACACCATTTTTATTTAAAATTACCACCATCATTTTTTGCAAAATTCCAAAATTTAAACCTGTGCGGACCCCCCAAGAACACAACCCTTTAATAAAAGGCAAGACAACTTACCTTTTATCTAGGTCAGAAAAAGACCTTCCCTTTTGTGTCCAGGGCTTATATACCCCTACTCCACGCACCTTCCATGACCTACCATCCCAGCCAATCACTACTACCCCGTGGGCCCCCTACAATCATGCCATTCAGTCTCTTAAAGAAGCCTCATTTTTTTTCTCTCTCTTCCGCAGCTCTTTGATCAGGTTGGGAAGCCAGTAACTTCAGGCTTTAGTCTGTGATTTTGAAGTTGGTATATACACATACAGTATATATTATATATACTGTATAGAGAATATTATGGAGTCAATCCACAGGAAAACAACTGCAAAAGAGCTAGTCGGTGTCGGACTTGAAAAAAAAACCTGGTCACAGTTCACTGGCTCAGTCTTTAGCAGGGCAGGATCGATTAGGTTGGGCAACTACATGTAAACACCTTGTTATCACTTCCCAAAGGGAATAGAATTTTGGAAGATGTATTTGTCCTTTCAAAAAGCTTCTTTCAGCATTTTCCTTTAAATACCATCACACTAAATGAAACTTCAGCAAGTAAAATGCCACGTCGCAACATGCAAATGTATGTATTAGAGCTCACCTCTCTCACAATAAACACACGCATTTATAATGATGAAGCGTGAAGCTCGGCACATTAACAAATCAGCAGGTGCGAGGAAAATCATTAATTCTGCATTCTAAAATATTAATGTGATATGCTAATAATGCTTTACATCCCGCATCATTCCTGGATATAGCATTTTAGATTTCATTATCAAGTAAGGCACACCTGTAATTAAATGTGGTATTTGCATAAAGGTGAGAGTGTACTTAGGATAATGAGAAGGCATTACCCGCCGTTCCTTATCACAACATACGTTAATTCATATTCCGTATCTAAATAGAGAAAGCGTGAATATTCAAGTGAGATGTGAATACTGGATGTCTGCAGATCAAGTGACTGTGCCCTAGATATTATTGTATTTCAAAATATAAATGAATCATACATCCACTTATATTATTTAAGAAAAAATAGTTTTAGTACCATGTGGCAGGTTTGCTTTAATTTGGAAACCTCTGTAGAGTGGAAGGTAGGATGAGCCTTTCACAAAAGTTTGCTTCACAGATTACATCCTGCTTCATCTCTTTGTTTTGGCCCTGCTGTCGGTCACCTAAAGCAAGCCTATAATTATGTAATATGAATAAAACTTTATATATATGATGTATTTATATATATTATATATATTATTATTATTATTTTATATTAGGATTATATATTAGGATTTATAGAGCACATCTGTACGTTTCTTTCCCAGAAGAGCAAATAAAAAGACCCTACCTCTAAATTTGGACCATGTGACCACTTCAGGTTTTTAATGTGTCTGCCATCAGAGCAAAAGCAGCCTAACTATATTATTCAGCCTGTCTCACATGGCAGCCTCTTTTAGATTATAGATTATAAGGGATTCTTGTAAATAGGGAGGGGGGCCTAGAGTTGGGTAGACATAAGGGGTATAAGGAATCGGTTGGCTCACCCCCCCAGCAGGGGGTTCCCAATTTTAAAAGCCTGCTACACTGACATTAATAGGATACTCAGGAGCAGAAAGTACTACACATGCACTTCCAATTTCCCTTTTAGGCAGCTGCCATGTTGCCACCCATGTCACCACTCCCTCCCCCATCAGCCATTGGGGTGTGCTGAGTGGCCTTGCACAGAGCTGTGTGAAAGTCTGTCCTGTGCTCCTGATTTTCCACTGGCTGTCACAAACCTATCTGAATGGGTGTGGTGGGAGCACGCGCATGTTGCCTGGGATGCAGGGGATGCGGCAACGCGCGCTCCCCATGCACAACAACGAGAGCCATTTTTCCAGTGGCGTAGTCACAACAGATGGCTTTCATTGGACGAGAACCTGCATGTGTCCCGTTGTAGCGGGGAAAGGTGAGTGTCTATGGGCACCCCAGGGGGTTTCACACAGATAATTACTTTTAGATTCCAGGGCAACATTGGGTCAGTTTTAAAGGCTGCTAGTTACCAGCAGCAGATGGGGGGAAAATAACCCAGGAGAGAGGGTCTATGAGAGCCACCTGTTGGTCAGACTGAATAGACACAGTTCAAGAATCCAGGTGGAACAATGCCAACAGCAAGTGGCCAAGGGGTATTGTCTCCAGGAACCCAGCCTCTTGCATTTATGCATGGCATAAAGCCGTTGTTTTGAGCAGCGTGTCTGCATAGGGAAAAAGCTGGCAGACGCATTTCCATCTCTCCTGTGGAGTGCGTAATCTGGGTGCCTGACTAATTGATGGGCCCGGAAGTGCACACAACTGCAGGGATGGCAGGGATGTGGTGGCAGCGAACCCTGATTACAGTTAGAGACCGGTGGAAAGCGAAGGGCTTTGCCGCTGATCGGGGGGTTCCCACAGTGGGGCATCTCAATATGGATTTTTAGACTCCAAGGGAGGAGTCGCCAGTGATTGTTCCAGTTGCCCCCCCCCCCCCCCCAGCTGAATTCTTCTAGTCCAGAAGTGTTATTCTTACTGCTGGCCTCTGAGACTGGTCACATCCACTGCATTCATTTTAATGGGGGAGAGTGTCAGGCCCTTAGCACGCCACCTCTACAGTAAAAAGAACACCTGGAGCCATCCACCACTCAAAGTAGGGCAAGAATTTAACCAGTATCCGATTTACTGACCACCCACAAGAACTACACCCAAGTGCCCCTGCAGTGGTAGTTTTTACCACCTAGGTAGATTAAATACACATTTAAACACATTTCACATTTCTAGCTTTACTGAAATAAACTATTTAAAGGATAAATATTACTTTACCAATAAATATTCTTATTTAAGAAAACACAGACACCACACTAAATTCACTGCTGCAAAAAAACTCACAGTGATATAAAACATTATTATCAACCTTCACTCATATAAACATTTCTCTCTTCATATATATTAAAACTGTAAACTTTGTCATATCTAAAACATATAGCAAAGCAATTTCTGTTTAGTCCTTTTGTCTATTAGCACAATCACTTAAGACGGGTTGCAAACAGTTAAGAGCAAAAAAGAAAAGGGTATTCTCACTTAAGAGTTATAAAGGTAAAGTGCTCTAATCATTCAAGGGCCATCATAAAACCTGGAATCAGGCTTCCTGATGTCCATTAGCAAGCTGAACTGTGGCAAAGTACTCACCGTTCCCAGTGCCTGAATTGCTTGTAAATGTTCTTGCCATGTCTCCAAGCTTTTTGCTGTGCCTCTTATTCCTCAAACTTGGCAGAGGACAATGAGTAAATAGGGTTGGAATTTTTAATGGTTCTCTGATAAGAACCTCCAAACATTCCTCACACTGTTCTTTCACCCAATCCATTTCACCTTCTGTGCAGAATGAATAGTCTCTTCCAAACTCTAAAGCAACTCTCTGCTGCAAAATCCTCTGAATGCAAGACCACTTTTAAAGATACCATGATTCTCCCTTCCTTGGAAGTGCCCAAGTATTTGCAAGGCGGGCAGTATCCCACTGGCTCTGGATGTGAAGGGGCACTGGCATAGTCCAGCTCCTGGTATTGGGAAAGAGGAAGAGGGCTTCTTTGGGAGTTTCCAGCTTTTACCCACAAGTCATGCTCTGCAGCTCCAGCTACTTCATCTTCCATGTGATCTACCTCCTCGAATTCGGGCAAAGGCTCTTCTACCTCGGGTGCGCCCTCTGGGCTCTAGCTGGAGGCGGCTATGCTGAGGCAAGGCAGGGAGTTAGTACAGGGGCATTGTACTAGGGAACGGGGCTGGTGAAGTCTCTGTGGCAGCATCTGGGCCGATGTGTTCTCGGGCTCAGAATATACCGGGGTTGGGTCAGTCTCTGGGCTCTGGCTATGCCTAGTCTGCTGTGGTTTCTGTAGCGTGGGCTGTTTCCTGGGTAGCACAACTCAATGGTAGTGGATGGTACCGGTGTGTGCCAGGTCAGGCCTACTCCTGGGTTGCTGAGCCTCTACCCTCTTCTCCAGGGCAACAAACAGGGGTGCGTGACACCGGAGACAAATGGGTCTTACAAAGTAATGCAGAGACCACAGTGATTCCACTCTATGATACTGGACTGAGGTACTGCTTAGTACAGGAATATGATCATTTTGCACCCCGGGCAGATGGGCCACAAACATCAAACCCAATCTGGCTGCATAGAGCATATTACTGTGCCAGGAGGCACCTCATTCAGTATCATAGAGAAGAATCACCATGGTCTCTGCATCGCTCTGTGAGTCCCATAACTCCAACTAAGTAAACAGGGTAGTGGCTCCCTAGCTTCAACCTCGGTCTTCCACCTTGTCTCTGCTTGAGGGTGACTGCATCTCTACCAACTCGCTGGTGAGGGTCTCCATCCTGGCCCATGTCATGCAGTCTCTCCAGCCTTCACGTGCCCTCGTCTTCCTGTAGCTTGGCCCCCCTTTTCTTTCGCGCACTCTTCTGTCATTAACCGATGGTTCCCACTCTTGGCCCAGTGGGGGGAAAATGGCTGAGGAGAAGGGGACAAGCCTGGACCAGTCCTTTGGCAGCACAGTTAATCCTTTAGCGCATGCAGGAAGATTTTCGCTGTTTAATGTGAAAAATAACACTATCTTCATATGGGTGTAACTCGGTCCAACAAAGCCAAAAACACTTCAAATTCCACAGCCAGTCTTTGGGGACCCTGCACATCATTCCCTGCAATTTTCAGCACGAAATTCTGAGATCACTTGCTTTCTTAAAGTGACAGTAGCTGATCTTAGCTGATCAAAACCATTTCAGACGCTCCACAGTCCATCCAAACAGTCTGATACAGTGACCCCAACGTCTTTCAGACACACACAATTTTAAAGAAAAAAATTCAAAATTCCAAAACTTTTGAAAATAGTCCAAAATTCTCCTGATGGATACTAACCCTTCCTGACACACAGATCAATCTACTGGGCCCCACATTGGGCACCAGAATTGTAGCCCTCACACACCTTGATTTTAATGAGGATGACAGGAAGCAGGACCTTCTGGTCCCAGGGTGCTCTGTGTCTGAGTGGGTGGGATTTGCTGGGGCTCTACCACAAGGGCTCTCAGTACTTACTGTGTGCTCCAAGTAAAACAAAAGACAATCCAATAGAAAGTAGAGTTCCTCTTAATTAACTTCTTCCAATATAGATACAAAACACAATCCATTCTCCAACATATGCAGCAAATTCCTGTCCTTCCTTAATGTCACATACAAAACAGCTAGTCTTACTCCCAATATAGTATTTTCTGGAGATTATCCTTTATGGGTCCTAATGGTGGCCATTTTTACTGGCTGGATTCCTGTCAAGGCTGCTGTCTCTCTCAGTCCTGCTCCTGTACAATTCAAGTGGTTAAGAACTATAACCGGTAACAGGGTCTCCCTTATATGATCTTCTCTAGGGCTTCCAGAACCTTCCGTCACATGTGCACAATCCTGCCAACATGTGATAGGCTGTTCTCTCACTAACCTGTTATCCAACCACTAACCTCTTGGTTCTCCTATAACATTCTCCATTCTAGCCTGTGGCCCAATGGTTCCTTATGGCCTTCTCTCCCTACTGACATCTTGTGTCTGTTTAAGGTACTGCAATCTCCCCTAACCTGTATTAAAGGCAGCTTTAAAAGGAATTTAAAGCTATTTACATGGTTCTTTTAACCTAGTTAATATGTGCCTATTTACCCCTACACACATTTTAATAACTGGGCAGACATGTACTGATCAGAACTGTAAATAAGTCAAGGGACTGTCTGTTATGGACCTATGGACCTGTATGCTGAAAAAAAACCCTGTTGCTGTATAAAAATAAACAGTTTGAGTTTAAACCCCTTATGGTGTCATGCCTGACTTACACTATATAGTTTACATAGAAACATAGAAGGTTGACGGCAGAAGGAGACCATACAGTCCATCTAGTCTGCCCTTATGTGTATACTGTATGTACTTTTTATCTTAGGATAGATGTGTGCTTATCCCAGGCAGGTTTAAATTCAGTGACTGTTGATTTTTCAACTACCTCTGCTGGAAGTTTGTTCCAAGCATCTACTACTCTTTCTGTAAAATAATATTTTCTAACATTGCTCCTGATCTTCCCCCCGACTAGCTTCAGGTTGTGCCCCCTTGTTCTATCATTAAGCTTCTTCTTAAAAACACTTCCCTCCTGAACCTTATTCAATCCTTTCACATATTTAAAGGTCTCAATCATGTCCCCCCTCTCGCTTCTTTCCTCCAGACTGTACAAATTAAGTTCTTTAAGTCTCTCCTGATAAGTTTTAAGTTTAAGTCCTTCCACCATTTTCGTTGCCCGCCTTTGGACACGTTCTATTTGAATAATGTCTTTTTGCAGGTAAGGTCTCCAGAACTGCACACAGTATTCTAGCTGTGGCCTCACCAGGGCTGTATACAGCGGCATCACAACCTCCCTCTTCCTACTGGTGATGCCTCGAGCTATGCAGCCGAGCATCCTGCTTGCTTTTCCCACTGCCTGGCTACACTGTCCACTCATCTTGCAGCTATCAGTAATCAGTACCCCTAAATCTCTCTCCTCCGAGGTCCTGGCTAACACAGTACTGCCCATACGGTACTCAGAGCAGGGATTCCTTCTACCCAAGTGCATGATTTTACATTTAGAGACATTAAACTCTAGTTTCCACAGTTTTGACAATTTATCCAGTAAAGCTAAATCATTTTCCATGTTGCAGACACCTCCAGGAATATCCACCCTATTACTAACCTTTGTATCATCAGCAAACAGACAAACTTTTCCTACCAAGCCTTCTCCTATGTCACTTACAAATATATTAAAAAGAATGGGGCCCAGGACAGAGCCTTGCGGCACACCACTTGTAACTCGCCTTTGTTCAGATTGCACACCATTTACAACAACACTCTGATACCGATCCCTCAGCCAACTGGAAATCCACTGAACTATCCAGGGATTGAGTCCTACCTTCAATAACTTATCTATGAGCTCCTTATGTGGTACAGTGTCAAAGGCTTTGCTAAAATCCAGATATCCACAGCACCACCTTCATCTAACACTTTAGTGACATTGTCAAAGAAATCAATCAGATTGGTCTGACATGATCTTCCCTCAGTAAAGCTGTGCTGTTTTGGGTCCAATAGGTCATTAATTTTTAGATGGGAAATTATCTGTTTTTTTAAGAGTGTTTCCATTAATTTGACAACTATAGATGTTAAACTAACTGGCCTGTAATTACTGGCTTCTTCTCTACTCCCCTTTTTATGGATTGGTACGACATTGGCCATTCTCCAATCATCTGGAACCTCACCAGTTGAAAGGGAATGGTTAAGTAAATCAGTCAGAGGGGCTGCAATCACAAACCTAAGTTCCCTTAGAACTCTGGGGTGGATTCCATCTGGACCCATCGCCTTACTTACCTTTAGATGTGCCAGCTCAGATAGGACATCAGCCTCCAGAAACTCCGGAGCTGTATCCTCCCAGCTGAATGCTGTGCTATGGCCATGCCTGCTACTATCTGAAAATACCCAACAAAAGTAGCTATTCAGATGGTCAGCCACAGCCTTATCTCCGTCAATATATTTATTTTCCCTTAAAAAAATATTACTAAAAAAAGCAACTCAAAATAAATGTGTGGTATAATTAACAACACTTGGGCTTGAACACTTGAATATCTGGGGGAAAAGATAGGAAAGCACATACAGTGTCTCCCCCAACCCTCTCCTGGAGAGCCACCAACAAGTCATGTTCTGTGGATCTCCACATAGCTCTATAGCTGCACTAATTACTTTACCTGTGCATCTGTGTGGAGATCTACAAATCCTGGCCTGTTAGTGGCTCATTTATTCACATTTATGAAAGTGAATCTGGTGAGCGACTCTAACAGCGCCATGTAGCGTCCGATGCATTATTACAGTCGGCTCAGCATATAGCGCCAGCACTTTAGCTTCCAGAGCACAAGGTATTACCTTTCTCTCAGTGTTGCTCTCCCATACATTTCAATAGAGCTTCATTAGTTGAGTTTAAACAGCGTGTTTGCTTTTTAATTTTTTTATTTTTTTGACTTTTTATATTTTTATGCAGAATTGTCATTTCAGGTCTGGCACTAAAATGTCACAGTGTTAAAACAATGTCATTCCATGTGTTTTCCCTTTGTTACTGGTGTATATGTGTTCAAAAACACATTTTAATCACACAGCGTCTGGCGCTCTATGCTATAGCGACCAGATTTAGAGCTCCGACGCTGTGTGTGTGTCCTTTTTTGATAAGTATGGTGTGAAGTGCTGAGAGTCGGTTGCACTGAGATGGCGCTACTTCTCGCTGCAGCGCTGTACAGGTGTTAGAGGGCCCAACATACATCACATTCATCAATGCCGACCAGGTTATTACAGCCACGGAGGCGCTCTGTTACAGCGCCCGATACCCGCTTACAGCGTCTACTAGCGGTCGCTCTAAGCATCGCTATACAGACGCTCATCTGCCGATACCTGACGTTAGTAATGAATCAGCCTCCACATAGGATTCCAAATAGAATCTCAAAGTCAGATTTGGACAACTTGACAAAAAACACATTTCAGAATATTATCTCATCTCTAATCTCAGGCTCAAACTGACCTGCAGCAATGATCACGCATATAAGATGTGTTCACACTATACAAGATACCAAATATCTGCTGCAATGATGCATCAGCTCCCTGGCCTTACTTTAGCACACTTTGCTTCCCCTTATTGCAAGCTCTTCATATGCAGATTCTACTTTTAGGAAGCGTTAAGGAAACCTTCACCATTGTACTAAAGCATCTTGAAACGTGTTTCCCAATAACTGTGTCTGCCAATCATGCTGTCTTTTCATGCGGTGGCAGTTCCCAGTTGTGTGAATTCAGCATTTTCTCTCACTCGTGTTAGAATTTAAATGCACCTAATGAGGGGATGTGATTTGTGGAGTTATTTAAAGCATGATGCTGTCTTGAAGTCTGCTTTCGGTATACCCAGGGTATCATTATTGCCAATTTTTTATTGTAATGCTTTTATCTGTGTGCCTGTCATTGCCTGTATAATGCTGATAAGTATGAAATACTGGTTCGTCAGTCAAAACAGTGCAGGAAATGGTTATTGCTGTTAGTACATGAGTAACATGTACATGAGCCCACGCTCAGCTTGTCCGTCGCTGCCTCTCCTTGTCCGTCGGCGGCGATTGGACGAGCAAGTCACGTGGGAGCGGGGTCAGGTGAGTTTTCGGGGCTTTCTGGGGGGTTTCACACATCGGGGTGCCCCGCGGAAGTGAACCAATACCAAGGATAGTCAAAATCCTGGGTGTTGGTCCACTTTAAGTAACGCAGGGTGATCGGAGGAGGAAGGTTGGAGGGGCGAGAGGGCTGTGGACCCTTGCCCCCCTCCACCGATCACCCGGCAGCTGTCATGATAGATGATCGCCGGGGACAGCTGAGGATCAGAGGCGAGTAAAAAATAAAATAATCAAAGGCATTTTTTTTCTCTCTCTGTGTTTTTTTTTACTGTTAACCCCTTGTTTACAGTAAAAAAAGAGACCCCCTGTACCAGTTCACAAGGCTTAGGGGCTGGCAAGTCACCTGCGGCTAGCGGGTGACTTACTATTTACCCCCAGCCCCCCTGTTACCTGCATCCCCAAAGCCCGGGAAGGAGCTTGTAGCCGGCAGGGTGGGCCCTTGTGCCCTGTTCTACAAGCCCCCATGGCTAATCCCCGGGATGGTTATGCTGGGCAGGGGGGGCCTGCATAATTTTTGTGGATATTAAACCCTTAAAACTCGCAAAAAATGGACTGCCCCCATTAAAAAAAATGGTGGTTCCTTTCCCCCTCCTTTTTTTATATATTCTTTGCACATATTTCACCCAAAGGTTTTGAGAATATACAAAAAAGGCCAAACAAGACATTTCAAAGCCCAGACTCAATTTATAATTTTCCTGAGAAATCCCTTCAAAAATCTCAGTTGAACATGTGTAGCGCAAAATAGTGAAACATGGGCTGGCAAGCACTAGTTAGGCTGGAACTTAAAGGGTTAAGTGGCATTACTTCAACAGTTTACACTATTTCCAAAAATAAGAGCATACCTGGAGGCAAAGCTCTGTGGAAGCATTAGCATTAATTTAGCAAACCACTATTAGCATGGAGCACAAACAAACAAGCTCAAAGCCGCTTGGCGGAAATCTATAGTCTTGATTGCATTTCTCCACGGATATCCATTAACAATGTGATAATCAAGTCTGACTTTTGCAGAATGCATTTTTGCATCTTGAACAAAA
This sequence comes from Gastrophryne carolinensis, assembly GCA_027917425.1. Taxonomy (NCBI): domain Eukaryota; kingdom Metazoa; phylum Chordata; class Amphibia; order Anura; family Microhylidae; genus Gastrophryne; species Gastrophryne carolinensis. The sequence goes on from CM051235.1 coordinate 443,712,741, forward strand.
ATAAAAATAAAAACATATAATAAATATAATATATATAATATAAGTATATATATATATAATATATACTTTTTTTTGTTACACTACTTTCTACTAAGGTACGCGTGTCATTAACTTTGAGCCCATGATGCTTTGCAAAATGGCTTTTTCTGGAGTGACGAAAAACTGCCCACGTCTGTACTAAAGACTCATATTATAGAGTCTCTGGATAC